>JBBKCR010000101.1:8399483-8423998 GCA_037577295.1 Ladigesia roloffi | reverse complement strand
TATAACATTATATATGTCATATATATATATATATATATATATATGCTTATTTTGGATGTAATATAATGCTGTCCAGGACACTAGAATATTGAGGAACACCTAGAACAATTGATTAATTTCTGATTAACACAGTCACAAAATGAAATTTAATTTAGGGTCTACAGTCACAAAAAATTCCTTTCTGTCCCATCACAACTGATCTGATCATTTATATATCAGAATGTGAAAGACACATTTAACCATTGCTACCTCTATTGTAAATCTGTCAACTCACCACCTTCAGTGGTGCCATAATAGGCGGAAAGTGTCTTAAGGCTTTGTAATGGATAACAGAAGGCTATACAGCTGCTATAAAGATGAATATCACCTCTGTGTTTAATAGTGTATCTGAACATGGAATTTTTAACTAGAACTTTGGAAAGGAAACTCACCATCCCCAATCTCCAAATGCAAGATTGATGCTCCATGCATAAAACAGTCAGTAGATACTGTTTTATGTTACTGTTACTCTTATTTTGATTTATTTGTTTTATTGGTGCATTACTCATTTACTGTACACACCATGCTGTCCAGCTTCTGGCTGAAAATATGTTGCTAGATTTGCGGTACGTGTCAAAGTAACATCAACATGATTGACAGGACTTCCCAGCAGAACTGGAGCCAACTCTTCCCCAGGTACACACACCTGGCTGTTCACCTAGCAGTGATTCATGAGATCAGGCCACCCTCTTCCCTTGCTCCATGGTCCTAATCTGGTGCTCACGATGTAGGTACTTTTCCTGGTCAGCTCGGGCATTCTGACTAGTCTGCAGATATGCAGCCTCATACACAAGGTGTGTTTTGACACCTTTCCATCATATTCAGCATGTTTTTTTCAGCAATTTGTGCTACATTGGCTCTTTTGCGGGCTCAGACTCAACAGGCTAGAATTTCCTCCTCATGTGTGTGAATGAACCTTGGACATCCATGACCCCAAAAAATCCTTGGCTGTACTTTCTTTAAACCCTTTTGGTAGATACTTACTGTATGTTCGGAACACCCCGTAAGACATGCTGTTCAGGAGATGCTGTGACTCAAACAGCTCTGACTCAAACAATTCAACCCTCATTAAAGTAGCCCAGCTCCTGATGCATCAACTTTAAGAACGACCTTTCACTTACAGCCTAATATGTGATTGCTGCTGATCTTCCAAAATAATTCTTATTTACAATAACTGTCAGCTTTTTAAATGACGAGGCTGATTGCTTTATTGCCATCAGCTGAAGATAGTGCTCCCCAAACTGATCAGAACACTGCAGAGAACTGTTGCAGCATGACTGCGTCTTTGTCAGAACATTTGTCCTGAAGAAAAGTAGAATGCTGACTGAAAGCATGAACAACAGACATGCTGAGATAAACAGGTTCCCTGCCAAGAGTCAAGCAGGTGGCCGAATTGTTTTACTGCAGTGAATAAGGCTGCTTTCTTCTGTGCTGAATGAAAGATACCATTCATGATTAGAGGAGGTTGTACAGACTTGCACTTGTAAAAAAAAAAATAAAAAAGTCAGTGGGTCAGACCACAACCACCCCCTCTTCCCCGAAGTACATATGCCTTATTTAGCCAGTGCAAGGACATTCCAGAAAAAGGCATGGTAGACATGGCAAAGAAAACAAACCAAACAAAGTTTTTGAAAAGATATATATTAAAGTTTTTATTTAATTACTGAAATGTTATTGGCATACAAAAAAATCCCATTCCAGAAGTTCACAGCAACATCTAAGTATGGGTCAACCAGTCTGAGCAAGGCATCTACATTTCACCTCACTAGTTCTCATTTTCTTGATATAACTTACGTAATGCAAATCTTTGGCATTATGTTCATGTCACTAGATGCTATAAAAGGCACAATAATATACAAAATATATTAACCTCTTTTCTTTTCCAAACAGCCCTTTCTGTAAACGGTCCAAGGAACAACAACAAAAAAGCATTCAAGAAAGCATATGACTCCACTACAAATCATTGACCAGCAAATTCTTTGTGCAGGAGAGCAGGCAAAGGAGAAAATGAGCATGACAGTTAGGAACATGGTGCAATACTGATTACCCCCACTTCCAGTCTAGTATCACTCAGAGGAAACTTGGCTTTCCACTCTCTAGTTATAATGAAGGCTAGACATGTTAACCTTTAGTTTACCATCAAACCCAGTAAGTCTGGCCTTCCTCAGACAGTCTTTTCTGACCATAGAAATGTAAGTCTCTTACAACGTTAAGACAGTAACAGTTCATAATACCATAATGTCAGCTACAACTGGCTGATGAATTCCACATGACAGATACCATCACTTATTATAACAGACAGAATGATAAAAGTCACATATGGCTACATGTTGATGTAAGTAATTATTTGACTATTCTTATGTTTGTGGTAGAACCAGCTACCGTGAGTGGAAATAAATAGCCCCAGAAAGAGAATAGTAGCGAGAATGCCAGCCACTTCAAATAGGCCAGAGGTCAGGCAGCGGATAGCCTTTTATGCAGAGCATGAGCATACCGCCACGGACGGATGCGAGAAGATTGGCTCTGGCTTGTCAGCAAAGGACAGGGAGACATGCTGGATAGCTGCTGGTAGAGGCACAAAATGATGATCTGGCATTCGAAGCATCAGCCCCTGACTGCCCAGAGGGTGACACTTCTCTTAAGCGTCCCTAAAAGAGACAAGTATGCGTCCAGCAGCCTAAGTCCACAAAAGGAGGCTTCTCATTCCACTGCTTATACAAGGAGAGAGAAGCTTACTGGCAGCCAATTATATTAAGAACAGCAACTGTAATTTTAATTTAGTCAAAGGGAGTGTCACAGTTCAGTCAATCAGTTTTCACTCAACTATTCTTGTAAATACTGTAATCCTAGGCCGCCCGCTTTTACTCTACAGTTGGCGAGCCGCAAACTTTACTATTCTTTTTTTGGGATGTTTAAGGGTCATGCAGTAGCGACAGCACATGTCTACTATACACGGAACAACCAAAGTTAACCGTTACGCCGGTGTGTTTTATCCAGGAATGCGGGATATTATCTTACACTGAGCAGTATTATTAATTGCTTACAGAAAGACAGACTTGCTTGCGTTTATCTGTCAAGAGAAATGGATGCATAAACATGACAAGTGTGTCAAATTATTGGATAGTAAAACAAACATTCAAAGGTTCTTCTATTCCTTCCTACACCCTCTTGCAAACAAACAATAACAGTCTTCCAAAAAAAACAACTCACACAGTTCAGCAGCAATTTTCACAAATATAAATACAAGGCAAGAAAACAATTTACATATATATATATATTTTACATGTTTTTAGCCATATCACAGCAGCCTCTTGGAGATCTGCAGAGTTACTGTACAAGTACCTCAGATTTATACTTGCGAGGCAAGCTGAGAGAAAGTCACCAGAAGAATGGGTGCACTCTGTTTTCATGTTGTCCTTTTGTTGTCCATGTGTTGAGGAACAGTAAAGGGAGCTCAGCTCTCCTCTGCACTTTAGAAAGTCTCAGTTTTCCTCTAATTCACATCCTTACTTTGTCTCATCGAGAAACAGACTGGCTTCATAGGTAACCACGTCTCAAGCACCATTAGAAAAGACCTTGGCAAATCCTGTGTGGGTCACATATTCGGGCAGCATGGGGCCGAATGTCATTTATGCATAAAGCAGAATAAGAGAAAACTGTGTGAGAGTTTCTTTCCACTGTCTTTAGATGAGAATCTCCACCACATCGCTGCTGCTGCTGTCCTTGGCCATGGTGACTGAAGTTTGCATCTCTGTGGTAGAATCTGCAAAATGAAAGAGGTTGCAAATGTAATTAGCAACATGCATGAATAAACCTAAATGCTCCCCAGAGCCTTCACTTTTTGGAGTCTCAATGAAATGACAGTCCACACTCATCACTTTTTACTATTGAACCATTTCTGGTCAAACATTTTTTTTTCTACTCCAATAAGCAATATGATTAACAAGCTAATTAAAAAGTTTAAGACTTAAATATGTTATGTCAAAGTCAAAGTCAACTTTATTGTCATCTCTTCTATACACTGTGCAGGTACATAGAGATACGAGACGACGTGGCTCCAGGTTTTTGTCAGTGCAAACAAAAACAGCAGGACAGAGAATTTAGAATAAATAGACACATGAAATAGACAATAAATAAGTGAGAGTACTAAAAGAATAAACAGTAAACAACATACATTTTAAGGTGTTTGAAATGGGAACACACCAAAAAATCCAGGACATTTTCTACTTTTTTTATTTTATTTTCCAATAGGCTAAGATTTTAGTTCACCCTGAACTGCAGGGATTTGAATTTAAGTTACACACCAGTGCTGGGTGCTGGTGTGGGTTCAGGGACATCTGGTGTAATGGTGAGCCCTGGCGTGGGATTTGTCTCATCTGACAGCTCGTCGCACTGGGTGCTGCAGTCACGGCTCTTTGCCTTTGACAGCGAATGTGGCACAGGGGGTTGCATTGCAGTCGCTGTCTGGTCATCTGAGAGGCTCTTCCCTGCCAACACAGACAGAAAAAGGAAACAGTTTAATTACATGCACTCACACAGACAAATGTGCCCCTTGCCACCCCACCCGTTCACACATTTGCTCTCTTGTAGAAACCAGTCGTCTATTCTGGAAAGCCTATTCCAGAACAGGGACATGAAACTACATTCCAGTTCACAAGACTATTTGAGGCATACTGCCAGCAGAGCCATTATTTTGGAGGATCACATTCTTTCCAGGCAAATTGACATTGCCATGTACTGAAGGAGCCAGTTGGCAGGGTAAAAACAGCCCCCATCTTAGGTATTCTCAACCCTGCCCCTCTGCCCTCGAACCCCTCACCTTTGGGACAAGCAGTGATTGCGGAGTTAGCCGTGCTGATCGATGGGACGGATCGGGCGGGCCGGAGGCCGGTAAGTTCAGGTCGTCCCTGCTCCCGCCGCGAGCGCTGCTGCAGTACCTTAATCACAGCATCTTTCTCCAGCAACTTTGCATACAGTGCTCGGATCCTTCACAAAAAAAAAACATGTTTCACTTTCACAGCCTCAACCATTCTTCACATGTAGCAAATCTATCAGTCAATAAGCTTTTTCATTGTGATTTTTTGACAGATAATCTGTGAATGAAAAGGGATATAATGTACCTGTTCTCCATCTCCTGATGTCTGTGGGAAGATGCTGGAAGGACCTCATTAAAGCTGTTATTAGGCGAGTGTCTGGGAGAATGGTTGATTATGGTTGTATCTCTGTTGATGGGGGGAATTAAACAGAACAAACACAACAAGTCAGTCATGCAGAACAAAAGCCTTGCATTGCAAATAAAGACAGTCCTTATTTATCGCATCCCTCACCTTTGGGCAGCAGCAGTGGCTGCGGCATCCATAGCAAACTGACGCATTGTGCTCTCCTCAAGGTACTTCTGCTCCCAGCGGGTGATATCTGCCTCCAGAGCCAGGATGCGCTCTTCTCTTTCCCTTAGCCGTTGCTGCACAGGGGATGCACTTAGGCTGGATGCAGAGGAGTTGCTCAACTGATGATCTTGGGACTGCCACTGAAGGAGGTATGACAAGACAGAATGTTAGTCTCTCACAAATACAACTGCTGAGTTAAGATGATGAGTAAGCATGGAAACAAAATTTACCTGCTGTGTCCTCAGACTCTTCAGCTCATGTTCCAGTCTGGTGCGAAGCTTCAACTCAAGTGCCTCCCTCTTCTCACAGGCAGCCTGCAACTGAGCCAGAGCACTCTGCAGCCTTTCCACCTTCTCCACATACGCTCTCTTTCTCCGCAGCTCCTCCTCCAACTGCCTGTTCCGGGCCTGAGCAGACACCAAGGCCTGCTCCAGGGCCTCGCGACGCCTGCTCCACTCCTCTCCAGAAGCTCTCAAACGTTGCAGTTCACGCTCCAGGCGCTCCCGCTCCCGCTGCTGCTCCTCATCTGCACCATGAGAAAGAGAGAACATTGGTGAGTATTGTTTTATCACTTGGACTTAGCATTGAATAACTTTGCAATTACTCATCTCATTCTTCGTATAAAAAGGACTATACTGTGGAGACACACTGAATGCAGCAGAGAGACTGACCATAGTAGTTAAGAGGGCCACAAAATGAATGGCCACACTTAAGATCTAGGGCGTGCTCGGAACATTCCCCAGGTCATTCTAACAGATTTTCATGAGACAACCTTCCCACAAGAGTCTAGGACAAAAGAAGACTGCTTGATTTACACATGCCTGTCTGGGCTGTAGGAGGAGGACCAGCATATTCGTCGCTGTCCTTTGACCCAGCATACCAGAGATCCGGCAGAATTCCCAGACTACCAGTGCGGCCAACTCAATTACAATTTGGTACACCAAATTCCACAACCCCAATTAGCACTTAACGTCTCTCGGCACTGAGAGGACACACTTCACCCCCCAGGGGTTGTTTTTTGGATCTGAATGCTTTGCTAAGCAAGAAAACAAATTAAACAAGGAGAAAAAATTTCCTCGACTGCCCTCAGTTCTCAAGCCCTGCTTATACAACCCAAAATGCCGGCCAGGATTGGAATGCAGACTTCCTCTTATCCACTTATGCACACAGGCGTGCCTTTATATCCAGTGGAACTCTGGAATGCCTTTGGGCCAAACGGTAAACAAGTACTACAAATACCTCCTCAAGGTCATAGAGTGCTAACGTACACATTGCTCATAAGATAGGAGATGCTGGATCACATGCTCTCCTGAGCTAACAGTTCACTCTGAAAGTAGTCCTTATACATCACAATCTGTCATTTTAGAGCATTTCGACATGGAGTGTTTACATAAATGGAGGCATACTGGCTTTAAGACAAACAGTTCAGCGGTTGAAGGAAAACTAATTCCATTATGCAACAAAGTAAGGACCACTTTGAGCAGATTAGTTTGCAATACAAGGTCCACATTAACATTCCGGTGAGAGTGCTGTATTTCAGAGATGGTTAATTCAAACAGCTCAACAATAGCCGAACTGCTTCAGAGATTGCGAGTGCCATCCGCAACTGAATACCTCCTCTTGTATTGCACAAAACCTGTTTACTTCTTTTCTGCATTCTTTAGCACCTCTATGCCCAAACAAGGAAAGACGGTAAGCCGGGTCTTGCTTAAACCAGGAATGAGTATCTGAGGCCTCCAGAAGAGGGGGGACACATTCCTCAAGTATGGAATAGCCCAAAATACCTGAAAATATTCCAGGAATCCAGGCCACATTTACCAATGCTGTTAATAATGGCTTGTACTCAAGTTGCGAGAGTGACTCTCTCAGTTAGGGAAGAGCAGGTTACCCTCTGATAGACCTCGGCTAGTACCAATGAACAACTACTCACACTAAACTCAACATGCCTTTGTAATTTGTCACAGGAGAGCTGCCCTTTGCGATGCTAATGAGCCGTTTAATTCTGGAATCTGATGTCAAAACAAGAGCTTTCTAAGGAATCGCAACCATCACAAACATGCAGAGCAGTGTCAGAGGAGGAATGTTAAGGCATGTCCACATAACCAAGCTAAAATTTCTAAACAGCTGTAATATATAGGTGTTGGGGTTAAGCAACAGGAGATGTATCTTCTGAATAAACTGAAGCAGAGGGGGATGTTTTTTTTACTTACTTTGCTCGGCCAGTTTGGCAAGGACTTGCTGGCTGTGATTTTGATCTTCCACGGCTGCTCTCTGTTTATTGGCTGTTTCCAGGCGATCTAAAATAAGACACAGAAGTAGTGGAAATAAGAATTCACAGAAATCAAGATTGCCACAAGGCCCAGATCAGATTAAAAAGTGATTGATTTAACTAAAAAAAAGATTATTTAACTAAACAGAACGTACGGCAAAGAGTGGGAAATAACAACAGTAATGCACTTACCCCTAAGGTCTCTGTTGAAATCATGAAGTCTCTTAATTTCACATTCAAGCTTGTTCCTCATGGTTTTCTCAAGAGTCTCTCTCTTCGCAGATCCTCTCATAAGTGTCTCATAAGCCTCCGATATCCTCTGAATCTCTTGTTCCAGCTAGAGAAAGAGAACAGTCTTTTGTAAAATATATATTTGACCACAGGAATTCCACTGTGGACACCTGAATGAGATTAAAAGGTTACTCAGGGTGTTACACCAAATGCAGTCAGGCCAGGATGGGTGAGAATAGCAGATAGAGAAAAATGTGCTTGGCTGGTCTGCTCATTGTGCTAGCCCACAAGTGAATCACACTCTCACAGAGCTCTTTAGGGACTGGGAATTGAATCAACATTCCAGAAAGGACACTTATGAGTCCCAGGTGTTAGTATATTCATCTCTGCATGGCAGGATGCCAAAGGCAAACCAAAGGAACAAAGACATAACACAAAACTTTCACAGGGATATACAGGTATTCATGATAGGCAAAATGTTCCATGAAGTTAGAACATTGAGTGTGGTGTGGGTTAAAAATCTCTGGTACAGGAAAATCTTTTTTTGCCTTTTATCCAAAAGCAGTGATGGGACACAGGGTTTCTCGTGGGTTTCTTCTTTAGGGTAAAAGTGAAAGAGGCCATTCAGTCTGGGTATCCACAGCTGTGGGGTTCACCCATCAGCTGCTGTTTGTACAGAATCCCCTCACAGTTCTAGACACACTGGGATGAGCTCCGGCATCTGCTCCAACTGGCAGACAAAAGAGACCTCAGAGAAACCCAGGGAAGTGCCCCTCTTCCTGCTTCAATTTATGGCCTATTGATCCACTGGACCATGGCCTGTAGACTTTAAGGAGCATGGTACTTACATAAATTAATTTGGATGTTTACCATTTTTAAACACAATTTCAAAGTGAAGGTAGAAGCACAGCTAAACAAAATGTATTATGAACCTTTAAATCTACTTGGTAAACTAGCTGTCCTGCCTTAAGTTCACCGTGATATTCTGGCATCTCTGCACTGATCATTAGCATGTTACGGAAAAATCCTAGGCATTGACGAATTCAATACGTTTTCAGGAACTTAATGAAATTTGAAGAAATTTCACTCAGTTACTGAGAACGAATGCTTTTTAAATGAAATCAAAATCCTTGTGATCCCTCCATTGCACACATTCCTGCATGGCTAGAGACTTAATCTCTTTGGAATGCAGCACTGAGCAGAGAACAGCAAACTATGATTTCTTTCATCCGCACCCACTGTAAACCATTTCTGAGCTTAAAAGTGGGGGTGCCCATGTAAATAACTGCCTATTATATGTAAAAATGAAAGAAAGAATTCCATGTCGACATATAAATCACTTGTCTCACCTTCTGCAATCTTGCTGCTTTCTCACTGTAGCTCTCCACTTCCTTCTTTAGCCTTTCATTCTCCTTTATTAGCTGCTCCATTTGAGGATTAGGAGCTGAGATGCTGTAGCCTCCGACAATGACGTCCTGTCCAGCAGGTGACATTGTGGGCAGGGGGTTTTGTCTAGCCACCTGTGACTGGGCTGGAACATACCTGGAACAGATATAAGCCAGGATTGGTCAGCTTTTATTAAAGTTGTGATTATGAGAAATATAGCAGGTAGTCAGAATTCTGTTTGTTACCTATGGTGCTGAGAGTGGAAAGCAGGTGGGGGGTCTTTGTAATAGTGTCCATTTTCCTGTGAATGGCTCAACATATATCCGGGGGACTTGACTGTAAAGGGATACTCTGGTGGTGGTCCACGCTGTTCAGCTCCATCATAGTTGGCAGCACTGGTGTGGTTACCGGATAGCTGGGGGTAACTGTGTGATGAGCTCATGTGCATGTTGTCATGAGCTCCATTCCTCTCCAGGGAAAGCTGCATGAGACGTTCACTCAGCGACCTAGCATGCTCTCGTTTAAGGTCCCATGTGCCCTGGTCCTCCTCAAACATCATATCAGCACCAGGGGTTTCCAGACAGCCCTGCTGAAGGTTAGGCTGACCCCTCTGTAAGGCCAAGTACTGCGAATGAGCCTTGGCTTCCTCATAGGTGGGTAGCTCCTCCGTGTGGAGCTGGTAGAGATGGCAGACAGGGCTCTCCGAATGCTGGTAGTCCCCCTGATGCTCCTGGCCCTGGGGTTCCTGTCTTGTGGACATCTGGAGGAACTGGGACTCCTCCTGAGTGAGGCTCTCTAACGACGAGCGAGGACTCCCTGCGCCACCACCACTGCTGCCACTTCCCCGCAGGGCTTGCTGCTGGATGGCTAAGAGTGTGCGTGTGTCTGTGGGGTTCCCATACCGCAGCTGCTCCTGGATCAAGCGGTGCAGCACCGTGCCTGAGGACTCCTCTGCAGTTCTCATCTCAGTCACAGGAGTTAACTAAAACACTTTCTCTTTTTCAGGATTTGTGCACAATTAACTGGATTGACTGGTCAACCTGGAGGAAAATAATGACCACAAATTAGCTCAACATCATAAAAAGTTGTTCCATGCACCTGAAATATCCAAGTTAAAACAACACTGTATGATTCAACACTTGTAAACAGAGAGCTCAGCAAGAGCAAACTTAACTGAGTGGATTCTCATTTTCTAGGTATGACTGTTCAGGGAACACCAAGTAAACCCATGTCCAGACCCACTCAACATTTCCACAAAAATCCTAAAAGTCCTAATCTGCACCAAAGTCAGCACACTTCCAACATCAGCCTTTTTCCAACAAGCAATTTAAGACAACACAGCTAAACACAAAACTAAACCGTTTCACAGACAGAAAAAAACTCCAATCATTTTTAACTGTAGGCTGTTTGACCTTAGGGGACAACCAGAGGGTGAGGGAAATTTCTGCGTTTGCGTCAGTACTTCCAGCTCTAAATTCCTATCCTTTGCCTCACTTTGACGCAAACAAGTAACTCTTGAGTAAGACAAGAAGCCCTAATTTATCCCAAAACAGCTTGTATTTTGAACTACAATCGCAATCGTACCAAGGACTATGTAGAATATCAAGCAGAGAGGGTCAACACTGGGGACAAACAGTATATTACCGTTTTTAACTGGTGGGAACCAAACGTGTTTTGGTCAAGCTGTTGCAGGTAACACAGGTCATATACATTATAGAAAGAGTCTAAATTAACCCAGCACATCGAACTATGTAGTGGAAAGAAAAGCAGCAAAAGTGAACACAGAAACACTGTACACACAGACACACTGCTGCTGTTTTGGGCTGAAGGCTTAAAAACTCACCAAGTCACAGTCGCATCACGGCAACAACAACAAAAGGACGGAGATTACAGTGTATTTTTTGGACTGTAAGATCCTTTAAAGGCCAAACTGAATCGTTATATTTCCATTCGTGTCAGAGCGTGGTAGCGAGGCTCAATGAGCTCTGAGAGCTCCTCCAGCAGACTGGGGCTGGAGGGAGGAGCCGCCGCTTTAAACCACCGGGGCTCGATTGTTCTCCAGTCCGGAATGTGAGGAATGTGAAGGCTGCAAGTCCCTCAGGGATTCACACAGGCCCCGCCCCCGAACCCGGATTGGCTGGGGGAACTCCGACTCCTGCGCTTGGACTAGCACTTTGCAGTTTGGCTACATGTTTTTATGTTTATATGTTTCTTGTGGAAAGAAAATTGGAAGATGTATTCGAATGCAATGTCAATAAAGTCCTTGTTGGTGTAATGACAAACCGTCTGAGTACTTTTGTCCATATAGTGTATCTTTGCCTATATTATATAATCACATTTCTATTTGTATTCATTATCATTTCTAAATACTGCATATTAACTACAGGATGGTATTCGTGCTTTTGCGGTAAGATATTCACAATATTTTTTCATCATTTAATCCTGTTTATATATTTATGTTTACTAATGTTACAGGATCAACTAATTATGAGACAAATTCCGAAGTCCTATAATTAACTGGTTCAGCTTACTGGAGTTTGGAAGCTTTTATGTTTATGTTTATATCTACTCATGCCTTAAAATTAATGAATTACTTCCCACTGAGCTGCATCAGAGCTGCTCCCATTAGGATTAGGACTGGTTAAGAGATTGTATAAAACTTATTTATGTTATACACTTTAATCTTTTTATTTCCTTATGTTACAGAATTAATTACTACTAAAACCTTGTGGTTAATCAGCCCTCAGCCCACTCCATTGAAAAGCTTCCTGTGTTAGCCCCTGTATCTTAGATGCTGAAGAAATATTATCTGTATCTATCTAATGAAGACAAAGTAAGCCCTGTGTGTACAACATACCTACAACTTGTTTTTCATCCATACCGTTACTTAAATCACTCTTTGTTTGGCATGTATGTGCCCAGCTTTTTATTTGATACTTTTATGTTAAGGCTTGTTAGGAATGTCTCACCACAATGTGAGAACCTGTTCTTTTATTAGCAATAAAACTTTATTGAACTCATTCTTACAGAACTGTTCTTATCATATCAGCTTATCTATATTCATTTCTTTGCACTCAGTCAGAGTGAAAATATTTTCTGTCTGTTCCAATACTGGTGCTACAGCCAATAAAAAAAAGAATTGACAAATAGCCTCCATAACTCAAACTGATAGATTTCAAAGTAGAAGCATGAATTGTGCAGACTTATATGCAGCAAATGCCAAAACTAAAAAAGAATTGATTTTAAGCTCTTTTGTTTGCTTTCAGCTGGTGAATATTTAAGCCCTGGCCCGTGCCAGTTAATTGCTGAGTGTGTGTCTGTGTAGACACTGAGGGAGGGGTGAATGTGTGTGTGTGTGTGCGTGTGTGTGTGTGAAGCATACTGCCTGCCAGCTGTCCATGGAGTGCAATGTCCTACCCCTTCTTAATAAGCTTTCAGAGAGATGTATTGTTGTCCCCACAGCAGACATTACAGGAGAGAAGTCTACCATCTGCTTCTTCATACTCCATCCCCCAACCCCTCTCACGATGCTTTGACTCTGACACATTTTACACACATACACATCCACCACCATGACTTATTTATATGCCATCGCTGTACGTATTTCTGTCCAGTTTTACTTTTCTTAGCTTATGAAGTAATAATAGCTAGGTTTAAAATAGCTGAAAATAAACTTTTGCTGTATCAATGGTAATGTAGCAAGACTATATTCAAAGCAATTTTAAACTATTATTATGATAATAATGTCATAATTTATTATTATTTTTTTAATAATAAAATAATTATTCTACTCTAAGTCTGCCCTTGGCATTATGTGTTTCCAACAAATGAATGATAAGGTAACTAAGTCCACTTTTCAAATATACAACATGTACATGTATTAAAAGTGAATGGTTAATGTTTTAGAGGGGCATATGTACACATACTCACTCACATATATTTGACAAAGGCCACCGCCATTACAGAATACCTTTGCCAGAAAGAGGTGTTTTCAAAAAAGGGAAAGCCCATGTAGGTGGTACATGTCAGAGTAACATAAATGTAGGACCCAAGGTTTCCTGGCAGAACACGGCTAAGGGCATCATACCTCAAACCACCACCGCGCCTTCCTCCCACAGTGCATCCTGGTGCTCTTTCTTCCCAGTTAAATGATGCACATGCAATCAGCTTTCCATATAACGTAAAAGAAAATGGGATTCAACAGACCACCTTCTTTCATTGTTCCAGGCTCTGGTTCAGATGCTCATGATGCCATTACAAGTATTTTCAGTAGAGATGGATGAGTATGGGCTGCTCTGATGCACTATGTGTTCTAGCACCTTTCTGTCATAGACAGAATTTACTTTTTCAACAATTTGTGCTACATCAGCTCTCCAGTGGTGACCTTGTGGGTAGGATACTTGCCTCTGGACCAGGAGGTCATGGGTTCAAAACCACTGGGTTTCTGAGTAAGACCCTTAATACCAAGCTGCTCCAGGGAGACTGTCCCCTGTAGTTAGGGAATAGAAGTCACTTTGGATAGAAGTGTCTTCTAAATACCATAAATGAAGAACAGTGAACTCTACTCTACTAACACTGATTGACTCCAAATGTATATAGAAAGCAAGTCTTTGCTTGTTGACGCACGCACTTGGTCTCCCTGAAAATGCGGATGCAAAGCGATCATACCTTCACATGCTTTTGTTACAACTGACTTTTTTCCGTCAGCATACAAAACCTAATCACAGACCAGATAAAAAGCAAACACATCGCTGAGAAAAGGCCTGAAGGAAAATTCAAAGCAGCAGTTGGGGCTTGACAGGTTGAAATGGAGCAGAAATGGAGCAGGAAAAGTGTGTACGCCATATCCATGACTCTAAGAATCTAATTAGTGTTTATGGGTTTTTAGAACAAACCACTCTCAAACACATGTGTGTTGGAAAGTGGAATACTCACCCCTCCAAACATTACCAATACAGCATTGCCTAAATATTTCTTGGTTGCAAAAAAATATGCAGTGCAATTTTGTATTTGTTTAAATGAGTGGTTGCAATGTGTGCAAAACAGATATCTATTTTGTTTACTGTCCATAACAACCAGTAATCTCATGGGTGTCTTCTGTGTTTTACATAGAATGCTAATCAAAACAGTGGCCAATCAAAAAATAATGTGATTTTCGCTTAGTTGGAGCCACCAGGCAGGAGGCTGAGAGGAAGACCGAAAAGGAGATTTACGGATGTGCTGAAAGAGGACACGAAGTTAGTTGGTGTAAGGGTAGAGGATGCAGAAGATAGGACTAGGTGGAGACAGATGATTCGCTGTGGCGACCCCTGAAGGGAAAGGCCGAAAGAGAAAGAAGAAGTAAAAACAAAAAAAAAAGTATTAGGCCTTAACCTAAAAACTATCATAAACCAATGTTTCATCAGGTTTTTGAACAGCTTTCAGAAAAGTTTTGTTTAATAGCTTTACGTGAAGAAGCTGTTAGAAGCATTAAACATTTTGATGTCACTATTGTGAGACAATACGTTTCTGTAAAATTGTGTCATTCTGATTTCATTTGTTCAAAAAATTATATTTTATGTTCACATAAAATCAGTGAATTTGCCATTTAAATGGTGTAAAAACAATATACATTCTTTTACTTACTCTTGCTTATTTTCCAGCAACTACTGTTTCACTCACATGAAAGTAATGTGTAAGTGATGTAGTCGTAAGAGAGAAGAACATACGTATGGACCCACACACAAATTTCAAGAGTTAATGAATAACCATATTTAAGTGTGAATGGTCACTGCTGCAATCTGTTAAAAGAACAGATAACCACAATCCTCTAAGCTGTCCGGTCGTTACAAACTGTTCCAAGACCTACATCCTTTAGACCCTCTGCGAAGGGATTTGGTAATTATGATACTAAACTTAACACAGAATTAGATCAGTAGGCTATAAGGTTGTGCATAGAGCTGCACACAACACAGCGTTTACCTCGCAAAAATAGGCCAGAGGTGAGATAAAGCCAGGGCTCGACCTTGACTCTCTTTGTCTTCCTGCAGAGGGAGGAAATGGCTGCATTCCACACATTAGCATGAGCAAGGGAAGTGGCGTGTCGGCCATTATGGCTGGGAAAAGGGGGTGAGGAGGGGTGCTCACATTTTCTACTTAATTAGGCTTTTCTTTACAAACAACACGTCTGCACGCTTGAACGCCTGAGCTACCACATGTACGCCACACAATGGTCGCCGCGCGCGCGCGTGTGTGTGTGTTTGTGTGTGTGCATGCGTGTGCTCTCCTATTGGGAGAAAATTAAACTGAAAAGAGATTACATAACTGTAACTACAACATTTCTGTTTCCTTTCATATAAAACTGATACAAAAATTAGCAAAAATGTTTAAATGAAATAGGTTTCAAGAATAAAAACAGCATTTTTGACAGACAGCCTCAGCAATAACTGCATCTACACAACACAATATTACTCAATTACACACAGTAGAATACACTTCATCTAATGTTTGTTAACCATTAATTAGCGACATGATGTTGACAGCAAATATTTTTAGAACATTAAGCAGAGCCTCTTCTGAAAGTTAATGAATGTAGGGGTGGGAGCTGTTGACTCAACTAAATGAACACTGAAACAAGGCTCTTTCTCTCTGAAAGGCAGTAACAGACAAACAGCAAACACCCGAATGGCACGAGGAGTGTGTCAAACAACTGCTTGTGCCTGTATTTACACAGCATGCGTGCGGTTCAACAGGCTCGAAGTGCACCTGCCTGCAGCATGAATTCCTCACCAGAGCTCCGGGAGCAAACAAACAAGCCCTGCACCCCTCCACAGCTTCCCTCAAGGTCTCTTACAAATACAAATGAAATAGAATTATATCAATTCCTAAATTGTACCTATTTTTATGGCTAAATGCCAAAAGTGTATATGTAAATGTACCAGATTAATAATTACATTAATTAAAACCCAATTGTACCTTAATATTAATGATATTAACTCAAAGCTAATTATACCTTATTTTTAATAATTTATTCTGTTAACCAAATGTCAATGGGGAAACTTCTATTTACAGAAAACTGTTTGCTCCCTGTATCTCTCACAGGAACCACTGCTTGGAGCAGGCAATGAACTAGACACACAACCAACCATTTAAATGTATACAATGACAAAGTAGAAAGAAACAACCCAGCAGGTGAAGGAGAGAATTATGCTCAGACTATACTCAAAGATGCCACTATTCACTAGGCCACATCAACAGTAAAAATCAAGATTAGTCTGTCTTCCTGAAGGCAGAAAAAGAAATGCTGTGCTGCTCTGAAACCCCCCACCCCCCAGTCTGTCAGCCCCATCAGTTAGAGCGACTGCAGCCAGGGGTCAGAACTTATCAGGGGTCAGAGTGCAGCTGGTGGAGCAGATCTTTATCGCTCATATTTCCCTCTGCCCCTCTGACCTCTCATTTGCCTAACCAAATTCATCCTGGCCAGAGGGCCACTGCAGACCACTAGCAGCTTGGCAACACCCCCTAATGAACACAAAAACACGTATAAACATGCATGCATGCACACAAACATGACAGCTGCATGCGTCCTGGAGTTACTCTTAGAAATGCCCAGATGTCTGTGACAGTCCTCATCACTGTCCTCCTTTGTCCGTGTTTCTCTCTGGGTCATCTGGATGGCCGTCTCAGCTGTCCACCCAGTGTTCCGCTTATTAGATCAGTTTTCCACATACCATGCCTTTTGTTTGACTATGATAAACCAAAGCTAAAGCTTACACTGCACTTTGTCATGTAAGTATCTGCCGTTTCTATAACTGATTAAGGATTTGCATGGATCAGCACTCTACACTTCAGGCAAAACAGCACAAAGCTTAGTTCGCAAAATAGGTCACCTTTAAATGTTCATAATGGCCAATTTTTTCAGCTCTGTAGCATATGGCTGATGACCGTAGATAACAAATTTCCTGTGCTTTGTGAGAACTAATACTAAACCTCATACAGTGCCTTCCACAATCATTGGCACCCCATGTAAAAATTAGTAAACAAGGTAAAAAAATAACCCAGCCTTTAATTAAAATAACTTCTTTCATATAGTCCATCTTTCTATAGTCCATCTGGACTATAGAAAAATAAATCCGTCATTAAGATTTTTTTTTACAACAAAAACAATTATTGGCCTTGTATTTAATACTTTGTACAACCTCCCTTTGCCAATAAAACCGCAAGGAGTCTTCTCCCGTAACATTTCATAAGGTTGGAGAATACGTAGCAGGGCATCTGAGATTCGTCTTTACAAAATCTCTCCAGATCATCCAGGGTCCTACAGCATCACAAAAACGCCACCAGATCCTAATTTTTTTGTCATAATAGCAATCTTTCATTTTACACCAAACCATCTGGACTCTATTTTGGCAAAAAAGCTCAATTTTTGTTACATCAGACCATAAAACATGGTTCCAGTCAAAATTGTAGTAATGTTTTGCAAGTCATGTTTGTGGTTAACTGACAGAAAAGTCTTTTGTCCGGTGCATCTTCCAAACAGTCTTTTGGCATGAAGGTGACATCTTATGCTGGTTTTGGAGGCTTGATAACTCCAAGATGTGACTTTGTCCTGTAATTTACCAAGAATGATCCTTGGGTATTTCTTTGCCTCTCTCACCATCCTCCTCACTGTATGTGAAAGCAAAATTAACTTGGGTCCTCTTCCAGGCAAGTTTGTAACAGTCCCATTTACTGTCCACATTTTAATAATTTTTTTTAGCCATCCTCAACACACTTCTCTCTCATTTGGTTTGTGTGTTCTGTTGTCTTCCCTATGTTGATGGATGACAAAGAGAATTTGGCCTCTGTGTTTTTGGCAGTAGACAAGGTTTTGTCCTGGCAATGACCATTTAAAAAGTGAGTAACAGGTCATTAGTTTCTATAATACTGTTTAGAAGCAAAATCTTTCATACATTTTAATAATCAGAAAGCGTTTACGAAGAATGCAAGAAATTCCTTCAAAATTTCTCTCTGTAGTTACCGATCATATGCAACACATCCAACAGATTTATTTCGTTTCAGCCTACATTCATGACAAATGAAGATACAGATAAGTGACAAATTAAAGGAAAAGACTACATAAAGTATATCATTTAGTGGTTAGGCCACCATGAGCCACCAAAACAGCTTTAATTGTATTGAAATTGATGGAGAAAACAACATTTACTGATGTCTGGTCTAAATGCAAATGCCACTTTATCCATTGTACCCAGGGGCGCCACCAGAAATCTTGGGATCCAATAAAAGATTATAATTTTGGGCAACATTATTATTAAAATAATATTACTAGCCCCTAACAGGGCCCAATGTCAATGCTGGGCTCCTAGAATCGTTCTAACCTTTCCCCCCTGGCGGCGCCCCTGACAATATCTACTAAAACACTCCGTAGTTAAAAATCTTTGTGAATAAACCTCTCGCAATCATTGCAGGGTGTAGAATGTTAATTGCTTAATTGTATCAAACAGTCTCACCCTCCAGGTCACTCCATATAGAAAGGAATGAACATTTTCCTCCATGCTGATTGGCCCAATGATGTTGCAGTGCGTAATGCTGCTGCCTCACACCTCCTGGGTTGGTGGTTTGAATTAAGGTCCTGCGGAGTTTGCACGTTCTTCTCATAGTGGCGTAAGTTTCCTCTGGGGTCTCCGGTTTCTCCATCAGTCCAAAGATATGACGTGAATTGGTGATTCTAAATTAGGTGTGAGTGTGTGAGTTAATGGTGTGTGTATTTGAGTCCCTGCCTCGCACCCATCGACCCTGGGATCGGCTCCAGGTACACGACACCTTAGTAAGGAATAAGTGGTTATAGAAAATAACGGATGTATAAAACAGTACGCCTGCCTGAAAGCATTCTCCACCCTTTAATTCAGGTTTTCCTTTTGATTTTTATTCAGTTTGTACACATATACTTTAATGTCCTTTTTTGGCTCCCTTTACTTGAGTTGTGGTGGTTTAGCTCAAACCCACTGTTAAATCTGTTTGTTTATATTGATTACTTTATGTAGGGATGCTTTAGACTTTATACAAATTCTTTAGCTTGTATTTAATGAAGAATTTACTACATGTACTACATAGGCAATCTTCACCCATGATATAGGGAAATCCAACTAATACTTTATCCACAGTAAATGTTGACTTTCATTTGAGCTCAAAATGCTAAGAATAGTATCATCTAGCCAGGTGTGTGATGAACCCAAAAGTGGGTTCATTTCCTACATTCCATGACACACGTGTGACGTCTGCTCTTTAATTGAACTCCAAAAGTCCCTCTGATGGCCGCCTTCAAAGCCGAGTTACAACTTTCTCATGTGCTGTAAAGAACACAATGGAAGCTTTGGCCAGAGCCTCTGAGTCTGCACAAAGAACAAAGGGGCTGGTTGTGTGTTGGGCTGAAGGCCGCTGCTCAAATCATCACAGCTTACTTCACGACATTTGCTGAAACAACACAATCATAATCAGTACCTGATTCCACTTTTTCTTAAACAAAAATCATAGCAAGAGGGCCTGAATGTACGTACATAAATTACGGAAGGCTTGTAAGGCGTATTGATACAGCCCAGCTGCAGAGTAGTTGGTGTTGACAGGCAATACATTGAGCGTTTACTGTTCCACCTCAAGGTTCAGCAAAAAATATTTAACCTTTGTGTTATCAGTATAACAATGGAACAAGTTAGATGCTGAGTACTGAAAAAACGAGCCAGGTTGGAGCTTGCCCTTATGCCACCCGAAGAAGGTCAGGCATTCCATGATATCACTGTTGCAGAAAAGTATTCCAGGTGGTGGAGAACCCGGCTCTTACTGTTTGTGGCATTCAGAAAATAAAAAGCACTCTTGTTTTGACCATAAACACTAGCTCTTGAAGTCCTGACCAGTTTCCAGTTTTCATAGTTGTTTGCAGACAGTGTTAAAGCCTCAGCGTGTACTGTTTAGTAAACACGAGAAAAAAGAGGTCACATTTGTCCCATGAAAATGTATAATTAGTCTTCTTTTATAGCGTTCATCAAATGGTTGATCACTTTATCAGTCTAATCAATGTTTGGGAATGGTGCAGACATTACTTGTAATGACTATGCTGTGTATTTCCTGGATGTATTGATATAAGATGTGTTAGATGTATTTATGTATACATTTATTTGGTTTGGCAGTCATTACATTGATATACAATTATTTGACATGGATGATCTTCTAATTAAACACTATCTGTGTAATTGCCAGGAGTCATAACTGACCTGACAAGATTTTAGATTGATGTAAAAACAAAATTGATGCATTTCATTCCTGTACAATGACAAACATTTCAATCAAGTACGTTCAGTCAATCACTACTCCTGTATAGATAAAAAAAAATTACAGAAGTACTACAAAATAATGCTAAGGTCTTCAGTACACACAAAGGTTTCCACTTTTGCTCATAATCAAGGAATAGCTCACTTCAGGTCTAGGATCTGCGGTCGTTTGTGGCATGACTGGTCTGCAGTTTTGCATGGGGGATTTGTGGGTGCTGCTGTTTTAGTGTAAACAAAGGCAGAGGAGGTCCAGCCTGAAGCATTAAGCAGGAGCTGCACCTGTCCCTCCACTGCTACCATATGGTGCATGTGAGGGAGGAATATTAGACTGCCCCAGCAACCCCCCCCCCTTCCACTCTTTTCTCATAAGCACACATACACAACCTACTGCTTAAATATTCAAACGCACCGCATAACCAGCATTCTAGCAGACACTACTTATACTGTCACAATCGTTAAATACCCATCATAAAACTAGCAGTAACTAGTAAACTAGTAAAATTGCTTATTTTGAATGATGTTAGACTACAATATTGTTCTTTACCTTCTTTCCCTTAAACTGTGTATTTTCTAGTAATTGCCCCAATATTTAAGACAAAAACACACTAAGTTATTAATGCAGATGGTAAAGAGGTAAAAAGAGCTTGTTACACACCCAAAAAGCACACATATATATTTACAGGTCTCATAAAGCATTGTTTCTCCAAAATGGAAACTTTACAACATAAACATAAAGCTGTAAACTATCCAAAAAATATTTGGAATGATTGAACTAGGAGAAATTGTCCCAAATTTGATGGAACAATCACATTGAATTGTGATTGGAATTCGGCTGGTGATTTCAAATTTGGAAAACAAGTTAAAAATTGGTGAATTATTGATGCCATTGTGTAGAGACATTTGGTTTATTGTTTAAGGAAACAGCATAATAAACAGGAAATTTAAAGATATTCTTTCTGGCAAAGGATTCTCTCCAAGGAACAAAAGTGTCCCCAGAAGTTAGGATGTTTTAACGTGCCCTTCTCCTGGCTTTCTCCACACTTACTGTCAGATTAATCTCAGAGCTAATATCTTGTTTATTAAAGTATTCCAGTGATTAAATAGTTAAAGTGTTCTCAAACGTATCGGTGACATTGTCTAGATCTTGTAACAAGAAGAAAAAAAAACAGAAATGGGCTAAATGTGAAAGAAAATAGACCTATAAGAGTGAGAATGGATTGAGAGAAAATCCTAAATCAGCGCAGTGGCCTGTTGAAGGAGGAGCTCAAAGCAGGGGCCAAAGGTGCAAAGGTAGTTTGTCCACGGATGTTACAAAATCCAACAGCTGAAAAGTTCCAAGAAAAGTTAAACGTGTAAATGTGTGCCGTAGATGTAGAGAACAAATTACATGCGGAACAATTAAAAATGCCTTTTGAAATTAAATTGATCATTTTGAAGAATGAAACAACTAACGATAGTGTTTAGTTAGTGGCAATATACTGTGAAATTTCACACTCTGTCCATCACTGTTTTTACTAAACTATCAAAATATACTTGACTTCATCACGGTATTAAATATGTAAATAAGTGTAGACTTATCAGTACATAGCCTTTCAGATTTAAGCCATCCAGGTTCAGTGTTCCAAATTTTCAGTGTCATGTAAGACAAAACAGTCAGCTGCAGGTTAAAACTGGTCTCTGGTTAATTCAGTTGCGCATTAACTTCAATACATTTATTTGTGCTGTCAAAACGTCAGGCAAAACATCTACCAAAGCCCATTTAAGAGTTATTCAATAATGGTTCTGAAATGAATGATTCATGCAAAAATACCACAACTGGAATCTTAGAAATGTAGGATCAGCACAGGGACAGGGGCTGTATGCCAACACCAGAAGTGTCCCCAGACATTAGACTGCTGTTTATATTTTTAATACAATTTAAGTTCAAGTTTATTGGTATTATTCAATACTGTAAAAGTACTATAAAAACGAGTTTGAGTTTGTGTCTTATTTTCTGAATAATATAAAATAATTGTAGATATAGCAGTGTCACACCCTAATGGCAGCAAAAGTGTGCAAATGCTAACCTTGCAGTTTTCCACAGCAAATAAATGAAGATTTATAGAACAGGACTCCACAGAAGCTTTCACTCAGTGTAACATGAAGACCACGGCAAAAAGTCAGAAGGTTCAGACTGGTAAAATCAAAGGTCATCTGATCTTCCAGCTCCTCACTAACTTCCTGCAGTTCCAAACCTGACTCCTTTAATGTGTTTACCAACAGTATCCATCTCACCCAGCATGGCCTAAGCGAAGCCTTTGGCACCAGCACCTGTCCTGCTGTGAGCTGCAGTATCAATGAGAGGTATTCTCTCACTTTCCCTTCACATTCCACACGCCTATTATCCGAGAGCAGGTGGGAGACACAGCCGGGCTTGGCTTTCAGCCTCACAGCCCCACCGCTTTTTCAGCACCATAAGGGGCTATTGTGAAAGAGGCCGTCTATATGGAAATGTACTCCATGTAATGCGAAGGGAGCTGTGGTTAAGTCTAGGCTGTGTATACATGTGTTTATATGGGAAATACTATAATCAGTGATAATGCAATGAATGTTAACAAAAACTTCCCATGAGAAAGGTATAATATAAAAACATAATTTTGGACAATTTCTACCGGTTTGTTAGTAATGAAATGCTCACACAATGCAAATCACGTCTGGCAATTTTGAATGGTGTGAAAAGTAAAAAAATGCAGATACAAGGTTTTGGTCAACAAGCCTTTGGAACATATTTGAAATTTGGACTTACACAGCCCCGGCAGAAAAAGGTGGAAAAAATAGAAGCAGTGGAAAATAACGTGCCGTGAATGCTGAGGCTGATTTATCTGCTGTTTTCATTCCTTCTCTTTTGTTGTAGGAATGTGTTTATGATCTGAAAATAAACACCAATGCTGCTGCCATTTATGCCATTTCCATATTAGTGGATTTCAGTGTTGCGTTACATAATGTTAAGAGGCTTCTTTGTAAACTGGGCCCGAGAGAATAGGCTGTCGGCTCCAAACAGCTTGAATTGCTTACGTTTATGCATATCAGCTCGCCAGCCAACTGGTGTTTTTGCACCACGCTGTGAAAAAGAAAACACGTGGACAGGAATGAAAGCATAATTTGTCAGTGTATGATATCTCAGAATGCCTTCTGCTTCTCAGAGCCTTACACATGAAATCAGACTTGAAAGTAAAGTGCTTTTGTGGATGTACATACATAAGATGGTAAATGTTTATAAAGGTCCAAAAATGCCACAGATGTTAATTTGAGCAATGACACAGAACCTATTTTGGTTCCCCAGAGCAATGGGTCTCACACCAGTTCTCAGGAACCTCCAGTTCTCAGGGGCCTCATGTACAAAGATGGCTCGCCAAAGAACAATATATTTAAATGCTGTTCTGAAAACCATAAATGATTGGTCTAAGGTATCACACAAATAACACTTTCTGGCAACTACAGTGTATAATGCAGCTTAAGTTCACGATAACCTGCACTGCATTCAAGCAAATGTAGTCACTAGATCTTGATGTGAAACGATTTTGATCAAAAACCTTTATAACATTTGGCATTTTGTTTAGCTGGAGCTGACAAAAAGGATCAGTTCTCCCTCTTGTTCTTTCCTTTCTCCCTCTTTCTCAGAGACACACTCAAGGGTGTAGATGTATCTATGAGTAGATGGTCCACTAAGCGATCATTTCCAGGCTAGATAAAGCTGTCTCCCAAGGCCATGCTGACTGGACAGCTTTGAGCGACTCATCAAGCATTGAAATGAGATGGATGCTTTTTGCCCTGCAGCCTAGTGACCATACACACACACACACACACACACACACACACACACACACACACACACACACACACACACACACACACACACAC
>JBBKCR010000101.1:8353235-8384957 GCA_037577295.1 Ladigesia roloffi | reverse complement strand
CACACTCACACACACACACACTCACACACTCACACACTCACACACTCACACACTCACACACTCACACACTCACACACGCACACACGCACACACGCACACACGCACACACGCACACACGCACACACGCACACTCACACACTCACACACTCACACACTCACACACTCACACACTCCCACACTCCCACACTCCTGAACACACAACATAGTCAAAAATGAAATTGTATTCTCATTTTTTTCTTTTACATCACCATGCACATTTTCCTTTATATTGTGTGAACTGTCCATTAGGATCAGTCCAAAATTAACTTATTATTAACTTATTTTATTAAGTTATGCTTTTCTACACTTCTTTTACAATTTAGGCTACAATAAAATATATAGAATCAGAATCAGAAAACTTTATTTATCCCAAAGGAAATTGTTTGCACATGAATATATATACATGAAGAGGTTAATGTTTATCACATTGTGTAAGAATAGGTGGGTAATGGAGGTGACCTAAGGACTGGGGCAGTGTAGTGCAAGTGGTAACAGGGTGCACTACTTTAGTTAAGGCCAGTTTCCAAGTGGTTGCCTTCATTAATGGTAAAAGGGAGAGGAACACAATACACTTTTACATAACAGAGCCTACTGCCATCCACAGTTGAAAGCTTACAGTCAAATCAGAACAACACAGGATATATCTAAAGACGGCCTGAGGAGAGGAAAATACCCTATCACCCTGGGTGCATTTAGCCGCAGCCACAGGGAGCCGTGTGAGAAAGCTTGTCTGTGATGGTGTTCAGCATTAAACACCACCAAAGCCCAGCAACACACCTATGATTTCTAGTAAGTAAACAAAAATACTCTAGGCCCTCTGGATGCTCCAGATACATCATAAGGACAAAGGTATTGCACTTATGGGATTCCTGTGACCCCTTTTTACCGCAAAGGGCAAAATTAATGCTTTTTTTTGGACAACTTTGTGGACACAGTTTGGGAAAGACTGTTTTCTATCCCAGGATGACTGTGTCCCAGTGCACAAAGCAGGGTCCATTTGGATGTTGGATGAGTTCCATGTGGCAAAACTTGTCTGGCCCACACAGAGTCCTGCTAGTTTATTGGTCAGGCATCCCAATACTTTTGTCCCTACAACTTACACCACTGATTACTAGCTTTAATTCCTGCAGCAGCTGAACCAGAGGTATATTTTTATCTCTGTGTATTTCACTGTGTTTGGATAAGGCCCAAAATGCAGGCAGTGTTGCTTGGCCAATGGAGATATTACCTAGAGTCTGCCGCACTGGTTAAGTGGGTGTTGTTTTGGGAAATTTCTCTGGCCTAACAGATACACATCTCGGCATCTTTTTCTCATTACAGACAGGCGCCAAAGTAATCTCCCCCTTATTTTGCTGCCTTTACCCCACCTAACTACACACACACACCACCATCACATGTACCATTCAATGGCTTGATTCCAATGAGTTCAAATTAGTTAGAGCACCACAAATTCCCATAACTATTCCAATATTTTCATGTGATGCATACAGAATTCCTGATTACATCAGCACAGAGACCTGTGTTTAAACCATAGATGCCTAATGAGACTTTGGATCATGGTCCTATGTGAACCATTTTGTCTCCCAAAGGAACCTGTTTGCAGATTGTCCTTTAAAGTTTTTTTTTTTTAAGAGGTGTGTTAGTGTCATAAAATAACCTGTTAATGAAAAGGTTCTAAGCCAAGAACCATCTAGGAACAGTGCCTTGTCATCTGTAAGGTGTATTGGAATACTCTGGATGTTGAATCAGTAGTCAGTCACTTGCCTAATGCCTTTTCTATTTAAACTACGTGCAAGACTAAGATAAGAGGTGACTGCAAATGGAGCTTGCTTACTGATGCTTGAACGACCCCCCACTGGACTGAGAGATAAGGGAATGGAGCCATAACGGGGTCAAAACGGACCAGACAAAGGAATAATGACCACAGCACAGACTGTGTGTGTACCATGCAACTCCTTCGGTTCTGAGAATTGTTGGCATCTTCCCATACACACATACTCTGTTTGAATCATGCCGATAAGACAGGCTCCCCGCCTGTGTCTCTGGAGCATTTTAAGCATCCTGTCCAGGGTGTCTGGAGCAGTCCAGAACAGGGTCAGGCACGTCAACATTTTACCACCCCCATCCCCTCTCAAGTTTTACATTCGCTCTTTCAGTATGGATAAACAAAGAACACACACACACGCATGCACACGTGCACAGACACACATACAAAGGGCTAGAAATGGGGCACAAATGTCCAAAGTGAGGCCTGCTGCCCCCAAGAGGCCTGGGCAAGTTGTGAAATGAAAGACAAAGGCCTGAACGCTCTACGGGCAGCAGCAACAGTCGTGGGAAAGTGCCTATCACTCTTCTCTTATCTGACCAAGGAATGCCAACCAGTCATTCATGAGAAGAAATATGCCCTAGCATTTCCATTGCATTCTGATGAAAGATGAAGAGCAAATGATCTGTATTCATTTGAATGCATCTGCTTGCTTACTTGAAGTTAATCTCAACATGTAACATTTACATTTGACATATTACTATGTGAACATTCATTTTAGTTATTTGTGTTTATTCAAAAACTAGAAAATAGGTGTCAGTTTTCACACAGGAAAATTGTTTTTTTTTATTTATAAAAAATCAATTCATCCATCATTGTGTATCAAGATGTGAAAAGATGAGTCTCGGTTGATCGTTTGATTTATCTTGAGTCAGCCAATTTCCCGCTAAGCCATGATTGCACATTCTCTGGCACAGCAATGCTCTTTAGAGGCCAGCCTTGGACTTCAAACAGGACTTCTCCTACCTCTGCTGTAGATCTGTATGAGCATAGTGCTCATGTCTGTTGTAGCAGAATATTTCCTTGGAGAAATTAATGCTGATTCCCATCATACTGCCTCTCTTCAATAGGTGGGCACATGACTATGATCTAAAAGATTAGATGATGTTGGTTAGCAAACAGCTGGAATGCTCAATGTCTTCCACGTCACATCTCAATTGAGAGAAGTATTGCTGATCTGCTTACTATTTTCAAAAGAGCAAAAGCTGCATCCCGCATTCTAGCCCTTATCCACCAAGATTAATCGAGCTTAGATGATTAGCCAAGTATGCAGCCTATTGCACAAGACAGCTAGCTCACTACACCATATCGCACACTGGTATGCAGCATTTTTTTTTATTTGCCTTTGTTTCTTGAAAGCTGTACTGTTGCACAGTTTGTGAAAGCATGCCCTGTACAAACCATCAGATCAATGCTGATGTGGCAATGTGTGTTTTACAGCCCTGTTAATGTCAACCACACTAGTTAAATATGGAGAAACCACACTTTACCACATATAAGGGAGTGTCTTTCAGTGACTACATGTACAGATTATCGAGGAATGTTGTTTTTGGCAGCTCTTAAAGGGTCAATGTTATCATTCACGTAGTCTAAGGAAGGGAGTGGATTTGTGCTCTGGTCAGTTGGCGCCATGAACCACAACAATGGGCCCCCTGCACACAGGACTGGGGCATGTGCTCCAAAGAGACACAAGTGTACTTTGTTCAATCAGTCATGCTCAGGAAAAATCACCACAAAAACAGTATTTTAACATAAATTAAAAACATACACAGACAACATACTGAAAACCATTCTGATAATCATCTGGAACATATTTGCCACTGACGGTGCTGCCTCTACATGACAGAACATCATTTAAGTTTAAAGTGGATATATTATGCAAAACTCACTTTTTACATCCTTTTTTATTTCCGTTTGGGTCTCTACTGCTTCTATATACACTCCAAGCACAAAAAACATCCATTTTTTGTGAGTCAATTGTCATATGCTTATATGAGCCATGGACGGCTATGGACGGCTTCTCTATTGTGATGTTAGGATACGTAAAATCAGATAGAACCACCCCACATCTGTCATAGATTAGTTGAAGATCTGCAATTTTTGTCGGCTGGTATTACGTGCAAGCATAACAGGCCAAGCACTATGGCTACAGCCAAATGCAAGTCACTTATGAAGTGTTATGTTCATCACGCTCTGGGTCCGACTCGGGGGTCGAACATATAGGACTGGATAGCGCCTCTGTTTTCTGCCATTTTCATGTGTCATAAACGTGTAGTGTAGCATTGGGATGGGTGGGATATGGCCAGCAAAAGCTTATTTGCATAAAAGTGACAGAGGCTTTAAACAGCTCATTTTGAAAGGGACTGAAACTGTCAAGAAAAGAGTTGGTGAGATCTCTTTATGTGAGAGTGATTTTGAGCCAAGAATTTCATGTTTTGTGTAGCCCCTATTATAACTTGTTTAAAAATATGTATACTATGTCCCCTATAAAGACCTACTGTGTTTTTGGTAATATAAAGAAAACCTACACATTCACTACATGTTTTTATGATGTATAGTTACTTATACCACCCCACAACATGGAGTGTTTTTAGCTATAGGACCGTACTCTTCATCGCTTCTTCATTTGTGCATGATTTCCCAGCAAGCACTCTAATACCCGACAAAGTTAAACAATTTACAACTCAGAAATGACAGGTGCTCAATAGAAACATTAGGTTCCACATCTTGCTGACAATTTTTTTTGCTTCGAAGCAAAATTGGCGAAGCAAACAATTGACAATTGATGCAAAGAGGTCATTCACACACATGCTAATCCACTACATGAAGGAAAGCAGGAAACAGTATATTTATGACTTTTTTTTGCTAAACTATAACTTGATTTCAATACAAGAATCTTCTGAGCTCCAGCAGTACAAGTTTTGATTGCTACCAGATTGCGTCACCAAACGCAGAGTAACTTCCATAGCATTCAAAGACGTGATCACTGTGTTGGGCACAGCTATCATTACAGTATGGATGTTCTAAGAAAAAGGCCATGGGAATTACCTTGGCGCCCTCTATTGGCTGTAACAACAAGGATCTACCAAAGAAAACCGCAAAGGCAGAGTTCAGTTTTCCCCAATGGAATTGTGTAATCGACAGTTCCCGATACCCTAGGCCCAAAAGAATTGGCGATGTAATTTATACACAGTATGAATCAGGAAAACTAGACTAGAAGATTTCGGCCACAATAAATGTGCCTAAAATGAAAAACAAATAGAATTTTTTTATTCCCCCCAAACATTCTCTGAAACAAACAGCCGAAGGTCTAAAGAGTAGCCTGATGTGTTCCATTCTTGGTCTATGTTCCAGAAAAGAAAAAAAAATCCCTGCAAATCAAATATGTTCCAAGAGAGTGCAACGTCCACACTGCCAAATTCCTCAGTATGCATTGTTTGTTGGGCTTCAAGGCTGAGGTAGCCAGGGTTACCAAATACCAAGCGCAAAACCACTGGATCTAAGCCTAGCTAAACATACTTTCAGCACTTAGTAATGTGAGTAAAGGAAGAGGGAAGGAAAGAGAGGGAAAAAGCACATTCCAAAACAAATTAGATCTAGAATAGTCTCTCCGTCCCTCCTGCTGTACCTCATTACGGGTGAAAGGGGGTTTTCTTCTCCCCCTGCCTCTCTTGTATCACCCCATTGGTAAAATATGACCCCCCTCTGCGCCACATCTATACCGACATTTTGACAGCGTTTTCCAAGTGAAAGATCCCACATGGATGACATTAACATACCATAGCTGTTCTCGTGATGCACAGAGATGCTGGGGGCAGTATGACAGCGCTGGCATGGCATGAGCATTCTTGTGGTTAAATGACTTGGAAGGCCTGCAAAAGGACATTAAACAGAGGCTGAACTATGTGTGTGTGTGTTTGCTGGAGTGCTTGATGACAGCCATACATTTCTGTACAGCACTTCCCAAAAATATTACCCTCGGAGAGCAAGTCTAATCTTTTAGGCGCAGAGAGCCTTTTCCCCAAAGCACACAATGACGAAGAGAATAAAAAATCCACATAAGCACGTCCACTCCCATAAACAGAACACCACGGAAAATGAAAACAAGTTCATTTAATTCACCCGTCACTTAGTCTTCACTCTGACAGATCATTTAAAAAAATACGGTTCACATAAATCTCACGGACAGAAAAATATGAACAAGAATAAAGGGATTCACAGCAAAAAAAGTCAAAAACAAATTATATTCCTAAAGTGCTCAAGACAAGGGTAGGAGACGACAAACGAGAAGATAAAAATATGGCAAAAACATCAGCAGCCCTAGGTCATAATGCAGGTCAAAAAGGCTGTGCTTGTGTATGTGAAGGGTCAAAATCACACCTTCACTACTGCAATAACTGCAGGAGGTACTGAGCATGGAGGAGAATTTGCTGTATATAACCACACTGGAGTTACTACACCCCCTGTAAAATATACTTTCAACTTTTGGCTTGTCCTTTTTTGGCAATAATCATATTTACTAACAACAGTAGGTCAGACATTATTAAGTCATATTATGAATAATTTGTCACCATTCAGAAAAGGCACGTTTTGACAGCCTGATGTGCGTAGAGGGTCAGTGTGTACTGTGGGGACTGCCATCTTTGCCCATGTACTTGCGGACAGTCTTTGCATTGTCCTGCCTCATGCTTTGGATGTGAGCATCGAGCCTCTGCAGCAGTTCCTGCGAGCGTAGCGTCTCCTCGTTTAAAAAGCGAGCGGTCACCATCCCAGCTGGAGAACTGGCACAGCCATCCTGCAGAAAATAAAGAGAACACTCATTCATGCACACACTCTTTATTACATAGAGCTGCTCAAAGGTCATAAGTCTCCTAAGAAAATTATATTATAAGTTACATCTCTGACTACAAATATTTGCTAATTTATGATCGTCAGTGTACTAGCTAAATCATTTTCAAGGCCCAAATGTTTGTTGCTATCCAAAATATGAGTAGATACATGAGTGCAGTCTTTTTCTAACTCAAAATACTTCAATAGCTTTATTCAAAACAATAAATCCATTAGTTCATGCCATGTTAATGCTTACTCACATTAGCCTATTGCTTTATGTTTATAAAAGACAAAACAAGCACACTTAAAAATAAGCATAATGCCAAATACTGCCTATGTAATATAAACGTAAACTGCCCCTTTTAATAGACCAACCTAAGACTTCTGCAAGTACTGCATATCTGTATTTCCGTCTGAAACTGACCAAAGTGAGGAGATCACCAGAAGAACCAGATGCCTCTGCTTTCTCATCGTCTGCTGTTAGGCCAAGCAGGGCCACCATCCTTGAGGCTCCATCAGCGGAGGACGATGAGGAAACAGAGGAGGGTGTGGGAGAGGTGGCGGGCCTGCTCTCCTGCGAATGACCATCTGGACGTTGAGATGAGGAGGTAGACAGAACTGCCAGCTGTTTGATAAGCGTCTTGATCTGGCGCTCATAGCGAGAGGTACTCTCCTGCATGCGAGTCTCCATGGCATGCAGCTCTGCCTCACATCTGTAGAAAAGCACAGCTAAAAATGTGACACCACTGTCTCTTCTTTGTACTATAGAGTAGTTCTGAATATAGAAAACAACATAAAATGCACTAATGTATAATAATGTATTGATCTGAAGCTGGCAATTAAACTGCTTTGATTTTGTGGGGCTCCTGTCAAAGGAATGATCACAGCCATTTGTGGATAGGGATCTAAGAAAGACCATTTGCATTCGCTCTCTCTAGGTTGGGTAGAATGGCCTTCCCTCTCTGGCATCTGTTAAGTGACGTAACTGAATTTCGAATGTTCTAGGGGTTAGTAGTAAAGTCTAAACCTTGTAGAATGTGCTCCCCAACCTATATTTCTTCAGGAATTGGTTTAATATCAGAAACTATTTTCACTAAGGATAGACTAAGAATATCTGTTTTTATATCAGTTTTTTTTTCTGTGCGGCCCGCGGACCGGTACCACATAACCCACGCCCCGGTACCGGTCTGCGGACCAGTGGTTGGGGACCCCTGGTCTATACCATCACGCAAGTACCCCTCCGTCACAAAATGTTTATTCAGGTATGCAAGGCAATGGACATTTGGTTTATGCCCTCTTGTGGTATGAAAAATTATAACCATGTCATCCAGAATTATAAAAAATATTATTGCAAATCAATAAAAAAGGAAGCTAGTCAGTGCAGGACATAGTGTAATAATCCATTCATATGTGGTAATTAGAGGTGTGTATATTAGTGTGTATTGCAGACCTGTCATGTGTGTTGTTGCCCTGAGTTTGTAGCAAGGCTCTTTCATACTTGTCCTTCAAAGTCTGGTTGTTAGCTTCCATGTGGGCACGAAGCTCTGCCATCTCTTGCCTTAGCTGCTGGTTCTCATGCTCCAGAGCACTGAGAGATGATACATAGCTGTCCCGCAAACTTGCCAACTCAGCCCTCTGTTAGACAAAAAGAGAGCCAGAGAGTTTGTTGTGTGTTGTTGCTTTCAGCTACAAAAGCAAGTTTAGTGGTGCCATAGATGTATCATCACCAGTGTTGGGCAGTTACCTTTAAAAAATTTATTAGTTATGGTTACTAGTTACTTCTCTCAATTAGTAACTGTGTTAGTAACTGAGTTACATCATTATAAAAGTAACTAATTACCAGGCAAAGTAATTATTGCGTTACATTTACCTTTCACCTCAGTGAGGGAAAAGTAGCGCTTAAACTTCCAGTTTGCAAAAGCTGCCTTTGACTGGCCGTGCGTGTGAATACCCGCACTACTCTGCCTCCGATTGGCTAACCATGGAAATGTACTCAATCTAAGCCAATCATCGCATTCTCCGTTACACCACGTGTACAGACACACCAATCATCATCACTGGTTATGTGTCCCCCCCCCAGCCCCGAAGACACACACACCCCAAAGAAAGAGAGAGGTCTTAAGGTTGAGGGAGATGCTACTTGCATGAAAAACGCTTCAGTGTTCTCAGTTATAGTAACGCGCAATTTATTGTCAGTAACAGTAACGGCATTGTAACTGGGGAAACAGTAATTGGTTTGATTACTTGTTATTGAAAAAAGTGTCACCATTAGTAACGCTGTTTATTTATAGCACCATTATTCCCATCACTGATCATCACCTCTGTGGCAGGTCCACCCCTGATAAGACATGCATCACACACCTTTGGAGATCGAGACTCAATCCTTTCCAGGAGGTCGTTTAGGTGCTGATTCTCAATCTTCAGAGTTTCAAGTTGAACCTGTGCAACCTGTGAAAACAAAGAAAAGAATCTGATCTACTAAGAAGCAACTAAGCAGCTGGAAGCAGGAAAAATATGTAATCCCAGCAACTGTGAAAAGGACAACATCTCTAATAGCACAATGACTGAGGCAAGCATCTCCAAAATGACAGGCCTTGCAGGATGTTCCCTGTCTGCAGTGGTTAGTATCTACTAAAATCTGCTCAGGAAAGGACCATGATGCACTATGGGAAGAAAGCAAGTCGATGGTAGACATGGGATGATAACCGGTTTAAGGTTTACCATGGTTTTAAAAAGTCACGGTTTCAAAAGTGCAAAAAAAAGTTATACCGTTCCTACGATATGTGCAAAGTTTGTGTTGTCAAAGGAAGGATGTGTTTTTGAAATTTTTATTTGTTTCTTTATTTTGATTATTGTTGAGCTGCAGGTTTAGGCTCACACAAGTGAGTGCAATTTAATTTAATTAAGAAGATTCAATTATTTATTTTAATTATTTTGTCTGATGTTCAATGTTACAAAATGTTCTATATGTTTCCTAAAATAAATTATACTGTGTTCAGTTGGAAAAAAAAGAGTTGTTTTTTTCTCCAGACATTTAAATACAACATTGTAGAGCAGTAATTACAATACCGTGATACCGTGATATATTTATCCAAGGTTACCATACCATCAGAATTTTATACCGGCCCATGCCTAGCCGATGGGGCAGTATGATGCACTGGGCCATGCTCTGTTGAGTCTTGGCATTCATGTGGATGATTTTTTTTGGCTTATACCACCTACCTAAACATTGATTCAGACCAAATAAACCCACCCATAGCAGCGATATTCTCTAGTTTTCAATGTTGATTTGGTCTCCAAAAGAATCTCATCTCATCCACTGCCAAAAAACTGAATTACAACTATGGAAAAAAAAACATGTATTTGAATGAGACAAATATTGTGGCTATACACACATGGACATCTGGCCTCATCTTGCTATTTATTACTAATCCACTTAAGTAAAATGCCATAGCATGAAACCATTGACAGATGAAGAGAACAACACTGATTACTTCATTACAACGTACCCTGTCAAGGAGTGGCATATATTTCAGGGGATATATTATGCAAAACTCACTTTAGTTATGATAGGTCTGTGTTTTTTATGCAAGTAAGCTGCTGCTGGCGATGCCAAACCCATCTCATGCTAACGCTGCGCGTTTACCACAAATGAAACAGAGGTGCTATCCAGCCTTATATCCCGAGTCGGATCCAGTGCAAGATGAACACAATATTTCATGTGTGACTTGCCTTTGCATGTAGATATAGCATTCGATGTTCTATGCTTGTTCTATGCTTGATCTTCAAATAATTTAGTGTGTGGGGCCTTGAAGTTTGGTTCTTTGCAAATTTCCCAATTCTGATGTCACAATTAGGGAGCTGTCCTAATGACTTGTAAAAGCTTATGATGCATGACACGAAAAACTTTAAATGTATTCACAGAAAACAGATTTTTTTTTCACGCTTTGTTTATAGGTACAGTAGCAACGCAAATGCAGATACAAAAAACATGCAAAAAATGACCATTGCATAATAAGTTCACTTTAAATAGCAATTGAGCAGCTGGAAGCAGGAAAAATGTGTAAGGATCACAGTAACCTTTAAATGGGAAAAAGTTCTAATAACACAATGACTGGGGCAGGGATCTCCAAAATGACAGGCCTTGCAGAATGTTACCGGGCTGAAGTGGATAGTATTCACTTAAAATGGTTCAGGGAAGAACCATGATGCACTATGGCAAGAAAGCAATTCGATGGGGGCAGTGTGATGCACTAGGTCATGAGTCTTGGCAATTATGTGGATGTTACTTTGACATGTACCACCTACTTAACATTGATGCAGACCAGGTATACCCTCTCGTAGCTATAATACTCTCTAGTTTTCAATGTTGATTTGGGCTCCAAATTTCAATCAAGCGTCTGTGATGCATGCTGGACAAATCAGTCAGATCCATGGAAGTCCTGTTAGCAGCAGATTCTTTAGGTAACTCACAGTACCCAAAAGCAGCATGTTTGTGCAGTTTGACTCACTGGGACAAAGCAGTTTTGGTGACATGAAGGGAACCTCTACTATATAGGTTATGTTTGATCTGGATATATTTTAGCATGGAAATGTATGGTAATTTCAACATGAAATCAACTTGTACGGTGTAAATTATGTGATTCAATTTATCAGAAGGCCAAATTACAGTGTAAACCAGTGGCATGTTAAATTAGCAACCATATTAGATTGAGTCTGGCGTTGAGTGTTCTGGTCATTTCTACCTTGAGTTCAGCTGCTCTGCGCTCTGCTCGCTCCACTTCAGCCCGCAACTGACGCTCTACACTGGAGGCCGAACCACTAACAGTGGCAATGGTAATGTCGCGCTGGTGTAGTTCATTCGCTAGTTGCGACACCTCCTTCCTCATCCCCTCTACCTCACTAGAATGGGTCTGCTCTGCCCGTTGGAGCTCATCACGTAGCTAGACGCACATGCACGCACAAACACACACACACACACACACACACTTAACTTCTAACTTCTCATTTTGACAAAACAAACCAGCACCAATTTGAAATACCCAAACATAATTCCACAAGGTTTTGTTACTCGTTTCACTTCAGTCACAGAGTGAGCAAGCTCCTCTTCTAGCTTTCTCCACTCCTGCTCTCTCCTATTTGTTTCTGTTTTCCGCCTCCGTATGCTTTCAAGTCTGGCAAAACAGAACAAAAATATCAAGATGACCAACCTCAACTGGTTTTCATTATATTCCTCATGTATATTTAGAATAACAGCAATTTAAACAGTTACTTTTCTCTGAGTCGTGTGACCTCAGCCTTTAGGTGTTTCTCACAAGTTTGGGAAGAGTGAAGCTTGTTGCTGACTTTCTCCAGCTCCTGCCTAAGAGAGACCAGGCCTGGAGATGACTTTTGAGAGGCCAGGCACTCCTCTAAAGACCTGTGACAAAAAAAAAAGAATGTTGCTTCTTTGTCATGATTTTGATCTAGATTGTGTATTCACATCACATCTCATTTCTCTATCTGATGTTGTTTAAAAAACATTTTTTAACAAGCTAAAGTAAAATTAAATGGCAGCATGGAGAAATATAAACCTGATGACATGTTCTTTCGCATGCAGGGCCTGGCTGAGCCGTGCAACTTCACTGGACAGCTGCTGCTGCTGAAGCCCTGAGCTTCTCATAAACTGATCCTGAGCATCCAGTGTGGTTCTCAGCTCTTCCTTCTCCTCCCTCAGAATCTAGGCAAACAGATGATATTCCCTATTTAGTCTCTATTTATTTATGACAGTACCAGACAATTTAATACAAGGTTGAAAAGCAAGCAAGCAAACAAGCAATCTACTATATGATAAGCAACTCTTAACACCTACAATATATAATGAAGTGCTACATACTAACTTGGGATGCACTAATACATCTGTACCATGTTTCTTTGTTAAACAATTAGGACTGTAACGATATGCGATACAAAACCGAAATCACGGCACGCACATTCACCAATCCGCGTTGTGGTGTGAGGAGAGTGAATCGCGACACAAACAGACCACTTCTAACTCTTTCCTGTATCCAGTTCCCACCCAAAAACGTACGTTTTTCGGCATAACAGGAGGATTGTCACATCAATTTGTTTTCTTTAACCAATAGCTGAGAGTCTATGGCAGGGGTAGGCAACTCCGGTCCTGGAGGGCCATATTCCAGCTCATTTTGGTGATTTCACTTCTCAGATACACCTGGTTCAACTTGCCAGTTAATTGTCAGGTTTAGTGAAAGTGTTTGAGAAGGACTACCTTCAAACTGTGCTGGACACTGGCCCTCCAGGACCGGAGTTGCCCACCCCTGGTCTATGGGTTTCAAAGAGCCCTTCCACAAGTTTACAAACATACAGAGAATGGACAGACACTTTGTTTGCTGAATTGATTCGCTGTGAGTACATTTAAGTTATGACACTGGGCTTAAAAGTGTCTATAAGCTGGGTGGGTTGTAATAAAACTGAACTGGAGTCCCTGTGTAATTGTTTTGATTTTGTTTTGAGCAGTGGTGAAGCCAGAGGGGTGTCTGGGGTGGCCAATCGGATGTCAGGGGTGTCCAGTGCCACCCCAATTTTTTTTTGCTACCAGCGGTTCCTGATGCTGTTGGCTTTCAGATTAGTTCTAGAGTTTTTATTTACAGTTTTTTTAAGGTCGGGCTGCAGTAAGCATTTCACAACATGTTGTACCATGTATGACACTGTATGTGACAAATAAAACCTGAATCTGAATTTGGCCGGAGCGCCCGCTCCGGTGGTCTCGGTGATATCGCGCGTCCCGGTCTCCGGTGGTCCGCCTCTCCGACGATCGAGACCTGAGCACCCCCCGGCCCGAGCAGTGTCTGCCTTTAACCTGCACGGTGTGAGTGTGTGTGGGTGCGTGTGTGAGAAAGCATGAACAGTGTCGACCTTCCCGCTGTGTTGGTGTGTGTTTGTGAGTGTGTGGGCATGATCCTTCAACATGGATGAATTCGTGAAACGGTTGGCCAGTTCTCATCAGAACCGCAGACTGGGGATCAGTTAGTAACTGTGTTCTTATTTTTCTTTTAAAATCCGGGTCTGTGTGATGTCTGCTATGTCTAATTGCAGTATTTATTGTTAGTTTTTTTTCCTTTTTGCTAATGTTTTTGTTGTTGAACTCAGAATTGTTTTTCCAAATTAACATTTGAATTCCTTAATTTATTTTTTCAACTTTGAGTACAGTGCGTGTGTGTGTGGACCAACTAAAATAGCAGTGGCCACCTCTGGCCACCCCATGTAAAAAATTCTAGTTCTGTCACTGGTTTTGAGCAAGTTTTCCGGGCACCTGGACAGAGCATTTCTTTTGTTTGAACGGATCAGTGAACCGAGAGAGACGAGTCGACTCCTCCAACTCGACTTCTCGACTTCTCTCAGTATGAATGGAAAGGAAGCGGTATTTAAGTGAATATTGGTGTATAATTTTGTGGTAAAGATAAGGTGTCTCCGAACAAAATGGCACCTCAGAACATTTCCTCTCCTCCACCTCAATTGAATCGTGATACGAACCAAATCGTGAGTCAAAAATTGTAACACGAACCGAATCATGGGTTTAGTGTGTCGTTACAGCTCTATAAACAATCCTTATTTGGTCTGAGATTAGATGTGTACAGGTTTGTTTCATTCTTCTTTTTCATGCAATATATCAAGATGTATTTAACAAGCTATTCAAACCATAAGATAATAACAGATGAACATCAGTGTCAAAATCCAGGCTATGATGTATATTAACAATAATGATTTTCTTATCATTTGTTGCGTTATACAGAAACAACCCATAGCACATCTTCATCCCTGTCCATCTCTACCTGTGTTGGAGCATTAGCTGCGACACTGCAGCTGACCTGCTGTTCCCTGCGCGAGTCTCCCAGCTCCTCCTGCAGCAGTCGCAGCCTTTCTAGCTCGAGCTCCTGTGCATGCATAGAGCCTTGAGCCCGCTGCAACTGTGTCCGCAAACGCTGCACTTCTCCCTGCTCCTGCATCCGGCCTGCAACCTGTGACTGGTAAAAGAGCTTCAGTTACCATGGAAGGACTTGGGCTTTCAACAAATAATCACAAGCCTTATCAATTGATTCCAATGTTTTATACATGTTTTTAGATCACAGATGAACACACCTGAAAGTGGACCAACTTTGATTTCTTCAGGGTTTTATAATCAAACTCACATCTCTGAAAAAATCTGACATTCCATCACAAACTGGAAAAAATCTAAGCTGTGCGACTGCAATCATGTAAAAGGTAAATATTTTCTAATGTTTTTACAATTGTGTATTGTAACAAAACAAAGGTCTTTAATCTGAGGAGATTAAAATGTGAAAGTCACCTGAATTAAAGTGAACTGCTCTGCCAGGTTTTTCCTCTGGGCCTCTAATGACGTCACTTGTCTCTGATACTGCAATCTCTGCTGCTCCCATTCGGCTGAGCGTTGCCGAAACTCCTGCAAAATAAATAAAGCAGGTATTACAACACCAGTTGTTAGGACTAATTTATCTATTCTTTATAGGTGCTAATTTAACCAAATACCCTGATGTTGTATGAGTGATATAGTAATCATATCTGTACATTATTTATTATATATCCACAGGGTCTGTTGCACTTTTTGACAATATTCTTGACCAGACCCATCACCTGGTAATATAATTCCTGTCCTGCTCAGTCCAGTCCAGTCAAACTTTTCTTCCTTTGCTTTTTTGACCTTTAGATCTACACTGTCCTCATTGGAATCCAACTGTCAGAAACCCTTTGAGGCAACTAAGAACTGTAATCCTTGTGAATCCAATGTACACAACTGTGTTGTACATGTCTGCACCTTCCAAAGACCTCTTAAGTGATTAACGCCATTTAAAATCGCTGCAGCTGACTTCAGCATCCACACATGCCAATATATAGATGTAGGAACTACAAAACAGAAGCATTCGGTATTGTATGCACATCCTGAGATGAGAATTATGACAGAATGAATTAATTAACAGTGATCACATCACTGAAAAACTGTGCCTGTCCTGAACAAGATTAATGGCATACCTCCAGTTTGTTGTTCAGGTGTGAAACTTCACTCTGGTCGTCCTCTCGGCTTCGTGCTCCTTCTCGCGCCTCTTTTAGCTGCTTGCGCTGAAGCTTCTCATAGCTACGCTTCAACTTAGACAACTATTAAAGGACAATGCATGTTTACCAAGTGCTTAATAAGTTGTTCAATATTGGTAAGCTAGTAACAGTTTTATGCTGAAGAAATAAAAAGCAAAAGATGTCATTTTTGCCAGGCCTACCTCCTCTTTCATGTGTTGCAACTCCCCTTCATACTTCAAGACAAGTTCTTGTTTTCCTGCTTGCAACTCTTCAAGCTGTTTCCCAAGCACTCTCACCTGTTCACATAAACATAACATTTAGAAAAATGTGGTACTGTATGTTGGTCTACATTAGGATTAACAAATATTTTTTTCATAAAATACTGTCAGCTGTGCACATGATTGCAGAAGATTAATGCAAACATTACATGCATGAGTAGTTTTCACCTCAACAACCATGTTTTTATTGTGAATTTACTGACATATAAACTCCTCCTGAACTAAAATTAAGTAGAGATTTACATTTCAAAATAACAAACCATTTCTTTCTCTGATACGACTGTCTTCTGTCATCTAAATTAGACATATGATCATTTTAACCAGTTCAGTCTCTCTACACATTCCTGGAGGCTTATCTTTGCCCTCAGTCATATTGTGTCATATCATAGAAATGTTTTAAGCAGAATACACAAAACTGCATATTTCCTATTATTGACAACATGCACATAAATGGGAGGCCATCTCTGCATTCCAAAACATATTCAGTACAATTTTGCAGGATTTCCAAATACATTCATCAGTGCTGGATGCATGCTAGATTTATACCAAAACCTGATTTAAAATATTTTATGACAACAATGAGATCCGAACAAGTATGTTTAGCATAAGCCTCTTTCTGAAGTTTGGGGTAAAAATACATATACCAAGATAATTTTACTAGTATTTCCATCATTTAAAGAAGTCTCCTCTTATCCTGTCTTTATTGCAGGGATTAAAGCATTGCTATGTGTTGGATTTAAATTGCAAACCCTGCAAACGAGGCAAGCAAACGTTTTTTCTTGAAATAAGCAATACAATTCCTAAATATCTTAAATACTTTTACAAAAATGAAATCACCATTAATGTACCATTAATAATTTTAAAAGTTGTTTTAAGATGTTTAGAGAACTTGATTTGCTTATTTTCAGTAATCTATGTAACTGTTTTAAATTTTCAATGCACAATTCTCTTATTATGCTGAATGCCTTTTGGATTAAAAAAGTACAAATAAACCTATAAAATATCAGGAACACTGGCACTTGTTCCAACAGTTAGTTAGAAAAACAAAACTTAGCATTTCTGAGAAATAACAGATCTGATGTTTCCATCATGCTGTTTTCATTCCATTAGAAACACACAGGTGGTGCGAGACATCAAAAAAAATTTTAGCAGCTAAAAGCCACCTTGGCATGCAGGTAAACAGCCAGCCACCAGGCAGATTCACCTGCATTAATCCCTTCTCCACTACAAGACTCAGCATTCGAAAGCCAGAGTCCTGGAGCTCCAGCAGAGAGACAACAGTCTCCTTCACCGTGAGCATCTGCCAGAGTGAATTCAGAGAATGAGGATGACACCTACCACTGCTGAATGAAGGGTGCTCTCACACCTACTTTGTTTAGGCCAGACTTTCAGAATTTTTTTGTCTGGTCTGAATCAAAATAGAATGGTGACATGTACCCAAACCAAAGGGCTAATATTGGGCCTGATAAAAAAAAGTTGAATTAGTCCAGAAAAAACTGAACTATGGTTCTGTATGTTTGCAGTATCGAAACACTTTCTGGATTGCTTAGACAAATAAAATTCACACAACATTAACGTATTTATCAGCCACTTTTATTCAAAGCCACTTGCATTCCCTAGTCACAGGGGGCAGTCCCCTGGAGCAACTTGGTTAAGGGTCTTGCTAGAGACTCGTGACCTCTTGGTCCAGAAGCAAGTATCTTACCCACTATTCCACTGCAAACCCACCATTACGGGAAGAATAACAGGAAGATGGGTATGGCAGAAGACAAAATCATTATTTGTAAATTGGTCTGATTAAGAAATCAAAGTTCATTAAAGGTTCAAAATGAATCAAATTCTAAACTTATTTTCTGAGAAGATGAGAGCAAGAATATGAGAAGACTAGGAAAATGATACCACCTAAAAAAATAGAAACTGAAGCAGCAGCATATAAATGTGTGCAATGCCTACTTGATATTTTAACAGTATCTTTAACTTCAGCCTTTTTATTTCTATGTCCTATGGGCTTCTCCAGAAATTATGTTATATAATATTATTTTTAATCCAATGTGTAGATAGTTTAGAATATTATTTGCTGAACCTCTCTGTCTTTATAAAGGCATTGCAACCAGAATATGGCAGAGAAATTGCAGATTATTGGTTGCAGTGTTTTGTTATTTGTGTATTGATAGGTGTGTGAGCAACTGTTACATCTAATGCAATATTTGATATAAGTGTAATTAAATCATATTACCTTTCAACTGGATTTTACAATGACATGAAAAATGGAGTGATGTGGCTCAAAAAATATATATATTTTACCAGCTTAAAGATGCAGGCCTAGACAATATTTATTTAAAGTTTCATTAGATCAACAGCAGAAGTTCAGTAAATTATACAGTACCTCAGAGTTTCTCTTGTCCAGCAGATCTTTGGCCGACTGGAGCTCTTCCTGACCATTTCGGAGACGAACTGCCATAGATTTCACCTCTGCCTCCCACTCACTGCGTTTATGATTCACCATGATATCAATCTGCTTCATTAGCTCCTGCAGTTCAGGCTCACAGGATGTCAGGACAGAGCTGGTCATCACATGACAAAGAAAAAAAAAGATCACTAATATGATGACTGTCCGGCAGCACAAGGGCAATCCTTGAAATATGACCCAGTTCAATATTTTGGTGGTCTGTAAAGGTTACCTGATGTCGTGATCCCGGAGACTTCCCAAAAAGGCATCCATAGTTATAAGTGATTTACTGATGGCATCCTCATGACATTAGGACCAATGTAACGTCAGCTATGTTTGTAAAATAAAAGTGATGATCAGCATACTAGGAAAACACAGTCTCCCTTTCTGAATTGTAAAATTGGTCCGATTGGTCCAGAGCTGGCAGCACAGAACTTAAACTACAAAGTAAGGAAGTCATTTTAGGAGAGAAGTCAAATACGAATCGAAACTTAACTGTGATTAATTTCACAGGTCCAAATAGATAAACTGACTGTAAACACAGTGAATTAACTGTTGAACATTTATCTCCCGATTAGGTGCTAAAGCATTATCAAGTGCAGTAGTTTTACCATGTGAGTAACTTGAATCAACATTACTCATATACTATAGATCTCTGTTCTATTGTGCAGTCGTAACATAATTTCTTCCTGGATCAATAAAACTTTCTGATGCTGTGCAACCAACCGACAGTATTATTTCAGGAGCCACAAACTCGAATATTAACCAGACTCTACTCGAGGTAAATTATTTTTAGTAAAAGTTAAAGAGCAGTACATAAATGTTCTGTTTTTGAAAACATCAATCTGATTAATTTGTTCTACTAGCAAGCTAGCTAACAACTAAATTCGTTTATTAAAAACGTTTATTAAGAGAGTTGTGGTTTTAAAATAATAAAAGTAACAGCAATGCCTGATCAATAAAGAACAAAGACTTACGGTTAAAGCCATGGTTTCATACAACCTAAACTTTGTTCTGGCTGTGGGAGCTGTTGACTGAGCTGAAGCTTAGAGCAACGCTTCAGAACCGCAGAGCAGGCTGGGCCACGGGGTGCGCTCCAATACACTACGTAGCGTCCTAGGTAGTGTACAATTAAAGTAAAGTCTTCCCACAGGTCAAAAATTGTCCTTTGTATTCAGAATTCACTTTGTATAATTTTATTCTGTTTTATTTGCATTTTTTTATAAACTGTTTCTGATAAAAGTTGTTAATATTGTTCTGCGTGTTATTTTGTTATTGTTTCAGTATTAGTGTTTGGTATTCAGTTTCTGAACAGATTGTTCAACAATGAAGAAAAAAGTTTGGTGATGCTGTCTGAGCCTTACGTCACAATCTTTTATCATTCACGATAATACTGTATACCATTGAAAAATAGGGAGAAGGTATGACGGTATCAAAATTTGGATACCGCCCAAGCTGGTTATTGTACTACTATGGTTTTAAAAAGGACCCAGCAAAACCATGCTTTTTGACCATGATATAAGTAGGCCATGACATAAGTAGTCACAGACTATTGCACAAAGCAGAATATTACATATAATGAAATGCTAAAGCACTTATTTAGAAAATCACGATACTAGCCATAGTAAAAGTACTGCACATAAGAATGTTTCAGCACCCAACAGAATACTGCACAATATTGCACATGGTAGACCGACTGATACACATAAAGATAGACATGGATAAAAATGCACAGATATAAAATAAATAAAAAGTAATAACTAAAAAATAGGAGGTATAGGACTCACAATACACATTCTCTTAGAGAACAGATTGGAGTCACTTTTATTGGAACACAGCCACCTCTCTTGTTTAGTTTCAGTTATCCAGCCGCCAAAAACAGGTGTCCATCAGCTCTGTCCAAGAGGCGTTGGAGACGTTTGTTGGGAAAATTGCAAATTAAAGACAGATATAACCCTTATATCCAAATATTTATCCGTAAATTCGTGCAGTGAATGTTTAGACGTAGTAGCTAATGCTAGCTGTTGGCTAGTCCTGGGAGGCACCAGTCCTAATTTTAATTAATTTAAATGTATAAAAAAAATTAAATAAAGTGTCCATAGTTTTAGTCTATAGCCGTAGAAATTACATGTCATGTGATGACAAAATTAGGTTTGGCCGTTTATAAACTACTGGTTTTGTATTAGTATGTTTGGTGGAACGCTAGCGGTGCTAAATGAGACATCGTTATATATTACTGTAAACAACTGTTTTCTAGATAAGCCGTTTTTATAACCTAGTTATACAGAGGAATTATTTAGACTATTCTGTCACCTATTTGGAGGTTTCATATATACTACAAACACGTTACAATGCACGTGGCTCGTTGGTCTAGGGGTATGATTCTCGCTTCGGGTGCGAGAGGTCCCGGGTTCAAATCCCGGACGAGCCCAATGTGTTTTGATTGATTGATTGACTGGCTGAATGCTAGCTTTTTGGTCAGAGGCTTGTTTGTGGACAAATGCGAGTTACATAACAGGGGATAATTTGGTTTATATCCGTTTATACCAACATTAAATGTTCAAAGTATTGGGACGCCTGACCATTACAGCAACGGGGCTTAAATGCTTTTCAAAACATAAAGATGTATATGCAGTTGCGCCCCCGCCCTTCCTTTGCAGCTATGACAACTTCCATTCTTCCTCGAAGAGTTTCCACAAAGAGTGTTTCTGTGTCAATTAATTATATATAAATATTAAATATTCATAACATCCCTCCGTGGCTTTATGGACACTGCTTTATGCACGATCCAAACCTACTTCATTTATTCGACATATTTACTTCACCAGGCTCGCTATGTACTTCACATGGCTCGTTGGTCTAGGGGTATGATTCTCGCTTTGGGTGCGAGAGGTCCCGGGTTCAAATCCCGGACGAGCCCTGTATTTTTCCCCCCATTTAGAACTAAACATGTTTAGTACATCAGTTTTGTTTAACTGTTCAGTGTTAGTCCAGGTCATGGGATCTCATCGAATCCACAAGCGTTTTCAGTCCTGTTTTGTTTCCACACAGGAGCCAGGTCTGATGTTTACTGCCTTAGAACTAATTTGACTTACTGCACATCCAGGAAATAGTGCTCGGTTATCTAGATCACTATGAGATGCGGTTATAAAACTATTCTCATTTTCATGCAATACTAGCTTATATTATCTTTAAATATATCCTCTTAAGGTAAAACAATGTGAACAGGATGTAATAATGTAACTCACAGTTAGAGGGCAGCACAACCCAGTACGGAGATTGTTATACTTTGCACTGAGATTCTACCCTGGAAGAGAGAAAATGTGGTTTGGCGTCCCAGGTACTACAAGTCAATTTCAGGTCAGCTTTAAAGGAATTTTTGTTTCAGGTAAACTCTGATCTTGTGAATTACTGTGAGAAAAAAATCAGTGTAAGACAGTTAGAAGATTGTTGCACTGGTTATAGAAAAATTACAATAATTCAAACAAACAGAGCAGACATTCTGCCTGACTTCAGAATTCATGTAAAACAAATTGCAGCTTTGTCAGGGTTGACACCACAGCCCCTGCAATTGGAAGACCATGGATTTGAATCCCAGGACTGCCAGTGGCACCACTGTCCCTACAAACTGCTCCCTGGGTGCTGTGTTCCTTGCTGCCTGGTACTTGAAATGTTGAATGGATTAAACATCCATATCGTAACCTAATCTGTAGATTCTGCAAATAAATGAATATTAGGTTAAATATTTTATAGTATTTTTTAATTAAAGGTTGTCCTCGAGTTACATGGGTCTCAACATTCGACGTTTCGAGTTTTATTTCTGTGGCTTAGTTGTGTTTTTATTATCTTGCATCTGTAATAGGATCAGTAAGTGACTTTAGACTAGGGTGTTTTAACTAACAGGATCCGAAACGTCAAGCAAGGAGCACAAAGTAGTCATTAAAAATAGATTTGATGATCCTGATTCTGATAAAGTAATACAGCTGTGTATTTTAGACGTGCACTAACTTAAACCTTAACTGAGGTGAAACGCTATCATTTATAGATTATTAGTTTTATGTTTTTTTTTACCTTAATTTTTCGCTTATTAGTGATACTAATTTTGTCTTTGGAGCAATAATTTGTAAAAAAAAAAAAAAAAAGATATAATTTGTAGGGCATTTTTATGTAACATGGAAATGTCACAAGATTTATGGCGCTTTATGTATTTAACAATCTTTGTCAAGACAACCATGAATGTGTCAGGACTACCAAAGAAATTCTCACTCTCCACTCCTTAACATTTGAATGAAGTTACAAGACATTTTTTGCAGTGTCGGGCATGAAGCTTGTCAGGTTTGTTCGGATGCTCTTACAAAATTACAATCATAACTTGTCTGTTAATGCCTCGTTTGTGTGCTGGAGGCTGTTGGCTTAGTGCGCCCAACCCCCACTCCACACACTGCCACCTGCCCCTGCCTGAAACACGCAACAAAGGAAGTTTTGCTTCTGGGGAAAGAACCCTCCCCTTTACCTTAGAGCCAGCCTGTCCCCAGGCCATCCCGCTGTTTGCTGAACCAATTTGCAGTGACGGAGGTATTGCACTGCCCCCGCAACTCTGAGCCTTTAAAACACACAACAGTCATGCTGACAGCAGAGCACACTATTTCTGTCTCGCTTCAGCAAACCACTGCTGGAACAACGAGAGAAGAACAATCATCTGACAGACAGCTGGTAAAACGGAGCTCCCTCTGCTGTAAGTAGCCCATTACCTTCCTTTTCTTTTTGATTCTTCCTTACCTCAAGACATCTTAATAGTACCTTTCTATGTGGCTGGCTTAGAAACAGTCCTCATTTTGAAGGACACCTTAGAAGTGTTAGTGTAACTAGAAGCCTTTTTGAATTGACGTTTTTTTTTAAATATAATTGCATACTAGGCCAGCTTTGGAGAGCATGGCCTAAAAACTTATTCTTGCACTAAATTGCAGCACAGTAAGTGTTTCACATTCAAAATACATTAAAAGGTTTAGGTTAGTCTTGAAAAGTATATTAATATGTTAGATTTTGTATGTCTATTTAAGAGGAAGGCAGCTTCTACGATTATCATTTAAATGACAAATTTAATAATTTGTATAAAATTCGGACTCTTTTTTTACCCAAACTTCACAGGAGAAAGAGAAGTCAGTATTAAGTTTTAAACGAAGGAACTGTTATAAGACACTATCTGTGTGTATTGGTCTATTCAGCTTAAAATTGTAACTGTAAATGGCATCTGGCAATTTAAAATAATAAAAGACAAGTTAGACAACCAAAAAAAGAATGCATTTCTACCCAACAGTGATATTACACAAAAATTTGACACGGATATAGTTGGTATTATTAAATGAAATGCACAGTGTGTTCAGCATTAGAACTAGCTTGTGTTTTTGCATGAATGGCCAGAACAGGTCAAAGGATTCCTCCAAAGGGTCAAAATCAAATGAATAATTCTGGACTAACAGGTGGCCAACAGCCATGGGCAGGAAAATGGTATTATAATGGTAAACACTCAGTAGGGGCAGGACGGATGACAGCCTTACCATCTGCTCCTGAATTTTAATTATGATTTTACGGACATTTAATACAGAGTTAACAATGGAAGTATGTGAGAAATGTCAACCAGTATAAGACAATGATATAATACTCAGGGTTTTTTTAATGCTGGGGTGAAGAAACATTTTGTGTTGGTATACAAATGCAATATTTGTGGTGGGCCTAGGGCCAAAAATATAAAACAGTATATGAGCAAAGAAAATAAGTTGGATTCAGATCAATATTACATTAAACAAATGCTTGTTAGGTATATACCAAATTACGTAATAAATATTATTATTATATTATATTATATTACATTATATTACATTATATTATATTATATGTTACACAATTTAATTTTTTATTCCGAGATGACAGCCATTGAGTTAAAATGACCAATTCAGTGACAGAGTTTTCTTTTTCAGCTTCTGAGTGAAAGATAATAAGCCTCATCTCAGCACTAGGCTTACTCATCCCTCGACCCTTAAGGAACTGCCGCATTTCTCCCCATAATTGTCTCACTACCTGTAAGTGCCATGGGGCTGTATGAAGATCTGGATTGTGGAGTGTGTTTCCAGAGCTACTCGCGAAGTGAGCGAGTTCCAAGAATGCTCTTCTGCAGCCACACATTCTGCTCAGTCTGTCTGGAGGCCATGGCCGAGGAGCGCAGCAACATGCTGATTGTCCGCTGCCCAGTGTGCCGCCAGGTTTCCTGTGTGCGTGGTGGCCTCAGTTTAAAAGACGCACTGTGGGTCAACAGCCATCTGTGGAACTATGTAACTGAGGACCAAGAGCAAGTTCAGGAGACAGAGAAGAGCATTACCGCCACAGCTCAGGCCGTGTCTCCAGCACAAACTGAATGGTGGGTATGACAGCACTTAACAGAGCTGGAAAGTCAATCACCCAGTCAATTAAGACATATTTGGTGTCCGACATATGCTGCCTAGGAGAAAACATGTAAGATTAATCTACCTTAATAAGCAATGGAAGATTATATCACTCCAGTTAGCATTGTGCAAACTGCCCAATAAATATACTCACATACTTATTGGTTTGGTGTGTAATCTCAAACAAGGTGTGTGTGATCTCTGTTAACATACTGTTATCTATACAAATGGACCTTAAATAAAAACAGTAGCAGCAGACACTCAAAAACCTGTCTGAACTCTGGATTATAATTGAGTCAAGGTTTTGCTAAACTATTCCTTTCATGTGAATCTAGCACAACCTGTGTTTCTACTATTAATAAAACATATAAATCATATTAAAGTGTAAGTATGGAATTGTCATAGATATTTGAAGCTGAAGACTGAACACATTTTCTCTGTGCCTTCCCTGTTATTCTGACAGTTGTTTAAGGCCAAGCTCCAAGCAGCATCGATCCAAACTACGACTGCCGAACTTCTTGAAAGGACTGAAGCTCCTCGGGCAGCCCCAGGAGAGGACTGTTCCTGGATGCAATGTGTAAGTTCTCATCTTAGCCTTAAAAATCCTGTCCAATTGCTCCAGCTGGTGCAGTATTAAGTTATGCGATTGGCAATCTCAGTCATGTGAATGTTTCTCCCATTAGTGTTTGAGAAGATCTACTTCAGCCACACTTTGACTCAAACATGCATTCCTCTTCGACCAATCATAGCATTAAAAGCTTGGTAGTGGTGCTCTTATGCAAACAGCATCTCCTCCTTCTTTGCTAGACAGCATATGACACCGCACGCACACTTTGAAAGACTTTTTCTACTGCAACAGGCAAAAGCAATATGCTTTTGTGCTTCAGTCGAGTTCAAATCATGAGTAGACAGATGTGAGAAGGAAGGGATAAGCTGTGTAAACACACAGGATAAAAGGACCACAGGCAAAGACTACATTAAGCAAATAACCTCACACTTCATTTGAACAGGACTTTAAAGGGGCACCCTGGTGAAAATGAAACAAATAGCCCCAGGAGTCCCTGGAACGACAGTTATAAAAAAAAACTAGTAAAACCTCCTTTTCATTAAGGTGGGAACAGCTTTGAAAAAAAGAAATTTTAAGGGCTTGAGGGCAGATATTAGAGCTTGTTTGAATTTTTGATTTGCTTATTTTTTCACAAATTAGCTAATGAAAATGTTACCGAGAAATACTAGGTAATTATACTGATAGGAAGCCGACTATTACTATAAAACTATTGTTGTTTTAGCTATGTGATGAACCTTTGTCCATTTTATATTTAGCAGTGAGTCCAACCGTGTCAGAAACCACTTAAGATAATCCATTGAGATTCTTTAACAACTTGGATCAGTGTGTCATTATTTCGGCACGCATATGCACAATTCTAACTGATGGCACAAGGCTGACCATTTGAGTAGGATTTGACCGTTATCACACCTGCTACTCTTTTGATTGTATGCTAATATGCTTCTTTTCTTCTACTACAGGCAGATGAAATCATGGCGAAGGATTTCTGGGGAAGACACACTTTGAAAGGGCAACTTGGCCACCCTGGACAATGAACTCTCTCTGTTTGTTTTGCCATTGTCATTTAAAACTGGCCTGCCATGTGCCAATCACTTCCGGATTATGGAGCCATTGCGAGCTGCAATTGTACGGGGGAGTCTAAAGCAGAGTGACCCTGCCGACTTCTCCCTGGCTGTGCGCTTCTCAGGCTGCATTTTCTGCTTGAATAGCAAAAAGCCGGGGTGCGGCTGCCCTATCTGCTGGGATGTCCTCATTAGCTATTCCACCCATAATCCCTCACAGCTGCTGTGGCGGGATCTGCTTCAGCTGTTATAACAGAGAGAGAGAAGAAAGGGGGCAAGAGCAAGTGTCCCAGATGCAACATGGAACTGATCGAACAGATGGCCTCCGGAGAAAGAACTCCCCCTATTCTAATTGCACCCCAGTGTATCCAGACAAACCCCCTTAACTTATTATCTGCTTTACTATTTATCTAATGTAATAATTATTATAGATTAAAGATTCATTTTAGTGAAAACTGTCCTCCTCCGTGTTGTGTATGACTTCCTAATCAGGTTTATAGGGGTAAACGACATACAATTCACCCAATCTATTTCTTTGCTGAGTTAATGATATTGCCTTTGAAGTGTTTATGCTAAGGGTCTCCTGTGAACATGGCCATCTGTGAGGCTTCACTTGGGATAGTATTATTGGGTTTTAAATGAAATAGAATAAAGATATGAATACTTCAGGAAGCGTATATATATATATTCCGGAAGCATAGACAAAATTCAGTACAGACAAAAATCATATATATTCACATATTCAAAATTCATATTCAAGATAACTGCATGTACTATTACTATAAAACGATTTGTTTTAGCTTTGTGATGAGCCTTTGCCCATGTTATATTTAGAAGTGAGCCAATCGTGTCAGAAATCATTGAATTTCACTTTAGTGAAAACTGTCCTCCTCTTTGTTGTTTATGATTTCCTGATCAGGTATATAGAGGTGAACAACATAATATTCACCCGTCTGTTTCTTTGGTGAATTAATGATATTGCCTTTGAACCGTTTATGCTAGGGGTCTCCTGTGAACACAGACATCTGTGAGGCTTCACTTGGGAGAGCGTTCTGGCCAAGAATAAGGATCAAACCTGCCAGATACTGTGTAATGAAATTGAAAGTGCACAGCCAGATTCTCACACACTGGCTTTTCATGAAGTTATCATTTTTACTTTACACCATCAGCAGCACATAATACAGACAAAAGCCTCTATATTGCAATTTAATCTCTTCAGCATACATTATTTAAAAATGAGTTCCGCTTGTTTTTGAAGTATACTATGGAGGTGATCACCTGGATTCATGCCAGTTTAGAGAGCGTCTTCTGCAGCCTGATGAAAGATCTGCACATAGCTTTAGTGTTGTATCAAGCCGGTACAGGCCTATTCCCCTGATGTGGTGTTCTCTTCAAAAGCACTGATTAAAGGTTGCATGCAAAACAACCCCCTGCAGTTTATTTTGAAAACCCAAGATGCAGATTATTGCTGCAGGGAATAATGAAGATGACTTCCCATCCTCTGAAGAAGATGCAACGATGGTGTTAATATGACATCTGGAAGCTCTGCTTCAGGCGAGGTGAAAAAGTATCTTTTCTCTTTCAGAAACGAATTAATTTTAAAGAAAAAATAAAAGAACTACATTTTTTAATAATTTGAAAATAGCAAATACACACACAGTACTATGTGTATGTGGTCAGTTATACAGGCATTATCACATTGCAATATCCTGTTTCATATAAATTGTCTAAAAAGAAAAAGGAAAAAAGACAAATAACTTTTCAGTTCATACTGACCAGCCACAACAAAAAAACCATTGACATGTAAAATGGAAAACATTTCAGCAACACTTGTCAAGGAGTGGCACGTATTAGGCAGCAATTCCTAAAGAATGGGCAAGCACAAGGATGTAAATAACTTTGACAAGGACAAGATTGTGATGGTTGGGTTACTGAGTCAGAGCAACTCCTAAACAGGTCTTGTGAAGAGTTCCAGGTGTGTTGTGGTTAGTGCATTCTAAAAGTGATTTGTGGACAGACAACGCACAAACCATCAACTGGGTATGAGCAGATAAGATGAGCTATTGGCTGGAAGTGGGGAGCAAAGGCTAGCTTTTCTGTTCTAGTTGATATATATCAGGGTGAAAAACTGTGAGTCAGTTGAATTTTACCAAGAGAAGGCGTAAATGGCAGATATGTCACTAATGTAGAACTATAACAACAAAACCATCAGTATTTGTCCACTTCTTCATGATCAGAAACAGTTGTAGAGATTATGTTGTATCACAAGCAGAACAACCAGAACAACCTCCCAGTCTCGCTAATGCCTTCTTGTCCACTAACATGCTCATACTTGTGCTAGGAAGGACAGCCTAATTCCCAGGCTGTGGATTAGTAACAGAGTGACATTCAACTACTGTCATATTTTCATTCATAATGTACACAGTTATAGTTGTTCTAACTGTTCCTCATTGACAAGTTTTATACTTTACTTCAATTTATAACTACCTTAATCAACCGACCTAAAAAATTGCTTTTGCGTGCTATATGCGGTAATGTGAACTCTGCTTCTTCTGAGGGTCCCTTAATGGCTGTACCACCATAAGTAAGGGTTTCTGTCGAGTGCCAGACTTCATCTAAAAATTAGTTACCACCAAAACATACCAGTTTTATTGAATCTGGGAAGTAAGCCTGATGAGTCACTCTCTGTTCGTAGTTGTGCTGTGGTAATACTAGTAAATTATTGAAAGCTGTACACTTCTAATAGAGAACCAATGATTGGTCAGTTAAATTTTTCGATTTTGAGCACACCAGACTAAGGGACAGCAGGCTACAGAGCAAAAAAGCACTCGTGTTGCAAACAAGTGTTTATATCTGAGGTTAAATGTAAAGCCACATTCTTTTGGGGATAGGTGCAACTGTTTGTTGAAGAGTAGAAAGAAATGCTGCAACTGTATGAGATGATCAGAGACAGTGATCCACCACTCTTTGCTTCCATGGGCATTCATGATAAAGCAGGGGTTCCCAAACTTTTGCCAATTACAATATACGGGTTCATACAGGGCCTTGCATAAGTAGAAAAAGTTGAAAGCTATTAGTGTTTGAACTACAAATGATAGGATGGGGAAAGTGTCAGAAATCAGCTATCCCCTCAGCCAATTGTGTCCCCCAAGTAGCCTTTAGCCTTTATTATCACTCCTTAGCATTTTGTAAACATTGGGACAAAACGTAGTTCTTCAGATTCATGGTGTAAAATACCTGCACAGGACTACATTAAACTATTCAAAAGTGTGAGACAAGTATATTGTACAAAAACACCCACACAATACACACACAGCAACAAATAAACAGGACATTTACAGAACAATAGAAACATTATACGAATGAACATTAATTACATGGGTATATAAGCAGCATGTGTGGATGAGCAAGTGCATACAATTGTCAAGCATACCTGTGTAGTAATGGTTAGGGGTGTGTGATCAGTCTAAAGTAGATTTATCTCCAAAAACCTGAAGACACATCTATTCAAAGAGCATCTCCTCTCCTCATGCATTCTCTGTCTACTTGCACTACTAACTACACACATCAGTTAGCGCTTAAACTCTTCTGGTTCTCACACAGTGCTGTAACTTGTTTGTTTCCTACAATTGTAGGTAAGCATCTGCCAAATGAGTGTAATGTAATGTAATTTAGATGAGTGAAGGTGGATGCCGGGGGGCAGGCATCCATTTAGTAATCTGACCACCGATGGGAAGACAGTTGAAGAAGGTTGAAGAGCTTGTGGTATGAAATGTCAGTGGTGAGTAGACCCTGATGAGCTCAGCTGTCCTTACAATCCACTGTAGGGTCCTGCAGTTTAATTTCCCATTTCAGACAGTGAGACAGCTGACCAGGACATTCCCAGTTTTTTCCCCTATAGAAAGTAAATCTGCAGGAAGGGAAAATGCTGCTGGGTTTTCTTGGTGATGGATTGTCACAGGGTCCAGTTTTTCTTAATCCTGCTCCTGGTGATGTGTCGCACTTTGAATCACTACATCTGATGCAACTCATCAACAGATAATTAGTCCAGGAACACTTAAAACCGTGGAATGCTGTGAGTCACCAGCAGAAGGATATAGAAATAATTACATAGAAGATCTGGGGTCTTCCTCCTGGTCAGGAATTAAGCCAAGAAATTAGTTATATTTTCCTTTAAATTAAAGGTCTCCCATCACAATGCTGCACAATTCAGGACTAGATTTAATATTTAATTTAGGATCTGACCTTTAATCTAATTAAACTATTATGTGCAAATATTATAATATTTTCTTGTTCTTAGTTATAATCTTGAAATGCTTGCTGCACAATCAAACTGAAACAAAATAAACTCCCGTGTGTTGAGAGAGTAGATTAAAAGGCCAGTGTACTGTAAAGGCATTTAGAGTGAATTAAACACTGATGTGATGAGAGACCAGGCCAAAATCAACAGTGCTGTCAGAAGCATGCAGGGGAAAGATAGTTGGCACTGACTTATCTAAGACAACACTCAGCAGTTCTCACGATGTAACTCAAGAGGAAATCTGAATACGGTTATGGGCAGGGCCAGGTTTCAACAGGGCTTGTAAGTTAATTTGTCAGCTTAATTGCCCTCGCTCATTATAGGTCCCAAGCATTATTCATGCGTAAATCTGAGAAGATTTATAAAGCAACTATAAAAAAAGAACCAGTTCTCTGCATAAATACACACTGTTTCCAAATAAAATTCTTATGCACTGTAGTTAGTGTCATTTCACAGATTTTTCACAACACCTGCATATTTTAGTTGTTGAGATCAGAAGTTTTATTTCAGCTTGGGGAGACACTGCTTATGCCACCTGACGCATCACGCGATGTTTTTTATACATACTATTAGCATTACGAATATGTTGTAGTAGGATTCATTCAATATTAAAATATTTTAATGACTTTAATAATATCTACACAAAAATGCTAAACTACAAATTAACTGGCAATCTATTAAAAAACTAGCTTCAGTATTAAGTTTCTTTTAATCCAGGGTACATGCACGTAACCACCAAAAGTTTATTGCCAGGTCACTGTTTGCCCACACTCCCTTGTCAAATCTACACATATGACTGAGATGTAAACATTCCGATTTAAAATCATGTACTGCTGCAAAAC
>JBBKCR010000101.1:8323415-8334757 GCA_037577295.1 Ladigesia roloffi | reverse complement strand
GAGAGAGAGAGAGAGAGAGAGAGAGAGAAAGCAAGACAGACAGAGAGAGAGAGAGAGAGAGAGAAAGCAAGACAGAGAGAGAGAGAGAATGAAAGAGAAAAAGAGACCACAAGACACAGAGAGAGAGACAAAGTGAGAGAATAAGAGAGGCCATGTGATTCAAAAATAGAGAGAAAGAAAGAGCATGAAAAAAGTAAAATGCAAAATGAAGTGTGAAAGAAAAAGAGACTGTGAGAAAGAAAATAAAAAATACAATAAGAGAGAAAACACAACAGCAGAAAGATGAAAAAAGAAGCAAAGAGCAATTAAGAAATAAGAACGAGAGAAAAACAATAAAGATAGAAATAAGTATTTAAAAGAAATACATAGTCAGAAAGGAAGATGGACGGAAAAAGAAAAGAAAAACCTCACTAACGCAGTGAGGTTCCATATGGTACCTATTTAACCACAGTATCATAAGAAAGATTCAGTAAAATAAGATTGTTTGGACACAAACACACACACACACACTCACAACACTAGCAGCACATTCATTTTCAGAGGAGAAGGAAAGCACTGGCTAATACAAGTTCTTCCTCTTCCCCTGCAAGTTCCTTTTGTGGATTTAATTAGAAAATATGAACCTTGTATAGGCTTCTGGTCCCACGAGAGTTATAAAACTGCCACAGCTTCCTTCCCTCTACTGAACAGTAGAGGAAACACTGTGCAGAACTGAAGCACAACTAGTGCTGAAAGCCCTGCAGGCCACAAGGACATTAAGTGACAAATACAGCCAGGGGCAAAGGTCAAAAACACCTCTATATTTCCCCCATCAAACACAAGAATTGAGCAATAAACTCTCACACATTTGTTACAAATATATCAGTTTCACATTAGAATACAGGTCTTTAGTTTGGACCACTCATTATACGGCATGAAAAAAAAGGAGGAAAAATCCACCTGCTCAATAATGCTACTTTTTGCTAGCAGTCATGTAAAATTCTGAAGATTATAAAATCTGCAGATAATAAAAGATACTACGTTTTATTTGAAACTTGTAATAATATAGTGACATATATTATCTCTTGTATGGACTATTTCTGGTATGGTACTGTATATGTCCTAAAACAGTACTTCTGCTGTTTATTTGTTTTATCTAGGACTAACAATTTTCCCCTCACAAAATTAGAGAGAGAGAGAGAAAGAGAGAGAGAGAGAGAGGGAAAGAGAGGGAGAGAGAGAGAGAGAGAGAGAGAGAGAGAGAGAGAGAGAGAGAGAGAGAGAGAGAGCAACAAGGTTCCTCCATAAAGAGCATGGCAGGGCATGAAAAAATAGAGAGAAAGAACGAGCATGAAAATAACTATTTTCCCCTCACAAAACTAGGTCCACCTATAGTAAATCAAAATGTGTCCAGTTTTCATCCACATAAAATAATTACAACAATGTTAATCTGACATGTTCTGACCCAAATCCAGAACCTAAAGGCCTAACCAAAAATCCAGCAGAACTTGATGAGTATAATTTTATTGAAAAAAAGAACAAAAATCATGAGATATTCTCTCTGAAATGTAAACTCTGAGTGTAATAAACGTCATTATTGCACTAATAAGATAGCCAGCACTTTGCATATCATCAATCTTGAGCTGATGGGTGTCAATCACCAAGTATTCAGCATCACCAATTCTGCATTTTCCAATGAAAAATTGGATTGAATTAAATACATTGCACATTTCCCCCATTTGACAAGAAAACATTCCTGAATTTTAGCCCGTTATGAAAGAATTGTGCCAGAAAAGTATAATGTGCTAAGCAGTGAGGGGTTAAATGTATGTACAGATCTCAGAATTGCATCACAATATAAAATACAAGCTGACACTTTTGTTTTGTTTTTGCCTCTAGGCAACCTGAGGGTATCTGTAATGGGCAGAGCTCACAACATGCACAACAAGAACCTGCAGTCAATCAGTTTGCCTTGAGTTACCAGAGAGTTTGTTACAGATTGTGGTTTGAGTTTAGACATGTAGAGGCATAAGCAAGGTCAAGCATTTGTTTATCTAACCAACACGACAGATAAGTCTGCACCATTCTGCCCACCAACCAGAAACACTGCAGCTCCATGGAAGTTCACAGAATTCTATTTAGCCAAGGCAACATTGGAAAATATTTTTACTGAGTGAATGTTGTTAAGTGAATAAGCCAGAGCAAGACAATTGTGTTGGTTGTACAATCTCTGTAAATGCAGGAAAGCCATTAAAATGAACAGCCAATACACATTTGGGACACAAAGTCTGCAATGCATTGGCCCTCCTTATATTACCAAAACAGCTCTGACTCATAGAAGCAAGCAGTAGATCATGTAGGTTGTGAGGTGTAGCCTCCATGAATCAGACTAGTTTGTTCAAGGCATCCCACAAATGCTATTTTATGCACTTCCAGATATGGTGCATGCCTGTTCACTGGTTGAAAATTAAATGGGAAAGGTCATTTCACAAAACATGTCAAAACAAGAGAAAAGAAAATAGTTTTGGTGCATTATTTGAGTCAACCACTACAAAGTACTTAACCAGTGATTTCAAATATGTTTTTGAATCATTAATGTGTGGACAGACGTTCCCATGTTGTCTTTGTCACTTTTCAGGGCACAAAATAAATGACAACAATCACAGACTTGCTACTTTGTTAGGCTTTTGAGTTTTTGGACAAATTCTGTGCTGGGCCTTTAAATAATCCTGAAAGCAAGGGCACCTTCAGTACCTGTACACCTACACCTTTGGTTGTGACATAAGCTTCCAATAATTTTCAGCAATGTTAGAGTGTAAAAAAAAGAAGTAGATCTTGAATGACTGACTATATTTTCGGTAGGGGGCAAATTGTGTAAATTAGATTTTTATCTCCAAACAGTAAACATTTCTCTAGCTTTGTAATCGATTGTCATTTCTCTCCTAACATAAATGACTTCTGTGTTACAAATGTAAAATGTGAGAACCCTTTTGACACTGGTTGTACTGAAAGGAGTGAAACTAAGGCCTCGGTGAGTGACAGAATGACAGCGAAATAAAGTCTGCCAGCAGTTGCCTACCTGATACGTGTTGTCAAAACTGTCATACATGAACCGCGTGATCAGAGACGTCTTCCCAACTGCAAGAGAACAAAAGAAAAGAGAAGCGTTAAAATGGCAGCTATTCAAAAAGCAGAGAGGCTGAAGCAGCTTGGGACATCTGTAAAGGCTGGATGGATTGATTTGGTGGCAGCGTGGCACAAACTGCAGTAAATTAAATGACTGTCAAGGGACCTAATTAATGAATACAAGGCTGGCCTGAAGGCTGTCAGTGATGCCATGGAGCCTGTGGTAATTACAAGCAAAAAAATCATTCATGTGGACAAAATATAAAGCACGAATTTCTAGAACATTTATTAAATATATGACCTGTCACAATAAGATGAAATAAATATAAAGCAGAAAAATCAAAACACCATAGAAGCAAACGTAATATACTCAAATGCGTCATTATCTTCACAGGCACCACCTTCATCTCTCATAGGAAATTAAGGTAAAGTTCTAGGTGCTCTGTGGCATTTTTTATTGAAATAAATAGACATTGACATGGACCCACACAGTAATAAAGATCCAGTATCTTCCTGAAAGGCAATCAGTCTGACAGCAGCTTTGAAAAAATGGTGAACAGAGTAACAAACACCCATTGTACTCAATTCAAAAGGGAACTTCAGTTGGCCAAAATAATTTGGTTCTGTTAAAATTCTAACTTTCTTTACAATGGTGCAAATATTACAACTTATCAAACTGAAAATAGAACACATTCATCATTGTTTCATATCGAGTAAGAAGACAATTATAACCACTACCCTCAAAGAAGAAAGAATGCTAAATATTAAATATCTATTTCGTAAGCAATACATGTCCAAAGAAAAGCCTTTTTTAACAAAAAATATCTGTTCTACTCTTAGATTGAATGGACCACTCAAGTGTAAGGGTGGACAATATAACTATGTTATCAGTAGCATGATAAACAACATCACAGTTTGGTGGATGTGTACTGTCAGAATTTTTGTGAAAATGTAAAAATACAGTAGACCAATTACAGGGCCTATACACAAATAAACAAGCTACATGGTAAGAATAATACTTGTAATAATACTTATTTATTAACAATTATTTATTAATTTACTACTATATTTTCTACTGTATGTGTTCCCCGCTGTTATTCTTAGACATATATATTGTTACTTTCGCCTGGCAAATACTTTGCGGAGTGCAATATGTCCATTTCTACTCTGTGTCAAACCTCACACCTCAAATTATTTTGATTTGATAAGGTAAATAATGTGAGGCTGGTAAGCATACATGTTCTATATCTGAATGCTGCTACATCATTGAGTCATAGCTTAATTATGCATATCTTTTTGTTGTAAACTCTCATTCACCTCCTCATTTCGATGTATTACTTTATTGCATTCCTGTAATTTAAACGGACAGCTGATTTTTAAAATGTCAGTTTGGCTTATTAAAGATCAAATAATCTGGCTGGAAAGAGCTGGAAACTAACTTGTGGCCACTGGGATGCTGCGAGTTTGATCGAGAACACATTTGGTTTTGCTTTTCCACTGGGTACTTAGGATGGTCCACCTTCTCCCCCTCATCACTCAGTGTGATGCTGACATGAAAGATTAGCAGTTTTCAACACGTGCTTTTAGCTGTGCCATTCACTGCATTTGTGACAGTTCTAAAAGATGTGGTGGCACTTAACATGACTCAGAATAAGCACATGCTGACCTTGAACCTAGCAGTGTGGTATCATATATAAATATTTAAAGTGACCATTTGTCATATACAGTGATGGGAATAACGGTGCTATAAATAAATGGCATTACTAACGGCGATACCACTACTGACAATAAAATGGGCATTACTATAACTGAGAACACTGAAGCGGATTTCATGCGATCATTTCTCTGTAGTGTGAGTGTGTGTGTGTGTGTGTGTGTGTTGGGGCCAGGGCGGAACACATAACCAGTGATGATGATTGGTGTATCTGTACACGTGGTGTAACTGAAAATGCAATGATTGGCTTAGATGTAGTAAATTTCCATGGTTTGCCAATCAGGCAGAGTAGGTGGGTCTACACGGGAGGACCACCTACTCTGAACAGCCAAATATTTAAATATAATTTTTATAATCTCAACATGCGCTGGCTCGAAGAACGAAACCAACACTACGTGTGATCTACATGGACTACTTAAAGCGCTACACACGCGCTGATACACTCGCACTGACACACGCACGCAACCCCCCACCCCGTCGCAATGTTTTTTATTTATTTTATATTAAATTAGATTTTTTTAAAGTAACGCAATAATTACTTTACCTGGTAATTAGTTACTTTTATAATGATGTAACTTAGTTACTAACGCAGTTACTGTTTGTGAGAAGTAACTAGTAACTGTAACTAATTACTTTTTTAAAGGTACTGGCCCAACACTGGTCATATATGAACACACCACAGCACAAAATTCTCCCTCTACATTTAAACGATTCCCCAAGTGAAGCAGCGGGCAGCCGGGAACACAGCACCCGGGAAGCAGTATGTGGGGATTAGTGATGCGCGGGTCAGGTATATTTCCAATCCGCGGGTCCCGCTTTTATTAAATTATTTGGCCCGCCCCAGCCCGCCCCGCACCACTGTATCTATTTTTACAACCCGCCCCGCACCCACGACCATTACATACACATACTCTGTAAACTGGCATCAACATATTATTATGAATATGAACGATAAATCAGGTCATATTAATAACAAGATAATGATACACATTTTAGTCTATAGATTGGACTTTTTATTTAATTTTGTTTTTAATGACTCGCCCCAACCCGCCCCTGCAATTAAATCGACAATTCTTTTACCCGCCCCAACCCGACAGGGTCCGCGGGTTACAAGACCACTAGAGGGGATGGTACCTTGTTCAAAGGGTGCCTCAGAGCTGCCACTAGCAGTCCTGGGGTTCGAACACATGGGCTTCTGGACATAGGGCCAAATAAATGCTTCAAAAGTCACAGTATAGTATCTTAGTTGATATAGACCCCTGTCAAATCAAATACGAAAAACACACACACACACACACACACACAAAGGGGTAGAATTTGTTCAGCATCTCAGAAGGAGGGCTGAAAGAGGGATTTCTCAGGGCTAATGGAACTTCACAGTGTGTTAACAGTGCCACGCGGCCACAGGTCACAAGTCATTTAAATGCTAATTTGGCCTAAGACACAGATCTGTCTGTATTTTACAGTGAGGCAGATTGAAATGAATGGGGCTCATAGGGCCTTGTCTAAAGCTTTAGAGTATATATAGAATCATGATATTAGCTTTGCCACCTACTGCTTGAAACAAAGCATGACTATTGATCTTACGTGTGGACACAGGCTAAAGCCAGACCATGAGAGAGTAAATGTGTGTGTGTGTGTGTTTATGTTCTTTGGGTGTGGCACTCACAGTGGAGAGATAATGGCTTACCAGAAGCGCAGTCATGCAGAGGATGCTGAGTGAAAGTGGAGAGGCTGGAGAGAAGAGAGGCCTTGAAGACCACACATGTCAAAAATCTCTTCTTGCAGACTTTATTTAGTCCTGTTTAATTTCCATCACCTTCTATTCATACAGATGTAATTACAATGACTAAGTCGAAAATAAGATTGCATGCATGGTAAGAAGCTGTAGGGCTTTACAGTCTACAGCGCTTCTAACGAAAATTCAGTTAACTGAGCAATAAAACTAGGTTTGGACTAAAACCCATCAGATCCTAGCCGGAGAGCCATGCTTGATAAAGACAACATCCTTGTCTCTTTGGGCCATCTGTATAGTCTAAGGTGGCAGAAGGAACTCTTTCTGGATTCCTGATGAATGGTGGAGCAGTAGGCATCTAATTTTAGTCGGGTTAAATATTTAATATGTGTCATTTAGTGGAGCAGGGGGCACATGACATTTTTCAGCTAATGCCAGACTGAAAAAGAATGGATGGATATAGGGCTTAGTGGTTACCATTTCATCTCATTAATGGCATGTTTGCCTGCTTAGACTTTAGCCTTCCTTCAACTACAGCCATTAGGGTTATAGCACTTTGTTTTTCCTACATATGCCAACAAGAAGCAGAGGGAGGGGCGAGCTTAAGGGATTCTTGGAAAATAAAAGGACAAGACAGTTAAGTAGACCTATCCTTATCACTTAAATAATTTTTTTAAATGTATATTCTCAGTGACTCAGTAGATTACATTTTTAAATATTGCAATTAGTTGCAATATAGCATTTAGAGTTATCATACCAATTAAAAAAACAAGAGACAACTGTTTCAAAATTCTTCTTTGTTTTGTTTAATGATTGGCAAGTCAAAAATATTGAATTTGCAAACATCTCTGCTTATCCCATATGTAGCGTAGCTGATCAGCCAAGACGTGTTTTTCTGTTTAATTTTAAACTGACAATAAGAGTCAACCCAGAGTCAGAATCAGGATCAGAAAAATGTATTCATCCCAGAGGAAATTGCTTAAGCAAACTGTATCTGCTACACTTAAACTTAACTCATCAATCCACATACAGCTCCTCACTAAGGTGTTGTAGACTTTTCAGTGTGATTTAGAACACATTATGACATTATTGTGATCTATATATAAAAAAAAAACTTCACTACTACAGGCAGCCATGTCAGTCGTAAAGAGGACGGATCTTGGATCAGAGTTCTCCTTATTTATCGTGGTCATTGTCCCAAAAATTGATTTTAGAACAGCCCTCTTATAAGTGAGGTGGTTTGTTAAAACTAAAAAGACAGCCTGTAGCATTCAGCTACCATGTGATTTCTGTCCAATTTATATTTTACAGTAAGTCATACTCAACCACTGGGCCGGGGACCAATGGGGGCCACAAAGGTATTTGATTGAGCCGAGAATCTAAAATTGAGACGGGCCATTGGTCCGCAATTGGTTATTTAAGATTATCTAATGTGGCCAAGTGGACCTTGGCAACCTGCTGTGATATATATTTGGGTCTTAATGTTGAAAATGTTGAGAACCATTGACTTAAACCACACTGACAAGTCTATAAAACCTGAAGAGCTGGTTGCAGTTTGAATATTTGTAGAGATGTTATGTGGATTTATTAATGTAAAAACTGCTTGATGTTGATTGTTGACTAGGCAGCCAGAAGCTTAGTGGTTAGGGCAGTCTCCCTGCAATCAGGTAGTCGTGGGTCCGGATCTCAAGGTAGCTTTTGGCCCCTCCGAGTAACCATTCCCACACACTGTTTCCCAGGAGCTATGTTCCTGGCTGTTTAATTTGAATGGGTTAAATGCAGAGGAAGAATAGTGTTTACACTGTGTGCTGTGGTGTGTTCACATGTGACAGATTGGCAACTTAGCTACAGTGCCAAATATTGGTGAACTGTTGTCTAGTATTTGATAGTGTACTTGATTTAATAACTATGTAATCAAAAGAACATAGGCATTTCGTATATGAAATATGGCTTTTTTCCTCTACTTTATTCAGGATTCAGCCGATCTAAAAATACCAAGCGTGATAAAAGGGTGACTAGCTTTGACATGTCCAATACTTTCCACCATGCTGCACAATTCCTCATATCTACACAAGGGGCACCTGTAGTGTTGAATATAGATCATTAGTTCTTCTTTCAGTCTGAGAGAACTGAGTTCATGTTCAGATTTTCCCTCTGACAGACACGGTAATGCGAATAAACCCTTAAATCTCGTGTATGTTAGTGCTTCACTGAGATGAAAATGCTGCTTCTAAGATTCTCTCCAGGGATTCTCCTGCAGAATCAAACACCTCTCACTATGGGAGCTCTCTTTCTTGTCAAAAATACCTACATTTAGGTTACAGCTCCACACAACTGCCTTGCCTACATGATGGAATTAGATTATGCTTCTCTCTGAAATAAAATTTGCCCAGTGAGAGAACCAATTCAAACAGTTTGAAGAATATGGTATAGAGGGCAAAGAACATGAGATATAACTTTATTCTAACACGTTACTGCTGAGACTAGACTGGAGCAGGCATTACTGATTCCCATATGGAATAAACATACATGTGTATATTTTTTCATAACCAGAATATAGGTGCTATATATTTCTATATGTGATGCCAACTTGTCTACATTGTGTTATGGTTTGTGTATATTAGATAGAATGTCTGCAGTTTTTATTTAATTTACTTAGACTTTATATTCTATATTGGTCTTGTCTCTTTGTCTCTGTGCAGTCATGAAATAAGCTGTTTTCGTTTTCTAATTCTGATATATGAAATTCAGAGTGTAAAAAAATGTATGCACATGTTCAACACGAGAAATTTGGTCAAGCCTTTTTGTATAGCCATTTATGTAAATGTACACAATGTTCACTTTTATGAATATATGTGATTCAATATGTTATTGTTCTCAGCTCTACCTTGAATTCAAGTGCATATTATATTATTATATTATATTATTATAGACTGTAGTTTATCTGGATTAATTTACTTTGAGTGCACCTCTGTGGTAAGAGGAGCTGATAAAATAAACAATTCATGTTTCTTAATTGCGACAATTATTTATTTAAAATGTAGTGATTTCTGTGCTCAGGTGCACAGTGCACACAAGTCTGGCTGGTTTTCATGGGGGTCAGGCATCTCATTACTTTTGTCCATAACTGTAAATCTGCTCTTCTGGACTGAGATCAGGTGATTGATTTTGCCATTAAAGAATGTCTTATTTCTTTTAATTGAGATACTTTTGGGTTGCTTTCACAGTATGTATTATTTGTGTGCACTGTAAAGTGCCTTTCAATCAGTTTGGCAGTCAGACATCCCATTATATTTGTCCATATAATATGCCTGGCCATTACATGAACTGGGAATTCAATAAAACTGCATTTAAGTACGTAGACTTTCATATTGGACCTTTTGCGGCTGCTATAATCATTCTGCTCCCCATGCTTCAGACTCTGAAGGGAACTTGTTTTTATTTATAAAAAACTAGATAAAATGTGAATGGCCTGCAGTGGCAAATAGTTTGGTTTTATTTGATTTGATTACATTCATGTTTGAGATTTATAGAAATATTTGAACTGCAGCTGTGTAACTGTGCTAAAGAGAACACTGCTGTTAAAAACCTCAGATATATATGTAAAGCTATTTCAAAATGATACTGTCCTACATACAATGCAACGAAGAGTACATTTGTAATTAAGTTAAACTCAATTGCAATTCACAAATAAAATTACACTTTATGCATTCTGTTATGCAATGGTCTTTTGAATTACTTATTTAATTATCTAGTATGTTATTCTGCTCAGATTGTCAATAAGTTAGCTATCTACAGCTATGCAAAACATACAAATAGTGTACAAATCAATAAATCAGCAGATATTTTGAATTCATACTGGCCTGTACTAAAGCATGCAGGCAAAAGCTATCTGTCTGGACTGACCCCTCTGGAACTGACTTTAAGCTAATCATTTCCTGAAACAGTAATACATACACACACACACACACACACACACACACACACACAAACACACAACCCCATACACCATCATCATCATTATCATTATCATCATCATCATACTCACATATTCCTGATTTGATGGTGGGAGTGCTATTATAAATAATGTAGAAACTTCTACTCTACTATATGATTCACTTCTTCACAGCAACATACACAAACTGATTTGACTGTAATGCTTAGCATAACTCTTGCTGAACCACACTTATTTGCTGTCCCAATTGAGTAACTAAAGCAAACTGGCTGCAAGGGATATGCAAATTATTCTTGTTAGTGATGCTCTAAACCCCTACACTGGAAGGATAATGGCACTGATACTGACCTAATTAAACAGATTGGATATCAGCCAGTAACCCTTGTACATGCAATAGTCACAGTTGTATGAAAATTGTAATTTGTAATTGTAATTGCAATTTTTTGTTACCTTTTCAAACATATATCAAAAACATTACATAACCATACACACATTACCAATGCATGAACAGCATTTATTAAAAATATATATTAGAATTTATATCAGGCCCAAAAAATGAGACCCGACCCGACCCGAGCCCGTGCACCTTGTGCTCGAGCCCTGCCCGTCCCGACACATTTACTGTAATTATCGGCCCGAGCCCATTTAAACCGTTATAACACACATTCTCAACTGTGGGTGCATTCCTAAACACACACTTGGAGCTCCGAGCACACTCTGGTCCTTTGAAACCGTTTGGAAATTACGAGTGTCTGACTGAAAACAGCGGCAGACAGAATTTTTAGGAAATACACCAGGCACATGTGTTGTCCCTGCCCACGACTTGCTGGAAA
>JBBKCR010000101.1:8286181-8318310 GCA_037577295.1 Ladigesia roloffi | reverse complement strand
TTGCGGGGCAGTGTTCATTAGATAGATCGAAAATACTGAAAATGAAGGCTGTGAAACATGATCAGTGTTGTCCTTTGTTGGTCACACCGTTCCGAATTTTTTAGAGCAGGTCGTTTTGAAGTTATTGGCGTTCATCGCTGAATGTGTGCCAAATATCGAAAACAAAACCAACTTTACCCCCCTGTATTAGCGGAGAAGTGGCTGCAGGAGGTCGGCTTCAAACAAACGATGAACGCACAGAGATGTGGCGCAGATTATGCTCCTACTGTGAGTTGGGTTAAGAATTAAGTGCATTAAAAATGTGTGGACCAAGCAACACCATAGGGGCTCCCCTGAGAACCAACCCAAAAATATTATGTGCACCCCTGATTATAAAGCATGTTCAGCAGTCAGAATATTCTCCACAAGGGATGGAAAATGAATTTTTGAGCTTCACTGAAAAAGTTGAATCCCCTAGCAGCATGACCTATACACATTTCACTACTAGATGACGATTATTAATATGATTGATAACCACAGCTCTTATAATGATTTTTATTTTTATTTTTATTTAGATATTGTTAATCTTATTTCCCTGGAGCAGCAAATTATCCCCAAACCCATTGCTTCCTATGCTATTGGGTCCTTGCTGATGATCAGTCCTTGCTCTACATCTGACTAAGACAAATCTAGCTAAAATGATAGTCACAGTTTATTTAAGCAGTTCATTTCACGTGTTTTGTTCTTTACTTAATCAGTAGGTCGATTTTGGTAAACTTTAAACAGTGAAACATTGTAAATTTAGTTCCAAAGTATTCATTGCCCTGCTACTCTTATGAAACTCAAATATTAATGAAATACTGGATAAAATAGCTCTAATTCATCCCTTGATCTTTTTAAATGAGTGAATTTAGCAGGGCATCTCACAAGACAATGAAACGCAAGTTTTATTATCAGGTTGATTATCAGTTTTTCTGATAGATTGTTCTGTAGTTATTTATTTTGAGCCACAACAACAAACTTGAGGTTCTTGAAGCAAACATGTGTAATGAGCTGCTTTAACTCAGTCTCTGTCTACACTTTGTTAGACTGTTGTTAATAATGACCCCTCCTAACACACCATAATCAATTATCTTAACGGACTCATAAACAGGATTAAAAGTGAGTCTTTATCACACACCCCTTAAAGAGTGGGAGAGAGGTTACAAATGGCTGGCTCACATAAATAACTCAAATCGACAAATTATACCATTAGACATAATGAGAACCACTGTACTTAAACACTTTAAGCACGAAGGTTTAGATTTTTTAAAGATCAAATCCAGACTGGAGCTCAGTCTTTCTGACAGAATCGACCAAATATCAACAAAAGAGCAAATCCAGAGCTGAGATGGGATGTGTAAGCACTGAAGATCAATATGCTTCTTCTTATGGTAAAAGTGGCAGATGATGTTACAAGATATTTGCCTCAGCTAGCTGAAATAAAGGTACAAGTTTAAGTTCATCTTAGACTTGAGAGGGACTTTTCCCAAGATATTTTGTTGCCTAGTCAGATTTTCAACATTTGCCTGTTACTTACTTAACAAAAAATACACCGTGTTCTTTTCTAACAAACACATTTACTGTACTTTCACAATTTGTGTATGTTTATTAAAATTTTATGTGTAACTACTGACTACTGACTCATCTAAAATCCAAGTAATTATAATCATAATGTGGATCATCAGACAACTGTGAAATATTTGCTAAGCTATCGAGTGACAGCCAATGGGATGAAACTAGTACACTAAAATATATGTGCAGCCTGAATTTCACTGTATTTGACTATTAAGCTATTAAGGGAGCTTGTTTTATTTGACATATTTACATTTATATTCATCTACTCAATAACACTAATGCTTAGCAAGTATAAATATCTGCAGTTTATGAAATAAATGGATAAGCGATTTTTTTTTATGCAGTTCACGGCAGTTTTATTATGTTTTCAAAAACAAATGTTTCATATTTCTCTGCTGTAGACACTTCACTAGATTCTGTCATATAAAACAGTATACTGTCTGCTTCATCAGCCACAATGGCTAGTTCTGTATTCCCAGGTGGGGGAGGCTGCTGAGTTTATAGAGCAGGATTGAAAGGACACTGCTTTGTGTAACTGTCTAGTTGACAAATGTATGTTGCATATGTTGCATGCAACTTGCAACACACAATGAGCTGCATGAGAATTTGACTGTGTAAAACCAGCATGAAGCTCAAATGAACAATAATGATACTTAGTTTTGCTAAACTGCCGTCAGTTAAAAAAAGTAAGTTAAAAGAATGAAGAGTCAAATAGGTGCCAAAAGTGCGATGTGTATTGGTGATTTGAGAGAAATGATTGGACTCACAAAACCTGCCCCCCATTCCTGCCCACTTAAATAAGAAGTCTCATTTGGATTACTGACACTGGCTTGGATGTTCTGGCAATACAGTTTTAAGTCACAATACACCGCTTTATTCTTTTGTTTTTAGTTTATTTGCTCATTTACAGCTAGTAGTTTTCGTGTGTTTGTGCAGTAAATGGTAACAGAGGCATGTTTGATTACTGTAATCAGAGTGTTGTGAAAACCATTCTCCAGTCCCTCCCCTGGTAATTCTCTAGTTCCTCCCACACACTCACCAGAACCAGAACAGGACTGTCGGTTTCATCTTGACATTTGTGCAGATCAATATCTTTTTCTTCAGGGCCTGGCACCTATCGATTGCCATTAAACTCTAATTAATGTGGAGAGAGGTTCTGGTCTCCCTTGGCCCCTGGGAATAAATAAGCCTTTAGAACAGCACTGCCTGTGTAACAGTCCCTATAAGCAGCCTTTTGGAGGCCCCATAGATCTGGGTATAAGACCAGGGAGCACAACACTGAGAGCCTTTTGTATTAACTGGACCAGTCACTACAGGGACTGTATTACCACATCTTACTGTCTGACATGTCTGGACAGCATAAACGTGTGCAATTTCTACAAGGGGGAACCACAAACTCTCAGCATCTATAAATTCTAAAAGACATGCTAGACTTTCTCTCAAAACTATGTCTAAATGTAAAACATGTCTAAGGCATCAAACTATGTATTTTTATGTAACATTTAAATGGCATAAAAATATTTCAGATTTCTGGCTCCTATCACAACTGAACACTTCAAATTCTATTGATCAGTCATAGGGGAATCTTCCCTGTATTACAAGTGATGCCAGAAACTGAATATCTGCCTGCCCCAGTACCTTATAGGGCCATTTCATTTGCATATGCAAATCTCTTATAGTGTGGCCTTAATTAGGATTTGCCATTGACATAGTGAGTCAGCGTCTTGTTTTCTGTGATTTGTTGGCTCTCGCTATGCACGTTAATTGTGCTCTGGTAATCCCCTGCAGTACTGCTGGGGCCATAAAGTCTGGAGAATCGACTGGTAATTTGCTTGTGTTACAGGTTAGATTTAGAAACACTTTAGCATGAGCTAAATGCCCTAGTCTATAGCTTATGGGAAGTAGCTTATTCACCTCTCTGAGCAATGTATCTAGAGGAGAGTGGAAAATTGGTTGTCATTACAGGTTTCATAGGAATGCATCAACAACACGATGTAAAGGGCAATTTGAGAAGCTAACTGCAAATATTACAGAAAAGGCCTTTGGAGACCTGGAGGCAGTCTAGTCAGCCATATGAACCGTTCAGCCCATGGGAGGTCACTGACAAACACACAATTATGCAGAGATATCACAGACAGCTTAATAAGCAGGAGTGATGGGCTTCAGCTCTGGCAGTCAACCAATTAATAGGTTTTCCCTTTAATTAAGGCCGCCCCCTATCTGGCTGTTCAAAGGAACTACAGTGGGAGTTATCGTCATGAGGGCCAATTAAAGCAGGAACAGGAACATCTGCTGCCCCTGAAAAGCTGCACCTTAACCTGCAGAGCTACACCGAGCTCCAGCTTGGCAGCACCTTATTGAATGCCCCCACCCTTGGCCCTGGCAAAGATGCACAGGAGTAAGCGAATGCAGTAATGTCACACTCATGGCTGCCAGGCATGCAGATCTGGAGACAGAAATAATATGGTAGGATGGTCTAAAAAAACACATCTTAGTTTGTTATGCTGTCGAGGTGTGAAGCTACATCGGATCTAATGATATTCAAATGCATGGTCTGTGTACAAGGACACATTTTTCACTGACTCCCTCTAATTAAAGACTGTTGGAAAAGGTCCAGGCATTTTTTACTTCAAACCTTCTTCTAGCGGATGACTGCTGAATATCATCAACCCACACATTTCATTTTTGCATAACATTTTACTTTCTGGAAGGAGAAGCGGCGAAGGGCTAAAAACATACTCAAATGAAGCTACTATGTGATGTTTATCTAAGAATAAAACTCTCTGAAAATATCCTCTTCTCCTTTTATTATGTTGTCTTTTAAACCTGGGTCAAAAATGTTTTTTATTAAAATATACATCTATATCTTTTGTGATAAAACACGAAAAAGTGGTTTAGTTAATTAGTTGACTTGAAAAACTAGTTAAACTTCAAAGAGTAAAATAAAATACATTTTCTTACATCCTGTTAATTCATTTGAACATTGCTATAGACGATTAAACTCAAAATCTTAAGTCAGTCTGGTTACAAAATACAAGTATATAGAAGCTATACACACTAAAATAGTACATCGACAAAAGCCTTTGGTTTTAGCCTTCAGGTAATTTTGTCCACCGAAAAGTTTTAAGTAAATAAAGACAACTAACTTCCTGATGAGTAAGGCTTGATTACAGTTTTAAAACTATTCAGATGTTAAGAGTTTGGATTTTTCAAATCAGCAGGAATGCAGGGCATTCTTCCAGAGATAGAGAGCCACTGAAGCTGTTCATGTATTAAGTCTTGTCACTTAATATTTTAATTTCTTACAATTTCACACAAAAAATGAAAACAGTAACACAAAATAAACAGTAACTATAACTGAACATATATTATAAAATTAACCAATATTAACTAAACTGATGCAGTAATATGTTGAATTTTTTTGATATGGCAAATGTTGTGAGCACTGCTCTACCAAAAGGCAGTTCAAGGAAGAATGTTCAATTAAGAAATGAAAGAAATGTTGTCGTTTTTCACTATCAACTGCCGCTGTCAAGCCTATTTTTTCAGGGTGCTGTGAGAGGCTATTCTGTTTGTCCCTGACCTCTCTCTCTATACAGACAGACACATTTACCCAGCAGAGCCTAGATTCATCCACCCAGCAAACCAGTGATTTAAGGAGAAAGATGTTTTTAGTGCAGTAAACCTGACACTCAGCATTGAAATACTCTGACAGGCCAGCACAGGGATTCTCACAGTGATGGACGCTGGATAGATCTGCCACTCTTTAGCCATGCAGCAGGCTTTTGCTGGAAATCTCTGTAGACTTTGTTTATAAGTCATTTTATCACAAAGTGATAATACAGCCATCATTGTCTGGCTATAAAGAAGATCTGTATCTCCCACTCTCTCTGTATACCACAGAAAATAAGATGATACATTTATGGTTGGAAAATCAAGACACCAGTCCCTGGTAAATCAAAAATTCTTCTTGCCATCTTCCTTTTTATATATATCTATATGCACACATTTTCAACTTGCCTTCTACGTATTTTTAAGAAAACCTTCTATAATTACCCTTTTGCCGACCCTGTCTGTATCACAAAAGTACAAACAACAGGATTGACATGAGATCTGACCCATCACTTTTAAAAGCGATGCCTGAAACTTTTTTTTATTGAATTCAGTGCCATGTTTCAATCATGTTTTAACATACTCATATCAGCCTCAACTCACCAATCAAAAGTGTCTCACACTTCGTTACACAAGAGGCCAGCTCAAGGGAGGAGGAGGCGGCAAGGAGTGGATTTTTCAGTCTCCCTTGGCTGACTTAACCATGCAAACTTTGAAATGAAGAACATCTGAAATGTCGGAGCTTAATTTTCATTAATTCTGCAATTAGCTGCTTTGTCTGGCTTAATGTATTTTAGTACATTGGAGGATAGTCTAATTGGTGTATTTTCAGCTGTCTTTAGGATCCTATAGAAGCAAGCTAGCTCTGTCAAAATTTGTATCAGCAGTCATCTTTAGCAGATGGAGCACTTAGTTACCAAAGACCAAGTGTGAACACAGCTAATTGAATGCTAAGCTTTTAAAATACTAAGCACAGTGGCACATTAAAAACATGTGTGTGTGTGTTTGTAATGTCTGTCTGTCATCCTACCTAACGTCACACCGACTTATATGTTTTTTCCCCAATAAAAAACTCCACTTTTATACTGTGGATGATGTCATATGATACTTCCTAATATTATCATGGTGTCCCGCACTATGTAAGCATGAAAAGAGCTGCTCTTGTCTTTGGCTTTCATAATGTTTAATAGATGGTCACTTTTCTGTGTTTTGTCTTCCCTCTAATCCAAAAAAGAGATAACACCTCTCAGCTCTCCTCCCCTGTGGAACAGAAAGGCTTCTGCTTGTTCCTGTGGGCTTCATCATCCAGCAGTCCCCTGGGACACCCAGCCAATCAGAACCTCTTGGACCGTTCCCTGGCATCACTTCCCCGCCGCAAAGCGAGGGATAAAAATAAACGATGGCGTGGAAGGCGACTTGGCCCTGCCTCCTGCACATGGCACAGGGACACAAGCCCATCACACAGGAAAAAAAGATACAGCATCAAAAATGCTTCAGAGACAGAGAGAGTGAGAATAAGAGAGATGGAGAGAAAGAGAGAGACAGAGGCAGATACAGAGAGAGAGAGAGAGAGAGAGATAAAGAGAGAGGCAAAAAGACAGAGATAGAGAGAGACAGAGAGAGAGAGACAGAGAGAAAGAAGACAGAAAGTTAAAGAGAATAGAGCCAATGAAAGAAAATAGAAAGAAAGATAAAAGACAAAAAAGAAAGAAATAAAGAAGAAATAGAAAGGGGAGAAAAAGAAGACAGTGATGATATACAAAGATACCGTAGATAATGAGAGAGAGAGAGAGAGAAAGAGAGACAGAGAGAGAGAGAAGTAGCAGGTATGTATGAAAGAATGCTGAAAGAATGTGAGTTCTGTTGTATTAATAATATGCGCATTATAGGACAGAACACACTGGAGGGAAAATGAACAGGAAAGGAAATATTTTACATTTCTGCACTAAACATGGAGGTTAGGGCTGTGATGATATACGATACAAAACCGAAATCGCGACAATCACGTCCAGGAACCCGTGTCGCGGTATGAGGAAGGTGAATTGCAACATAGACACACCCCTTCCAACTCTTTCCCGTATGCAGTTCCCGCCAAGAAACATATGTTTTTTGCTGTCTTAGGAGAATTAGCTGAGGTTGGTTTCAAAGAGCCCCACCACATGTTTACTAATGGTCCTTTTCCAACTGCCTGCTCTACTTGCTTTTTTTGCTTTTCCGTTACCAAATCTGGTACCTGGTACCCGTTACCCATTTTTTTTTTTTGGTTACACCTTGGTCGAGGTACCAATCGTGCTGAACTGATACTATATGATGACGTGTACACATTGGAGGTTACTGATTGTGTCACAGTGTTTTTTTCTCAGCAGACTACTGCAATGCTTCTTTAAGCCTTGTCTGGTAAGACAACTGTTTCTTTTTGTGGCAAACAACCACAAAACAATGATAATAAATAAAATCCCTCTGGTTTTAATCAATTCTAATGACTGTGATTATATCCGATACTTTACCCCATGTTTTTTACCTCAGTTCTGCCCTAGCTGCGTCTCGGTCGCTACGCAATCAGTTGTAGTGGAAACTTAAACAGGTTAGAGCCGAGCCGGTACCAGTCAGTGGGAAACCACCCACAAGAATAGTACCGAGTACCAGGTACCAGAAATGGAAAAGCAAAAAAAGCGAGCCGAATCGTGCCGAGCCGGTACCAGGCAGTGGAAAAGCACCATAACATACAAACACGGATGGACCCTCCATCCATCCATCCATTTTCTACCCCTTTATCCCACACTCGGGGTCGGGGGGGGACTGGAGCCTATCCCAGTTACTTCGGGCGAAGGCGGGGTACACCTTGGACAGTCGCCAGCACGTCGCAGGGCCACACACTCACACACATTCACACTAACAATTACACCTAGGGCCAATTTAGTGTGTTCAATTAATCTATCCCCAATCACGCATGTTTCTGGTGGTGGGAGGAAATCGGAGTTCCTGGAGGAAACCCACGCGGTCACGGGGAGAACATGCAAATTCCACACAGAAAGACCCTGCGCCCGACCCGGGAGTCGAACCCAGGGCCTTCTTGCTGTGAGGCAACAGCGCTAACCCCTGCGCCATCGTGCCGCCCCCGGACGGACCCTTTGTTTGCTTAATTGATTCACTGTGAGTATATGTAAGTTATGACACAGGGCTTAAAATTGTCTATAAGCTAGCTGGGTTGTGATAAAAATGCGCTAGAATCTCTGTGTAATTGTTTTTATTGTGTTCTGAACGAGTTTTGTGGCTCTGGGCAGTTGGGCGGAGCATTTCTTTTGTTTGAACAGAGCGGTGAGACGAGTCGACTCCTCCTCCTTATTATTTTGTGGTAAACATAAGGTGTCTTCAAAATGTCACCTCAGAACTTTTCTTCTCCTCCACCGCAAATGAATCGTGATACAAACCGAATCGTGAGTTAAAAATCGTGAAACGAATCGAATCGTGGGTTTGGAATATCGTTGCAGCCCTAATGGAGGTTCCTTCAAGAACCCTTTGCACAACCGCTACCACACACAACTCCAACAGGATGGGCAATAAAATCCTTTTACTCAAACACATAACACAACTGAACAGTAACAACATGCTGCTCTGAGCAAAACAGAAAATATTCTTAATATTGCAGTACTTACAATACTCAACACATCCCAAATGGTTTCCCCACAAACAGAAATCACAATGCAAGGTTTGGAGACAACCATGATTTCACTTTAATGAGCTGACTACAGGATTCAGGAGCTTTATTTATTCCAAGCCATTCAAATTTGAAGCTAGTGATTTGAAGCCAGGGAACAGCAGACAGCTTCACAGCATAGAGAGATGCAGCTTCAGTAAAGATAGAACAGATTTCAGTGAAACAGCAGAGTGGAGCTGCCGAAATTACATTCCCTCATGCTAAATGGTTATTGTGGTATTATCCTTCAAATTTTTCTATTGCAGAAGGCAAACAGTGTTCTATATTCACATATATGTGATGCACTGAAAATTCATCCACAAAATATCGGGGTAAAAATGGCAAAAAATGCATTTTCGGTTTCAGCACAATTTTTTTTTTTTTACGCAACTGAAACAGTGATGACGCAATCAGGATGCAGATGATGCAACCGCAGCCTGCAGGCGCCACACCTTGTAAAGCGCATCAACAAAGACTTTCCCAATGTCAGAATTAATTTATCATATAAAATTTAAACCCACCAAATGCCATGCAGATTATAAAGCAAAGAAGAAGCCCTTCAAGCCCACACACTTGAAAGGCAGCTGGAAGCCTAGTGGTTTGGGCATCTGGGGTAGCCTGAGCAAGGTACACTTCTCCACTTGATGAATGGGTTAAATACAGAGGTTGAATTTCATGCTGTTCCCACTGTGTGCTGTGTTCAGGTATGACAGAATGCTTGCCTTCTGTCTGTGTTTTTAAAAAGAAAAAAGATTTCCAGTCATTACAGTCAATATATGGGCTATATCAGTCTTTGTTTTGATACACTATTTGTTATAGACCTACAGAGAATGTTGTAATATGTTTCAACGTTTTTTAAAGCACTTGTTCTTAATGCAGTTTGTTAATGCACTTCACTTAAATTCACTATTTCTACAAGCAAAGACATTTAATTATATAATATTTCAGCCATCTTGCATTTAGGCTATTCATTAGTGGAGAAAAAATTATATTTTATTTCAATTTTTATTTTATCTTCTGCATTGAAATGCTAAATAAAGATTTTCATAACTTTGTAACTTTTTTTCTTTTAGTAGTTAAATAATAATAATTTCTTTAAATTTTTGGTTTCGGTATGTTTCCTCATTTTTGGATTTCAGTTTCTGTCTCCAAAATAAATTTAGGTGCATACATAGATAAACAGACACATTTGTGAAGACATATAAAGAATATACACCATTTATAGCATATGCATTACAGTATACTGTACACATATCAATTATGACTTTATTTTGTTGAGAATACTGAACTTCAAGTCTTTCTCTAAATGTACCAAACTCCAACTCAAAACAATAGAGAGCAGAGAGAGGAAACAGAAGCACTGAAGTGAAGCCTCTCCTAGATCTGGTAATGCTTGCTTAATTAACCCAGGGGAAATCAGGAGACTTGTTGAGAATGATGTGATGGCTGTTGTGCTGTGATCCACTTCATCACAGTCATGCATGCATAAAATGAAAAGAAGTGTCATCTCTCAACCAGAAGCAGCTTTACTGTGCCTTTCAGTCAGCAGATCAAAATTAGCAGTGTGATATTCACGTACAGCCAGGAGCGTATAATTATATTCACCTTTTACTGGAAATGTTTTAAAATGGAGATCTGCTATTCAGCTTTACATCAGCCCTGATATATCCCTTTACTTTTTTGTATTTCTAACCACAGAACTTGGTTGATGTAGCCAGGGATTAGATTGTAGTTTGTCTCATGAGAATTTTAAATACTCCTACTTTAAAATTTTACAACTAAGCACTAATACACACAGTTTATTAAACACACATGGTTCATTATTGTTCAGCGAAGTATATTTAATAATTTAAACACAAAAATAAATTAAGTAAAGATCTTCTTTTGCAGAGATATTAAAAGAAGCAGGAAAAGTTTCAGGAAATCAATTAATGCAGACTGTATAAGTGAGGTCCACATCTCTACAGGAAACACTCAGGACTCCAGCCAACCAGAGATGATAAGGGATTTCTGTTCAGAGGGTTGTAGAAAATGTTATGAACAAGAGCTCTGAGAGTGTTTATTTGTCCCTCTGTGGTGCTGCATGTTCTAGAGCCTAATGATAAAAAATTAACCACATCAGAAACAACAGTAGACACCTAACTTTGTTTGTACACTAATACAATATATACTTCCTTTCAGTCAATATTTTCTGTCTACAATTACACATCATAATAATGATTATTATTTTTTATTTATTGTATTATTATTATTATTATTATTACTATTAATCATAATTATTATTGCTATTATTATTGTCATTATTAACACCACCACCACCAACACCACCATTATTATTATTATTATTATTATTAATAGATAAAAAATAATTATTATAATTATTAAAAGAAGAAGAATATTTATTATTATTAGTTGTTATTGTTGTTATAATAATAATTATTATTATTATTATGTCATTGTTATAATGACATTTTATTAATATCAGTCACTCAAGGGCCATCAACTCTTGATAACAGGCCTGGTTAAGTACAAAACTGGGGGTTGCAAAATGAGCAGAATGTTATATTTTTGTCATGCCATGCACCTTTATATCTCCTGTGAAACAGAATAGAGTTAAAATACAGATGTTTTAATGTTTTAATCTTAAAATGTAATGCCATCAGTTACTCTGGGGCCTGCTGAAGCCTTCTGAGGCCTACTGTGTTAATCATATAATATTTTAGCAGCACAGCCAAGCGATATCACATGGTTTGTGCTTTGTGTCTTCTGGAGTGCACACACTGTACATTTCCTTTTTTACTCAAAAACAACTCTCGACACAACCATCATCTCCTCAAATTAAGTCTAATGAAGCATTTTATGTCCACACACACACAGCGGTACCAGTGGTTTTAAATATATGACTCTAGCGACAGTAGTTATTGCCTTGACGGTGACGGCAGTGGTACGTGAGCTGCTGGCTCAACGTTTCAATGTTTAAATTAGATTCCCGTAGTACACGGACGGCATCTGACGGCACTTCGAGGATGAAGAAAGCATCTCCCTCAGAGTGTGTCCAATAAGATCAGATGTGCATGAGTGTTCCTGCTGAGACTGGTAGGGGCTTGATAAAACACAGTAGCCACACTGAGGTAAGACTACAGGGAAAAATATTGCATCCAAGACTGAAGAATCTACAGACCTATCACACATATTTACATGTTAGAACCACCTAGTGGGCTAAAATCTGTGTCACTGGAGGAACCTCTGGCAGTTGATAATGAGAATGGATTAAAATGACAATGCAGTGTGAACTCAAACGTACACTATTTCCCTCGTACCTCAAATGTAATCAATCATCCAAGTGTCTGAGATCTGAGCATATCTGAATATATGCACAAGAGCTACAAGGCAAATGTAGTTAACAAATGATGTAAGCTCTCGGCCCACCTCTTTTATTCCTTGGCCCAAACCAAGCTGCTCTATAAACCTCAAAAAGACTAACTGATAGCGTTTCTGACATGATACTGTTATCTATAAATTAAGTGCATTTGATTTCCCATCAAACTATTGCTTTAAATAGATAAATGTATTCTCTGTCAAATAATATCAGGGAACATTTGAAAGGTGCACTCTGTCTTTTGTCTCTCCTCTCTCTCTTTCTCTCTCTCTCTCTCTCTCTCTCTCTCTCTCTCTCTCCCTCTCTTTCTCTACGTCTCATTAAACAGACCTGTTCAAATGTTTGCCCTCTCTATGGCTGACTGACCACAGCAGGAAAGAGAATGTGGATTCAACAGAGTGGCCACTTTAGACACAGACATAAATATTGATCTGTCTGTCACTGTAAAATGCCAGTAGATGTGAACTGCCTGGCACATCATTAATGCGCACAAGCAAATAGTTTTCAAATGGACCAAGGCCAAAAAAGCAACCCTGGCTGGCATGCACAGTCACATGCACAAAAGACCCCGTCCAAGGGCGAGGAATATCGAGAGAGAGAGAGAGAGAGAGAGAGAGAGAGAGAGAGCAAGAGATGACAAGCTGACTCTTTCCATTTCTCTTTTTTCCATTCTTTCCTCCCAGGGAATCAGATTGCTCTGCCTTTCTTCATTCTGCTCAAACTGACAATACTGCAAATTCCTGACAGGGTCCTAACATGAGTCAAATTACAGGACGCATTCTAGACAGGTTGGTAATTATACATAGAGGCTTCCGGAGAGTTCTGTAGAAAGTCGCCCCATCATGCCCCATTTCCCCAGAGCCTTGTTTCAGTGGTCCCTGAACACTGGTAATAACTGTACTGTAATAAAACAAAATAATAATAGTAGTAAAATAGCTAATAGTTTCACATCATCCAAAGATTCTCAACTACTTTCACAGTAATAGTAATTTAATAATCAAAATATTTTGCATTACCCAATAATAAACTGCAGTAGCACATATTTTTGATAGGTGAGGTTAGGCATTAGCAGCCTCTTTATCTTTTCTCTCTCTCTCTCTCTCTCTCTCTCTCTCTCTCTAACTTTAGTTGAGAATCGGAGATGGAATTGGTGTCAAAGCCGAACGCAACCGCTTCAGTGTGGGAGCATTTTGAACCAAATGAACACGGTGAACCACTGTGCTAGCCGGTTTGTTGCATTTGTGGCAAAACAGGAGCAGGGGTAAACAAACTGAAACTAATTACTGTGTGACTAATTGATTTATTGCTTAGCGTGAGAGGCCTAAGTATTTTCAGAGCAAAAACTGCAGTGTGTCAGTTTTAAGTAAATTTAAATAAAATAAATAAAATAATGGCTAGTAATACCTTATAAGCATCCAGGAACTTTTGCATCCTAACTTGTGTTCAGATAAAATATACACTATCTGGACAGACCTCTTAAATATTGACTTAAGGTCCCCCTTTACTTACAGGGAAGGTCAAACTTAATGCTCCATCATACCAAGACATTTTGGACAATGCAATGCTTCCAACTTTATGGACACAGTTTGGGGAATAACCTTATCTATTCCAGCAGGACTGTGTCCCTATGCAAAAACCTCAACCCCATCCAACACCTTTGGGATGAACTGGAACACTATACTAAAGTCTACGTATTTGAATGTAACGTAATCAAAGTTCCTGTTGTTGTAATGGTCAGACGTCCCAAAACATTTGTCCATATGCTGTAGAATTCATAGTTGCACTAATATTCCACTTCTTGTCTTCTCTCTGTCTCCGCATTTAGTTTATAATTTGGGCCATTACTTAAGCTCCTTCTGTCACATACAGTCCAGGAGCCAAGGTCTGAAAAATCATGTCCTTGCGTAATGGCGGCCCCTTCACCCTTGGATCATCTGCCCATGTGTACCAAACTGGTTACCATCTGCTGCCAAACTGCTCCTGGTCCATTCCAGACTGCTGTGCGTCAGCACATAGGTGAAGGGCAGGAGTGGGGTTGAACATAATGGTCTGAGTTAGTCCGTCTGTTTAAATGCTGTAGTACAAAAATTAGACTCCCAAATCTTCGAACACACATTTGAAATAGTATAGCAACTAAAAAGTTAAGGTGCATATACATGATGGTCTCACTAGAAAATGTTTCAAAAAAATGAGTGTCTAAGCATGTCTGTGTGAAAGTTTCTCAAAACGTCTAATAATTTATTATTTATGCAAGATAAATTAGACACCCAATATAAAGTTTGAATCTGTATTCCAATCATTTTATGGTGGATCTTAAAGTATTTTCAGTGCTGGGCCCATATGAGCAGATAAAGATGTGCAGCAAAATGACCAAATTGTGGTTTTGTAAACTAATTATCGAGCTATAATTGGAGTCAGTGGCCTGTCAATATCAGCAGCTAGCAGGAAGAGGCAAGCCACAGCTGGAATTAGTCATTTATATGAGTGTAATGACAGCTGCACATGGCACAACAGACCTACAGGGAACCTTCGGTGGGAGGTAACACAGCTAACACCAGCTATATTACATTAATTGCAGGAGGATACTTTAGATTCAATTTAAACCATTTCTAATGGATTCTGGAGGGACTAAGCTAAAGCTAAGAAAAGTATAGAAGGAGTTTGCTGGGTAAAAACTGGGACAGATCAGTGCACAGTTGCAATATCCTTCTTTTTTTATATCTTAATGTTTCACCTGAGGACCACTAACCATGTTTATGTTATATGCCATCTACTGACATGCATTATGTTTATATGATCATTTTTCTTCTGTGCCTTTGAAATAAATAAATGAATGATTGTACAAAAACCATCCTTATAACTTCATCATGAAAGGGCAAACTGGTAGATGCTGAATATAAATGCCCATGTATGTGGTTTTGAATTCAAAGCATGCTGCTTTTTCAGCTTAGCCTCCAGACTGAGGAGTAAAGGGTACATTATGAAACTTAAACAATGTTTACACGGCACATTAAACCATTCCTTCAAAGAATTCAGTCACAAAACAACTACCACGGGTCATTAGTAGGCCATTGCTCTTGTGCATGTTGTTTTGTGATTGTTTGCTTGCAGTTTTTCAAAATGCACTTCTTTTAATTAACCAAGAAAGACATCCCAATGCTAATAACAGGACAACAATTCCTTCCCAATTACAGAGAAAAGACTTACAGTGCCTCCAGGAAGAGCTCTTGAAATTAGATGTGATTATTTTGCAAAATAAAGGTTATTCTCTCAGGTGAGTATTCGGCAGTTGATCTCATTAATCCTTTTTTTGTAATTAGTTCATAAGGCAGCTGGGGGGTATTCTGTTTTAACAAACAAAAATACTATTCTTTGTGACTCTGTTAGTTTGTTCTAAACAGACACTTTAGGGCAGATTTACTAAAAGGGCACAAATTACTGAAAATCTACAGACTAATCAGTAATCTACTAAGAACTTTCACACAAATGAAGAAAAGTTTGTATTTAAAGCATGACCAGCATAATTCAGAACCCTGTTCTTCTCCTTTTAAGCACTTTTTTGAGGAATGGAACCATTGTTGTTTGTTCATATTTTTTCATTCTTTTTCTGGCAGCAGTATGTTCACAGTTTACTGCTGAAAGTTTCCCATTTCATCTCAAGATAATGACTTCTATGTATTTTGAATTAATATGTTAAAAAATGAATTATTATACTCTGGAGGGAGGACAATAATTTCAGCGTACCAAGTCATATAGAGAAAACAAGTAACTATCCAGTCTTAATAATTAAAAATGTACAACGCAGATTTTGACATACCATTGCAAAATACAAGAACCAGTGTTGACTCTGTTGGACCTTCATCTCTGACCAACACTAGCAAAATGTTTAAATATCTTGTACGCACAGTAGTGAATTTGGCATTCACAACTCATATTTGAGTCTTTTTCAATCAGAAAACGAAAGCAAATGCAAGGCAATTAAATCCCTTAAACCTCTGTCACTCAGAATCATCCTTAAAACTATAGTCGATGTGTTATTTGTGATAAATTGCTTATTATAATGGACAAAATGAATAACCTAAACAAGGCCCTAAAATACATATGGAATTAATAGCAGAAAGATTACATTTCATTCTTTGTAAAAAAAATAAAATACATTGAACCTGCTGCAACCAAAATAGAACAAAATCATCGATTCCACTTTCCAAATATAGAATTAAATAAAGAAAATGGAGCCATAAGTTTGGAGCAAGTAAACTTTAAATGTTACTGCACAAAGAAAGCTCATCAAAAGTTATATCGGTGACTTTTTATTTAGCCTATAATTCAATTACAAACCATGAGAATCTGAAATATTGCCTCTGGCAGCACAGCAGAAATTACTGTTTTTGCACAACATGCAGAAATACCGATTAAATTAGGTCTATAAGTCCTGCACAACACCTTTGGAATTATAAATATTTTGTGCAGGCACACAAGAAAGTGCTTTGTATGAAGTAAACCTCTTTATTACTACCACCACTCATCTCGAGTCATGGGGACGAGCATATATGCATTATAATGGCAAAAGAGCAAAGAGAAGAACACCACTGTAACTTTTCAGCATCGCGGCCTACACCCCTGTCGGAATGCTGTCACCCATGATACAGGAGAAAATGTTGTATTTTTCCATTCAAATTCAGTCCCTTACTTCACAGAGTAAACGATAAAGGTTTTGATACCCACCAGTCGCACATCTTACCCTTAACAGTCTCAGTCAGACCTGGGGCAGGTTAATTAACTGAAAAGTGAGTTTTATGTGGTTTAATACACATGCCTGTCTCTCACACTCTCTCTTTCTCTTTCACAAACACATTGCACCCTGTGGTTTGTGGGCTAGTGAGTGTTTTCCACAACCCACCCCCCCCCGGGCCAAAGAGAGATGTATGTGTACATCTCAAATGGGGTGAAGCACAGGGAGCATGTTTCTTTTTCATAAATGGGCCACATGACAGCGGCCATTAAGGTCAAGGCTGGATGTACACCTACACCCTGGTTATATAAAAAGAGGAGAAAACACCTAACCCAAATGGCACAATTTGAAGAAGGCTTAAATCACGGGAGAACGTTCCACTGATTACCATCAAAGCAGCATAAAAAGACACCTTGCTATAAATGGGCTTCTCTATTTCACACCTTCTAACAGAAATGGCTTGGGGCCTTGCATGAATTATTGCAAAACTCAAGATCCTAAACAAGATAATACCTTATATAAGTGATGGAACTCTCAAGTAACCTCTGTTTTACATACATTGAATAATTTATTTCATTCAGAGTTAAATTTCAGAATAAAATCATTGGCTTCATCGGCTGTGAAATGTCACACATTGCACTTCTGAAAGTGAAAAACTTCCACAATTTGCACATTCTGAGAAAGATGTTAATAACAGCACAGGTACAGTGCAACATTTGCCTTGGTATCAACACAATATATGCCAACGGTTGTGAAAGGCAGATGAAAACTGACACAAAACTGACTGTGAAGTGTTGCGTGGCATAAGTAATCAGCTCACTACAGTCATTTCTAGCTACTTTTTATGCAATCTTCCCACAGTCTGCATGCACCTCCCCTGGAATGTATAAGCAATGTGAGTTTCCATGCACATGGCCCAAAAACTGTGATCAGGTTCATGCCCCAGTTTCATGCACAACACAGTCAGAATGCATCCTGATTTGCACCTGAAACTCAGGCAAAATATTTAGAACTCCAGACTTTGGATTGCAGGTTCCTCTCTGATTGCATTTCCCAATATTTTAACTCATGTTTCTTACTGACACACCTGATACTGTGCATGGTTACCATACTAATAAGTTATAAAAAACAAGCTTATGCCAAAGCCTTATTTGCTAAAAGGAAACAATAGAACACAAGTATCCACTCTTCTTTACTCACAATCACTTTACTTGTGTTCAGAAGGAACGCCAATGGAATTATAATAATAGTCTCATTTTTCTGTAGATTTATTTGATGAACTGAACTGAAGTTTTTATGAAATTTATTTATTTTGATACTACTACATGTTACTGATATTACTATATTAGTAATAAAAATCCATCTAAATGAGTGTTTATTTTATGAGAACAGACTGGATAAATGTTCTCAGAATATTTCTTCATTAATGCCATCGTCATTGTTGCCCAAACGCTGCAGCCCTGTTCAACAGAACTCAGGGCCCAGCTCAGCCTCCACTGGCAGCAGAATCTGGCCAGGCCCGGAGGACAGAGCGAGAGTTCATTATGCTGCAGAGAGTGCTGTGTGAGAGTGGATGAAGGATGAGAACAGCGGCCCGAGGGCCGGGAGGACTGCAGGCCCGCTGGCTTCCTGACAGAGTGGCTCATCTGGGGAGGTGAGCAGAGGAAGACAGTAAATACTTGCAGCCAGAAGAACGCACTGAAGCAGGACACATCCTCACACAGGGGAAATGACAGCTCCTACTCAGCAGCGCACGATGCCATTCAGCTGCCTGAGTGACAAAAACATTTGCTATAATGAGACATTTGACTCTAAAGAATAAGAGAAGCTATTTTCGTTTATGGCTTAAATGCACTAGGTTCATTTAGAGTATGCATCAGAGAGGGAGCCTAATATTGTGGCCATTATGTTTGGGCTCCAGAGACAAACAAATTGTATTATATTGGACTGAATAAATCTAATCAAACTAGAGTTAAGTGGAAGATGCTCTCTTGTGCTCTTTATAAACATATATACATTCTTTGCCTGTGGCAAAACATTCTTGCCACCTTCTTGCTCATTATAAACGGCTCTAAACAGAACTGCTATCAAAATGTCCTTTTATGAGAAATTATTCAGAAAGCTAACAGACCTTTTATGCTTAAACGGTTAAATTCAAACTAGACCTGCAATTTAATGGAGAATCCATCCATATATTTGCTGGTTAACGCTAAAGGTGTGACAGTTGCCCGTTTCTTTTCTCAAAGAGCGGCTGCTCTTTCAGAACACTCCTTTTTTCCGCTTCATCTTTTTGGGTGGGATTATAGATGGAAAGGCTGGCGAGGCCCTGTTGGAGCCCGGGATCAAGGCTCACTGAGGCGTGCAGCATATGTACTGCACTGAGACCTCGCTGCTTGCTATTCAACAGCGTGAAGCCGGTTTCCTCCATGAGTTCGGCCAGCCCACCAGCTCTGAGGGGAAAACATACATAAAAACGGAGACCAGACAAACTAATATATACGCAGGAGATTTCACAGTTATGATTATGAAGGCATATACAGGCATATGCTGGCTCATTTTCACTGCTCAATAAATCTGTTTGCCTCTGCCTGCATCCTGTATTTCTGCAAGAGAGTAATGCAGCATGAGATTTATGAGAATCAGTAAAATCCTCAAGCTTGGTTCATTCTAAGATTATAATGAAGACTCTTATCTACGGCTTTTAACCCTTCAAAGTCAGGAATTACAGTTATTTCACTATACTACAGAAACGTTAGACTATATGATTGCATGAATAATTCATTAACTGTTTTAATTCACGTTGTTTTTATTTTGCCCTTCTGATTCTTGTTTTATGCTGATGACAAATAATTGCATCAAAACTGTAAATCCATGTCATTTTTTAAAATTCTATTAAAAAAAACAGGAGGTTGGCAGGGATTTAAAAAAAATTCTATAGAATTTCTCTGATGAACTGACCTGCTTTGAAGCGAATCTGAAGTAATCCTGATAACACATCAAATGGGAGTGCGTATGGTAAAACATGTGAGGCAAAATGAAATAACAGAAATACAGAGTAATGCTATGGGCTCGAACAGGCTTGAGTCAGTGGGCCATTAAAATCTCTGAACACTACCAGTCTGATATTGGGGTGTGAGGGAAGAGGATAGTGGGGAGTTTATGACTTATGATCAATTACCCACTATTACTGGACAGCTGAGTGGATCGATATCAGATCAAAGTGGGCAGAGAGCAACTCTCCTGATCCTTCTGAGAGAACAGAGCTCCACTGCAGGAAGATGGGATTAAATACTGAATTACAAAGAATCTGAATTATCTTAAAAAAAAAAAAACCTGGATGCATGGTATTTGCTCCTGCCAAGAAGAAATGAACATATACAGACACATGTTTGTGGCAGCATGTGGCAGCCTGCATGGGGTAATTATGAAACATTTTTGGACATTTATTTAAAAAACGAATGCTTTTTGAGATTTTTTTTTTCTCATTCAGAAAATTTTTTTTTTAAAGATGAAAAGATTTTAAAGATGAAACATTCTAAGAAAAGTACAGCATTGTTGAAGAGGTTAAAACAGTCTTTTCTGCTATTCTATCCATTAAACTGGTCCATTGAAACTCCAAAATTACTCACACATATAATATTATAATATTACAATTAACAATATTTTGCTTTATCTGTGGAAAGCCACTGGTTTAAAATAGACACACACTGACATTACGTTTTAATTTTATTCTCATATGAATTACTAGAAAACACACTCAAACATAGGTTAAATAATATAATTTTCTTTTCTTTTTAACATTTTTATTTTTTCATACATCCACACATACATACATACATACATACATATATACATACATACATACATATATTTACAGTCACACACAAAACCACACATCCATTAGACTGAACTGCAGAGATCCATATCTACATCCTGTCCACAACAGCCATGTTGGATCAAATTGTTTTCCTTTTTTTGACTGCAGCAGATGGGATAGCTCTATTTTCTCAGCAGCTTCTTGGCCCACAGATTCCATTTCTGAACAGAAGCAAAATGTCACAGCTCTATTCACCAGAAATGAGCAGGACTCCTCATAAAACAGCTAATGCATTGACTCGAAGAACAAAACTGTTCATTCTTGTCTCTTACAAATTGATAGAAAATTGAGAAGTGTTTTTAACAGTAGCAAACTGCATGTCAAAGAAAAGAAACACACCTCCACCGGCCTGGATCCTGGGCTTGCTCCTGTCTTCTGCCTTCCTGCCAACTCATCTCTAAGCCTGTCTTATCCTTGCCCTCTTTTTAATTGTGCAGAGCAGGTTCATGAATTATTGCAGGCAGAGACCTCTCCATCATGGCTGAGGGCCATCAGAACCACACCAATCTGGCCCCACTACAAACGCAGGATAAACCCAAGCAGTGTCTCCAGCGCCTTTGCAAGGATTTATATGTCTATCTGAGTCAGTGATAGTATTTTAGGGATGGATGAAGTATTTCACAGTGCCTGTAGTAGATACATCTAGGGCTGTGTCCAGTGAAGGTCAACCAAGTCACCACCAAAAGCTCATTTACCACAGGTAAAGAAAAAAAGAATGGATTTATTTAATGCAAACTTTAGCAAGATACCTATATGTGTGAACATAACTGAAGCATGTAGGGTGACAGCCTACATCAGCTTATTGTACTTAACAGTGGTATGCAAAATGTCCCAATGATGGGACATGATGAGTTCCATATCCAGACACATGTACAGTGGCTGTAATGGTGATAATGGTGGTAATGGTGGTAATGGCACTGAGGGGATCAACATTACAGCATCTACTCGTACTGTTGTGGTGATGTGGTTCCTGCTGCAGTCCTGCATACCATCAATTAGACTGTACTAGAAACCTTTAAGCTGCATCTATGGCAGAGGTCACCAACATGGTGCCCAATGCCCCCCAAGGACCAAATGAGTATTGATGAGCACAACTCACCAGTGAGCAACTTCTAACATGTAATTTTATCCTGTTGCTGTTCTTCTATAATTGCATTTGCATTTATATCTATTTGAAAATGACAATATCTAAAATAAAATTCTTTTAAAACATGCTTTTTATACATGAAGTTCAGGTAAACTCTGTGCTAGTATATGAACCTGCTAGCCCTTCGTAAGGCTCAGAACCCGTGATGTAGCTCTCAGTTTCAGAAAGTTTGGCGACCCATGATCTATGTTATCATGCATGTTTTTAAGACTATAGCATCAGGTTTCTGGTCAAACAGTGTCAGGTCTCTTATAAAACTCTCATTCAGCCTGATATCAAATGAAGTGACCTCAAACAAGGGCTACAGAATATACAGATTTAGACAGCAGTGTGATTCTGCTCTTTTTTGTAGATTTTGTGGCTAAATTCAAGAATAAGTTGCAACTACAAATGTATTGATCTGCACTATTATTGCAGTATCATTCTTTTATTGAACAAAAGCTTCACAGTGTGACACAGACTGTTTGCTTCTGAGTATAAATAAATAAATAATTATACCACAGATACTAATGTATGGTATACACTGATTTATGCTGATTTTCACTCATAGCATTGCATAATGTGTCAAGAGAAATGAGCAATATAACATTACTGTATAGATACTATATGTATGAAGACAAGTGTTTTCATTAATCCGTGCACATAAATATATTATTTATTTAGATTGATACTACTCTTGTTACCAGTGTCAACATTCACATTCTAGTACTGCAACAATCATAATGTAGGACTGCTCTGCAGGCCCTCGCTCTGCTGTATTTGTACATTAACTTAGCCTAATGGTGCTACCACATATCTCCAATGAACAGGAAACTGTTGTGGCAGCACCTAAAGTTCTGCATGTTAAGTGTCAGCAACGCTGAATATAATATTTGACCATGTGTTCATGCCCCCTCTATACAACCCACAACTATTCCAGTCATCATTTATTTTTATTGTCATTGTTTTATTAAGTAGAGACATATAATCAATATTTTAATTGCTAAAGGGCAATGTTTATTAAAACCACATCAAGGTTATATTTGAGCCGCATGAAGGCCAAAAGAGCTCAGGGGGAGAAGGAGAAAACACAGCTGCTGAGGTCAAACAAAACCTAATTTGCATTGATTTGAACACAACCAAAATGCAGCAAGGCTCCAAATAAAAGGCAAAAAGGCAAAAGGCACCCATAAAATGACAGACTGGTGTCTTGGACTGAGCAAGGCATTATCGGAAGTTTAGAACCAATGGCTCTGCCATCACTTTCTCAATTTACAGCTACAGAATACCTTCAATATTTGTTAGTAGTGTGGCTGACCTCCACCTCACAATCAATACTAGGCTAGGTCAAATAATTACTATTATGGCTTAAATTTATATTATGCTAATAGTCCATTATTTATGTGAATTAATGTAATAAATATTAGAGTATTTGGCCTAAATGTGTGATGCTGCATCATTATTTACCTGCTTTAGCATTTGAACATGGCAAATGCCTGCTGTTTCCTTTATGTGTCTGAGAATTTCATTCCAATATTTTGTTTCTGAGCTGTATTATTAATTTTCTATTGACGGTAACATTATGCCATGTAACGTTAGGTCATACTTGCATATGTTTTAATAGATTATGAAAATATTCACAAATAGAAAATGCTCCTTTCTTTTAGTATTTCCCCATGGGGTTATTACTGATAAAGATGGATAATTGTTTCAGTTCTATTTACTACAATAAATCCTTTCCATACATTAACATTGATGTAGAACAAACAAATCACACACATGCAGCTCATTATGGTTCATTATTCATGGAGCTTAAAAAATACTTAATTGAGTGTTCTTGCCATCTGCAGTGAGAATCAGTGTGAGCCATGTGGTAGTTTGTTTGGTCACCAATGAGGCATGAAACAAATTTGTCACTATACAAATCCCAAACATGCTTTGAGCTCTCCACAGGCCATGAGTGTAGGAGGGGCCAACTGTAGGTTAATGTTATCATAATCTATTCAGGAACGACTGAATATGTTTTAAGCTGGGGAGGGGGGAGGGGCTAAAAGTTTTGGAAACAAAGAGTGATGTCATGCACTTTACATCATGATTTCAAGTCTTTATATTTATTTAGTTTTATTTCTGGATAATTTATCATTCATCATGGTTATATATTTAAACATATCAGTTATTTTATTTATTGATTAGTTATTTTCAGATTTTCTCCAATTTCATTGTGTCCATCATTCAACAACAGAGAGGGTGGAATTCAGTCACATGATGCACCACCACATCTTTTTGAATAGACAGTGCAACACACTTAGAGGAGACATTGAATGTGTAAAGACCAGGTATAACAACATATATATAAAATCAATCATGGATGTGACATTCAAGATATTTTGGAAGAAATGAATTTGATAAAACTGTACAGTTTTTCATATTAATTTTAAAAATGACACCAATCTAATGCCTCGTCCACACAGACGTTTGAATCTTGGATAAATGAACATGTTCTGAATGCCATAGGTGTTTTTGTAGTATTTTGTATATGCGTTTGATTGACTTCAGTGTGGTGATATGCTGGCACTGTTCAACGCCAGCCTGCGCCCCAATGTGTAGTTTCATGTATTTACCTGTAGGGGGCAGTAATTATTCTCTCCAGATTGTTTCCATGCTGGGCATTTTGATTTGTATTTCTACATTGAAAACATTGTAGTTCTACTTTGGAAACTGTTTAATTCTTGGTTAAACTCTACAATCGTCATTATTGTTTTGAAAATCCTCCTGATATATGCATGCAACGTTTTTTTGACATCACACGAATGCGCAACCAAACCTGAGCCACCAGGGGAGTCATTTAATAACAATTTCAATTTCTAAAGCACAGTGGTTATCAAAAAGACACCAAACTAATGTTTGAGCTGTACAGAAGTCAAAATAGCTCTGAAATAACTAGAGTAGAAGTAAACAAGGCAGGAATGCAGCTGTGGAATATAACTTATCTGGTTTAAACACAATCCCCATGTAGCACTGCTTATGCACAATTATTTTATATTTTGTTATGTTACTGTTATGTTACAGGCTCACTTATTTTTAATGTTGACTGACAAGTACACATAAGATTTCAGGGTGCCTCATGAGGAGTGATATCATGACAGATTTATTAATGGTTTCTGGAACCCTGAGGACTTCGTTCCTCAGCCTCCACCAATCCTACAATGAGAACCGGCCCCAAAGGAATGTGGGTATCATTTATCATGTTCTATTATAAATAAACCTGCCAGTGATAAATGTATGGTGCTTATGGCTAAAGGCAATCTGTCAGTTGTTAAAACATGCAGTCACTTTGTTAGTTTACCTAAAAAAGATGTTCAATGACAAGTTGGAGGTCAAGCTTTTTACAAAAAAAAAAAAAAAGTAATACATGTTTAGCAGGGTGTATTTGTTTACTAGGAGCTTCTGAACAGTGGTGCACCTGTCCATGAATTTTGCTCTTACACATTAGGCCTGTAACGATAACAAATTTTGCTGGACAATAAATTAGAAATTATTTCGATAAATGATAATACTGCGTCCTCGGTCCACCCGGCCCCACACCGCGACTTAATTGTCCCGAGACTCGGACACTGGGCTGGATTAAAAAGACCAACGGGCTGCACGTGGCCCGCGGGGCTTAGTTTCAGTTTGCCCATAGCTCTTGCTCCTGTTTTACCACAACTGCGACATACCGTCTAGCACATTGGTTCATCATGTCCATTCGGTTTAAATCCAAAGTGCTCCTACCATTTGGCTTTGACACCAATTCCATCTCCGATTCTCAACTAATGTTAGCGTTTTCTCTCGTGGCACGAGAGCTAGAAATTAGGCTAGGAGAGTCTAATGACAGGAGAGTTCTTGCCTCATTAACGAGAGGGGGCGGCAGAGACAAATGCAACACAGTGAAGTTCGTTGTCAATAGTTTTTGGTAGAGGAAAACTGGAGAAAATTATCGCAGCCGGAAAAATATCAACCTCATTTGAATTATCGTGCAATTAATTGATTTATTGTTTATCGTGACAGGCATATTACACACTTCTATGTTTTTATGTTTTCATGTTTTCACACTACTGGTTACATTTTACATTAACAGTCAGAGGAGGTCATTGAATAATAAATCATGATGTGCAGTGTGCAATATCAGCACTGCTGTTTCTAAATAAATAAACAAATCAGTTACACAATGATGAGACATTCTGTGGGTGAGAATTACTCAGAACTCCTTTTACCTCTTTTAAACCTTTGGGCAGATTTTGAAAAAGAAAAAGCAAGTAGGACAGAAATACATGAGATATAGAAAACTTGCCAGTTCATCTCATTAAAATGAATGAGGTGTGCCAATGAACAGAAAAGCAAGCGCTGTGAGAGCAAAAGAGTGTATTTTTGTATATACGCATGCACACACATACACACACACACAAACACACACTGTGTTCGACTGTGTATACTACCAGGAGAGATGGGCAGGCTATGTGAGACTAACCCATCACATAAAGGTGATCTATAATTAAAGAGAGCTTTCCACATTTGCAGAAAAATGCCAGTGGAAGGAAGGATAGATCTATTAGAGAAAGAGTGAAAGGAAGGCAATACTGATTATTGTGGTTTTATTTTATTTATGAAACATGTTTACAATTCTTGTTTTATGATGATTAATAAATGCTCTAGTAATGCACAATGAACTACAATTTTAAGGTCAGAACAATATACATTTTATATAAAACAATTCGAAATTACACTTAGGTTTACCTTTTGTTTTGAAAGGTGTCTAATATAACTGCAGCACCAAAATGCCACTGAAAATATGACTGGGGAAACATGGTACAGAAAACTATTAGGGAAAAATTGATTTTTTCTCATTCAATACTATTGTATTTTCCTACTGTTTTCAAGTTGTGTTTCCCAGTTGCATGTTCTATTTACAGTTGTATTTATGAATGGCCTTTTCTATTGCCAAATGCATTTCCCTGTTGTGCTTTCCATTTTCTCTGTATTTCCCAACTGCCTTTTAAATGTACAAACATATTTTCCAGTTACCTTTTGCATTCATGTTTCCATTTCCACTTTCATTTCCAGTTGTCATTAAACTTGCTTTGCTCCACCACTCAAGTGCCAGTAGAAACATAAAGTAAAATGACCTACATCTGAATCCACTCAGTAACTTTGCATGCAGGAAGTTATTTCATTAATATTTTCATTTTGTTTACAAATATGCAATTATGTACCAGCAAGTACCAGCAAGTTATTTAATAAGCAATATTGTAGTAATAGTATGTCATGATCACACTGTTGATAAAATATAATTTTGTTTTATATTTTGTAACGGTAACCATCATGTAATACAAAACATCAGCACTGAAATATATTACTATAGGCAAAATATCTCCTAAAAACATCAATAAAGAATACGGCATAAGTGAATTTCCTACTTATCTGTTGAAACTTATATTTTGGAGAAGGGGGGTGATTTTGTTTATCTTCACACTGGTCTCAGTTTGGTCACTGCTTATTCCCACCCGCAGGCTCGGTCAGCCCCTGTTGCATGATGGCCCCAGGCTTCCTCCTCTCAGACTCCCGACCATGGAGAGCTGTGCTGTTGCCAGGGTTTGAACTCATGATCTCTTGATAATTGGCATAGTTAAGACACTTGTGCCTGCTGGGAGCCACAAAATACTTATATTTCTCTGTCCAAGAGAGAGTGAAAAGGTAATTTACTCAGAGCACTGCACTGTGCTCCAATCGTTTCAGATTTGTTATGCTCCAACAGCATAAAAAAATGACCTGAAAGACAGCCTGGTCAACCTGAAATAAAAACTGACCTTTGTTACTTAGTTCACATGTTTGGTCATATTAAGCTTAATCATGCTTCAACAAAATCATTGATATTCATGTAATTCAATATTCTTCCTTCAAAATGTAATTAGTCTACCTTAACTATATCTTAATTTTTTAAAATGCCACTGTGATCAAACTGCCTGAGCTGCACTCACCCAATAGCTGTAATGTTCAAAAAAACTAAATAAATAATATTAAAAACCTCCTATTTCATTTTTTTTGGGGCAGCTTCAACTGGACGCACTTCTAAACGTGTGTATTAGTAGAGCATGCTGTTAAACAATGCTGTGTTTGAAACAGCATACAGTGTACTGTATACTGCAAGATAGGGCTTCAGAGCAGCATTAATTTTATTAATTTAATTCTTGTATCCACACAAGGCAGAACCCCAGGCCATTTAAATGTTCAGGGCTAACCAGGCAGTTAGCCTCTGTTCTCCAGAAATGACCGTGCAGCCTCTTAGTGATGAGTCTGAATACTGCAAAAAGCTGGCTGAGGCAGAACGTCATCAGGGCACCTTAGGCATGCTGGAGAAATTCATGCTGGTATGAAGAATCCATTGCAGGGGTGTTTCAATTCTATTAATAAAGAGTGAATCAGGGCTATGGTTACGCACTTAGTGAAACTGCATTTTAGAAAAGGTCTAGAACAATCAGAGGTTATTTCCCTCATGTGGGACTAATAAAGGGTTATCTCATCTCATTTATGATTATAATAGCCTACTTTAGCCAGGTTCAGTCAAGGATTAAACTCTTAATTACATAATTAATTTACATATTCATCTCATTAATTACCTGTGTTGACAGGGGGGCTGCACAATATATTGCCTGTTTATTGTTACTATGGCTGCAATATGCAAATGGTCAATTAACCAATCACAGTGTTGTTTTTCAGGGTGACCAATCACAGCTGATTTCCTCACTCGTGCTCATCCTGGTGAATTTTGTTTGTAATGTAATTCAGCAGCGATAAAATAATTATGGACAATATTATCTCACTAAAGAAACTGATTCACCAATGCTTTAAACAAATATAACATTCCATTTCATTTTTAATAGCCTTATTGTGGGTTTGTGTACCCATACTTTTACACATAATTCATTATAATTCAATCGAACAAGACCATTTGCTAACAATGATATATAGGATTCAGCAACACTGTTACTGTGCCTTTAATGATCTTATTTCAGGCTCTTCAGCGTGAATGGGCAGGGTCACATATTACATACTATATCAGGCAAAATCAGTGAAAGAGCAGTATGTAGTAGGCTGTTTTTAACACATCTTTTGATTCAACATATCATTTGACTTTTTGAGTCCCAGTTACCAATGGTAATTTTAAAACAAAAATAATTCCTTGTGCACTTCCCAAAACACTGAAATAGAGAAGACCTTTGTGACCTGTATAATGTCTTTGGGTTTATGTGGAAGCAGCTACTCGGACATGGTGGCTGCTGAAGGATCAATGGAACTTACTAATGGAAATCAATTAAACTGTAATCAGGAAATATGTTTAGCAAAAATATGTAATATGTGAATGAAAATTGAGGGAGTGATGGAGAGAGGCTAACACACTACATTAGGTACATATTATAAACAAATAAGATTAGTTCATTACATTTTCATTTCCAATTTACTGTAATGCTTAGTACATGTCAGGTACTTTGCTTATGTTTTCATTTGTCAACCTTGACTAAGCCAGTACAACAGCCTCCTTTCCTACTCCTGTAGAGCTTCCATTAGTTTGGAACTTTTATTTCATTTGTGAAACATGCAAACAGGTAGCCAAAGAAGCAGGTACAAATAAATACCATGTAAAACAATCAGATTAGGGTTTTAAATAATAAATAGTGAGTAAGTTGCACAAGTTGCACAACAGACAGCCAGGCAGATTTTATGGAAAGTACCATAAACCCCAGAAATTTGTGGGGGTTAGGTTCCAAGAGCACCCATGAATTGTGAAAAATGGCAAATTTGTGAAAACTCAACTTAATATATTACCCTTAAAAACCTGCTGTTTCCCCATAATAGACTGTACTGTACTTTATACAAGCATTTTCTTTGGTATAAGCAGGGTAAATGCATTCATAATTGTATTTAATTTACAGTAATAAAAAACAAGGTTTTAAGCAGAACAAAACGAAAAACATGAGAACAATCAGGGCAGTCATAGTGCAGCAGCCAATCAGTAGCAAGTAAAAATGAATAGCGCTCTAGGATTGGCTACCTTCCAAACTTTTTAAAATGGAAATGTAGCTGAATTTACATTAGTATTTATGTAACAAAATTATATTTATATAAAAAAACTAATGTATATGTTTCTTTATAATTTAATACAAAAATGCATGAAAAATTATATATTGAAATGGACGAACATAGTTCAGTTTCAACCAAAAATCTGTGAACTGTGAACTGCGAATTACTGTAAATAGAAGTTGTGAACAGCTCAGAAAGGTGTGGACAGTCCTTTGCAGGGATGATTCATTTCTATTAGATAATATAATATATGGTTGTGGTTTTGAAACAATCTGAGGTATAAATGTACTTTAGAATCTTTTTACAGGAAATTATTTTACTGGACACCGGCTGCATTACTGGACTCCAGACTGCTCGAAAAGACCTAACTGAACTTATATGAGGCTGGTCAGGATTCAAGTCTGAATAGCGAACTTCAACTAGGTTCAGACAAAGGCTACACTATTTGGAGTCCCACCATTAATTACATAATTAATTTACATATACATCTGATACATTTTCTGTGTTGAAAGTAGGGCTGCATGATATATGCCAGGTACCACAATAAGGCTGCAATATACAAATGAGCTACTAAGTGTTGCTGCTTTGTTCACTCATCCTAATGAACTGTGTTTATGTGAATTGTGTTTTATCAATGTATGTGTGTTGAGATTAAAGCTACATTTTGAACACTGAACAAAATGTAGTCTATTCTGAATTTTTTCCATTTGTATTGATGTGAAATTACAAAATCATGTAAAAAATAATACAATTTAACAGAAACAAGATGGCAGTATCTTTTTTATCAAATTCAAATCTTATAAAAATCTCACCTCCCAAACACAAACCTGGTCTGACTGAGAGTTAAAGATCTGCAGAGGATTTCCACTTTCCATTCGGAACTATAAATGAAAAATAACTCATAAAAACGTAACATCTGATTGCTGCAACAACTCTAGGCTCTAAAGATTGAAAAAGCATTCCATTCAATCAATAAGGCGAGAAAAAAACATTACAAAAATGAAGCAGATCGGCACGATTTCATTTCCGCTCTGTCAGAGGGCTCCTCACAAATACAGATACATTAAAATCAAGGGAGGCAGCTATCTCCTGGCTATTATTATGAAGATACTGAGCAAATATTCCACTGAATCGATAAGTAAACTGATGCTGGGCGAAAGCACATGTACAATCCAGGTTTCATTCGCTGTTTGATTTGCCCCACACTGAAGCCTGAAGTAATGCTTATTGATGTTTCTGCCCTACCCCACAGGGGTCTTCTGAACTGATCACTGTGGTCAGCCCAGTGAGTCAGCGAAATTTAGCAGGAAGCATACTGTCATCTTTCACTCTGTGCTACTGCAAAAACTAAGGCGGTGAATTACTATATGAGTGGTTAAGATTGATGAGAATCAATTAGGTTATGGCACCAATGGATCACTTTAAGTCGACTTGTTTTGGAGGGCAGGCCGCCTGCTGGCTGGGTGTGTAAGTAAAGTGAGTAATCAGTGTGAACCGCTTGCACAATAGCCTCGTTCATTACTCTGAGCGAGGAAGTTGGCAAGAGGCTGTTTCCACAATGAGAGACGGCTTTACAGACTGCTGAACTACGGGGGAAAAAAATCCTCGTCTGAATTGCCCAGCCAGCTCTAAAAATCATGAATTTAGGCAAATAAGCTAATTCTCTCTGCATACATGCCACAAAGCTGAGGACAGCCAAAGAATTAGTATGAAGAAGACAGAGGTCTGAACGACTCACTCTGCTCATTCCTTTATTATGGTCTCCCTCATTTTTTATTTAGTGCCAGTGCTAAACTGCTCTCCATATAATGTAATTAGGGATGCAATTGGAATCAGACTGGTTAACAGACATTTGTTTTAAAAACATAATCCTGGCAACAGAAAGATGTTTGATTTTTGACCAATATTTCAAACCAACATTTGATGATTCATTTAATATGTTATGGAAGAGCAGAATGTTTAAATGAGGCTGACTAAAAATATATTTCTGAAAAA
>JBBKCR010000101.1:8260434-8282143 GCA_037577295.1 Ladigesia roloffi | reverse complement strand
ATAAGCTAATTCTCTCTGCATACATGCCACAAAGCTGAGGACAGCCAAAGAATTAGTATGAAGAAGACAGAGGTCTGGACGACTCACTCTGCTCATTCCTCTATTATGGTCTCCCTCATTTTTTATTTAGCGCCAGTGCTAAACTGCTCTCCACATAATGTAATTAGGGATGCAATTGGAATCAGACATTTGTTTTAAAAACATAATCCTGGCAACAGAAAGATGTTTAATTTGACCAATATTTCAAACCAATATTTGATGATTCATTTAATATGTTATGGAAGAGCAGAATGTTTAAATGAGGCTGACTAAAAATATATTTCTGAAAAATAATTTTTGCATGATATACTGTGGCATCTCAGACAGTACAATGGGACAGGGTGGATATGTTTCCAGCTGTGCTGAGTGTAACCTATAACATCCACGTGAATGATACAAAAACACCAGTTCAGAAAAAAAAGGAAACAAAACCACTGAAATTACCAATGGATCACCGCCTGTGTCAGTCCTTTGTGGAACTGCCTTTTTCTTTAATTACGGACTTGAGTCTCTACTTACTTTGCACATCTAGACTGCAATATTTTTCCACTCTTCTGTACAGTGTTCAGTCAAATTAAATGGTGACCATTAATGGAAAACAGTTTCCACAGAATTCCAATAGTGTTTGGGCTCCTCAAAAGAACATTGACTCTTTTCTATTTCAGCCACTGTGGGGTCAATTTTGCAGTGTGCTTTTGATCATTGTCATGCTGGAAGGTAAAACTTTGACAACATTCTGACCTTGGCCAAAAGTTTTTCTTTAAGAATTTAATTGTATTTTGCCACATAATAAAACCATCATTCCTTCTTCTATACAAAAAAAGACCCGTAGGATGCTACCACCACCATGCTTTCCTGAAGCTATTGTGTTCTTTGGTTGGTGAGTTGCATTGGCTTTCATTTTCGATTTTTCATTTTATGTTGAGGTCATATAGCTTGCTTTTGGTCCTATTATTCACATACTGTTTGCTTTCAGTTGCACTGCCAATCACTGTAAGCCTCTAAGCATTTTTATGCTGATCCAATAAAAAATAATAGAGTTGATATCAGGCGGAAACCAGTAAGCTGGATGTGCAGGTGATGTAGTTTATAAGAATTTTTACGACAGGGTGATCCATATCAGTGTTTCTGTTTTTTCCCTAAACTGTTGCTATCGTGTCATATTACTAGATTGTTACACAGAGTGAAATACAGCTGGAATATAACGAAAGAAGAATATTTGAATGGGATGATTATAAGGACACTGCTTGTTCTCCTCATAGGTTTTCTCCCACAGTCATGTATATCAGGTGAACCTGATACGTTCAATTGCCTGAAAGTATGACTGTGAGTGTTGGTCTGTGTGTTGCCCTGTGATAGCCGGTTGACTTGTCCAGAGTGTTTTTCAGTACAGGGATAGACTCCAGCATCCCTTGTGACCTTGGCTATTATAAGAGCCTAAAAATTGAATGAGTCACAGTCTCGTATGATATTTAATTTTGGATTCATAGAGTGAATGAACCCTTCCAGAGTGAAAACAATGGCTTACAAATCTGATATAGCTTGTTTTGTCTGTAATTTACATTATATTGTAAATTTTTCATCAAGAAAAAAATTTGCCATAAAGTGGTGGTGTGTAAGTGCAGCAGTACAAAAAGGTCTCCAACAAGCTTCAACAAGACAAAACAGAAAATGATGGTTTACTGACGTGTTAATAAATGAAATTCTTTTACATCAAAAAAATCTGCTGGAGAGTTATTTTACTTTATCTTTGAAAGCACATTTGGTGAAATGTTTACACGGACTGCATGCACACATGGCGGACAGCATGGTATATTTCGTGTTATCACTCATGTACATCTGATCCTAAGTTTAAATGATAGAATTGTGAAGGTGAATTCACAATTATGAATTTTTTTAAGTGCATACTTGTGCCTCTGTTAAAATTGCAACAAATATTTGAGATCATAATGCAAGTTTTAAAAAGGTAGAATAAAAAGCAACAACTGCAAATCCAAGCTGCACAAACTGTTAAAATCAGGACCTTAGTCTTTTATCAGTTTCCTTAGTCAGTAGTTTCTACACTCAGGATATAATGGGAAGGAGAATTAATTGTTCCCTGCTTTATTCATCAATTTAGCCATCTGCAATTATACCCACAAGCTAAGACCTTATCACATGGTACCACAAATACTGGAGTGAAAAACAGCATCTGCATCCACCAAGTCACATGACGTACCGCTGCATCTTCTCAACCTTTTCAACCAACACAGCATCACTGGGTAGCTTAACACAAACAGATGCTTGCACTGGCTAGCATTGTGCTGAGTGATGGTGATGAGACCATCCCAAAGTCAACTGCTCTCCTGGACTCCCAGACATAGATGGCTGCAGCACCATTGGGGCTCAAACTAGCATTCTCCCCATGAAGGGCAAATGCTTAGACAGTCCCATCAGTCAGTTATGAATAAACAAGGGCATGCATTACTAAACAAGTCACAATATCAGCTACTAATATTTGTTGTGCATTTATGCACTGATTCAGTGCAGCATACTCAGTGGCACCCATACATTAGAGCATGACAAGATAACACAACTTTTCTTTCATTTCAAACCATCCATGCCTTCTTTGAATCCCATTCTGAATCTAAATGAAACACTCCGTAAATGGCCAACACACCATCTTTTTTTTCTGTCAATATCAGTCATTCTAAAAACCATCATTGTTGTGTAGCACCCGTCTCTGCTTGGAAAAAACAAAAGAAGTTTTCAGATCTTCTGGACAGTACTGTGTCAGGATGAAGTGATTCCTGAATACACAAGCACAACATAAATATTTCAAACCCTCATCCTCTATCTACTGACTGAACCAGACTTGTCGAATGTCCCTGGACTGGAACATGTTTGTGAGTTAGCTACATTTGCTTTGTTTTTCCCCGAGCTGCTCCTTTGTGTGCTCCTGTTTCTGTCAGCCTCACCACCCACTGTAATAAAGGGTGGCACCTCATCAGGTGGGATTCATATCTGCCTGGCTAGTTGTCATTATGGTCTATGCACCACCCATGACCCACACTCATCAAAAATGAGCCAAATTTCATCCCCAGCTCTTCTGCTCAGCCTCAGCTCTTCTGAAGGCAAATGGAGGAACAGAAAGATCCCTGAGGCAGTGAGGTGTGCCTTAGTGTGATAACAGCTCACAGTAATGTTATCTCTTCCAGGCTAACTAAGGCCCAGCACATGGCCTGCTTCTCCTTACCCCTCTGTGGAAATGCTTTATTCAGATGAGTCTCCTTTTCTCAGCAGTGCCGATGCCCGGGGAGGGGTTCAGCACCTTGGACAGCTTCCCATGCCCAAGCCTCTTCCCATTCCACCCCATCCTATCCCATTAATACTGAGAGATACTTTTCTCTCTACCTTCTGGATCCACTCCATTTCACTCCAGTCCCTCTCCTCATTTCAATCTCTTATACTCCATCAGCTTAGGCCCTGTCTAGGAGCAGTGGTATTGGTAAATGTCAGTATTTTCAGCACATTACAGTATAATAGTATCAATGTATATAGAGACCTGATTTACCCCCTCAGAGAACTATCCCTCTCTCTGCATATTGATGTAGTCCTACATTTTTCTTTACTTTTTCTCCTATTAATACACCATGTGTTCTCAACCAAATGTCAAGAAGACTGTCTGAACAAAGTACTACTTTACATGCTCACGCATTACTGCTAATATTTGTAGAGTGGAGTGATCATCAGCACTGCTGACATTAGCAGTCTAAAGCCCACCTGTGTCAAAGCACTTATGCAAGCATTATGCTGGGAATACATATATATATATATATATGTGTACAAATTATATAATACTCTACACATTACACAGAGAAAACAAAGGCCAATAAGATGTGCACACATTATTTCGTTATCCATTTCACTATCCATTAATGGCCGCTCATTGAGGATATTATTATCCAGTTTGTGATATGCACTTTGGTATGCATGCAGATTGGGACAAAGGAAAAAATTCTCAGCACCAACATCAATAAAATGTCTCAAACTGTGCACTCTCAATGGTTCCTCAATAAGGAAAAAGGAGAACACAGTGCATCATGTGACATTGCTGCTTCCACAGACATTGCAATAAGACTTGTTGCAGAGTCTATTGACTAAGCATCAAACCAACTAGCAGGAAATCAATTGAGGTAACAGGTTGAAACAGGAGATCATCCTTTACGGATTCGAAAACAGTTTTGTTTATCCCTGTCATACAGAGCAACATGCCTATGTTCTATGTTTCATGCCATCGCAACATACTTTTGTACCACTTTCACAAGATAAAATGGTTGTCTATTTTTACATTAGGATGTTCATTATACACCACTGATCCTCAGTGAGACTCGTATCATCATGTAGTCAAGGAACATTCACTATATTAAATGTGGTTTAACCAAAGTCTCACTGCATGCACTCTACGTAACAACCAAGCAGACTTTATCTTGGAAGATCAGCAGTACACAACCATGTTTCAGCATAGTAATTCTGTAAAAAAAATTATTATTGGTACCTTCTACGAAAGACAAATGGATTTAATCAGATTAAATGATAAAAATTTAGTTATTTTGTCTAAACTGAGGTCAAGACTAGGCTTACACCAATTCAATTAAATTGTCCCTAAAGTCCAAAAAGTTTGAAGACACTGCTTATCCATGTTTTCTTCTGAATTCAGGGGTATTACTAATTTCCACCCCCCCCTCTTTTGGCTTTGAGGATTTGAATGCTTCCAGCCACAAGAGTATTAGTGAACTCACAAGAGCATTAGTGAAGTTACAAGAGCATTAGTAATGCTATAGACTATTGGTTCTGGATCACAAATTCCTCTCCAACTCATCTCATATGCATCTGATCTAATTCCATCACTTCAGACAATGCATTTTTACTGCTCTAATACTGGGGGGCTTTATTCCCCACCTAGCTAATACTCCTCAGCTTTGGAGCTTCCTAATGTATCTTCAATGGATTTCTGTAAGATTAATAAAAACTCTGTGTGTTTATGCATCAACAATAGTTATATCTTAAAGTGGATCAATGGTCTGGATACTCTTGGAGATATACTTTATTTCCAATCTTATATCCTCTATGCATTATAGCAAATATTACACCATTGCCATTTTTTATTTAATTCCACACAATGACGGTGGATTTTTTTCAATAGTAAGTTTTTATGACCCCCAGGAATAAAAAACAAGCATCACCAAGGAATGTCAGACGCACAAGAGTGACCAAGGGCTTAGGGGACTAAATGACTGGGGCTGATTTAATGAGCTGGATGGTTAGTCATGTGACAAACGGGAGAAAACCAATGATGATCAGACCAATAACGTCATATCTTACTTTTCTTCAAATGCTGATGACGTATTAGATGAAAAAAGGAGAGTTCATACTCCCACAGAGTGGAGCAGCTTGTAAAAAAACATTCCAATGTGTGTAAATGACTGTCTGTTGAGGAGAATTGCCCCCCTTAGCCCTTCAGCTCCACTGATGAGAAAATAGCAAAGACACTGTAGAGCTGATTCATTCAGTGCACTGGTTTGAACAACAGAATAGAAGTGGCCTACTGTGCTGAGGGCAAACAGTACTGACCTGCCCCGATAAACGCTTATTCATGCAGATCCACTCTCAAAGTTTTGCTGGTCATGTGTCAAAATGCACAACTGCCCTTTCAGCATCAGCAGGACAGAATCATGCACCATCACATACTAAGGATGCAGCTACACAAGTTACCCTAGCATCAGTCCCACTCTGGGTGTGTCTCTCTCAGCCTGGAAATTATTTATTTATTTCTACATCGATTCTTCAGCAAGTATAGCACATATGAAGCAACTGATTCATCTAAACGTCTTCTCATAACCACTGAACCAAAAGAAGCTAAGGAAAACCCACTCAACCATCAGTCTCAATGGACACGACCGTTCAGCTTCAACTTCAGTAATAAAGAGAAACATGAATCACACGGATAAAGACTCTGGGTCGCACATGCATGTTCTTAAAAAACGAAAGTATGTTACATCTAAACAAGAAAAAACTAAATCTAAACTTAAAAACTAGTCATCAAATGGCCGTGTAAAACTAGAAAGCCACACCATTCTCCCTCAAAAACTGGAATTAAACATGTTAAACGCAGCATCTCTGAGGGGTTGTATCTTACAAGGACACACATATCAGAATGTGTAGTCTAGTGCAAACCCCTGCTGACATAAAACAGTAACTTAGATAGATAGATAGAGAGAGAGAGAGAGAGAGAGAGAGAGAGAGAGAGCGAGAGAATAATCGAGAGAGATAAAACACTCGAAAGAGAGAGAGAGACTCACCGCTTTGCTCCCCAAGAAAGACGAGCTTGAATTTCCTTAAAGGGTTCCCAAAGTCATTAGCTACGGACATGGTTGGGTGTTGTGTTGTGTCAGGGCTGGGAGACAGAGTGTCCAGTGGTTCCGGATGTGTTGTAGAGTAAAACAGCTCTGCTCTGTCACCTCTGCTGCTCCTGCTCTCACTGTTGGAGACTGTCAGAGTCAGGACTTCTTGCGCATGCGTAGTGCGCCGCCCCTGCTCCGTCTGTCCGTCCTTGCTTTCACACCCGTTTTCAGCCAAGCCCCGCCCCTCTGAGCAGGGATTGGTTAGGAGTTCTCTATGTTTATTCTTTACCCCTTTCTTCAATTTCCTTTGATTTGTTTTCTTTACATTTTCTTTACTTCACTTTTCTTTCCTTTTTTCTTACTTTACTTCCTACTTTTCTTTTTTTTCTTTTCCCAGAACTGGGGTGTATGGCTGCTGTTTGAAGTTTTCATTTAAAACAAGAAGAAGTCGATCTTTATTAATTGATCAGTTATTTAAACTAGTTAGATGTTAAATGTAAGAAGTGCTGGAATAAAAAACTGCCCCCTTAAGGCATTACACTGGACTGTCCTTAATGATTATGGTTAAGATACTTACCTGTCTTGTTGATTGATATCTGTCTCTCCCTCCCTACTGCATTTGCTGTCTTTAAAACATTTGCATTTCTGTGAAAATGTTTGAACCTCTAATGAACCACAGAAATAATTGCAAGGTTCAGGTAAACCCAGAGTTGGTTTGAAACACGTGAAGCTGTATCCACAGAGTATCTTGTTATTGATCACCATGTCAGCTTTTCATTTGGACGAAAGTGGGTATTTTTGGATGAAGGGCCATTCTTTGCCTGGAAAAATAAGCATTTATCAGAACATCTGGGCTCTCGCGTCTCTTCTGCTGTTCCAGTGAATGAACCTGCTCCCCGAGATCTAAATTCTATTAACAAAACCGGGAGAAAGAGTTGTAGAACGGCACAATATGCAATCCCAGCGCGGAGGGCGTATCTTTTTGGTTCTAGAACGACCGGTTAACCAATCACAGTGAGGAAGATGAGCTCGCACGAATATGGGTGGGGAAAAAGAAACTTTACTCGTCCGAGCCCACTCCCTGTCCCACACATGACGTCATGCTGAACGGAGGAGCCAGAAAAGAAGCACAACCGCAGGGTTTTATTTTTAATGAACAAAGTGTGACAAAGTCCATTTCTGCTGCATATTATATACATATATTTTACATATGTTGTGTGATATGCCCAGTTTCGGGGCTATAAAGTGTAATAAGATTGGTTCTGTGAACAGAATATGAAAAAGATTATGTGGAATCCAGTCTATAAATCAATTTTATAATCTTAAAATATAATTTAGGTGTTCCTAAATAAATTCAATACATTGCATGACTGTGAAAGGCTAATTGTGGAATAGTATGGCATCCTAACACCAGCAAAGGACAGACGAGAAAAATGTACTGTTTACTTGGATCACATAGAGCTTGATTACTACAGTTTGTGTCAAAAGTTAAGGTTATATAATAAAATACTTCTATCATGTACAAAAATATATGTATTTACAAATATGACACCCATTCTTATAAAATATGTTGACAGTATTACAGCAACACTTAGATTTGTATCGACATAATTGTTCTGGCTTTTATGCAACCTCTTAAATATTGAAACTCTGGCATATTACACATACAGGCAATATAATTAAAACATACATGTGCATTTTCACTGATTGTTCTTCATATATCTATCTATGGCTGAAGACAAAAGACAGATTTCCATCTAATTAGAACCCACCAAAATGCACACAGCACTATTTCAGGTGAAGTGAGGTACAGGCCACATGTCCTTCTGCTTTTTGGCAAGACGTCCCAGCCAACAATATAGTACATTTGATTGCTTTATTTGGAGCTGCTAGTCTCTTAATAATATTGGAAGTATGGCAAGTGAACATCACTGATATTTACCTATCATTTCACACACCAGTGAACATGTGGAGAACTGGCTCAAAGTCCTCAGGTCCATGGTTCATCCATATGGAGGATTTGTACAGGCTATAGCTGCTAGTCAGTGCAAAATGGAAAGTAAAAATAACATCCGCCCATATAACCATCCATCCATGAGGGGAGTGCCCTTTCAGCAGGGCCTTGAATAGAGATGGTTTCTGATAAGAGGTGTCTAGGGTTCAGGGCTTGCAGTGGTCCCTCAGAGACTTGTGTCTCCAGCAGAGTGTGTATGCTGACAGGGGACTGGACCTTCACAGCTGTCCCTCGGGACTCTTCTCCAGACTGTACTGTCGAGTTCTTCCAACTTTCCAGCCAATCACACCCAGCAGGGTAATGCCCATGAGCTTAAACCCGACCTGGAGGCCAAGATACCTGCAGACAAACAGCCATCAGCAGGGTCACCATCTTTATTATCATAATCAGCACTATCATTGATAGTAACTTCTTCTTATTTTTGTCACTGATCTGCTATCAGTAGACTCAGGTATCTCCTTTTATTATCCTTTTTTTTATTTCAAGGCTCAAATAGGCTTGGTGCAGGATACACAATCTACCTTAACCAACACAAAATTGGTTTCCATAAAAATCCTCAATCCGTTTGATCTCAGACGTGTGCAGCACCCATCATCTTAACATTTGCAACCCTAGCAAACCCTCATATGCATTTAGGTCAAGTGAGAACATTCCCATACCTGTTTCTAAGGAGGTTGTTGTCATAGTAACCACAGCCCCGCTTTTTCCCACAGATGCTTTTCCACCAAATGCAGGTTGAGTCAATGGTCATTCCAAACAGGGCTGGGGCAGGCAGCCATGCTGGACACACAGGAAAAAATTGTGTAATTTAACTTGCACTCGAACAATGTATTCACTCTTTAGGTTAGGCTTGAACCTGAGATTCTTTTTTTCTATCGTTAAGACTTTACTTACAAATATGATTTATGTTTGGATATATAAATCTAGGTTCAGAATTCAAGCTGTTTATTGTTATTCAATAAATAACAATGTAATGCATATGCATAAAATATTTTGTACAATTGCTTTCCTCTTTTTGAAAAATATAGATTATACAAACACCTAAGTAGTTTGCTAAAGTGGATACTAGATTATCATAAAACAGAACATTCACAGTCAGAACACATTTACACATGACACATGTGTTTACTCAAAGTCTAAATGGTTGACTAGCCACTAGGGGGAGCTATAGCATTTACATTTGAGTTAAGACATTTACACTGTTTAGTTCTTTCTCTGCACAAAACAATTTACACTGTCCAATGACTAGTGTGAACTGTACTCTCTCTGCACAGTTGATTGATGACCTTCTTTCAGGACTATGCTTATGAAAACTAACACATTCATCTTAATGGAGAATGGTGCCTAGGTGGAAGAAGATTCTTCTCTCAAAGTGAGTCACACAGCATCGACTGAACGATGTAATGCCTTTTTAATGCACTGCTCTTCCCCATAAAATACCTTTGAGACATTATGTATATCCTCATACCTGTCAGACTCATTTAGTGTGATTTCTACTTACCAAGGACTCTCATGAGCAAGAACTGAACACCTATGGCAAAAGACTTCTCCTCCTGAGGAACTGTTCTATAACAAACAGAATCAGAAGCATAGTTTCAGTACCAAATATTTTTTTCATTCATGATGCAGCTACTAAATACTTATTTGTGTAAGAGTGCTAATATTACTACAGATTGCATTATCAGTTCTGTATGGAGTAATAAAGCCTTAATAAGCCATTTATACACATGAAAGTTCAGACACCACAGTCAAATAACATGATTGCTGATTTCTAAGTGCAAATAAGTACACATTATGTGTAGAGACAGTACTTCACATTTTAATGCCAAATTGCTGTTTATTTGCTGAACAAAAATGTAAAGCATAAAATGTTGTGCATGACACATTTAATATTTTCTGTTTTATTATTTCCAGTGCGTTAAATGTAGCCAATAAACCAAAACTGTGCTTTACAAATGGCAGAAATCTGCCATATTTACTTGTGTTAACGTATTTTAACTCAGCATATTATCAGACCAGTGGTGTTTAAATTTTCACCTACCTCCTAACACAAGAAAAACAACTATATGTGTGTGTGTGTGTGTGTGTGAGAGAGAAAGAGAGACAGAGAGAGAGAGAGAGAGAGAGGGGGAGTAAAAAGACAGAGATACAGAGAAAGAGAGAGGGAGTAAAAGAGAGAGGGAGTGAGAGAAAGAGAGAGGGAGTGAAAGAGAGAGAGAGACAGAGAGAGACAGAGAGAGACAGAGAGAGACAGAGAGAGACAGAGAGTCACATACCTGAGCACCATCATGTAGATAGGGTTGTGTGTGAGACTGGCTGTTAGGGCTGCTACAGCGATGAGGAAGATGACCGGCAGGAGCAGGTGTGAGCAGCCATTGGCACACGGGCCAGGCTTGGCACTGGCTATTCCAGCACCCGCTGCAACACAGCTGCAGTTATGAAAGGCCTGTGTGGACATATAAAGGGCACTGTTACAGTCAACCTAATTGATCAATGGCTTAGGTACTGAATAACTCTAAATATTACTAACTACAGCTGCTTTCTTGGTTGATACACACATAAATATAGTATTTAACAGTTACAAGCATGCATGGAATGATGAAGTGAAACTGATAAAATGTCTTTCTTTCAAACAGCAGACTAGGTAGTGAACAGAACAGAATGACTGAGTTGCAATAAGATCAGAATAAGAGAACAATACGGATATTATTCTCTTATTCTCAGTAAAATAGACAGTACATTTTTCTAATAATTGCTTTGGATTATCAGTGTAAATTGCCTGTTAATAAAAAAAATGAGAGAAACTCCAACATGTCCAACATCCAGTGTGTCAAATGTGATTTCCTATCTGGGCACTGGTTTTCCTACAAGCTACAACAAAAGCCTGTCTTGCAGTTTCTTCACTAATTTATTTACAAGATGCAACACATGTTAAGTATATTCTACTTAAAGTGTTTCCTCTATTGTACATTGTTAATTGGGGATCAATCGGACTTGGCCATCGATTAGCCAAGCAAGCTTTGTCACATGTTCACTCCAGTCCTGCTGAACTTTACAAGTTACCAGTCAACTCCACTGACAATCTAAATGAACTCCAACAGAATGGAATCTATAGTTGTAACTTATACCTCAGGCCAGCTTACAAGCTGAGAAAGCTTTACAGCCTGAGTTATGAAGCTGCATAATTTTTTTTTCAGAGCGTGTCTTGAGTCAGAGGCTCATGGTTTATAGGCCCCTCACCTGAACTCGGTTTTTGGGGTCCTTGGTGAAGCTAGTGCAGCCTGCGTGGCAGGGTGAGATATACTCAATGTTGTTTGCCCCACACACTGGATTAAAGACACCCTCGGGACAGGAGCAGTTGGAGTTGCATGTCAGAAGTGGCCTGTAAGGGATCAGCACAAGGAAGGCATGCTTAGTCTCCAAATATGGTGTACATGGTGAAGCATTCAAAAAACATCTTGAGAATAACAGGCGTAACATACAGGAGACCAGAGAAAAACAGGACTAGTAATGGATGGATGGATGGATGGATGGATAGACAGATAGATAGATTACATCCTGTATCATCTCACTCATTTAGGTCAGAAGGCAGCACTGAAATACTCTGACTTTTCTGCTGACTCTCTGCACAAAAACCAGCTCCTGAATGAGTGTGGGTTGACTGAGCAGCAGTTCAAGCTTTCTCTGGACCATAATCCTTACCCAGAAGCTGACAGTAGCCACAGAAAAGCCACAGCAGGACACAACTTACAGTGAGCTGAATCACTGCTGCTTTGTGTTTGGCCTTCTTAAGAGCTTTGCAAGGATAAACTCTATAATGATTTTACATCTCTTATGTGTCTCGGTGGTGCTGGAGTCAACAAAAACACTGTCCAGCCAACAGCAGTTCAACTGACAGATTGCAATGGCTACATAACGATAGTAATACAGTAAAAACTTTCATTTGTAATATTCTGAGAACAACCTGTACATCTGTATTTTCCTCTCTCATTATTGTCAATATCATCAGTTCACTTGCCACGATCTTCTGAAGAATTGTTCTTTGTGATGAAAATTATCCATACTATTGACTTTAGTGAGGGGAAACAGAAGAATACAGTATTTGTTATGACAGCTTTAAATGTTGACACTCCCAACTTCACCCTCTTCACAGCAGAGGCCGTTAAAAGCATCTCAAGAAATCAGTCTCCATCAAAACGGGAAGTGCACAGCAGAGGTAGCCTTTTGTTAACTCCTTTGCAAGCTCACAATCCATCCAAACATACTCTGCGATACATCATTGAGTATTTTGGTTGCAGAAAAGCCAAACAAACACAGAAACAACTACAATAGACAACTAAAAAGATGGTCTGGTAATTGTCTCTTTAACTGTGTGTTATGGGTTTTTATGTCACTGCAGAGTGCTCCAGTGTTTGTAAATCCTTAGACTTGTAAATAACATTATCCTCCCCACTCATGAACGGTTGCAGCTGAGTACACCGTCCAAATGCTCTGTAGAATGTTAAGTAGATTCTCAATAAACTAGGCTGGTCTTCCATCATTATTTTGAACACATGGCACTGATGAGGGTGGAATTTGCATTAAAGCAGATACTGTATCATGGGCCTTTATAGCCTAATTTGTGACACTGTATAACTTAGAGCTCCTCTAGGGCAGCTATTATAAAGATAAAGAATTCAGAAAAAAATATTGGTTCTTTATTAAAATCATGCTGAAGAATATGAGAAGCTGTTTGTTGCTATTCTATAATAAAAACGATAATTTGAAATATAATACACTCCCACATGCCCCGGAACACAAGTTGTTCACAAACTTTTTAATTTAATCTTTTGTAGTTCTGATGATTTCATTGGTTGCAGATGCCCGATTCCAGTGTAGCTGAATATGAATTATTTTTCACTAAAAAGCGTGTTCTAAGCCTCTGATCAGTGCCACACGTATGTTTGTTAGTAAAAGAGGAGATTTTTAATGGCTTGAATTTGATGAAAAACTATAGCGTATAGACTTGCTCCTCTACAAAAATTATAACCATTATAGATTATTTTAGTTCTCTAGACTTTAGGGCTCAAACCTATCACGTTTACTGTGAAGGGATTTTTTTGACAAGTGTAGGTGACTGCACAAGTGGCTCAGTGCATGCACTTACATTTATGGCCAATCATTTTTGACTATATAGGTTAGGCCAGTGGTTGCCAGTCCCACTTCTGGAGCACATCCTACCCTGCTTTAGCATTTTGTGTTTTTTCAGCTTTACCCACATCTGGAAGAGTTTGCACACTTTCTAATGTGCAAGGGCCTGCAAAGTGGGCCCGTACTAATATTTATCCCTCAAATAGCGACGTTGCTAAAATATACTTATATATATATTTATTTAGTAATTTCATCTGATATTAATTTATGGATAACACATTGTGACGTTAATCACCTAATGATTGAAATTTAAGGGGTTACACTGCAGTCAGTTAGAATAAGTCATAATAAAGCAGAAACATGAGTGCTGAAGGACTGAGCTGTGAATAACTATGTTAGGCAGGGTTTATGTATCCAATGTGTTTATGCTCACCCGTGGGCTTCTTTGTGTGGGTAAACACCAGCAATGTTTTTGGTGGGGCATCCCATGAAAAAGAGTGGGATACAGAAGAGCCCAGAGATGGTAAGGAACACGATGGAGAATCGAGGGATGGCTTTGAGCGATAGGCCCGTACGCTTCATAATCATTCCACCCAGCAACATCCCAAAGGCCACGGACGGCAGATTAACAGCCCCTATAAGAAGAAGATAAACAACCAACCATAACATTGCAGCATCTCAGTCATATTAGAACCACAAGAAGAAAAAGTGCAACAGAACACAGACACATGTGTAACCACTGTGTACCCTTTGGGACAGAATGGCATACTAATGTAGTGTAGTGACACCAGATATCAAAATCACCACAGTTTTTACAATTAGAATGGTAGAGTGAGAATACACTGAAAAAATACACTGAAATTATTTACCACAAGAATACTTTGTAATAACAGCAAAAAATAAACTCCAGGATAGTAAACACTGCTGTGATTTCTGCACTTCAAATAGAGCCTAAAGCACTAGGCTACTGCTTCCAAAGGGACCTCTGAAAAAGATATCCAATTTTCATAACTATAACATAAATGTATGGTTTTATTTTCAATTGATGTTTGTTTTAATAGAGGCTGGTGTAGCTCTATGACTGCAGTTTCATTTCATGTCTGGACTGGCACAATAAGAGTCCTCAGGCAAGACACATAACACTATATTTGCCTGTCTTAGCAATAAAACTAAATTATAAGTTGCTCTGGATAAAATCTTCTGTCAAATGTAAATTATCATTAAGTCTCGTACAGTCTTATGTAACACCACTATCAAATTACACCAAGAACAAATTTCTACTAATTTATTAGTTACTTTATTTATATTGATTTCTATTGATTTCTATTGATTTGCTACTTTTAATACATGAAACAAATAAACATCAATTGTGTATTTACATGTGCAAAGGTGCCATATCTGAAGAGGATGTCCCCTTATTTTCAAAACGTTATGGGACCAAGGGCAGTCAAAATTTTGCATATGGCTGTTAATTTTAGAGGTAACCATCCTTTCCCATAGATAATGTTTCTAAATGAAAATCACCTCAGTAGGTAGTTTGCTGACTTAATTAAGTTTGACGGAATGGAAATACGTTGCATAATGAAATAAACCAGATTTTTCTTGCATGAAATATTGTGGTGCAGTTACGAACCAATTAGCAGGCTGCTGTAGGCGGCAGTGGCACCATACTGCATCTCCAGAAACTTGTTGAGGAAAGTGGCAACGGCAGCGATCACGGAGGAGAAACAGCACTGAGTCAGAATCAGGAGCAAGAAGAGTGGGCTCAGCAGCAGCTGCACAAACAGGCGCGGGAACACTGAACATAACAAAAACACAATTGAATAATATTTATAGAAAACGTTAGTGCAAGCATTAATTAGTGCTTGTGCTACAGCTCTGGGTTTAAATCTGATAACTAAGAGTGGATTTTAAAAAGTAAAGTTAACTGTTACACATTTCCTGAACAAAAGAGGCAAAAGGAAAAGAATAGAGCTTGGACTACTGATTAAATTGGAAAGGAAGAATACATTCCATGGAACTCATCTGGTGTGTGGCTAAATTTGCTAACAGCAAGTTTATCTGATTATCAAAGTAACTCAATGGGCTTTGGGTCAAATTACTAAATTATATGAACATGTTGTATATACTGAGATATGACTTAGAGATTAAATTCCACCAGGATGACTCATTGAACACACTAAAATATATCCTTATATTACACATAGTGATCAGACAGAAACGGTGCCATCTTTTCTTCTTCATCATCAGCATTTATGTTTAGAAACTTATTATGTTTGATTATTTCTATCCTTTTGCACTGATTGCTTTATATCTAAAGGGATTTCTTTTTTGTATGGTTTGTTTCCTGGAGTTTTATATGACCCTGGAAATGGTGTAAAGTTCTTTCTTTGAACCAAGTTGATGGAGTGATTGTGTAGCGACTTGTCAGGAGTGTTCTTTGCATATTAAATCATCCACTGTAAATCCTGCAAGCCTGAGGGTGGTAGCAGCAAAATTATATTATATTAGAGTGGCAAAATGTCTATTACATAGTCTATAATTACCATCTGCATTCTTGTACTCTTTTGAATTCCTCTTCAAATAGATGTTTTACCGTTCCATTTTTAAATGTAACCATGAAAATGAAGTTTTATACTTCTCCACATATGAACACAAATGTGCGCATGTAGGCACACACTTAAGCATGCGAGTGTTCAGAGAAAAAGTGGCTGAATATAAATCATCCCCTCAGGGCTGGTAAATTCATCCAGACTTTGTCAGATCCTGTTACAGTAATACACTGAACAGGCTGTGTGAGTCAAGAGGAAAGAGGCGGGAAGGGTGGCTGACACTCTGGAATCTACCTGACCAAAAAATGAACACAACACTCCTGGTGACAGGAAAGTCAAATCACTGTGTAAGTGTACTGGAAATCATCAGCAGGTTTGTTTGACCTGTCCTCGTCAGTTTAGTTTATAAAAGTGTCCAGAAGTGTTATCCAGCTACAAATAGCGGCCTGCATGGAGAGAAGTGCGCTTACTTTTGAGGAAATCCAGCATGTCAGATTTTTTGGGGTTGTCTTTCAAATCCTCACTCTCGCTTCCCATCTCCTGTAAAACGACAAGTGAATCTTCCCACAAGCAACTTTTCCAGTATTCAGCACATAAGCTTTGGGCAATTTTGTCCTTTTTGTGCTCTACTTTTCAACATGTTTCTATTTTCTTGAACAAGAAGAACAACATTCTGGAGTAAATTAATGAGAATTGCAGCAAACTCATTTGCAGGAATGACTAGAACCAATGTTTTAAACTCCAGCACAATCCCTTTTACTTTTGAGAGGAAAACTACAATCCTGGTTCTTGATCAAAAATCATGGCCTTAAAACATTGCTTTGGATAGAACCTCTAAATTGTGCAGAGGTTCTTTAAACTTCTTTAAACATATTCTTTATACGTAGTCGTCATTTACATCCACTGAAACTTTCTTTCACTATGGGATCACTCCAAATAACTCTTTAAACTTTTTTTTATTAGACTGGATTGTGCGTAGCGTTTTATTGATCCATTGATGTTGTTTCGTATTTTGGATCCATGAACCTCCAGCTAGATCACTTCTTAATTCAATGTTGCCCTGATAAATAGATTATACAGTTGATTATTCATCAAGATTGGTCTATTCTTAATTTTTTCAGTTTACTTTCTAGTTAATTCCTGGTTTAGGTCTGGCAGCTGAGCATGAATATCTTTGTTTACTTTATTGTGACTCACCCTTTGAAGACATAGCAATAAACATAATTATCCTTATAATTCAGCCTTATTACTCAACTGGTAATTCTGATGCAAATTTAGTATCTACTATAAATTCTTCATTGGCTAAGATAAATAGCAGCACTCACACGCTCTACTTGCATGGCTCTTGGAAAGAAGAAGTATGGAATAGAGGTGAGGGCCAGTGCACCAGCAGAAATCAGCAAACCCATCCACCATGCACCAACCCACTCAGTGGGTGCCAGTTCTGCAACACCTGCCAAGAAAGAAAAGCAGAACAGATTACCAAATTTTAAAACGTTTTATTCAATCAGCCTCTAAAAACATTTATAGTCTTTTTTCTCTGTTAAAAACCTGCTTCACTGTCGAACATATACTTGCACACACCTTCCTCTGATGCAGCTGTCTTTCCAGACTACCAGCCATGCAGCATTTCTCAGCTGCTCAGCATGTCTGAAGAAAAACGCTAACCTGAGCCTGCTCATGTGACTAAGATAAATGTCCGGATCAGCCCCTGCATCACTATGGCAATGGCAGAGAGTAAGACACTGTCAATCAAACGAGAACTGTCAGGCATCCTCTTAGTGACCACATCAAATAATTCATGGCACAGCAGTAGAGCTCAGTAGAGCTCAGTAGAGCTCAGGGCTACAGCTGAATGAGCCACTCAAGCTCAACAGTATTGAAAATAATAAGACTTTCATAACAGACTCCGATGCTTTTGCACTTCTTTCAGTTATTTGAAAACGTCAAATTTTGTGCATATTTAATTACAAATGGACCAACAGAAAGAATCCAAAATCCAGAAAGCGTTCTTGGCCTACACTCTTGTTTTCATTTGTTTACTCATGCATTCCATGTGTTCCTCTCGTTGGCCCTCAAACAGGCTATTTTTTCGCCTTTAACATTGATTTTTTTTATTGTTAAATATTCTAAAAGTATTTTGGTCTGCAACACTACTCATAACTAGCTGTCAACTGAATGTGCCAAAAGAAGTTTTCATAAAAAGTAAGGAAAAAAAGGTTTCCTGTGATATTCGCTCCTTTCTTATTTTACAGTAGAAGATGTAAAGATAAAACAATTGTTATTTTCCAGTGAATTAAGAAATGACATCCATTGTATCCAGTGGTTCTTAAACTCAGGCCTTCCCTACTCAAACTTGATAAAAACCAGTTATCAAGAAAAGATGCAGTGGGCTGGTGTTCAAATGGCTACTGATTCAATCCAAAGAACTGTAAAACAAACAAAAAAAACCCATCTATACCTGTGTTATCTTTGTACACATCCACATTAATGCGCAGAACAACAGAGCCCATGAGGTAGCCGAAGGAAGGTCCAAACACAGAAACAGCAAACAGAATGGCTGTGGGAATAAAAAACAGCTTCAGTTCATGCTGGAAAATCCAAATCATTTTATGGAAGAGTTAACAAACTATTCCTAGGTGCTAGTTACCGATATAGAGTGGAGAGTTTTCACGCCCAGCAAAGTCATCCACATACGAGATACCAAAGGGCTGGATTGGAACGGATCCCAATCCAAATAGTAGCTGGGCTGTGGCCATGAGCACCCACAGCTTTGTGTTATCCACAAGCACGTTACTGTCCTGCTTCCCACACGCCTCCGTAGTAGACACATTCCCTGTCAGGTCACACACATACTGCCTGCCATCTGCAGAACAGAAACAAAGCCACACACACACAAACATATATACAGAAAAGTCAGTCCATGTACTCATCTAAGTGTAGTACAGTACATCCCAATTATTACCTAGATTTTATTTCACTGTTTATGATATTATTGATAGCAATAATATATTTTAAATTACTATGCAAACATCACATACATCCAATTACAGTGTGACAGTGCAATGGTTTCCATATCTGGTTCCTGTCAATTTTAGTGAGTGTGTTTGAAGATGGGAACTTGAGGACTAGACTCTGCAATTAACCCATTCACCTAAGTAAAGTAGTGGTGCTCTGGTATGTGGCCTTGCTCAAGGGTGCCTCAGGTATATCATTGCCTGTTCTGGGATTGGAACCCACAATCTTCCTGTCACAGGGACAACTCACTAACCCAGCGTTTCTCAAACTATGGGCTGCGGACCAGTGCCGGTCCGTGAGAGGGTTACTGCCGGTACGCGGAGCCTCAGTACTGCACCAATCAAAATTAAGTCTGATCTAACTCTGATCTCAGCACTGCAGTCAGTACGCGCCCTGCTCTGTCCCACCCCCTTGACTTCACAGCCCGCCTGCTCGACAGCACGCTCCTTGTTTCAGCATTTTTGATCGTTCAGCGCTCTCGTTCTTTTTCTCATTAACGCCAAACTTGTCATGAACACAAACAGATTAAGAGAGCAATAAGTAAATCATGGCATGTTCAAAGCAAGCGAGACTGGATTCTTTCTCTTGGAGGCGTCCCCCAAATAGTGCCCTTTCTCTCCAAGTATCTGTGCGAGATCGCTTTTCTGAACTGGCGGTAGAGCTTAGATTCTCTGCCCGAACCCGGGTCGACTTAAAAAAAATATATATATATATATAAATATATACATAAATTAATTAATTAATTAATTAATTAATTAATCCAGCCAATTTATACATAATACATATCTGTATATTTACTTGGTAATAATACGTTTGCTTGGAAATAATGTCAAATTTAGCCAAAGCACCCCTGTTAGTTATGTTATGTTTAAGCTTTTTCTTACATAGGCATAAGCCCTAACGAAACCAATAGTAATAGTAAAAATAGTTGTAGTGGTGTAGTAATAATACAAATAATAATAAAAGCAACAAAAAAAACAGTAGTACTATCTGTCTATAGTAATAATATCTGTCCATCTATCTATCTATCTATCTATCTATATGGATACGTGGCGAGGTGGGGGTTGTTTATACAGGGCCCTGCAGCCCCAAAGCCCTACATGACAGGTCCCCATAACTAATAAGTTTGAGAAACGCTGCACTAACCTATCTAAGGTAATTTTGTTTGACTAAAATGAGGATACTTTAAAATATCATATATATGATCATTTCTGGATTACCTGTTATTAAATACTAGCACATGGGAACACTCCAGAAATGGCATTTTATTTTAAAGAGCTATTTGCTTATAATCCACAGTGAAATGAACTTCAAAAAGAACAACTGTTTGATTTATACATAATCCATTAAATCATGATACTTATGTAAGTAGATATTAGTTTCACAATAGCAAAGTCTTCACTGAAATGTCAAAGCTATTTTTAACAGAAGTCAATTGCCTGGAAACCAGTAAGGAAAAGAGACAGACACAACAGATTAGGTTGAAAAATGCTGGACTTTTCTTTTAATTTCAAGGTGAAAAATAAAGTCAGAATAAGACAGCTGTTTCAGAGGTTACGCCCTACACTGTTATGCAAGGACCTCAGAATCACTGACTAAATAGCTAGAGGGCTAGTGACTAAAATAAGCGTTCTGCTTTCTGCCACAAGACTGGTACTGGTACTCCCCCAGGTACACGCAGGTCACAGTGTGGAAAGTGTAAGGGGAGGAAGAGGAAGGGTGGGGGGAGATGCTACACAAAATGCCAGGAAGATAACTCTAATCAGCCAATCTTCCCTTCACTGCGCAGATTAATGCGTTCCAGCCAGTGCCAGTTTGGACCCAACACCCTCAGGGTGGAGACACTGCCTCCAAGCACTCCAGTGTACTACATATCCTATCATCTCCTTATCGCCTCCATACACAATTCATTCTCCCCTCTTTTTTCTTCTGTTGTCTTCACATCTCAGTACCCAGACACTGCCTCATATTTCTGTCTGCGTAATTTCCAATCCCATTTGCTCTTTAGTCTCATTCTAACCCCCTCTAAATCTCCTCCAGTCTGCTGAGGTCGTTTCTCATGTCTCCAGACTGACCTGAAGAGAACGGAGACGGACCTGACTATGGTGCAGAGGCCCTAAAGCAACTTCCTCTCACTATTGTACAGGACAAATCTTAAGACCTTGTCCTGTTTACAATAATTTTTATCCCCAGTTAATGTTATTTTAACCCCCCTCCTTGTTATGTCTAATATTCTTTAAACAGACCACTTTGAGCCTTTTCAAATCCAACTGATGAAATAACTTTCAAGAGTTCAAGGCCCAGAGCCTGTTCTGTGCACACACTGTACTAAACACATGTATGTGCACTCTCATACACGCAAGTTTGTCAGAACATGAGGTCAAACATTGCATCTTTTTTTGTCTGTATTTTTTATAAATATAATTAGAATGAAACACATTGTTTAAACTTATGATAGAAGTTCGAACAGGTGCCATTAATACAGGTAATGAGTGAAGGACAGAAGAGCTTCTTAGAGAAGACGTTACAGGTCTGTGACAGCCAGAGATGTTCCGTGTTTGAATTGACCAAAT
>JBBKCR010000101.1:8244505-8254989 GCA_037577295.1 Ladigesia roloffi | reverse complement strand
TGATGAAAATTACTGACCTCTGCCATCATTTTAAGTGGGAGAACTTGCACAATCGGTGGCTGACTAAATATTTTTTTTCCCCACTGTATGATGGTTAATTAACTTAAATATAACATTTTTGTGAATAATGTGTATTTATTTAGAATTAAACACATTGGAAAAAATTACAACTAGCACAGACCATGTTTTGTTAAAAACTGTATGTATATTAAAATCAGCAAATAAAAAGTAATTGTGTATTAAAATTTGCTAAAGTGTGTTTTCTGTTCAAGATATATACATCTCACTTTTGACCCAGGGTGTTTAAACCTTTGCATACAGGTGTATTAAAATATCTGTATGTAATATTAATGTGTCTTACATTTAACCTTAAAATAGATGGTTCTGTCTTACAAAGTTTTAAAGTGTAACTTTTATAGAAAGTTATTCAAAAGTTACAGCATCTCTGAGTGCACTTTAAAAACACAGGATTACATGTATCACTAACTTGCTAACCTATTTCACAGTCCTACATGGCCATGGTTAGAAAGCAGTACAAGTCTTTACCTTTCTGTCCAGGGTTGGGGTTGTAGGACTGGCACAAAAACTGAGGCAGGGACAGGATTATAGCACTGATGGACATCAGCAGGCCACCCAGTCCGATGATGCGAGGGCGATGGACGTGGCTGCCCAGGTAGCTGACAAATACTATCGGAACTGCATTCCCCACCTACACACAGCACGCACGCATACACACACATACACACACACACACACACACACACACACACAAAATCACCATGAGCACAGTTTATGTCAGCTTTCTTGCAAAGTCATGTAAACTCTTAAAAACTAAGCGCCTGTGAGTGGGCTTTTAATTCCTGCTCACCCACTTACAGGCAGGTTTCTCAGAAGTCAAATTGCTCATAGCCTTCAATTTTCTTGAATTTTATCTTCTCCCATCGAGGTCCACTCATAACATTTTTGTGATTTTATCTATCATATATGGTCATAATACATTCATACAGGGATACATTCCAACATTCCTACATTCCTCTCCTAAATTAGCTGTTTACATGACTGTGCCTCTAAGGCCTCAATATGTTAATGAGCTCTGTTCTGGTTGGCTATCATGCATTCAAAAAGTAGTTTGATCTGAAACACAGCATGAGTAGGTGGAGCTAAATTAAATGGCTGTATAGTCAGATATGTAAAAGAGTTGGTTCTTGTGATCTCACAGCAACAAAGAATTTGGATCAGGCTGTTTAAAGTAAAGTGTCACCTGATAGTCATGTGTGAACAATGTAAAATTATTTCTCTGCATTTAATCAATCAGTGAATCAGTGAGCAGCTGGTGATGAAGAGTACCTCAGTGGTACCTCAAGAGTACCTCAATGATACAACTGGCAGGGATTCAAACCACCAGGCCACCAGCTGCCCCAGCTTAGTTCTAGTTTGGTTCCAATATCAAGACTGTGTAGTGTTGTGAGTGAGCTAGATGTTTTGAAACTACAAAAATGTTAACTTACTGAGAAAATGTATTTTACTAAAAAGGCAAAGGAAATTTATTTTTGCATGATATAAGCCCTTTAAGGCTATTGAAGAAAAAAATAACCCTGTTCCAGGTGAAGTCATTGCAGCAACAACAATAACATCACAAGGGACATTCAGTCAACATTGAATCCATTTCAGCTTCAAATATGAACATTTAGGTCATCTGAGTTCTAGGCCAACTGGGCCACTCATCCAGATGCTGTAAATAAATAAACACAAAAAATGGACTTGTTCTCTATAGCGGTTGCATCAAGCTGGACATCTAAAGAACATTTGTGCCATTAGAGATTCAGGTAGATTTTTTTTCCATTGTTGGGTATGTGACTCATTGTTATGACAAATGTTCTTAGTACTCTTTCCTAAAGCACTGCTGGTTATGACATATGCTTCAGTTCCTCTTACCACCAAAATGACGCTGTCAAGCTGACGTTGCAAGATGATGCGCCACTATTTCTCATAAACCACAAACTCCAATGGAAAAGTGAAACCAAAAAGCCTTTACTTGGGTAGCTGTGGGAAACAGATTCACAGAAAAAAACATTCAGCTTCACTAAATTACCAAATTTGGACCAGGAGGTTTTGTCCAAGGCACCTTTCTAAAAATACTCTGACACAGAACGCAAGAAAGCAAAGGCTTTGGGTTAAGTCTTCGGATCCTTTGTTGATTTGTGCTGTGTGTTAAGGTTGGCAGAGGGTACTGTACCTCATGGAGAGAAGAGATGATTCCTGAGGTCAGACTGTCAAGGCCATAGCGCCTCTCAATGGTGGTGATAGTGCTCTTGAAGTAGGCGCTGTGGAGCAGCTGGGTGAACTGCAGCAGACCCTGACAGAGAACAAAAACCTGGCAAGCGGACAGAGCAGATTAAAATAAGGGCAAAGAATAGAGCATGCATGGAGTAACAGAGATTAACTTTTAATTTTTGATACTGATACCGGTATTGTTGAACATTGGCCTATACCGCTGTTTTGCCTTTTGTAGCTACTAAAGCTATATACTGAGCGCTGTAGATTGAAGTGCTATAGATGAACATAGAAAAGTGGGCAATCATACTCAAATTACTCAATCACTCCTCTCTCCGGCAGGAAGACGTACAGAGCTACACACCGTGTAAGTGTTTGCTATTTTGTGCTATTTCAAACAATATGACTCAGTTTCACTAACTGAATAGATTGTTTAAAAAAGCAAAAATCATGCATTGCAAATTAATTTATTGCAAATAACATAATAAAGAAAAACATAAAGAAATTCATTTATTTATAGTTTGTTCAGTTGTACTTGAGGTTGATTGGCATGAAATACATTAACTGAGTTGTCTTCGAGTAGGCCTGCTTAAATAAATGCTTAAAATAGTACATTCCAGTGAATTCACTATATTCATTTTTAACCAAACGGTGGATTCAAATGAAAAAACAATGAATTGCAATTAATTTACGACATTTATCAGAAGCTTTTTCTCCAAAGCCACTTCCATTCCCTAACTACAAGGGACAGTCTCCCTGAAGCCACTTGGGGTTAAGGGTCTTGCTCAGGAACCCAGTGGTGGTATACGGAATGTAAGATTCAAACCCATGACCTCTTGGTCTAAAGGCAAGGATCTTACCCACTAGACCACCACACAAAACATTTCAATAAATCTCCTTATTCTAATTACAGCACCCACGTTTAGCCCCACCCATTTATACACCAATACTCATTATGGTTAAAAATTAAAATTGTGTCGGAATTACATGAACTCGATTCAACAAAACAAACTGGGAGGGGTGTGATGGAGCTTCACAAGTCCATGAGTCTAAACTGCGAAAGGATTTGCAGGTGAAATACCTTTACCAGGCAACAGATGCCCAGTAAACAATGAGGATGTGCCATCTGATCTAACGGTTGAAAAATTATAAATATTATTTATTTCCCTCAAATACATTCAATCAGACTTTAATTCCAGCGACAGACAGCTCAGTGGATTGTGGATTTAGGACCAATTATACTGTGCTTAGGCTTCTGAAAAGAGTTATGAAATGCCATTTGTGGTTTTAATATATTATATGATGTTTGTAATATTGTTTTTGCATGAGAAAGGGAGAGGCTTAAGAAGCATATATATAAAAGAATATTGTATCATAGCCTAAAAATGACTTTACAGAGATTTACAGAGCAGAAAAAGGGAAGCTAAAGGTTCCGGCTTTCCATTTCAATTTAGCTACCAATAAATACAAATTGTACAGACCTCACCACAAGCCTATCTTAACATGTACAGTAGGCAATATCTGTGGAGTGCCTGGAGAGTTCAACACAATCTTTTGCATTCCACTCACTCCACTAGACACAAACAAGAACATTCTTAGAATGCTCCAGCCTTCTTCAAAGCAAAAGACTAGAATGGTAAGTTGTTGTAGTGGCCTCTAAGCCTTGAATTATCCAGAGAAGCAGCTTTATCTTAGCTCAGGCACTGAGGACACAACTGGCTTCAAGCCTGGAGAATGATTATATCTTCAGTATCTTCATCTTCATCTACTGGAGCAAGACTCTCTGATAAAACAGGAAACTTTCTGATGTTGAAGGTTAGAAAAGTTGAGCAACTCCTGATAAAAGGAGGATGACAAAAGAATGCTGGAGGAATTCCATCAAGTAACCACATCTGATCCAGCAAACACATTTGTTCACATTTTTTGAACTTGAGTTTATGTAATATGTACTCTTACTTCATAATTACTTAATTACTTCATAATTACTTCATAATGATTTTAAAACACAGCTTTACTCTCAGAATCAGAATCAGAATCGTTTATTTGGCCAAGTATATGTGTGTGCATATACAGGGAATTTGGTTCCGGTCGATGGTGTCTCTCAAGCACAGCCATAAAAACACAATACAGGCCCGTAGCCAGGGGGGGTTCGGGTGGTTCGAACGAACCCCCCCACCCAGCCAAAGGTCCCAAATTTGATCGTTTTTTGTAATAAATTTTAAATAATGATGCATAATAACTGGAATCCTAAATAAAATGTAAGCCAATCTGAAGCACTAATAACCACTTCTGTGATTCTCTTTGATGGCACGTGACATAAAACAACCCACTGCGCAGCAACTGGCGTTTATTTTTTTTAAACGGCATCGATATGGGGGAAAAGAGCAGGAGAGACGGAAGAGAAAGCAGCAGCAGCATCGTTATCGCAGAGTATCGAACATATGTTCGAAAAGTTGCCGAACAGAGTTAGGGTGTTTTACCTCAAGGTCTGATACCTAACCTAAGTGAATAGTTAGTCTTTTTAGCGGGGTAAATTTGGTTTTGTTTTCGAGATTCGTGAAACAGTCGGCAATAAACGCCAATAACTTCAAAACGACGTGCTCTAAAAAAAGTCTAAATTGTGTTGTAAAAAAGTTACCAAAATGCAGTGTAAAAACACAAATTTCATAATGAAATACAAAATACATATGAAAAAACAAAAAGGTCCACTTGGACGAAAAAAGAACCACCCCTTGGACGAGGCTGGCTACGGGCCTGCAATATAAACATTCTAAATCAATATAAAAAATTCTAAATCTAATATACAGTAATAACAGAATTAAAGTGTTGATGTGTGTTTGTCATGTCACAAAAACCAACAAATGTACATACACATATTTAGTCCAAAACAGTTAGTCCTACATTAATGCCACTATTATAAGGCTTTTTAAAACAGGTACAATATAGGAAGAGAACTCATTTACGTATAAAAGTCTTAATGACAGATTAATTCTAAGGGACAAAGACAGCTTAAAAAATGGTTATGTAAATACAAATTATGGCTGTTTTTGAAACATTAACCCACACTACAGTTATGAGTAGATTTAATGGGGAAAAAAATAAAATACAAGGAAAAAGTGGGAGTTGGGCCCTTTAATGCGCAACGTTAGAGCGGCACTTCACAGTTAGGAGTATTAAACTGTGCAGGCAGTGCTCCATGAACGCTTTGTTTGCTTTGAGGGTTACAGACGTTTGTTCACTTCTTTGCTTCTCTCTCTGGGGGCCATACGCCAGAGATGTGGTGAAGATCAAAGCCCATAATTTGGATCCGTTCCCAGAACCCTGAGCCATGGAGAAAAAGACAAAGAGAGTGATAGAGAGAAAGAGAGAGAGTTTCTCTATGATTCTCACTCTTTCTCAAGCCACAGTTACATGAGCCTGGAGGGTCCTCATCTAGAAATGCAAAAGCATGAGGCAATCTAGTGGGACTTGTAGAGATTCAGGCTGGATTTTCTACCCAAACACAAGATGCAAATCCATCATTTTTGCTTTCACTGCCAGTTGCCAGCCGAGGCCGGGCAGGCGCTGAGCTTTCCATCGGCTCCTGGAACAGCTAAGGCACCAATTAAAGCTTGGCTTTATGGTTAGTTAGCACACACAATGGCCGCTTTTGCACAGTTGCTAAAATTTTGTCCTTGTTTTACAGTGAAGGCCTTTAATTACAGAGCTGTTATGATAGGCTGACTGTGCTCAGCCTGCTCTGGTGAATGTCTTTGTTGGCCGTTTGAATGGCAACCCTATGGCTGTGCTTCAGCAAAACCTCAATTTGATTCGGTTTTCCATTCAAATCTCTTTGTACACACAGTGCAGGGATATGCTCTTTATTCAGGCCGGCAGTGCTACAGCAGGCCTGGATCCTTTCAAGTGCACCATTGCAGGACGAAGCTCAAGCAGAAACAGCTCATGTTTATGAGTCTCCCTGAGGCTCTTTTAAAGGTTAACATCAACACTGCAGGCAGTCCATCTCTCAACACAAACCATAACTCAACACGACCACATAGACAGCTGAAGACACACTATAAGCTGTCTTCATAACCACTGAAAACTTCATATACCAGAACAACAGAGGTCAAAACAAAATCTGCGATGTACAACCGGCAGGCTCATCAGCAAGCAATTTTCCTCCAGGAAGACAGCAGATCTCCAAAAGTGTCGACACCTGAATTTATTGCTCGTTGTGACGTTAATGAATATCCCACAGTCCAACACAAACCACATGGATTCTTTTCTATTGTAATGAAGTGCTTATGCAAATAACTTGCAGACTCCTGGAGAAGAATCAGAACAGTATACTTCCACACAGGTCCGGCCTTCTTGCATCTTCTTTTCAAGCAGTTGTGCCCTGGCAGGCCTGCACAAAGCTTACCAGAAAGCTTAAAAAAGCAGTAATGACAGTTTTAATCTGGGCTAAATGCATTTCTTATTTCTCAACTATGGCTCGGAGTGCGTATGTGTGTGTATTTCTTCTTTCCAAAAAATTCCACAGTGGCTTTCTTGATAAATAGCTTTGGCGTAAGACGAGGACCATTCTGGATGTATTAAATTCAGAGTTGGTTACAGACACTTGTTTCCCATTAAGAGATTCTGAAATTTCATGAAAAGCCTCCAAACTAACTAGCTCTCTCTCTTGCAGTGCGCACTCTTGGTACGAATGCGCTCATTTGGACAACAATACCGACGTGTGAGAATGACATTTAGGCATTGCACAAACATATCTCATCTTCTGCAGCCATTGTGGTGTGTCCACAGCCCCACTGAGCAGTAAGAATCAGGGGAAGGGGATGACTAGTTCCCGGATGCTTCTCTTTACTGTTAACATGCTGTGGAAAGGGTGTCTTTGGGCAGGACTCTTTTAGGATTTCCTGAAGATGTAAGGGCAGTGCTTCATTTTATAAATAAAAGTCTCCATTCACTACCTTGCCTAGATTTCTCTTGTTTTGAATTTGGCTGCAGGAGATTTGTTTCCTGAGGTGAAAAAACAGGAGCCTTCCCTGCGTGCTGTAATCGGGTGGAAAGCAGGAACAAATGTCTCACTAAACATTCCTACCAAACCCAGGACACAGGTTCAAATATTACTGTGCACCACAGACAAGGCCATTAACAAGGAATCACCTGTTTAAGAGGAAAAAAGCATTAAACGTGCTTTTTTTTTCAAATAACCTGCCAAAAAAGGTCAGCCAGTGCAACCTAGAAATATGAATGGTGCACGTGTCCAGTGCCAGTAATCATAAACCGCTAAATGGACGACTTAACTTTGCTGGAACCTGAAGAGGTAACACAGAGGACCTGTTACATTTCCATAGCGATGGTCAGGCTTCTACAGAGAGTATGATTGGTAGGTGCAGCCCAGGGCTGACCTGTCACCCAAATATGTGACACACCCCATTCTGTACTTAAAGGGTGTAGCTTTACCAATGTCAAAAAATCTCCCTGTAAGTTCAACAGAACTTAAAATGCAAGGAAAAAAATCTTTATCAGTCCTTTTTTGACTATGTGTGCTCAATCATCGGAAATGTTCTCTTCGTTGAACTACCAAAATAAGCCATTTCTTTTAGAGGGTTTAGCAAGACTTGGAACCGTTGTGTCTTCTCATCTTTGAGAACTGGTCATAGAGTAGATCCTCTTGTGCTTGCCAAAGTCCAGCTTTAAGATAGATGTGCAGGCTTTTGCAACCTTACACTACAAGTTGCTATTAACATTTCCATCACCAAACGGGTCTACATCATGTTCTGGACAGTTCTGGGACACTGCAGAGATTTCTTTAGCAGTGCACATCAGAACTGGCACACTAAACAGTTTGTTCTACTCTCTGCTTCTACCCCACGTCACTGCACCCTGACGCATTCTCACTGAATATGTATACACTTAATACCTACATCTGCCACACACACAGATGTAATGCTGACACACACATGTTTGACTTACTCTGGAACAGTGCATAAACACAGTGGTACACAGATCCACGGGAGCACAACTTGTAAGTGTACACCCTCGGAAGATATCTGAAATGTTATGAGAGCTGGGGGTGCAGGGGTAACAGAGACTCACGATGCAGCAAAATCTCCCATAGCAGTGATTTGGATGTAAGCAGACCCACCGCAGCTCAGTAAAGAGCCCGCCGGTTAAACAGCACTTGAGCTAAGTGGGGATTTGGATAAAAGGCTGCATCCTGTGTTGGTTTTGGAGAGCAGATGAGACACTTTGTCCAGGCTGTGATTTAATACTGATAGCAAAACACCATGCAGATGAAACAAGGTGAAGAGATAACTGAACCTCAGTAAATATGACACTAACTCTGCCACTACAGTACAGATGAATGGATTTTAAATAGAAAGGGTACTTTGAGTGAGGCAGGGACCCCTAATAACCTTGCATGAACACACCACAGCACATAGAGTGTACAATGTGAAATTCTGTCTCTGCACTTAATTCTCATGTGGCGTCTGGGGAGCAGTGTGTGGGGACAGTATCTTACTCAAGGGTGGGATTAAAACCCACAGTGTTCTGACTGCAGGTGCTACTCCCTAACCACTGGGCCACTAGCGGATGCACTAGAATGTAAGGAATATTTTGCTTAGAAGAACGATTTTTGTTCTTCCTAACATTTAAAGAACCTAAACATATTGCAAACATTCTTGGAAGAATGATTAAACTGTTAAAGCACTTCCGCATGTGGAGGTCCCGTATATTCTAAAAAAACAGTGCTTCCCCTAAGAAATATCTATTGAAATGTTCTTTAATAAACCCAGAATACTTCTTCAATGGCATCATGCAATGTACACATTTGTGGTTTTGCCTCAACAATATGGACTGCAATGATGCATTAACACTTCAGCAGATTCAAAGAACACCCAGCATGAAGTATTCAAGCATATCCCCATTGTGAGCCATTTTATGCAATAACAATCATTAATCATTTAATGCATAGCTCGCCTGCACTAAGCCCTACCCGGACATATGTTTGCACACTCACTTTTAATTCAACACGAACTTAAGTGACCTTTCAATCGGTGTCAGAAAAAAAAAAGGCTTGGTTAAGGTTCGAAGTTTAGTAGCAATCAATCATTGTAAAACAGAAAAGAACAAGCTAAGTCAGAACTGGGCTACCTTCAAATTCGAAATCCATTGGACTTCCAATAATAAGTTGGTATTGCTAACATAACTTTTGTTTTTCTGTTCATTACTCAAGAAAGGTGAAGAAAGCAAGTGATATGACAGTTACTTTGACATATAAATCACGTCATAATCAACATTGAAAATGTGCAGGTAAGGAAAGGGGAACATATTCTATTCATTTTTGTAGCGATTGTTTAAATGAGCAACACCCAAGCGAGAAAACATTCAGGGCGACTGAAACATTCATGTTGAAGAAATACATTCCACAGATTTCTGGTTTGGAACTAACATGTAACCCAAAAATATTCAAAATATGAAGCTAGTTAAGAAATATTTCGCAGAGTGTCTTCCCTTTACCCGTTTTTACGAAACATAATAGAATCATAGAAACAAAAGAAAAGCAATATCAGAAAAAAATACACTGTATTAAGCTACTTTAATTTGCAGTCTGAATCACAGTCTATATCAATAATCTACCATAGCTTTGGAGTAAATGAAGAGAAGCCTTTAAGCTTTAACATTCAGTCGACAGCCAAATATTGGCTGTATTCTCTGTAAGGCTCTAGGTCTGAACAGCCTGTGCAATAAAGAAGTGATGACATTATGGACAGACTATATTAACTGTGGTTAGACGAGGTGTTATGAGTTGGGTTCTGAGCAGCGATGGCCAGGTTTCAGATTAGATAAAGGGCGCTGAGCCAAGATCAGATTTATGAACCCATTACACAGCAATTAACAGGTGATAAGATCAGTTTTGACACAGCCGAACAGGCTCGGGTTCCTCTGTTTTTGAGACTAAAGTAAAATATATTTGAAAATGGACATCCCTTATTACTACTACTAAAAACAACAACAACACCACTACTCTAATAACAATACTAACAGTAATATAATAACAAAAAGCAAACTGTATTATTATTATTATTATTACTACTATTGCTGGTAAACGAACTGCTACTACTACCATCACTTCTACTTTAATAATAATAATAATAATAATAATAATAATAATAATAATAACTGAAACATATGAGCAACTACAACCGTGTTATGTT
>JBBKCR010000101.1:8221687-8232695 GCA_037577295.1 Ladigesia roloffi | reverse complement strand
TTTCAGGGGTAAATTAATGTAGAGTTAAGCACATTTTAAGTACACTGTGTTTCATAGTGTTACATGCGAAACAAATCCGCGGCCCGCACACCGGCCAGGCTATAGCGCATGAGTTTGAGGAAATGCTTTTTGGTTAAATTATATGACTAAAGCTGTTACTTATAATTTAAATCATGTTTTTATTAAGAACTCGGTTTCGGTATCGGCGAGTACTAAAATGCAAGTACTCGTACTCGCTTTCCAAAAAAGTGGTATTGGTGCATCCCTAGTTTAAATTGCACTAAAATGTTTTCCACAGCTAACAGAACCTCATCAAATGTAAAGCGCATGACAAGTGAGTCATCATAGTAACACTGTTTGAGAAAACAAGAGTGGCAAAAGGCATGAAGACAAAATGAGCTACGCTTAATAATCTGAAATATCACAATGACATTCAACTCCTTCTAAAAATAGCAGGATAAAACTTAGATAAAACTTTCTACAAATAGATGTGTAAATGGAACTAGAGTAATACAATGCAAAACCAGTGCAAGATTTGAAAGTACCCTTTAACTAATCAAAAAATTGTTTTTGTGATATAAGCATTCTGCTCAAAGTCAGACAATCCCAATGTTTTTAGAAACTACAGGCAAATCCGGGACATTTTGTTCAAACTGTTCAAGTCCAGCACTGGGTTTGATTGGGGAGGTGCAACAATGAGTCATTTCATAGCAGATAAAAGAAGATTTATCCTCTCACCACATCACTGGCACTGGAAAAATCATTGTTGAGGAGGCTCTCCAGGGCCATCCAGCGCACTGGCCGGTTTTCATTATCTCCCAAGCAGTGATAGTCCATTGGGAACAGGTCTCGAGCCAATGCGTTATCTGTGATCTTCACCTGCATGCTGTCATCAATGCTATAGTACACAGAGTACAGTACACAGTGTCAGTCAAGTCATTCAGCGCATCAGTATCACCCACTCTGTTGGCCATGCTCATAGATGTTCAGCTGTGAATGTGTAGCAAATGTTCAGGGGAAATGTCACACTTACACACAGTTTCTGGCAGCGAGGTCTTTATGGATGACTTCTCTCCGTGCCAGGTAACTCATTCCACATGCAATTTGGATAGCCATATGAACAAGATCCTGCTGGGAGATAGCCTGCACCAGGAATGAGTGTGAGAGGACACACAGAGAAAGAAAGAATATAATTTAGAATAACCCTATATGGGTGTGTGCTAAAACAGGACAGAAGATCAGCAAGATTTCACTGCATTTCTACAGTGAAATGTGTAGACATACAACTTTTTTAACTTTCTCATCATTGTGCAATTACATATTAAAATCTAAATATGCTTATTCTGTGGAATAAAAAACATCATACTGGTAAATATGTCTGATGGTACCCTCAAAAAAAAAAAAAAGCAAAACCCATGCTTTTCATTTCATTATGATGGCACTATTTTATGAACAAACCTTTCAGGGTTTTCAATGTGCTTTCAACAAGAGTTTGGAAAATCAGCTGCAGCATTTTTTTCGTTAACATTATCAGCCAAAAAACTCTCATCTGAAAAGAATACTTTTGATGGAGTATGAGTCAGAGTAGGGCTGTGCGACCTGGCCTAAAATCAAAATCTCAATTAATTGAACATCTCATGATTCATGAATGATTGTTTTTTTAATGTATTTATTTATTTATTTATTTTTGCCTTCATAGTTCACTGACAAATTTTGTACAGAAAATATGCTCACATATTACAAGTGAGAGATTTTCAGAAACACACTATCTACTATTTATGATTACAATTTTGTACAACTGAAATGAAATCATACATTACCTAAAATCAACAGTCACTTTGTTCTTATAAAAATGTATAATAAATGACCTGCACTTTTGGAATTATTTTCAATGGTTTTCTCATTAAAAATAGTGACTCCACACGGTAGAGTTTTCCACACGGGGAAGGTAATTGAATAACTGGCCTGGAAAATGTATCGATTATAGGTTCTGAATGTCGGCTCTAATCCAGAGTGATTAACACACACACACACACACACACAACTGACTGAGATAAGGATTTATAATTTTCTGAACAGGACCATGATCTGATCTGAACATAAGACTCAAGGCAAATGTGACGTGTTAGAGGAGAGAGAAATACTCAAAAAAAAAAAACCATCAGAAACGTATAATTGCATTCTGTGACGCCCTTAAATGTCACAGGCTAACTAATCAGCAGGGAACACGCTTGGGCTTGTTGTTTATATTCTGCAAATATGATAGTGAAACGATACAGATGGCACTGTAATACAGAGATAGAGCAAAGTAGTAGTTTGCAAAGCTATAAAAGCAAACAAGCTCTACTTCAAGGCGAGTGTAGATGCATTCCAAACAAGATGTTTAAGTTGAGAAATGAAACATCTGCTCCTACTTCTATTTTTTTAATCTAATGCTTCACTGCTGATTTAGGAACATTTATGATTTACACTTTATGCCTGCTCAGACAAATTCCTGCACAGGAACTAGAGAGGAGGGATGAAATTGCATAAAATTTTTATTTTTTTTCTTAAGCTCCGAACTGCTAGCAAGCAAAGACTTGCAGCAGAAAAAACTGTTAGCTTGTACACTTCGATGCTTGCTCTGTTCGCAAGCCGACTGATTGAATCAACAGCATCCTGTTTCTGCAGAGGGTTTGATGCCAAATGGATCAGAGCCCCCCCCGGGGTTAACCAGCACAAAAGAGCAATTGTGCACTCCCCATTCCAATAAAGCACCTCTTCCTTTTTCCCCCCTAATTCTTGATATCAATCAGGGCTGCGCACAGTAAATTCATTGTTCTAAAGAATGCAATTAAATAAAGGGAATTTAAACTCTTCAGGTGTTCTGCTGGAGGGTCAAGAGCAGTTTAACTCTGTCGGTAACCTTTGATGGTATATGAACACCAGCCTCGAACAGTCCATAATTATTTTTTAAACCACATGCTTCTTTAAAAGCTCCTGAACTGCTGTTCATGTGTGTGAAGGTGTTTGTTTCCACTCGATGGTTTTTACCAGGCTATTCAGAAACTTTTTCTCAAGCAAAGGCCCATTATGTGATGCTGAAATGCTGTGCTCACCTGAGGATTGTTGGCCTCGGCCAGCTTGCACTGCCGTAGGAAGAGCTTCAAGTTACCCCAATTCATGTAAGGCAGAAGGACCATAGGCTTTTCTCCATCCTCTGTGCAAACGTGACAGATGGGCAACAGGTTTCTGAAAGAAGTAAGGTTAAACCATGTCAACTTAAAGGTTCATTCCACAGAATGGTAAGAAAAATGAAGAAACATTTCTAGATTAAATAGTATGAATTATCATGAGAAAATGTGAAGCCATAATTTCTATAAAACCAGTGTTTGGAAACACTTGAACACTGATTTTATGGCCAAATAGTAATTTATAAGGCTGGACTCAAATATTCGAATATTCGATTATTCGTTATGCGGGATGGCATTCCAGTTTTCATTTTGAGATTCGAATATTCGAAAGAAGAACAAAACTTTTTACATGTGACATCGATCCCTGCACAACCAAAAGTGTCTAGCTGCAGACTCCTGGAGAGTGTAGTTCTACAGGAAACACGTGACCACCACTCTTTACAACCCATGACTTCTGTAATAAAACGAGTGGATAAATACGTAAACTCCGGAATACAGCATTTTTCAGTCTGAAATAACACTGACACCACATATTGAATGTTACTAATTAATAATATTTTGTTCATTTATTCAGCACACACTAAAACCTCAATATGCCCTTTCCAACGAGCCCGAGGACGGAGTTCTCCACCACCCAGAATCGGAGAAATTTCCAATGCGCTCCTGGTCTAACGGTGCATTTCTCCCCGCATCTCGGCCATGGATAAAACAGCTTTAATGGGAGACATACTAATATACACACTTCCACACAGAACCAGAGAAACTTGCACATTAACCTTTGCCAAGCTGTGAACTTTGGAAAAAGTAAAAGGGTTTATTTTGCACTTCGTCGCCAGTGTTTACAGCTGGCTGGTGGTTGGAAAAATGCCTGAGTTGGTTTTGAGATGTTTGTGGGAAGTTTGAGCGAGATTTGTCGAGTTTTGTGGCTTTTTGTGAAGACGCAATCTGGCTAGCCGGTTTCCAAAGGCTAATACTCGGCAGGGTCTCGCTGCAAATTCAAATGGGCTATGTGACTATTGAGGCAGATAAAGAAAAGCTGTGTTTGGCGGTTAGATTATTTATAATTCTACTTTGAAAATATGGATTTCTGAATCCAAGATGGCGAATACAAGATAAGAATACATTCGGCCCCCTCCCACCGAAGCTTTGGGAATGTTTTTCTCTACCGAATACTCGTTGCTCAAAAAATGGCATTCGGACCAGCCCAAGTAATTTGCTTGGTTTTTTTGGCACTAACTGAACCGATGCAATGATTGAAGGTGTTCATGAGAATCAAAATAATTCCAGAATTCTAGAATCGGACCATATAAATACTAAATTGCTAACATATGTAAGCAGACTAGGATCCATTTTGAACCGTAGTCAACCGTAGACAAAAGTCTTCAATAGCAACTGATACAAGGTTGAACACGTATTACAAAATGCTAGCAAAACCCCCTTTAACCCAATGCAGCACATGACTGACTGTAAGGACATATCAGAAGTACGCTTCTATGGTAATCAAGGTTTTAGGGATTTATCTGCACAGTTCCAAATGTTTATGAACTGTATCAGAAACCGTAGGGTTAATATTTCCCGCCTAATACATCCTATATACAAAAAAATTACCAGTGCGGAATGCCCCGTTTACTCAATTGGAGTTAAAAAAAAATCATGCAATGGCTAACTGGAATATAGGAGAATACAGGAATCTAAACATATACTTCTAGTCAGCTTGCAGGACATTTTTAAACGCAATACACTTTGCTGTTGTCTAAATGTTTATTAACATTTATTCTAATAATATACAGTTTTTCAAGCGTAAACACACTACTCGTGTAACATTTTATACATACTTAGCTGACTTTAAACAGTAAAAACAAGTGGGGAAATTTGTTGCCATAGCCTCCAGCAACAGAGAGAAGCTGCTTGCTGTGGCAACAAGGCAGAGTGAGACAAAATCACTGACAAAAAATACATAAATAAAACCCAACACAAATCCTAATACTGCGACATTACCCAACCATTCAAAATGAAAAACATTTGAAATGACCAAAGACAATGTTTTCTGACACGAACGCACACTTGCAAGATGTTGCCAAAATCTCATTCAGCCTGATGACAAATTGTAACAGTTGCAAGAAAGAACACTGTCATGTCCAAGGCACAGAAAGGTCAGTTCTTTCAAATGTCATAATAACCTCATGAGAAATGAATGAGCTGGGTAGGACAGCTTAAGAATTGACAAACGGTCCCGGAAAGAAGCAAGTTTCTTTTACTGGACAGGAAGTAACATGTATTCTTTAGAACACTCTTCCCAGCATGACTCCATCCTCTATGACTGTCACAGTGAGATTTTTAAAAGTGTAGGGCCAGGCATGGACTTGCGACCGCAGACTGGGCCTAGTTGTCTGGCTGGCTGCCAGCAGACAGGACAGGACACAGACCTGCACATGTCTCCCCAGCAACTGAAGAAGCAGAGCAAACAAACACTGGTGCACGGAAGAGCAATGTGGCTAAACAGTTTCTTTAATGGAAGACTCACTTCGCACGCATAACACATGAACATGTCTCACTAACCAAGCACGAGAAATCATTGTAGAGCTATCCATTACAACAAACACAAACAAAAGTAGTTCTCCCATCCCAACATACGGCCCAGTGTGGATAAGACATTAGGATGTAACTGGCAGGATTTGTTCTGTATTAATTATAAGAAATTTATTATTATTAACAAAATGGATGGCTCTGAATGGTCTACCACTCAGCCAAAAAATAAACATATAAACAACTAGGGAGAACTGTACTAGTATCCAAAGGGCATCTTCTTTTCATTGTGTTAAATAACATGACAGACAATAGAATGTATTCTACTGAAGGTTCATGATGTTACGACAGTTCACTGACAAAGGGCTCTCCACACTTCTAGGAAATAGACTGTTGGTGGTACAGGAATTGAGAAATTGCTGTTGAGTGGAAACATTGATAAACAAGAAAAATAAAACCGAAGCTGTGGGATTATGATAAGATCCTAAATCTTTCCGCAGGGAAATTTAAAAGGTCTGCAGTGACGGCCCTGTCACTGCTGTAAGTGAACATTCTTCCCTCCACTGTCACGACATTCGGTCATTATACAAACTAAATTTCCAACATGAACACTGAATATGCCTGTATCAGCACAATTGATTCACAGGACCCAGAGGGTAATACAGACAATATCCTCTTTTTCCATGCCTCCAGGATGAACAGCAGTCACAAAAGCTGAGTACACTCATTTCTCAAATATTTGTCAGGTTTGGGTAGAGTCAAAATGTATTTTTAGGTTTGTCCCATAAATGTCGGCAGGTATTTCCCTTTGTATTCTCTCCCTTCTCTCTAAACATCATTGATGTTCAAATACATCAACTTTTCATAGAAATTAAAGAAACATTTTTTCACAATATTGTCCATCAGGTTAACATGAGAACTAAAAACATTTCACACACTGATAATGTGTCCTGTAATACATTAGTTCAAGTGGAATTGAAAGTTATTTAAAGATCTTCGTATTGCTAATCAAATATGATGATAGCAGTCATTTGGGGTTAGAGCAAGAACACAAATCATAAGTATGCATTGATCATATTGGGAAAAAGGTTTCAGATTTGGGTCCAACAGCCGATTTTTGAAATAGTACATTAAAATGACAATATAGCAGAGAATCAAGTTTCAATTTTGTGGTTCTTGTTGACTTCATGGTTCCTCATTCTAGACCATACACATTCATATTTCACCTATACCAACACAACTGCTTACACTCATGAGCTGACAATCAAATGACTAAGCTATATTTACTAAGTGCGGATGTCCCTTAAGGCCCCAGAAATTGTGGAAAAATAGAAGGAATGAAATGTTGGATGAAAGCAAAATCTAGTCACAAACGATTGTCAGTTTCTGAACAAATTAGCATACAAAAACAAATGAATGGATATTTGGACAAAAGACTACAATGATTCCCAGCCAAAAGACAGTGATTTTTAACTACTGCAGGAAATGACTAAAAACGCAGTACATGATGTTGGTGGCCCAGTACTGCATACCTTTTGTTTCTTGTAGATTATGTTGTGGAATTTATACACAGAACAGCCACAGCATTGAAACCACCTACTTTATGAGCAATTTCCTCTTGTAACAGTAACTTCGTCTCATCATGTAGGTCCATCAGCCATTCTAGGAGGTACTTATTAAATCTGAGCACAGCCTGACCGTGATGAATGAAACTAAAATTGTAAATACCTTATGAGGTAAAATGTATGAATAAACCACTGTAAATGATGACACACCTGTGATGAAGGCCTCGCAGCTTACAGCTCTCCGTCAGCATCATCGTCACTTGCACCTCCGAGGCATGATCTGCCAAAACAAATGCATGAACCAACATGGGTATGAGAGACCTGGTTATTTAAATCATTAGTCATTATTATGGCATTTGACAAGACATGTTGTGAACATTTCCGTAAGGATCTCCACTCATCCAACAGCCATTTTGGGTAGACGCTAACTGTGGAATATTACAGCTACAACTGATATGTGTGGTGATATAACTTCGCCAGAGCCACAGGAAAGTGGCTTATCATTAGTGTACATGGAAAATCCCACTTTCTTTCACACTGTTACTGCCACCTCAATCACTCTGTCTCTTTTAATCCATTACCCCAGTCACACAGAGTTGGCTGGGAGAACGTGCTACAGTTGGGTTCACAAAGGTCTGGTTTTATCTCAAAATGCAGCTTTTGGCAGTGACTTGGTGCTTATGGGTAATTTGCATTGTTTCCTGCCCCATGGGTATGGCTGAGGGGGAAGTTAAAGGGCTTGACATGGCTGAGAACGACATGGGCACATTGTTCAGCAGCTGGCACGAGACATGCACAGGGTAAAACTATGCAGGAGGGCAACAGCATCTCATGTGAGAGCCCAGCAGGAAATGTTAAGCAAAAATTGGAAAAGCAGAGGAATTCCTATTCAAATCTAAGAATCCCAATGTATGCTCATGATGACTAACTTAGGATAATATGACATTTTTTAAAGCCCTGATCTCCTCAAAGTATTGTACAAAAAAGATAAATGCTTTCGTAATGTATCACTGTAAACATGAGCTAAGATAGAAAAGGTGTTGAGTGCTTCTTCTTGAAGGTTAAACAAGTTAAAACACTACAGGAATATGAAATACCAGCTGTACCTTTGACAGTTTTCACAAACACTTGCTTCTCTTTACTTGGGTCCTTCTCGTCAAGCAGGACACCGTGGAATATACGTCCAAATGTTCCTGCAAGCACAAACAATCCTTCAGTTTAGACACAGGGGACTTGCAGGGCTTGTTACAGACAGACAGACAAGAAGAATACCACATACTCATAAAAACATGCTCCAGTGATCTGCAGCAATACACACAATATAAAGGCCAATATATCTAGTGCAGGGTAAAAATGCAACTGGCAGCAGGTCCAAACAGAGGCAGTCAGTCTGAACTCTAAATGAAGCAGAGTACTGCTGTCAGACAGATTTAACAATGTTGTAAACGCAATCTGCTTTCACTCTTCCCCGGTTGTTTTTCCGCTGCTGCTCCAAGCTCTGTTGCCTTAAGCTAAGAGTATATCAGAGAGGTGTGATGTGTATGTATAAATAAGAGTTTTGCCAGGGTTTTCTTTGAAGTTTAGGGCTACTAATATAATGATTAGTATAATTTGGTGAATTGTATAATCATCCTATTATTCTTCAAATTAATCAAGTAAAAAGTCAAATTAACAGACAGGAATTAAAAGTAACAAACATCTTGCGATACTCTAAGTCTAGGAATTATTTAAATCTGAACAGGTGCTCTAAACTCAGACCTATTTTGTACCGTATATAGTAGGAGATTTCAAAATATGCATTATGCCCCGCAATCAGTCACAGCCGAAAAGGTAATGAAGTGTTCGTGTCTAAAACAACCATGACAGGCTAATGCATACAGATCGCTATAGTCAACTTTAATTTCTTCCCATAATTTTTTCCTTAAATTGTCATTTTTCTCTAATGGTGACAGGCTTGTTTGAACATACCTGCTACCTTGAATCAGCACGATGACATTAAACACATACTGGCCCCTCCATTACCACACAACACTCCTCTCTGGTTACAAACACCATTCTAACTAACGAATAATACATGGAAGAGGTGGTAAAAGAGCACTCTTCACGCAAGACATTATGTGGTAAGAATGAAGAGAAGGTATATGAGCTAATGTTCTGGCCCCAAATTCTCTATCCTGGGAACAGCACAACAAAAACACTGTTGTAAATTAGTGATGTAATTTGTGCCGCGTGGTTAAAAATAAAAGACTGTTCTCCATCTTCAGGTGTTCATATAAAAATATCCTGCAAAATATTAAACCACCACAGAGGTATTTGATCTTCAAGTGGGAGGTCTTTATATGCAATATAACTGCTTACCCAATGATCCAAAGATATTTTTTCTGTTTTATTATATTTAGAGAGAATCATTGTGAGCTTTTTTGGTATTAGAGAAAAATAACAAAAAGCATCAATATCAATCCATATAAACATTTGAATAATTGATCAAAAGGGCTGTGTCTGGGAGGACATTATGTAAACAGGCCTATAGAAAAAAAATTCGGCCTTTAAAGGCATGCTGTTAAGAGAAGGACTAAATGCATGTCTTGATCAAGTTGAGACCGAGGGAGAAGGCTGAAATGACTGCTGAAATATTGCATGTGCAAGGCACTCGTTTTGTTGTGGCTGATGTGACTGATGGTGGCTGTGTGAACTAAAACGTAGTGTTAGGTCAAGGCTCAGTGTTTTCAAACTGGAGCTGATCTATGAGCTGGATTAGTGATTCCTTCTACAGCGCAGCTCAAACACAATAAGCAAACAGCTTAGGAAAAACCTTTTGCATGTTCCTCACACATAGTTTGGCTCAGTGGTCCATTGACGTACAAAAATGGTGTGATGCAATTCTGTCAGGACTGAGTGTGCCAGAACATTTCTGCAAAACCTGCTGTGATAAATGGAGCATAATTTTCTTAGTCATAATTCTAAGAAAAAAAGCTGGGGGTCAGAAAAGTGCTGAAGAAAGTTATAAGTTGATCACATTAATGACATCTGACCACGCTCAATTTTTCAAACCCAAAAGAGCAAAGCTATTTAGGTTTAGAGCTAGGCATTTTACAGCAGGGCATTTCATGGTCGAATTAAAAAAATCGTATTTATTCTGGGATTTTGGCTAAAAGAATATTTTAACATTTTAAATACAGTCAAATAATTATCTAATTAGTTGACGTAATTTCTGAAAGGAAATTGGAATCAGGCATAAAAAAGCCTAGTGGTTAGGGTGTTCACCCAGAAATCAGGAAGTTGTGGGTTCGAATCCCAAGAACACCAAGTACCTCTGAGGGACCACTGAGCATGATACCATCCCCACACACAGAATTCCTACCAACACACAACATTAGCTTTACCCTGCATTTGCTTTTATGTCACAGAAACCTTCATTACAGTACAAGTACACAAATCCATATCTTACATATAGTACTAAGCATTATACAGTGACTATAAATTGCAGTATAAGTCAAACATATTAGTGTCAGAAATAATACCATTAGTAACAACAATAGGACACATTACTTGTTAGTAATTAGCTCTATACTGTGTTTATATTAGGGCTGAAAGATATATATTTATCGTATCTATATCTAAATATGAACTTTCAAGATATTACTATCGAAAAAAGCAACGATATCGTGATGTAGATTTCCCCTCTCCGCGCTCGCCCCGCCCTGGGTCTGTGACAGATCCAGATTTATTGTTAAAGCAGAGCTG
>JBBKCR010000101.1:8207036-8220066 GCA_037577295.1 Ladigesia roloffi | reverse complement strand
TAGTCATATCGTACCGTACCGATATCGAGATATCTGGCATGAAAATCGAGATATGAACATTTGTCCATATCGTTCAGTCCTAGTTTATATGGGACATTGTTGTCACACAGACTAATTCTACTTAAAGAAAGTATGAAGCAAAGAGGTTCACCTTCATGCAAGACATCTCGCAGTGTGACTCTTTCCCTAGAGATTGCAATGTCTTTGACTTTTGCCTTGGCCTCTAGCAGGGTTACACTACGCAAGTCATTCTTCTCAATCCGCAACGAGGGGTAGCCTAAAATACACAAAAACAGAATTATTATAAACACAGTCAACTCTGGGCAATCAAAAGTAAGGAAGAGATGTGGTCCAACCATAAACAACAAAACTTAAACAATTGAAATTACTTACGCACACCAACTGAGTGAACCATTGGCTTTGCCAAAACCAAGCCTTAAACTATTGCTCTTGCACAATGAGTTTTTAAGCATAACTGATTTTATCACTTGGTTCAATTAGAGCTAAATGTATTAAGTGTTTAGAGGGGAATTGCGTGCACATTGTGTTTTGCTGTAATGTAATTTCACAGGCTCAAAACGCTCGCAAAGACAATAAAGAAATATGATGAACAAAACACAAAGCACGCATGCTGTGTGATATTTGTTTGGGCATGTTGCAAGTTGGAGCATTCTCTCACCATGTTTTAGTATTGTGCCCATTACATAATCTTGTCAGAATCTTGTAACACAACCATATGTGTGATGTACAACTTTATTTGGGCATAGAGCAGGAAAGGAAAAAAGCGATTAATTTCAACATTCTGCTGCTGCTAATATTTCAGTTTGCAGCACATTATTGAGGGGGTCTATTAATAATGACAAATACTGAAGTGATTTTAGCAATTCATGCAAAAATCAGGATAATATTAAAGCTTTCACAAACGCACAACTGCAGACATATGGTGGCAAAAACACAATGCAAAGACCACAGTATTGCTAAATGGTGAGATTCCTAACTGTGGCCCTACTGCCAACACACTGGACTGAATGAACAGCAGTGGCTCACTGCCACAATGTCATGAAACCAAGGATTTATCACAAATACTGAAAACAATTTTGAGTGACAAAGTTGCAACAGAGGAAAAAACAATTGAACTAAATAATTAAAAATAAACAAAAACCACAACAAACAAAGTAGTAACTGACTGATGTTTAGGGCTAACAATATCAATGATTAGTATCATTTGGTAAATCTTATAGCATAATCATCCTATTATTCTTCAAATTAACAAAGTAAAAAAGGCCTATTAATGAAATCTGACTTGAAAGTTTGACCAAACTCAAATTTTCAAACCCAAAAGAGCAAAGCTATTTAGGTTTAGGGCTAGGCATTTTCTTCAAGAGGGGATTTTTGTGATTGAATAAAAAAAAAATCTTATTTATTCTGGGATTTTAACTCAAAGAAAATACTAAGAAAGTTTGCCTATATGTTTCATGTTTTTCGTTTAGCTCAGTGTGAGCAGGGTAAAAAAAAATGTTAAACTGACTATAACTGAAACATCTGAGCCTTTCGAAAAAGCAAACGGCTTCAGAAATTAGTATAAACTAGTCACTCAGACCAAAGATTTTACATGTAAGCAACATGTCACACAACATGCAGCGGTGAGTATTTCACCAGACAGAACACACAAACTTCCACATTCATAACCAACGTACTACAAATTTGCATTAGGTAAGTAATATATACTAAGGTGCACCAACCTATATGAAATGGTATTCATACATTGAGTTAACCAGCACCATGCAGTGATCCTGCAACATGCTTTTCTAGGTATACAGTTCTACACCTCACAGTTTCATCCTCAGTATTACACCTCTGTTCCAACTTTGAAGCATGAGGGTTCCCTCAAGTGGAGGAACTGAAAACTTACTTATAAAAGTAAGTAAAGCAAAAAGCAATCACAAAGCCATTTTAACATGTTCTCCTGAAGATAAAGTTAGCGTTTGGCTCTTAGTGAAACAGCTGTGTGATACTTGTTTGAGCATGTTTCTCTACCCGTGTTCTAATTTTGTGTCTATAATTTAATTGTATAAAAAAACTTGTCACACAGCCATATGTGTGATGTGCACCTTTATTTGGGCATAAAGCAGGGAAGGAAAACAATTAGTTTCAATATTCTGCTGCAGATATATCTAAGTTTGCGGCAAATGGTGCTAAATGGTGAACTTATTAACTGTGGCTCTACTGTGACACACACCGCTGCTATGAAACCATGAAGTACTATGAAATACTGAACAAATTTTTGAGTGACAAAGTTGTATTAGGGGAATACATAAACTAAATTCTGCTGCAAGAATAATCGTTTACTGTATGCAAAAATCCAGAAAATCTTTTATCCATGTTTCCAACTGACCACATGAGCCTCTAACCAACCCCAGAGTTTTGACACCTGTTGACCAACCACAGCGCCAGGTGAGTGTTACTGGATGTTTTGATTAATAAAAATATGAATGAAATCCAACAAATGTAAAACTATTCTGGTCAATCTTTAAACTTTTAAGGTTCAACACGGTACTTTTAAAATGTCAATTTTCTAATTTATATGTCTAGTTAATTTTTCAAAAAGCAACACAGGGGCTGAAGAACTCTTTAGAAGCTCAGTTTGACTGGACAGGGCTGCAGATTCCACATCACAAACACTCAGATTCAAAAACATTCAGTTTAGTTTCTGGTTATAGATGCAGCATTTTGACGCAGCATTTACATACTTCAAACCTCTTAATTCCACAAAAGTTTATATTTGAAAGGATCTTATACAGCCTAAATTCCAACACACAGGATATGAAGTGTATATTACAAAATGCCAGTGTGTGTTCTAAGTTCACAGAGGAAAGGTTAAAATTTGTGCATGGCCGGATTTTTCCTTTATTCTGAACTTTTTTGTATGATTTCCTGAGAACTTGGTGATTTAATGATCTGAAGAATGTGTGGATGACAGTGGGGAAAAAGTGTAAAAAGATATTTGTAGACATTTTCGTGTTTCATTATGTTACATGCTACATTTAATCTACATAACCTGCAGATCAATTTAGTAGCAGCCATTGAAAAGGTCAACATTAACATTTGAATATTAAGTCTGAGGTTTACTCGACCCTGATAATTTAATATACTATTAAATCTTCAGAAAGCCTAAAGAATCTCAATCTTCCCAGATTATTTAACTGCTAAATCAAGTTAAACACTGATTACCATTATTTTGATGTATACTGTTACATCACTATTGTTATATGTAAATTTAGCAGAATTTGATTTATTAAAAAATGCAACTCAACATCAACAACCAACATTAACAGCACATCTCTGTATTTACAGGCACATCTCTGTATAAGAGGACAACAGAGTTAGAAGAGCAGGAATGAGAGTGATAGTATGAGGTGTGTTGGAAACGGCCTGTGTGGCTATCTTTGTGCTCTCGTGTCTCAGAGGAGAGCAGAACTTACTTTTGCTTTCTTGGGAGGGGGCACCAGGGTGGGGGAAGGAGGCGGCTGAGAGTGGCAGCATGGGAGCAGAGCCAACATGAACGTCTGATGGAGGGATGGAGGGAGGGAAGAAGGGAATAGGGGAGGAAAGGGTCAGAGAGAAAGATAGATAAAGAATGGGTAATTGTGGCACATGGATGGTGTCTGCACTCAAAACACATATGAGCAAAAGCCAATGGAGAGAAAAAAGGACGAGGTGGGGAGACAGACAAAAGCATAATGAGGAGTTTCTGCAGTATAGACCTGTTACCACTAGGTGGCATCAACATGACAAAAATCCTAACACAAGTTAAGTGGGCTATTACTGCAGTAACTATTGTTAATTACTTATCCAAATCACCATTCTCCACCAAAATACATTTTCGTCTGAAAGTCTAAATAAAAAAGAAGGCAAAAATATTTAAACAGTTGGCGTAAGTGGATAATAGTTTCTTGTGTGTCTTCTCTTCAATGAGTCTTTGAGACCCAAATAGCACTCCAGGTTGAAAAAATCAGAGCATTTTTTCCCTACTTTGCCACTTAAAAATAAAGTCTAATTTTAGCCCAATCAAGTCAATTTGAAGGAATAGGGAACCTCACCACTAAGAAAACATCTTGCCTTTCCACACAGGGCTAAAATAACATATCCTGTTGACTCTGTCCAATTTTAGAGACTTTTAAGCAGGGAAAGAGGGAGGAGGTCACGGAGCTAAATGAAGCTTAAGTGGTGCTGTCTTGTCTCTTTTCTCTCTAAGAACAGAAAGACAGTGTTTCCTTTATCACTAAAAACATAATGTACCTCCTTAAAAAAAAAAAAAGACAGATAAAGTGAGAAATGGCATGGATAAACAGTGATTGCTAACTGATTGCTTTACATGTTTTTTTACAGTGACTGTTCTGGGGACACAATATGCTCCGTCTTGCTTGTGCATAGTTCCACCCACCACAGCCCTGCTTCAAATATACAAAAACACACACAGTGAGAGAGACATATGATGCCCCAAGGACACTGGTGCAGAAGAGGCCACAAGGCATGAATGTTTCTTTAATTGCAATCTTCTGATTCTAGTTTAGCTCATTTGATCATTCGCTACCAATTATATCGTTAGGTAGAAGAATGCCTATTTGGTCCATTAGGGCGGGAAAACTAGCAGACAGACGTGTGACCCTGCCCGATAAAAACTCAGCCTGAAGGGTTTCATGGGCAAACAGAGGGTACCTTACCGTAGAGACTGCAGAGAACAGCTTAATACTGTCTCCCATACAGATCCTAACCCTTAGGTATAAGAAAATTTAGTTACGACTTTTGTTTAGCTGTACATTTACAAGTTCATTTTATTGGGCATTAGATACTAAATTGTGTTTAGTTCATATTCTATATCCAATTGTTTTATTTTGTTATTTTGATGCAAGAAACGATAATATAGTTGCTACAGATGTTTTTTGTCCCACATAATAAAAACCCCCAACTACCAAATTAGAAAATAAAATAATAATAAAATCTAATTCACCTTATTCATTCCTACTAAGCAGGTGAGGAAAACTTAATGATTATTATGGCTCTGTGTTGTTGAATGGGTGAATGTCTCTTGAATAACAAGTGTGAATGGTGTAGCAGTGTTTGCAGTGATCTTACTGGTGACAGGCGTGGCATTGTTGGGGGTGTCTGCTCTCAGGTACTGTGTGGTCTGGGTGGAGGGCTGGGACAGACCCTGAGAGCTCCCACTGTCACTCACACTGGAAGAGAAATTGAGAGAACAACACAGTAAACCAGGCTGCTTTTCTGGGTCAAGTCTTTCTTCATAGGTAGTAGTTAAGTTTGTGCAGGTACATACTGATAGGTTCAGACATTGTAATATTTGCCTTGTATTCAGAGGTGGATTTATCAAAAGTCAGCGCAGAAACAAAAATATCTACGAAAGGAAAAAACTCTCTTTTTTTTAATAAAGAGGATTTTTTGACTAGTCAGTCATCCAGTCACTTGTTTAGACCAGCAGAGTAAAAAAAAAAAAAAAAGAGCCGCCTAACTAAGCAGTTTATCACATTATATATACAAATACCACTAAACATACATGAATGTTGAACAAATAATTCATATTGAGTAAGTAAAAACAACAAGAAAAAAGATTTTGAAGCCATCTAGCCATCACCCTATTTGTGCTGTATATTTTCTGCTAAATAGGTTAGAATTTTTTTTTAATCTTCAGGGGTATCTTTTGGGTAGTTTTGAGAATGCGTATTACTTGTTTGGAAACATCGAAGAGCATTCAATGTCTATAAAATTATGTTTGGGCCAGTCATACTTATAGCAACAAAATGTAATAACGGTTGTTTTTTTAAGGTTAAAATAACTTTTTACGGCCACAGTTTATTATTTTCTCAGGCATAATTTTCTCAGTAATTTAATTTTTGTGTAGCCCTCATGCCCTGGGAGGCTACCTGTGTGACTTTAACCAGCTTTGACCCCTGGTCCTTTAGAAAGCAAAGTGGTGTATAATTGCCTCAATTAAAACTGTTAGCCTTGAGTACCTGAGGTTAAATATGGAGGCCCCTAAGGAATGAGGAACGATCCTCACCAGAGTTTCAATTGGGCCCAATTTTGCTCTAATATCATTTGCTCAATATCAGAAGCACCAAAGAACTTCTGTCTTAAATCCTTTTTGGCCTGAGCTCACCCTGACAATGATGCTATTAAGAGTGAGGCGCAAACGTGTCCTGGTTCTAAGAATGAACATGAAAGCACTCAGAGTTTCTAAAGCTCCACTGTCCTGGAGCCTGTGGATGGCAACTTATCAGATCTAATCTAACAAAGACAGAAATAAAATGTACATGATTGAATCAACTTAGTTGTATTACAGTACTACGTCACAAAATAGCAGAACTGTAGAATAGGTAAATTTATTCTTAAGAAACCATTTCCATTAATAAAGGATAAAAATGTACTCAACAAACTTGTGCCAGGAAAATCCAGTTTGTACTAAACTTAACTCCTCTTCTATTAACCAAAGCATGAATGTTTACACATGCTGGCAAAGGAACAATGATTAAAAAAAACTAAAAATCCAGAGCCACAGCCTTACAGACTGATGAAGGGTGGTTTGCTTGAAAAACCATTTCTTCTAACACAGCTAATGCTGGAATAGTAGTGATAACCTAGTTCACTTTACATTTTCTTCAAAACCAATATCTACTCAAAAAAAGTGGGTTTTTTTTCTTCAGCCAAATCCCAGCCAACCACTATCCAATGAAAAATAGACTGGGACACACCTGTCATCCACCTCTACACGCTTCATGCTGTGCAGGTGCAACACAGCGAGGATGATGGCCACGAGGAAGATGACTGCACAACATACCCCGACGCTGATGTAAAACACACGCGTAGATGTTGTAGGAGCATTCACGCTATCTACTGAGAGCAGGAAAAAGTGCACAAGAGATAGAATGGCATTAAGAAATATAGTGTCAACAAGAAGCAATATAGAAACATTTTATAAACAGATGATGTATGACACAATGTGTATTATTAAACTTGACGAGGTGTTAAGTCTGGATATTGCAATTATTTACTTAAGACTTGGGGGGGGGGGTAACTTTTCAATATCCCCAAGCCATATTTATCCAAGTAAATTCAGAAAATGGAGACTACTTACAGTCTGGTCTGGTCCTGTTGGGGAATGGAGGGATCCTAGGTGGATCTGGCTGTTCAATTCCTGGGTAGGATAAAGTGTCATGAAGTCGATTTGTTCTATAATTTATACACGCACACACATATATATATATATATATATATATATATATACACACGGTAGGATAAAAACACAAATTTTTGGACCTTTTATACCATAAGGGAAAGTAAGTCAGAACATATACAAATCTTAGGAAGCTAATTTGGCTCATGTGCCTTAAATAAGCCAAGCATACATTTCCTCTAGCAAAGCATATGACTGGGAGACTGTGTAATCTTAATGGTGTCAGCTTCAGCCTGCCTCGGGAAACAACAGTGAAACGCTCGCAGTTCTTAATACAGAGGGGGATAGAGAGTGTGGAGAAGTGATAAGACATTGCAGATAATAAAGTGCACATTCACAGGGAACATGTACACGCACATATAGAATCTGCAGTATGGTAGAGAATGAGGAGCTAAAACGACAGCAAAACAAAATAGCCTTACTTCTGTAGCACATTTTCCTGCGCTTGAAATTGAGCACTGTGAAGTTGTTGGCGTGAATAGTCAGATTCAGCTGCACTGTAAGTGCCGCCTCTCCATCCACTTTTCCAGAGCAGAAGAGATCCACTCTGAAAACTATGTATACAAAAAACACAGTGCAGTATTACTGCATGGACACTGCACATACAAGTAAGAGTGCAATGGCTCACATACCTAAACACAGACACACATACAGACTGTTTTCCATTTAAATTCCACACATCACAAAAGCTATCTTTGCCACACCCTTTGCAATAAATAATTAAAACAGTGCATTAATTATTGGCCACAGCCCTGCACATGTGATGTTGTCTTATACAGTGCAAACAATTTCATTATTGGCAACATTCTAACAATGTGATTATTACTACTTAGGTCAGTATTACTTATATACTACTAACCTCTACTACATGCGAAAACATACTGATAACCATCCCTGTTGTTATTCAATGTACTGTATAGTATTTATATCCAGCATCTGTATATAAGGCAGAGAGCTTTCATATTGAGGTTTATCTGCAGATTTTGTATGAATTCGTTTAGTGTTTTTATTAAATATTGTACATGTCTCTGTGTAGTGATGAGATGAGTAATTTCCTATGAGATCAATAGTTTTCTGATTCAGCTCATGAAGGCCTTTACAGCTTCTTAAATAAAGTAAATGCTGAATTCTAAAGAGTTGTAGACCTCCAGGTCTGCTCTGAAAGATCAACTTCTGTAGGATGAGAGAATAAGGTGGGTCTCACCTGAGCGCATGCGAGGAACCTCTCCCTGGGCTGAGATGTTGCTCTGAGGCTGGTCCATAGCTGCAGGGTTCTCAACATGGAAGCCCAACCTATACTCCACCTGCATGTGACCACAGTTGTGGTGAATATAATATGAAGGGTGATATAGGGCCAATACATATGCATAATCACACATCTGTTGGTTGTGATCAATTATCACAAAAAATGATCATTTTTCTTAAGAATGCTATTAATATGTTACTATTTAATTTAATGTCTTCCATTTAAAAAGGTGCATAAAACAAAAAAGGTTGTTAATATATGACTGTCTGTATCTTTTGAACATTTCTGTTCATGTACATTAATACAAAGCTGCTACCATTAATAGGCCAGGAAGTCCGCCCAGTCAAACTCACATGATGCTCAGCTATGATAACATGGCTGCCTAATGTCTGCTTCTTAGCATTCATTTTTCTATGCTAAATGTGTTAATTTCTTGGAAAAAATAACACTCAATATATGTCCATATGTAAACTACCACTAAATCACATCCAATCCAAAAACTGTGATGTAGCAGTGTGTTAAATAGACAAGGTTTGTCCTGCAGATGAGAAACCTTTTGTCTATTTAATGCATGTTATTTCCAACAACTGGATACGAGCCATAATCCATGTATGAAGTGCAGACACCCCTCACAGGTACAATGTTATTAACAAAACGGAAGCAAACAAAAGCCCCACATTAAGTAAATCATAACATCAACGGAAGACGACCAACAACGTGAGAAATTTTCCCTACAACCATACAATACCTTGAAAGAGCCAAATCTACCTATAATTAATGACCAGAGACCAACTCAGTGCATTGCAGACACACAGATGTTTGATGGCAAATTCTTAGAGTGTTCAGCAGTGTACATTTTTCAGTAATCTCCACTGTTTTCTAGCCTGTAGTTGCAGGGAAACTTTAATCAAAAACATTCTTTTAATGTGCAGTGAAAGCAAAACTATTTTTAATTACCTGTACAATCAACCACATTTGAAAAATAATGCAACATGCCTTTCAAAAACAACATCGATGAAATATCTAAACAAAACCATTGAAGAGTCTTAATAATGCACTGGTATTTGATGTGCACTCACTATCAGGCAGATGTCCTGAGTTTAGAAATCGGCATGAGGAGTGAAAAAACTGGAAATTAATTTTCATTGATGCTGGAAACATAAATCATGTTCAGAATTAGTTTTTATTGTTTGGCATGACCCTTCTGGCAGCCATCAGGATTGGACTGCTCGAGTTTGTAGCTTCTAAATATTTGACATTTAACATTAAAATAAAGGTCAAAACAACCAATCACCACAAACTTTGAGCAGTACTTGTGTACAAACTGTAACTGCTCCCCTGGCCGACAAGTATCCTAAAACCTCGCCGCCTGTCAAATGTCATTCATCTCTGTATTGTGGCAAGTCTCACAGCTCAACGACACAGTATATACATACAATCCAGTCCTTTTTGAATTTCACAGCTTCTTAATCTTGCTTTAAGAAGTGGTGAATCCATGTTTGGTTGAAAGAAAACAAACAAAACAATCATTAGTACTGTATGTAATTGCATCCCTATTGTAATAAATACAAATGAATGTTGTTTTAACCTTCAACAAGTCTACAATGAACATCTAAAAGATATTGCGAAAATAATAAGATAAGAGCACAAGCCAGAGTATGATGAATTCCACCCACCTTGCTTTTGGAGTGCCAGGTGAAGTGCAGACTGTTGGTTTCGCTGGGTACTGGCAGAACAAAAGACAGAGCGTAAAGGTTCACCACATCATCCCTCACATAGTACAACTCAGCATCCAGACCTGCAGAGAAGAAGTACACATAAAAGAGAATATAAGCGCCAACAGTGAGTACAGAGAGAACGAGAAAGTACAAGCAGAGCACTAATGGAACTCTTCCTCCTTTATTTCCTTCCTGCAGTCCTTTAAGAAGAAAAAGTAAAATATGGCTTCTGGCAGCCCTCGGCTCTGAGCCCATTGTGAACACTGCATTTTACCACAAAAACATCCTATGCACTCATTTGCAGAACTAATGGATTCTGCAGAGCATGTGAGTATATTGGGAGAAAAAAATCCATGGCAACACACTATAGCAGCCCAAAAACATTTTCTCACAGACATATAATCGCCTTTAACACAGATACTATTCACAAATGCAATATCATTAATAAAAAAGAAAAGAAAAAACACAACTCAGAACAGATTAAATCATAATATGAAAGAAAAGACAACCACCATTATGTGAGCACAATTTGTAAAAGGGAGCATATTTAAGATGGGAAATTATGCTTGTAACAATACATTTTGTTGGACGATAAATTGTCCCAGAAATGATTGCAATAAGCGATTATATTGGTTATGTCCATTTTCAACTTATGTAATGAGAATGACATAATAATGCAAATGCACCCTTTCAAAGATACATAAGCCTTGATTTCTAAAGAACACTGAGACTGGAAGACATGGTAAGACAGTCAGAATATGTTGACATTGTGTGGCTTTAGGCAGGATCTCTCAGGAGTAGCAGTGTGTCCAGCTGTGCTAAACATTCTCTTGCTCAGTGCTGGGCAATACATTTCCACATGGGCCACATGGGCTGAATCTGAACTTAATCCTGTGCAAAAGTATTTTTTACCTATTATAAAAAGCATTCAATTATATTTTTGAAAAGCTGCTACTGATAATCAGACAAGAATATTCAGTGTTTGTATACAAATGCAAAATAAATAATTAAAGTATATTTTTAGGTTTAGATTCAGATTTGTTAAAGAACCACATGGCAGGGAACAACACTCAGTGTGAGACCTGGCTTGTGTCAATCACAAACATTTTTATATGAAAGCAAAACAGGCAAAAATAAAAATCTAAATGTTTTTACATAACATCAACTGTAAAACACTAAGGGCTTATCAATACACAAATCATTAATATTAGCCAAGTTTGGCTAAACTATCATCCTAGAGATTATAACCTAAGAGCCGTGTGGGAGCTGAGAGAACCGAGCACGCAGTATCAGTTTTTTTTTCTTCTGGCCCGATCTCTTAAAAAAACAAATTCCCGTCTTGTACGTGGGACGGCTGTATGCAGTGGCGTAAGTGGTATTCACAGTTTAAATGCATACCTAATTTGAGTAACTTCATACTGCGTGCTCAGTTCCACCAGGCCCCGTCCGAGACAAGACACCCAATCACTGTCGCGCCGGATTAAAAAGACCACCGGGCTGCGCGTGTCTTAGTAGCAAGAGCAGGGGGAACAAACTGAAACTGTTTTACCACAAATTCAACATACCAGCTAGTACAGTGGTTCACCATGTCCATTCGGTTTAAATCCAAAGTGCTCCCACACTAAAGCTGTTTCGTTCGGCTTTGAGACCAATTCCATCTCCGTTTAACGTTAGCATTTTCTCACTATGCGGCTAGCAATTATGCTAACTGATAGTTCATGCCTCATTACCCTAAGGAAAAGAGGGGGGGGCTGTAGAGACCAATGCATCACAGTGAAGTCCGCGGCCGGAAAATTATTAAGTCAACAAGATCTTAATATAGCCAAAATCTACCTCTAATTAATGATCAGAGACCACTACTTTATCAAACACAGTGCTTTTCGGGCTCAAGAGAGTGATGGCACACGCTTTAAAATTGTTCAGCTCTGTACATTATCCCAGTTATCTCCACTAAAGCGCGTGAAGAGAAAACCCAGCTCTAAGTTGTTTATGTCTAAGGTCTTCACCTTTTCCTATCACCAAAGCAGAGGAGCCTAGGCTGGCCTCCACTTTCAAATAACTCAGGCTAAGAACATTGTAATCTAAACAGGGTTTCAGTCAGACACATTCCTCAGGCAGAATCAACCCAAAAAGCCTCTTGCCCAGCCTGCAACACACCTGTATTTTACAGAGTGCTGCATTTATTCCCATTAGTAGCCAGAGAAGCAGTGCTGATTGATGTGGGGCTGCAGTTTCAAGAAACAGGTAGATTCCCACACAACTCAGGAACAAGAATATGCAAAGTAGACTGGTGGCTGAAATCTGCAGCCGTGTCTCAGAGTAGCCCTATCAAGACGGGGAGACTCCTGCTCAGTCGAGTGGAGACAGTATATCAGTCTACCAGCAGGCTGTATTAAAGGGGGGCATACTACTATCCCCCTCACTTCTAAGAAAAAAATAATAGATCAGAAAAATTAGTTTGAGCATTTTTCAAATCCAGGCAAAGGACAATATACAGCATAGGATGAAAGTGTTTTTGATGTTTTGACTCTATTTGAGTACTACACTTTTAAAGTAAATCGGCTTAAGCATGGTGGTGCGCAGACGAATTGACACCTAGGTTTATTTGTCCTGATTGTATTACTACCAGAGTAGCACCAGGCAAAGGGTGCAGTTAAACTGGCTAGATCATTTGTAATGCTTAATCCGTGTATCATCCGTTCATTCGTTTTTCCATATGAAACCAAACCCCAAAAAAACGAAAAAACACTCGTATTTTCAGTTTTTGTTTCCAAAACCAAAACGACAAAACGGATTACGGCTCATTTTCCGATTTCT
>JBBKCR010000101.1:8193574-8206062 GCA_037577295.1 Ladigesia roloffi | reverse complement strand
GAAAATGAGCCGTAATCCGTTTTGTCGTTTTGGTTTTGGAAACAAAAACTGAAAATACGAGTGGTTTTTCGTTTTTTGGGGGTTTGGTTTCATATGGAAAAACGAATGAACGGATGATACACGGATTATGCTTAAGCCTCCTATTTTCACATGTTAAATTCAAGTGTATTTTTGAGAAATCTAATTTGGAAAAACTCGGTCACCTTAGGTGTTAAAACGGACTAGCTGAATCCCTTCTTGACTCCTGCAACGGACTACTCTTGGTAAGACACAGTTCATCTCACACAAACCCATCTCAGTTTATTTAAATGATGTTTCAAAAGTGTTCCAAGCAATAAACAGGACTAAAATCAACAAAACAAAACTATGAAAAGTATACTGATGCAATATAAGGTCACAATATAATCATATTGCCCACATTGTTCCTGTATATGGTTCCAGGAGTCAGGTTCAAGTCACATTAATTTCTTGTGTCCTTAGGGTACAGGTTTGTGCTGAATCACCCCGATCACATTTTCTTTGGCTGTGTAGACTTTTCTGCCCAATTACAGCCATCCTGAATTGGCTCGTTGAAGCACGAAGGTAGCTTGCTGGGTGGGAACACCGCTTTCTAGACCAGGCTGACGAGGCTGGTCTGATGAGAAGGGACATTCCACAACCCCAGACCTAATCAACTGTGTAGCCACTGCAGGACAGACCCTGCCACAATGCGGGAGCCCACATCATCACCGGCTATGAGACCAGACAGCCGACCTGGCCAGCTTCAGTCTGACTGTAAACACGAACAAGAAAAAGAAAAAATGAAAAAGGGAAAAAAAGCTCAGCTGTAGGGGAGCATTGAGGCGTGAGGAATACCAGGCACACAGCCGCAGATTTGAGCCTTGTATAATTACCTTCCTTAGGCTCTGATCCGTGTGACTTCTCTGGCCTTGCTTTTGTCCACTCTGCCTCAGTACCACTTAAAACCAGGCTGCTGGCAAAAGTGAGAGGAAGGGGGGGGGGGGGGGGGGGGGGGGGGGGAGGGGGGGGGGGGGGGGGATAAGGAGGGTGGCTCTAGGGAGCATATACACTGGAGTTGAATCACTCTTTTCTTACTCTGAATCTCCGAACTCCCCAAACTCTAAACAGATTCCATACGGAAACATATTTTGTGGGAACTGCAAGCTGACACCAGGTCATGGTCCACAGGGGGGTAGACTGAAGAGTGGGTGTGGATGGAGGGGTCAAAGGGGCCTGATCTAGTGTTTTTATGGATCACTGAAACCTGCTGGTCTAGGCCCTCCCCCCAAACAAAAAAATAGGACAACAAAAAGAAGAGGACCACTCAACAGTAGGAAAAAAATATATAACAAACGGAAGAATGAACAAGTAGGTAACACCTTAGTAAGAGTTCATTATAACACCTCCACAGCTTTTGACTCTGCTGTGTGCCTGTGAGAAGCATTATTTTTTCTCTGCTTTGCTTTACGCAACGAACAACAAGCTGCTTTCAAAGAAACTGTGGTCAACCACATCAGCTTGAAAAAAAGAGCCCCCACTCATGGTTTCCGCTTGCTCCAACACTAGTCCTTAACTAGGCACTGCCATGGCCCCCTATGCAAAGTCTTTTATATGGCTTCAAAACTCCTTTCATGCCTGAATCACTTCCAGTGTTCTGAAAAACATTTCAGACAGACTAAAAAGAAAACAAGGCAGGCCAAAGAGAACATTTCACAAGGCTTTATCTTGGTGGCTCTCACTCAGAAAAAGGCAATTCACTGAAAAGCATATCTCTCTATCTTATCTTTAAACTGACCGGGCGCAAACCTAGCTGGGCGGGACAGAGGAGAGGGCTTTATACAAGCCACGGCAAGGAGTAAGTCTTCGCCCAGTTTTGAGCTCAGGAAATAAGAGAAAGTGTTTAAGAACAGAACCTTGTGCCATTGCTAATGCTGCAATACTCAAGTTGCAGGGAGTGGGTTAATATTCTCCCTGAGCTGAGCCATTACCTCACTGCTGACCTGGGTCCTGCTGAGATCTGTGCATGCTGATGCACGTTCCCTAATATCAAATAAGCAAGCAAGTAGATTGTGGCAGAACACAAATAGATTAAATGCAACACAACGTCTGATCTAAGAGCATGTCTTCAAACTGAGACAATAAATCATCCCAGATCAAAAGCAGTACCTAAACCCATATACATCCCATAAAAGAACAAAAAAGAGAGAGTGCAGCAAACGTGTGAATCTTTATGAGATATGATGAATAACATTTCTACACTCCACAGTGCACTATATTATTTAAAGAGCAAAACATGTCTCATTTTCTTCAGTTTCATGTTTGACTCCCACAGCAGGTTTGACAAGATAAAAATGCACAAAATTTCAGATCCCCTAAACAAGCCAGAGATCACATTGCAGTGTTTGGAAAACAAGAACAAAAAGCAGGGGCCACATGGAGGAGTCTGCACAGGTAATACAAAGGCTTTCCTGTACTCATACCCTGGTTCATCCACCACGCTTGGGTGCCCGGCACACAAACACCAGCCGCACTTGGTGGACCAGGGAAGGCCAAGGAAGGGGGGGTAACTCTTGCAAACTTTGCTACCTGGGTTTTGTTGATTTCAGGTAGCTAAGACAGGGCCAACCATCCCTTAGATGAATTTTATGCCTGTTCAAAGTCACATTTATCTGGCTGTCTAAGAGAGATTAAATGTTTATTTTCAAGTATGCAAGAACATGGTGATTCGTTCATTCCTCCCCCAATCATTTCCCCTCTTTCAAGGGCTCTCAGACTCTAAGGCAAAAACGCTGCAACTGGCTACAGGATTTAGCTGCCTGATACTCCAGGGAAAAGGAAATGAGTGGGTTTCCTACCTTCAGATGACCAGGCCGCCCAAATACCAATGACTAACACACTACTTATCTGGTTTTCATTAGGAAATTAGAGAACTTGACATTGGATACAGATAAATGGAAGAATGAGATCTTTAAAATAAGCACAAACGAGAATCAGAAAGGTCTACTACATGTGACCTGGTGAGAGCCAGTGGCAGGCTCAGTTTTCAGGAAAAAAAGTAACAGAAGCTGGCATGAAAAGAATCACTTGATAAGGAAAACTGTCAACAAAACAGGAGAACAGAGTTTTCAATGACTGGTTAGTGAGGGTTTGTGGAAGTGTCTGAATATCGACGATTATGGTACAGAGAATTTAATTCAAGATTTACAGCCATTTTATGCATCGATGTCATAGTCCTAATAACAACAAAATCTGTTTCTAATCAAGAATATCAATTGCACCATATACTTCAATCATGTTGTTCCCTGTAATCATGCTGTAATGTTTATCATGCTTACTTATTTTTTCCCTGTTCTATTATACTGTGAAGCTCATGCTGAATATTACTCTGTGGCACACACTACAAGCAGTTGCACACATTTGTACAAGGCAGAGATCATGCTGGGAAATGTTAATGAGGACCACAGTGTTTGTGAATGGGTAAAACTCTGCTCATATATTGGCTAGGGCATAAAACATGCATGTGACATGCAAGTCCAAATGTTGCCCCCTTTACAGTTAGTATTCTCCAAAATACATATTTAACAAAATTTCACGCGACATTCTCAGTCTGAATGATAACCATGCTTTTCACAGGTCATTGTAAAGTCCAGAACGACAGTGAACTTTCTCCATAGTGGGAGACTATGAGCACTCAAGTCACTTTTGTCATACATAGCTGGATGTTCAGACGTTCAGTTTTTTCCCCCGATACAGGGGAAGGAGTTGGAGAGTTAGTGGCTTGGTGAGTTATTTCTGTGTTTGATTCCATGTTTATCTCTATGTATCCTCTCTATTCTCAGCCCCTAATACACAAAAAACCCTAACAAAAGAATAATGACATGTCCAGTTTCCTCATCCTGAGTGTCCTTTGACATAATATTTAAAAATGACTACCACTTTAACAATGTTGAATTATAAATTATATTTATTGTGCCCATTTTTGAGAATTTGCATTTTTGTATTGCATTTTCAAGATTATTACATTTTTTTTTTCATTTTTCCTCAGTCACCACTCTTGGCTCACTACTCTGTTGATTCTGGCACATGGTGATGTTTTTATATTAAAAGTGCTTAGATTCACTTCTAATTCCCCCTGATTTCTGATAAAACATTTTGTTTAAAAACAGTGATAAATAAGCCTCTGTGCACAGTGTTTTCTAGAATTATGTTGGGCCCTAAAATGATTAAACAAAATGAGATGTTCACTTAATCAATCAAAATAATCAGTAGGTAACTTCTTGATAATGCCAGCCCTGCCTGAAGTGTTCCCTAATGACACTGCGAAGAAAAAGCAGAGATCATTTAACAGTCCATATTTCTAAGAACGTTCACAATAGTTAATGTGTAAATGTTTACTGATCATCAGATTAGTATCACATGCCACTTGTAAATGATCATCCGAGCACAGATATTTATGGTTTGAAGTAAAGTACACATTGTAACAGTTATTTGCTCTGCATAACTAAGAGAGATTTTTATTTTTTATAAAACTCAAATAAAGGAGGAAATCCACACCTATGCAATTTCACTAATCTCCTCTTTTTAATTTACCCACCTTAAAAAGTGTCTGTGTATCTTAATGTGTATCAAGCACAAAAATGGCCCAACATCATCCACACATACCATCAGACAGCTATTCTTTCCAAGTTCACACAACTCCTAGCACAAGGTCCAAGGAACAGTCCATTCACACTTGGCTTGTAAAACACAATGGGGGAGGTCAAACTAAATCAGCTCTTTGGGGAAAGGGTGAACAAACCCCACCCTTGTTTCATGATGGGTTTAGGCCTCATTATCATAGAAAACGGTAGAATGGCTGCTGGTGGAGAATTCCTCACTGCTAGCGTTGTCCTATCAGCACAGATGGTCAGGAGGGCAATCAGCATAATACCAAACAGGTGTGGGCTAAAAGTAACCCAGAAGCCAGCAGGCACACAAACTTAGACCTGAGTTCCATAGCAGATCCTAAAAACACTTTCAGATGTGACTGCACCACTTCCAGGTTACACCTCCATGGTAGACATGAAAAAAGATGGACTAGTCCGGTTGGCAGAGGGTAGGGGGTCAGGAGAAACAGCAGTGGTGTCACAACATGCACGGCTGGTGAAAGTAACCCTGACAAAAGCGAGATGTGGGTTGAAACATTCTCACAGTGGAGGCTTGACCTCTGGCAGCTTAGAGTTCAGCAGGGATTTTGGCCTCAGTTACCACACAGACTTTTCCACCCACTCAGGAATTGCTTTGCTCTTAGTAGCATGGTACAAGATAAAAGCAAATAGTGGAAAATTGCAATGAAAGTCACCTCATGAGCAAAATATATATATATGTTTTAGCTAGTACAGGCTAGTCACCAAACATGCACAGCACCTACAATCCCGGTTTGAATTATTCACTCTTATGCTTTGTCATGGGAGCCCATTGAAGACCCATGTTCAATTAACATTTGTATAGTGACAGATGACATCCAGGCACAACATTTTCCATCTCTGTACAGGCCAAAGTACATTTTAATGTACACATTTCCTAATAACTTTTGAATCAATACCTTTTTTTTGTCCTGGAGTTTGAATTGATTCAAATGCATCCACTATCATTGAAGTCCACCATATTGGATCGGCCACCATTTCCAATTTCAAGATGACTAATGTTATCACCACTAAATTTACCCACAGAGGTTTTTGACTGAAATAATTAATTGCCCCGGTCATACAATGACACAAATCAGATGAGTCAGTTGTGCTTGGCTCATCTCTTTGCAGAGTTAATGTAACTTTTGTTTTTTAACCAGGATTAATATTAGGTCCCCATGTTGTTTCATGAAATTTGGCCATATGAGGGTGCAATAAGAAACAAAAATAAAATATCTACCAAAGCAGTTATTTTAACAAAAATTGTGAAGGATTCAAGGTGCAAATTTTGGAACCCTCCGTGTTGACCATATTGGCATTAGCATTTTTTCCCCACAATAGTTTTCTATGGCAAGCTATAGAAATTCTAAACAGATTTTGCTGACACCCTTATAGAGGTATGCATCCATCAAATTTGGGTAATTCTTTCATTCTGTGTAGTACCATCAACAGGCCAAAAACAGGCCAAAATATGTCCTAGAGTATCTATCACTAAATTGCTACCACTGTATTGGATTCCAAAAATATTTTCTGAATTTACAATTCTAATCTAGTTCACAAGAAACAATTATGTGAACTAGATTAGACTGCTGATCGTAACATTTGTCATGAATCATCATGAGAGGGTTCTGACAGCTGGGTTTCAATGTGCCTGTTCACTCTGTGATTACATGTCTACTAGAGGTGCTTGGCCACTTCATTGCTGCTTGCAGCTCTATTTATAGATATTTCATACTTTCATCAGTCACAAAAACAGAGCACATGACAATGTGCTTATCCACTCTGTTCTTACATCCAGAGTACACACATTCATTCAAACCAGCTTGCCTAAACTATAACCTTATTTCTCATAAGCTTTTGTGGAACTTCTTGTAGCTTATTGAGAGCAATGACTATTCGCAAGCAAGTACAAATGTATTTATTGGTTTCACGCACACAGTGCTCTGAGCCAACAAATGTCTGGGGGCTAAAGAGAAGGGAAATTAGTAGTAAAAGATGAAGGGAATGTAACATGAGGTAAATCAGAGCAAAAAACTGATTTACATCTCATACGGGAATGTGGGCAGTTCTCTAATGCTGATTACAAAGATTAAGTGGGTTTTACCTTAGGGCGCATACAGGCTTAATTCAACATCACGGCCCTTCTCCACTTCACAGCTGTACCGTGTTTTCTCATTGACTGTTCTATGAACAGCCCTTGGCAGAAACAGGAATGACAGCAACGTTGTATATGGACATTCCAAAACAACCCATTTCCTTGATCTACTGTAAGATACTTGAGCAAAGAGTAATAACCTGCTTTTAGGTTAGATCAGACTAACAGTTAACAGGAGGAAAGAAGATCATTGCTTAAACATGGCAGCAATTTCCTAAGACTTTTCCTAGGAATTTTTCAAGGCAAGAGAGAGGGAAGAACTGACTGCTGGCAGTACTGAAATTAGATGATTACAACAGGCAACAAGCATGGCATCCAAACACATAAAGCCGAATCCAAAAGTAAAATGAAGAAAAGCAGGTGCTGAAAACACATTCTTGCTAGTTGGAGCAGTGTGCAGGGTACAAAAGGCCTGAAAGACTGAAAAGAGGAGGCCCTTCTCCTTTCACTGTGGCAGTTCTAAAAGGACAGGCAACGAAACGTGAATAGTACTGACAATCATTCCTTTCCTATTCACGGGCTCCCTTTGTAAGAGCTCCCTACTCATCTTTCAGCTTGTTCCTCTTGAAAGCTCCCCCCATTTCTTTGCTTTTTTCCCCCTGGCTCTGGGCACATGTACAAGACAAGCTTGCTATATGGTCACTGCAGAGGCATTTGTCAATAGTGCCGAGCACTTGCTTGTTATTCAAGAAGCAGCTTTAAAAGAGGGTTTAATGGTAAGACGATTTCATTTGATACTTGGTGCTTGGCAGTTATGAGCAAGGTGACATTCCAACAGTCCACTATCAAGTCTTCCATAACGAGGAAGAGATCTGATATGTGGTTATAGGCAATAAACAAGGGGAGAAACTATCAGGGTCAATATAAAACAGGCCAGTCGTTTATAGTATGTGAAGAAGAAAATGCATGCCATTGTTGAATGTGAAAAAATACACTGGAAAGTGACTTTGCTTTTAAGTTTGTATAAGGTTTTAGGGTTGTGCGATTTGGCCTAAAATCAAAATCTCGATTAATTGAATATTTTAACTCGATTACAATTAATGAACAATTTTTTATTTAGTTATTTAATTATTTACGCCTTCATAGTTCACTGACAAGTTTTGTACAGTAAATACACTCACATATTACAAGTGAGAGATTTTCGAATGAAGGTTACTTGATTTGAAAATAATTGAAGGAAACACACTATTTATTGAACATCAATTCTGAACAACTGAAATGAAAGAATGACAGTCACTTCGTTCTTTTTAAAAAATGTATAATAAGTAAGTTACTTATTGGAATTATTTTCAATACAGTAGTGTTTTTAAACGGAAAGTAATTTAAATAATTGGCCGGGAATATTTTGATCGATTATAGGTTCTGAATGTCCAGCCCTATAAGGTTTATTGCTGAGGTACAAGGACAGATGGGATTTCCCCAAACATGAAAAACATTTTATCTTTGCTCTTTTCCAAAGCCTGCATGTATCTGTGTTGCTTTACTGTACACCCTGATTGAATATACAGACCATGAAAACCGCTCTTAGTGAGATTTTACATTAAATCTTTGGTTGGACACCTGTCACTGATTCAAGCCTACCTTACTGAAAGAAGGAAAGAACAGGAAATCCCAGGTGGTTTTGTAGGGAGCGAGAAGTCATTGGGAGTGTGTGCACGCATAAAGGTTTTTGGGGAAGTTATGGTGGTGAAGGATTTAAGGACTTTCCCGCATGTAAAATCTATTAAAAATACAACACCACACAACCACACATCCTCACACAGAAAAAAGTGCTGAGAGAACAGTGTACACTAGGAGATGTTTCTCCTGACTTCCTAAAGTCAGAAGGAGAGTTCTTACAAGATGTTTTTGGTAAAGCTATTAAAAATCTCCAGAGACCAGCATGTTTACTTTACTTCAATACTTTAGACCAGGGGTCTCCAACCTTTTTACCCCAAAGAGCTACTTTTACAAAATGAAAATGGTAGAGAGCTACTCATTTTTGTATTATGAAAATAAGTTTTCAGCCCCTTATTTGTATGGTGACCTGCCGCGGTCATGGTTCCTGCCCATGGCCCATCATCTGAATCTGAATCCAAATCCCAATCTGAATCATCAACTTTGACACATGAACCTTGACTGTTTTACTGACAACTAATGGGCAAATAATGATTTGGTGTATAAAGGGGGCAGATAAGACTGGCTATACATGCAAGTTGGTTTTCCGAGTGACTTAGAGGGCGTTCATATATGTCTTTTGCGTGCTCACGTCCATTATTTTAAATGAGCGCAAGTGCACGAGCACTTTTGGGAAGAAGGAGAATGCGACGTGCCTCGCGTATTCCACACATTTTTAGGTGCGATATGTAAACGCCCCCTAATAAAATTTGACTGATCATGTTTTCAAATGTATGTAGATTCGTTAACCCTTTGGCGAGCTACTTGGCGAGGGGTTGCGATCTACTGGTAGCTCGCGAGCGACGTGTTGGAGACCCCTGCTTTAAACGGACACCAGTGTGCCAGGAGAAAGTCCAATGAGGCACCCAATTCTAACATTTACCACTTTACTGAAAACAGTTCTAAAGGTTTATGGTATTGTTTTTTAACAAGATAAAACCAGCAGTTATAATTCCTTGTAATCACAAAATAGGCATCATGCGGGCCAACAGGTGCTGCGTAGGTCCTTATTCTATTTGGAAAGACTCTGGGAAGATCCTGGTGCAGGCCTTCTATCCAACAATTTTAAACACAGACAGGCCTGCTTCAGAGAGTTGTAACAGGTAATGAAGCAGAGAGTGTTGGCCTGGAACTTTTCTCTCCCTTAACTGGTGTTTTAAATATTCCTCTTATGCTTTTACCATCTAGTCTACTTTCCACACAGGGTTTGCAGACAACTGTTGAAAAACAGTACTATTCTGTCACTGGTTTTATCCAAAGGATATTTTCATTGATGAAATACTCAGACAAGATAACCTAATTTAAGCATACTTCAACCAACTGCAGTTGGTTTCTGTAACTACATTGACCTCTAATCGAATCGGATCGAGATGGAATCAGATCATGACCTTGTGAATCGGAATCAGATCGATTCAGGAAATGGGCAACAATACCCAGCTCTATCTACAACACAACAAAATCACACACCACTGCTCCATCTGCAACAAGAATGGCTCGTCTGCTACCACAACAAACCTTTTAATCCACAGGAAACACTGATGAGATATCCTAAGGATATCTTTCAACCTTAAGACAAGCTCTCTTCAAAGTAATGGAATATACAAGATAGAGTGCACAGTGCTACAGCCAGATTACCTAAGGGTTGGAGAGTGCTTTCTAAACTAAAAACAATAACTGAACAATAGTAGTCACGATACCTGTGTGCATTTCAAAAGCCATGAACCACTAAAAACCTAGGATGGCAAATCCAAATGGGTGAACTGGGATGCAGTACATTAAATTTTAATAATGCAGTAAAACAATGCTGTAAAATTTACATTTTAACTTTCAAAATACAGACTCAGCCAGAAGTTAAACCATCTGAATGTCAACCAAAGACAAAGAGAATTTGCATATCTGTACAAGTCTTTCAGGGGGCCTATCAGGCCTTCCAGATTTCTCAAGTCTGTTCACGTCTTCTCTTGGCCCAAGTTCTGGGGTTTCAATCAATCTAAAAGTAGTGGCAGCAGGTATTTCGACACACCATAGAACTAGTTTTCAGCTCATTAATGAACATTAGTTTCCTGTTATTTTTGGGGGCAAGTGTCTAAAGGATCCTTTGGCCTTCTAGCTCTGGGTCAGGCGCTGTGGAAAGTTCATTGATTTGAGGAGGAGGGCTCCAGATTACCGTTATTGAGTTGTGGCAGCTTGATAATGAATCCAGCCTGGTCCTCGGAAGGAGTAAGACCCTTTTATTAATTACAACCACATGCGCTTTTTTTCAGCAACCAAACACAAGAGAAACCCACAAAATGACCCAGTAATAGAGATGTTAACCTTCAAGAAAATGTGAATGTCTGTGAGAACTCCCACCCTCAGGCTGTTGTCACTGTGTTTTCTTCATCTGTTCATTCCTACAGCTTTACAGACTTGTAGGAACATTCTGTTGGCCATAAAATAATTTACTTCTGGTGAGAGTTTCTTGCACCTTCATGTATTCTTTGTTGGATAAAAGTTGGGCATAATTATGGTTAGCAAATTATAGTACAAATATGGTTTCAAACTGAACTTAGTTGTAGAAAGCTTTCAAGTTTTCACAGGACACCCAAAACAAGCACATTAATACTAACCATATAAAATGGAGAGAACAACTAGTTCTTATCTCTGCTGTCCTTTCTCCTCAGTCAAATAAGAATAATGGCCACCCATATAAGCAATTCGCTGCTGCATTTTTTATATAAGCAAGCAGTAAAGCTTTTTCTTTAGGTACAGCTTTCTACTGATGAGTACTGGGCTAGATTCACACCCCAACTTCTTCAAATTGTCATTTTTAACAACAAGCTTAAGAGAACGAGGGTAGTGAAGACATGAAAGATTGAGGCCAAGGGCCAAGGTCAACCCAGAGTGGGAGCAGAGGCTGCAGGAATGAGGCAGTGTGGATATATGTCAACCATCTGGATGCAAATGAGTGCCATACTGTTGCTATATGAGAGCTTCTATTCAGACAATGACAGGGATTCCTCAACTAGGCTCAAGAGGTTCTGCCACAATTAAAAGAAATGGAAAAGAACAGAAATACAAGTCAGCCAGTCTGTTTAGGAATTCATCTAAATCCACATTAAATGCAGAGCAATTAAATTCTTGATAAATCTTTTTTTCCTATAAAAACAAAACCAAAACAAGCACAGTAACAAAGAGTGTCCTTAACCTAAACAAATAAGTAAATACATCCAGTACCTCAGTGCCACCATTCAATAGCTTTTCACATAGACATCACAGCAGACTGTTTACACCGGTTTTGGGGAAATTAGGGGGAGGGGGAGCTGAAAGAGCCTGAGGGGTACACAGGAAATCCCAACAAGATTCCAGTCCAAACCAAAGGCATGAGAAAACCAGGCGCTAAGAAGAATACACACACGGAAAAGATCTGAGGCATCATCAAACGCACAGCTCCGTCCACAACAATAATTCAGGGAGTTACTGAATGAAACATGCTGGAGAGATCAGCCACAGCACAGCCCAGCAGGACTTAGTACAGGAAGGTGCTAAAACTTAGCAGACACGACTGCTTTTCAGATCGATCCTACTTACTTTTGTGGAACACAATCAAGTCGGGGTGAGTAATACTTCAAGACTGAACCAAATTAAGTTGTAATTTTGCTTTGTTGGTGTTCTGAGAATATTCACAATATGTTCAAATGCACAATTCAAACAACAATAAATTACATCTGCACTGAAATAAATGTGTAGTTTCTGTTCCAAAGTGTTTTTATAGGAAGTTTGCTAAAAGCACAAGTTGCTTTGTGTTGCAATCTCTGTACTAGCTGGCTGTTGAGTGTACAGTGCAGTGTCATGAATTACCTGTATAGGATCAACATTCAACCTTATATTTCTCCACTAGCAAATAGTTGCTTTTATAAAAATCTTAAATCCTTCCTTCAGCTGACCCATAACTGGAAGTATAAAGCATCAAGAGATCTGTGGTGGGGGGGGGGGGGGGGGGGGGGGGGGGGGGGGGGGGGGGGGGGGGG
>JBBKCR010000101.1:8163360-8191595 GCA_037577295.1 Ladigesia roloffi | reverse complement strand
CACACACCTACACACACACACACACACACACACACACACACACACACACACACACCTCAATGATATTGCAATGGGTCAAACAAACTCAAACAGGTGTGATAGACCCAGGAAAGCTCTAAGCTGAGCGAGCACGTTCTCTTTGCAATAGGGAGATTCCTCTTCCCAATAGGAACCCAAGCTGGTACAAGTCATTGTACAAGATCTTTGTATCTCAATGTAACCAAGTATCAAAGGAAGTTCACAAGCACTTACTAACATCATCCACTGCACAAACTGTTAGAGGGCTTTAAGCCCACCAGTTTCAATCAGAAACACAGCTAAAATGCCCCAGACACCACCAGCTCACCACAACCCAATCCAAAATATGAAAACACAAGTCATCGAACATTTTGCCAAAAACTATCAAAGTCTTATTTTCTGACGCAAAATCTCCTGGCATGTATAACCCATGTTGGAAAGACGTGGGCTGAAATTACCAAGAAATAAAAAAGAGGGAAGAAACTTTTGCGCACAGTGATGCAGTGTGGTGGGGAGCACTTAACCCAATTTCTCTAACTAATATATAAAAAACAGATTTCAGACATGCTCGCTCACAAGACATTCCATAATACTTCACAGAAAAATATCATTTTAATATTTAAAATCTGAAATGTCAAAAAATATATACCACAGCGTTGGTATAAATAAACACTGATGAGATGCAGCAAACCCAAGCACACAAGCAAAAGCAGATGCAGCCATGTCTGCAACAGACTTGTTTCATCTAGGAACCAGTGTAAGGATTCTTAAAGTATGGTTACTGCCTCAGTTTGTCTTAATAAAAATATTCAATGATTTGATTGCCATCACGGAATTCTTAATGTAATCTACGCTGATAATGTATTCATTACAAAATATAATTTGCAACATGTTAGAACAAGCTATTCAGTCACAAATTCAGTCTAAATCCTGATATTCTTCACATAAACCCAATCCAATTTAAGTTTATCTAATTGGATTTAACATTTATTACAGCAGTGCAACCCTGCACTAAAATGCTGGCATAGAGAATGATGTTCTGATCCTCACAGTGGAAGTGGTTCAGTGATTGAGGTAAACATGCAGCCGCATGAATGTTGCCATGATGATAGCATCAGCGTTTCTGCGACCAAATACCCTACGAAGTGATTCAAACACAAACAAACTTTTCTCAGTAAAACTCATGGTGTTTATCAGTTCTTCAACTGCAAGCGACAAGTGTCCACATCTCCAGAAAAATCAGTGCCAGTTTATTGCACTGCTGTTACTTACAAAGCGCTTGTTTTTCTGATAGTCACTGCTTTACATGACCACTGCTACTTTTGGTAGTATACAAATCTGTTTTTACACCATTTGTCAACATGGGAATTGATAGTCGCTGTACTATCTAATATCTATTTATAAATATTGAAGTAAAAACACAAAATCTTCAGAATTAGCTGGGGGGGATTTCCTCGTTCCACACTGATTATGGACAGTTTTCATGGCATCCTCTGGGACTAGATTGGAAGAAACAGAGAACCTTTGGAACAATTCAGATCAGATTGCCCCAGTTTGCCCTACTTGCTGTTTCCCCTTTCCTGGAGGAAGTTGTTACTGCAGCACTCCAAGCCATTAACCTGTATCCTCCAACACTTGTGATGTTAATGACTGGTTACAAAACAATCAACATACAGGCCAAAAAATAAAATAAAAATAATACTCATTAAACAATTCACACTTGATCCATTGGAAGAGGCTGAAGAGGCTTGCTCTGAGCCAGTTGGGCACAGATAATACAAGATAGTCAGAATGGTCTCACTAGGTCACTGCCAATGACACAAACAATATTTTTATTTCAAGTTGAGTAACTGAATTATGGAATGAATCACATGAGTGCCATAAATACCCATGACTCTGAGAGCATAGAGTAATTTCTTCCATGCAAGGACAACGCAGATCCTGTCCCTTTTTCATATGCTTCCCATTAGGGTAAAAAGAAATAACGCAAATGATCACGCTACACATTATACTGTAACATTTGGCAGGAAACAATGTAATCATTCGCACGAAAATTTATATTTATATAAATATTAATGCTTCTAAACTTTATAAAATGTGGCAAGACAAAAAGAAATTTCTATTGCTGCCTTCACATGTATTCAGAGCTATGAACATGCATTTTTGTACCAACTACTGTATCGTTTACGGACCAGGACCAAAACTAACCTTGCATCATGCGTTTTCCATTTTGCGCCGACTACAAAGCACTTTAACACTACATAATTTTGACTTCACAAGTGTAATGCAAGATCTTCTAAACAGACCACAAAGATAGCATAAGTAAACCTCAAAGCTGCACCTAAAGATTCAAACCTTTTTTAGTCTACAAGTGGCAATTAACTATGTTTTCATTTATGCAGGTATCTCTAAGCTCTTGCTTTTGATCATAAATAAAGAACAGCCAGCAATAATTCAATTCATAATCTATATAGAGAATGCAAATAGTATGAGACCATGAGACACAAGTATTTGCAGATTAAAATAATGAAGAAAATTTATAAGTTTCAGAAACTTAAGAGATAAACAATTCTGCACACTTTCTAATGTCAGTAATCAACTTCGGATGCAGCTGTATCCGAGCTTGGAAATAAAAATGTGCTATATTTCTATGACAAGCATTTGGCACCCTTGCTATAGCTAGGGTTCTTATCAATATGACTTTTTGTTTCTCGTGTATGTTTAATAACGCATTATTTACCTTTCAGTGTTTTTGTGGTTGTTCAGGCTTTTTTCTACCAATTTCCCCTTAATTTAGTCATCTACCAGCTAGTACTCCCCATGATACCACCAATACCACCAGGGCGAAGGCTAGCATGCAATTCCTCTTATTCACATGAAGCACCAACATATCTTTTCAAACTGTTGATAGAGCAATGCCAGGACAGCATACCTCAGGTAAGCAGCACCATGGTGGCTTGCATCACACTTTGAGTGAAAAGGTCATCTGGCCCACCCAGATAAAGAGAGCCAGTAGTGATTTCTTTCACTCCTGGACACAGACGTCTGCGGTACCACTGGAGATCAAACTTGTGATCTCCCAACAAATTGTCATCACTGATAACCATAATCTCTTACTCTTTAGTCTACCTGTAAAATCTGTTTAGAGACTTTGTGCACTTTCACACATCTGCTTTGGTCAGAAACCAGGATAAATAAACCCAAAATGAACATACATTTGGCCATTTTTGTAGTACTTAATCAATCCAACAGTATGGCAATGCGGCCAATTGTAGTTAAAAATCTCACCACTTCCAGCATATTTAGTATATTTACATTAATGAGATTTACATCTAAAACATCTTTTATGAGATTAAAAAAACAAAAAAGGACAGCTTTATCCTCAACAGTACTACTTATCTCGTTGCTCGTTTTATTTGGATGTTTACGTTTCATTATAGTGATCCAGCTCATTATTACAACCAAAATATTTAGCAACAATAAACATTACTCTAGCCAATCTCAACTTATGATTTGTGGAACCTTGATGTGTTTTTAACACAACCTCAATCAGCAAATCAACAGTATATATCATTGGCTACAACTTCAGAGGCTTTCAAGCAATACACGACACACAACTTCCAGGAGCTTTTTGAATATAAAATATTTTGGCTTCCTTGCAGTGCAACTCAATGCATTGGTCCACAATCCTTATCCTTGGGTCTCCTTTTATCCCACATTTTACGTTTTTCTTGCTCCAAGCACTCACATTTAACACTCATTAAAAAAATCTACAGCAGAGATGTCAGACTCCAGTCCTGGAGGGCCGGTGTCTAGCATTTTCATGGTTCTCCTACTCAAACACATTCACTAAACCTTGCAATTAACTGGAAAGATGAACCAGGTGTTTCTGAGCAGGAAAATCACCAAAATGTGCTGGACCGTGACTCTCCAGGACTGGAGTTTGACTAAACTGGTCTAAAAAGGATAGCCCAAGGGCAAAAATGCATAGGAGCTGGTCACATTTATCTATTCCTACTTGCAAATTTAAGACTAAAAAGCTTTTTCATCTGATCCATAGTAATCTTTAATTCATTTTGCTTCTTAACTCTTGATTAAGAGCTTTAGAAGTGTTCTGTTCTGGTTTAACAACTCCTAATAAGCTTCACTTAATATGCTGAGAGATCCTGAAAGTAATAAGGGAGGCCAGAATCAAATCAAGGGGGGCATTAAGGATATGGACCTGATACGACTTTTTCCTGCTGAAGTTATTTTGTTGCATCACATTGTAACAGATAAATTACTTTTACTTCCATGTTTTGTACTCTTTTATGCTTCTTCACACAGAGGGTTTACCCTGCTTTAGCCTTTAGCTCTCTCTTGAGCGAAGACCTCACAAACAATTGCCCAACAGCTGCTGGAAGTTTGGAGTAGAGGAGACCAAATTATGAAGCTGTGCAAGCAAGCACCAAAAACCCCAGTTCAGACTTCAATTGTTTTTATTGGTTAAGGTTTTGTAAAAGATCTAGAAACGACTTGCTTGCTAACAAGTCTGCCAGACTTCATGAACAGTTCTTCAGTTTTAACACTTAGGGACAAAAGGACGAAGAGTGGTCAGGCACATACCCAACAGCTTCTTCACCTCCTCCTCGCTCATGAAGACGTTCACGCTGGGGCGGGTGTTGCCGTTAAGCGCAGGGGCTACGCCGGGCTTGGCGAGGCACTGGGCCCCTCGGAGCAGCATCAGGAGGAACAGGCAGCCCGCGGGTCGCCAGAGCGCCCTGCCCGGCCCAGCGAGGGACAAGACCGGGCGACTCGGCATCGCAGCTCCTCTCCCCTCGAATTGTCACCGGTTCAGCCGCGCAGCTCAAACACAACTTCATCCGAAACTTGAATTACCTTCTGAGGGCAACATACTACTTGTTCTCAGTGGGTTAACGAAGCCTGAACACCCCCTCCCACCACCTCCTCCTCCTTCGCCCAGAGTCCCGGTTGTTCCTGGCCGAGCTAAGTGGCTAACAGTTCGGCTAACTTTCTTCAAGCCTCTCTCGGTACAGACTCCATGAGGACTAGGCAACGTTAGCGCCCGTTTCGACTGCTTCAGTTTTTATTTATTTCTTCTCACTCCAAAGAGCAAGTCTGTAGTTAAAACAAAAAAACAGCGCTAAAATTGTCCCGCTCCTGCTGTTCCCTTTCATGGTCTCTCCAACAACCCCCTCCACCACAATCTCGGTTTTCACTGAAGAAAGGGGGCGGGGCCACTCGGCACAACTGAGCATGCGCAATAACACAGATGCACTGCACAAACACACAAGTGCACATACACATATACACATACACAGATACACACATATACACGCATATACAAACACAGATACACATCCGCCCATATACACACAAAGACTTTTGTGCTTTTCACTCTGTGTTTTCAAGTATGACAGAATGGTCACTTTACCGTTTATTTCACACACACACACACACACACACTAATACACATACACAAATACACGAACACAGATAGACTCACAGATACACACTAAAACAAAGATACACATACACAGATACACACACAGATAGACACACAGACACATACAACTACACAAATGCACACTCACATAAACATACACAGGTACACACACATATACACATACATAGGTACACATACAGATACACACACATATACACATACATACACAAATAAATGTACACAGATACACACATGCACACATACACACATAGATACACAATCACATACACACAAACATGGGTTAAAATATAGAGGAATACTTTTGTGATGTTCACACTGTGTGTTGTAATGTGTTAAATTATGACAGAATAGTTACTTTACAGTTTACACACACAGACACATACATACTCACATAAATGCACACACAGACACATACACACACAGACACACACACACAAACCTATACACACAAGCACACAGACAGACACATATGGATACACATACACAGATATACAAACAGATACACAATCACAAATAGATAGACATACACAGACACACACACACACTGATAAACAGATACACAAACACAGATAGACTAACAGATACACACTTACACAAATATACACATACACAGATATACACACACACACATATAGACACAGATACACACACACAACACTGATAAACATACACACACAGATAGACATACACAAATACAACTACACAAATACACACACACACAGATACACATACACAGATACATATACACACATGCACTCACATATATACACACATCCACAAACACAGATAGACACAGAGATACATACAGACACACAGACGCATACACACAGATACACACACATAGATTCTCAAATCCATACACAGACACAAAAACACACATACCTAGATAGCTCCATTTCATTCTAACTCCTGCATCTTCCTCTCTCTCAAATGCTGGCAGCTCCATCCTCAGCATCCGTCTTCAAATACTCAGAGTCCATCCTCAGCATCCGTCTTCAAATACTCTGAGTCTATCCTCAGCATCCTTCTCTCAATATATTCAGAGTCTCTCAGCCAAACCAACTCAGCTGTCCCTCTAATAAACTCTTTCCTGATTCTGTCCATCCTCATTACTCCCAATGCACATCTTAATATTTTAACAAAGACACAACATTTTTAAACAAATCTGAATTTGTCCTGAAAACAATCACGTATACTTTCATATTTTCTAGTACCCCTATCTAAATGTGAACATTCCCTCCATGGTAAGAGAATAATGCAGACAACATAATGAGGATACCAGTTTCCTGCAGAAATAAAAGTGAGCTAGTAATATGGATTGTTAAACCCTACCTCTGTTAAAGTGGAAATCAGTATTGGTGGGGGCCTTTTTTGCATAAAAAAGATGGTAGCTGAGCTCCACAGTGGCAACATTTACCAGGTACCTAATTTGAATACACACAGGTTGGACACATGGTTTTAATGCAAATGCATGTGTTACTGTCTTAACCAATTAATGCCCATGCTTTATGTATGACTGTAGATAAGTGCAATTTTGTCTGCTGTAATGAAGAGCAACCCTTAACCTAGCCAATCGCACCATCCATATAACCCCCAACACCAAAACAGAAGGGTTTTTGCTTCAAAACTTCAAAACTTATGTCAGCCAAATGCCATAAATGTAAATGTAAATGAAGAATTTTCCTATTTAAAACAATAATTTTAGATTAGATTTAGCATTACATTTATTATGATGCACAAAAGTTGAGGCAGTGAATGCTGAATGCTGTATTTGAATATTTGAACTCACTGTCCCATATACCCAGCAGCCTCTGGCCATGTTTATAGCTCAACACATTGCAAGCTTCAGGTTAAAGCTCATTAAAACAGGCCAGCAAAATCAGTCGTCAGCACTTTTGGTTTGAAAGGAAATTGATTCATCCATACAAATTTCTGTTAGGTGCATCTTTAACTTACTCTTGTTTTTTGACCCCATAAATCCATAACATGCCAACTTTTCAGCCATACAAACATGTACCTAATGGAGGCAGTCTTTATCATTACCATCATGTTTCAGCTGTATCTTGCCATCCCACCCATCACTGAGTGATTTGTTTTGAGTAATCACACTTTTGGGAAGGAAAATGTGTTATGATTTCCAATTTTCTTTTATTTTAAATCCTGAAAAACATCATGTGAGCACAGACAGGGTGTCCTCGAGTTATGCCACAGGTCCATTTCTTCGACAATGATTTGTAACACCTTATTGGTGGCGCCCCCCTGCTTCACTTACTGAATGCAGAAAAAAATGTTCATGCTGCGCTCTGTGAATTTTATTTAGTGTGAATTTTGAAGGGCCTTTTGAAGCAGTTCAGTGGTATAAATGGCTACCATGAGATGTCTCATTTTGAGAGGTTCGGAATGGGCTATTTTATGTTGTTTGAGGCTCACTGACAGTAGGATCCTATATTTTAGGAGAGCATTCACAGTAGGCCTGGGGACTACAGTACATTCCACTTTAAGCTCGTCATCAGCAGAGTCATACGTTTAATATTGCAGGCTGTCAAGCCCACATACAAGAGAGACCCCTTGTGGTGACCTTAAGATTTGAATCTAATCTTTCTGCTCCTCATAAACGATTTGAAAGCTGTTTGAAATAAGAATGTCCACACATTATCACCAGTAGTTACAAATACAATATACTACATCTCATTCATCTATAAAACTGCATTAAAATTGTATCCAATAGACCATGGAATGATTATGTGTGTGTTTAATAAAAGATGTGGTTTGCTATATTTTGCCACTCACTTCTATAGAGTAGGTTATATAATGTTTGTATTATATCCTAAAGCTTTTACTTCAGTTCTGTTAACTCTGTTGGCTTTTTGGAATGTGTATTTAATTACTTTAATTCCTCTCCCAATAATAACCAATGGTTTTGTCCTGGAAAGGAATTTTTCCCCAAATGACCCACTGTACAGCACAAATAGTTTACAACAACCCAACAAAAAATCAGTTTTATTTTTTTTATTATTAAAATATTCACCTACAAAACAACCTATAAACACTATTTACAGGGTAGCTAGCAGAGAGGTCTGTTTTGTACAAATCCAGAGACAAATGTGATGGTCTTCCAGTATTTGTTTGTGCTCTCATGAGTGGGTGAGAAATACAGGCTTACCAGTTCTAAGATTGAATCAGATGGAAATGAAGATGCAATGCACAACCATTTACAAAAAATTCCCTGAGGGACTACACAGCCACTTAATGTCAATTTTATAAAAGACTCCTGTTTGAGGTATGCTATTTGATGCAGGGTAACTGCTAGAATGTATTGTACACAATGATCTACAGCACAGGTTCCCATCCTCAGTCCAGGGCCCTTGCTCTGCCTTGTTGTTCCTGCTCACAATACATCTGGTCCAGTTAACCTGCTAATTAAGACGTCATTCCTGGGTTGAAATGGGTGTGTTAGAGCAAAAAATCTTTCAATTTTACATGGCAATGGGGACCAGAACCAAGGCTGGGAACTTGTGAGCTACAGAATGGGAGATGTCAAAAACATCCATAGACCATCATGATCAAGAAACTGCACATAATGTTTCCATCTTTGAGAGTTTTGTAAAAGAGAGGCCCATGTGTCACTGAGTTTCTGTACATCAAGGCTCCTGAAATGAGAATGGAGGTAATTAACTGATCACATTAACCATTGCTCAATTAAGTAAACATTAGAATTTAGATTTATTCTTTTTAGAATTCTAAAATAATATAAAATGTATTTACCTTTATTGTTGTCTATGAGTTCTGCGGCCTGATAAAAGAGCAAATAAAAAAACATTGTTTTAAAAATAAGCACCTCCTAATTACAACAACATTCAATTTAGTTCAGCAACACACAATGGTTGATTAATTAATAAGCAGCCTCTAGCATATCATGGCTCAAAAATGGTAGCGAAAACCTTCAACAGAAATGTTATATTAGTCTGTCAATGTGAGCTCGTTTGTCATAGGGATTTGATAGGATAAAGAAAATACATAATAAAAAAAAAACTAAAAGTATGCTTATATAAAACTGAACAAGCCACGTTACTTTGGCCCCAAGACTTTTAGGGGGAGTTGCCCTAATGTGGGACATTTTTTGTAATTTGGACTTCTGTAGTGTATTACAATGTTAAGCCAACATTAAACTACAAAAATGTACCACACTGGGGCAACTCCATATATCTGAAAACCTGACAGCGATCAGAGTTCTTAAAACCAAAATATAACCCCTTAAAAAACATACAGATGGTCAAGGGATAGCCTGTTGTACCACTGTGAAAATGTTTGCATTGAGAAGGACTCAGCCTGCATTGAGAAGATGCTCATCTAATACCATGTGAATTCTCAGATCTGATGCTGTGAATAGCAAATGTGTTTTTTTATATATGGGTAAGAAATATCCCCTCAGGTAGCTCTGACCCATTGAGGCATGGAGCCCACATAACCTCTGGCTGTGAACATGTTAATCTAACATCCACATGAATGCTGGGACATCAGGCTTCCAAGCAGAACACTGGTTTGCCCTTGTCCCATAGTGCATAGTTTTACCATCTCCTCAACCCATATATGCACACACACCTGGGATCAGACCAGATGGTCTAGCCTCCCATTTACTGTACATCGGTGAGATGCCTGTGATCCTGCTGCTGGCTCACTGGTTGTCCTTCCTTGAATCACTTTTGGTAAAAACTAACCACTGCATTCCAGGAAATACTGAACGAAAATGGAGATGATCCAACCCATTTGTCCCATGTTAAAGCAGTTCATGAACTTGTACTGAGATAATACATTTGTCTATTCTTGGTTTTAATTTCGTGGCTGATCAGTGAATTTGGGGTAAACGTGACAAACTAATCCTACAGTGGGAAATATTCTCATGCTGGGAAACATCAATATCTCAGCCCTGTTTCTTCATCAATTATGCTATAGCCACTAAATTAATTCTGCCCCAACAATATACAGTTATATCAATGAGTTGGCCATCTGAAAAGAAATGTTGTAAATCCCTTTTAATATTGATTAAAATTTCCTGTTCCTCACCTATGACATCTCACAAAAATATTGTTGACCAGGATGTGTGTGGACTCAGGGCTGACTGGTCACTTGGGATGCCTCTGTGCTCTTAGTATTTGATGCCTAGTCTAGTCAATATGACTTCCTTTTTTATAAGTGTTGCCATCTGAAGCAATGCTGACAGACCAGCTCCTGGTTAGGAAACTATAGTTGTGCCTAGGGTACCTTATTAGTGGCACATGCCCATCATGTGTAAGACGGTTTGTGAGGGTTTGACTTACTGGGAGTTTTCTTAGGCAGCAGAGGCTCACAGATCTCTCTAAAACAAACATCTTGCTGTACTTTGTATGTTCTTTTATACCTGTAAATCCAAACAGAGAAACTCATTATAGAGAAGAATGAAGAATAAAGCAGTGTATTAGAACAAGAAAGGTATCCTTTATTGTCCTGCAAACCACTGAAATTGAAGTCCTTCAAATGCATTAAAGCAAGGATCACTGAATCTCTCTTTGAGGAGAAAAGCACTTACAAATAATGGCAGACTCCACTCTCCCAGACGGGCACACTCTTGGTTTCAGAGTAGAGGCGTGTGCATGGATGTGGTATTCGCTGGCAATCTAAAGACAATGTACCATTAGAGACAATGTTTAAGAAACATTTTTCTTACATATTAGCCCATCTGTAAAACATCTGGCTCAGGCTGAGTGTCTGAAGAATGACTTGGAAAGTGACAGGACAGAGTTTTTTTTTTGAAGGCCTGTATCTTTATTTTTTTTCCACTTCTGATTTTTGTTTTATATGTGAATTATGCATTTTAAAGTTTATATATCTATACTGGCTTGAAAATAGAAAATTTAAATTGTTATTAAACAGTAACAAGTAACAGAGCATAAAGCCTTTAGCTGTTGTGGAAAAGGTTATCCTTGGGTTAAGTGGAGCATAGAAGAATTTACAGGCACTTGTGTACATGAACCAACCCCCCCTGCGTGTTTGTTATGACTAGCAGGCTGTACTCACACAGCTCACACTGTCTACCCTTGAAACCAGCGGGGCAGTCACAGCTGAAGGAGTTGCTGCTGTGGACACAGGTTCCTCCGTTCTGACACGGCTGAGTCCTGCAGTCACGCTGCGATTCTACAACAGAGCAGCTGTCATCAGCACTGCTAACATGCTGTGCCATGGCAACACACATCTGCCTGCCTGCTTACCAAAACCTGCACTGCTAATACATTGTACCACACCAACAGACAGCCATTTTGAATTCACCAAATCAACAGTTAGATCGGACAGTTTCAGTACAAACACTCACAATATGCCGTTATGTTTATAAATGGATCAAAGTTTGGTCAAGGTGGCTTCAAGATGGCTGGTGTTGCTGGTTATAGCTATGGAACATACTTTTGTCCATTTTTATAGATAACGGTATATGCCCAAAAGTATCTGGAGACTTTAACTATCTAATCATTAAAGCTTTAATGAAACAACTAAAACAAAAAAAACTTTTAGGATAACATCAAACTGATTAGTTCTGGACGAAGTCTGTAGAAGAATTCCAGTCAGACTTTCTTGTTTTCTGTAAAACACGTTAAAGTGTCACCTGCAGAGCCCAGGCAGAATCGACCTCAGTCTTTCATCTTCTCTGAAGAGAGCCAAAGCCAATTCTTAAAATAATATTTAGGGTTCACGACACTGAAAGGAACACCCACCCGTTTTCCTCCTCGTCACTTCTTCAGGGATTTCCAGAGCCAAACTGATTTTATTGGTGGTTTCTTCCATTCTCTCTAATTTGACTGGAGGTTCAGGTTCTGTTTGTGAAATCAGAGCAGTATGTAAATTAGTTGCTTTGTTAATATGTAAGTGTATTTTAGTATATTTCTGTTTAAACAGAAGAACATGGAATGAAGGCATGGTAAGATGTTAAAAGTAAATCAAATGCCAAAATAATGAATTTTATTTTAGAAGCCCAGGACTGTGATGTAAATCTACTGTAAACTAAATTTTTAAAAATTAAAAGACATGTACTTTTTCACAATCAGAAGTCAAGCAGATTAAAAACATGCTATGTAAATGTAGAACTAACTTGTGCGGTGGCGAATGGTTTTGCGAGGTAGATTGGAAAATTTGGCTGTTATCCTCCCCCGGCCATCAATCAGTTCTGTGTATCTGTGAAAAACACACAATGCAAAATTGACATTAACCCAACAAAACCCCAAACAAAAACACCAACATTGGCAGTTGTCCAAAGATAACTATATTTCATCTACCCAGGGTGTGCCCACCTTGGAAGCTCTTCTGAGAGTTCTCTGTCCTTATCAGTGCCCAGATCCTGTAGTTTGGGCCCGGACACAGTGCGCCCATTGGGTGCCTCCCGACCTCCCTGAGTTCTCTCAGCTTTCCCCTGCTCATCCAGAGGCACTGTTCAAAAGTATCGGCACATGGTCACACTCTAAATTCGTTAAAACTGCCTTTTTCACAAATTTTGTTTTATATCTGGTTTGTGTATTTGAATCACACAGTCTCTACATTTTAATGTAAAAATCTCGATTTGCTTATTTTATAATACTGGAAATAAAATACAACTAAATTATATCACATTTTATGTTTTCATGTTAAGGTATTTTATTTTAAACAGTATGCTAGAATTAGAATGTATTTAGGGTTTTCACTTAGAAAATCAATAAAACATGTCATTTGTCATATCCAACAATTTGCACATGTATAATCTTGACAGTGATGCGCACAGGTTTCAAGTAGCAGGATTTTGAGCAAATTCAGAAGACAAATGAAGATATTTTAGATGATGAGCAGAGGCACTGATTACTGTGAAATGACTGAGAATTCTGCAAAACATCAGTCATTCAGTAACAATAAAATTATTATCCATCATTTATTTCACTGGGGTGACCATTCCAAGACAGATGGAAAATGATAACCATTGTATTATTTATCCTTAAGTATAATCTAACAATATTTCTACTGGATACCAAATAGGAAAATACTTTTAGGTTATTATTGCATAGGAAGAAATACAACTGATTTATGTTTGAAGGGTAGTGTATATAAAGTGTATATAATAGCATAATATGTTCGTCATTAAGAGTTATGACAAGAACCCATAATGACACAAATATTATAATAGTCTAATCATCTGTCTCCAAATCCTTGCTGCTGTATCTAAACTGCTACACCTGAGAAAAGCCACCACTTAAGCCATTTTTCCTCACAGTAGAAACGGTGTCTGTGCGCACAGGACTTTTTCCCCTAGCATGTTTTAATGTAACTTACTTGTGGTGAAGGCTAAGTGCTGGGCCATACTGTGGATCTGCTCTTTTCCTGTGTTCTGAACGGCGGTCAGTGCAAGGCGGTAGTGCTGTCCTGGGCTCAGGTCCCTCAAGGTGTAAGTCCCAAGGGCTCCATCAGGTAAATATCGACTCCGTGTGTTTAGGCCTCGTGTTATGTTGACCACAAAGCCATCAGGGATGCTTCTAGGGTGCCGGTCCCATGTAACCCGTGCAGAGGTGGTGGTCACATGGGACAGAGAGAGGTTCTGTGGCGGTAGGGGTCCTGAGAGACAATGCAGGGCTTTAGTAAATACTGGGATGTTTTTAAGACAATGTCTTAATCTCTACATAGCACAGTTTTTTGGGAGTAGTGTGTCTAATTTAAAAATGTTGCCTTGTTGAAAGAGCAATGGGCTTCAGGGTGTGTGTGTGTGTGTGTGTGTTTTTGATACCACGTGGAATGCAGAGGGCAGGAGACCTCAGAATGCTAACTGCACTAAAGACTCATTCATCACACAGCCCGTATAATCACTGTACCCACTGAATATTTCTCCCCTTTTGGAAATGAAGTTTTTGGATGTACTCTGTTAACAATGCTAAAGTTCACACCATAAAATTCTTATCATTCTTACCCTCCTCAGTTGACATACTTTACACCTGCATATTCAATCTAAAGCAGGTTAACTCTACCCATTAACTCATATGTTATAAGGAGTGTTTCAGTTCATACTCCCTTTTGCATCAGGAACAAACTTGAACAAACTTTAAATATATCAGCCTTTAAAATGTAATAACAACTATTGACCCATAAAACCACATCATAGGTTAACTTTATAATAAAAAAATACTTGTACAACATGGGTCATTTCAATAACTACTTGCCTTCTTTACAGTCATTCCATTAGGAATGCAGACACAAGTAAAGTAAATAAAGAAAAGGATTTCAGCTTACATCTTAATATCTTCTTCTCTACCACTGTGATTAGGCAGTTGTAAACAAACCCCTGCACTCTGATTGGTTCTAGGTTGTGAGGAATTTGGGGAGTGCCTCTTTGAATGCCATAACAACTTACAGCCCTGTGGGTACGTGCAAATGAGGCGTGTGTGCCACATAGGACAGGGCTGCACTCGTGGTCTTGATGTGTGGATGGGACGAGTTGGATAAATTTGTGATGGTAGTATACACTCAGGAAAAACCACAAACTGCAAGGTTTGACTTTGGGACAGGCTAAATGTTGCCTTAGCCAACAATCATTTGGTGTAAAGATTCAGAAACATGTGACTTTGATCAAAGAGGGAAAAGCAATCCTATTAAATTGAATCACTGTGAGATGCTGCTGCCTGTTATTGGGTCATCCTCATATTCAAATGCAGGTAATAATAGTGGGAGCAGATGATACAGTAGGGACTGATCATTTGATTGCTGATAACACAATGATCGGCTTATTGACATACATTGTATTAATGTTAACCAGATCAGTGTTCTGTTTTCCTCTCAGTTTTGTTTAATGACAGCAATCGTATAAGGCATACAAAGGTTCAACAATATTAAATGAATGTTTAAAGCGCTCTCTAGCCTGTTCAATAACATTAGCCTAATACTTGCCTATCTGATAGGTTACTGGTTTAGTTTTGGACCAGATAAGGGAAATTTGTACATATCCAGCCTCGTTGCTGTTTTACTTTGTTTCTGCCATGTTAGCACTTCATTCATGCAGTGGTGGATTTAGGTATGGGTGGCATGGGCAGCTGCCCAGAGAGGCATCTTGTCAGAGGCGACCCAGGACACCATACAAACTTGGACAGATATTGCCAGCAATTCCTGACTGTAACCCGTCTGTCACTGTACAGTTTATTGGTTCTTATCTTCGTCAATAGAACAGGACCATCATTAGACCACTGCTGTCCAGACATTATTTGGGGAACACACTCAACATAGAAACATGTTATCAACATGGTATCAACATGCTAGTGGTTGGCAGTGGCCGAGGGGTAAAACACTTGCCTATGAACTCAAACTTGCAGGTTCAAACCTTCACTTTCTACAATTGTGTCCTTGAGCAAGTTGCTCTGGATAAGAGCACAACTTTACCATAAATGCCCCTACATACATGCAAGTGTGTGGTTTGTGAAAGTACAAATCAATACTCCCATCCTTGACAGAGTTCTCTTATATACTTATATGAGAATAAGATAGGCAGTAGCTTACTTGTCCAGAACTGCAGGGGTCCAGTGGAGTGACTGGTGGAGGGCAGGTCTTCAGGGCGGACACCACTCTGTGTCAGTACATCAACAGTGTACATCTGACCCGGGAGCAGAGAGCTGTGGGGCACACACACACACAAACACACACAAACATAGCAAGTGTCAGCAAAACATACTTTTAAAGTTTGTCAGTGACAAATCCGCTGTGAAAGCATCTTTACATTCACTGGCATGGACCCTAAAGCAGATACAATCTGTAAGACCAATACAAAGCATCTAACATGACACAACAGAGCCATCTAGTGGAAAGAACAAACATTGCAGGCAGCTTGTCTTTCCACTCAGATGAAGGAGCCAGACTGATCTTCTCCCCCTGGATTTTCTGAGTAAAACAGATAACAAGCCAAAACGAAAAGTCTTCCCAAAGGAGATAAATGGATGAAAAATTATTACTGCACAGCTATCTGGGAACGAAGTCCATTATTATCCAAAAAGTGGCTCTAGATTTTCATTCTAACAAACTAGGATAACCCATGATTAGCTGAGTCCAAATGAATAAACATCTAGAAAGAGCTGAGCTCTTGTTGGTTTGAAATGAGACTTGCAGCCAAGTCAATCTTCGCAGATAAAATTAGACACATGAGGATAAATTTCCCAGCTAAGTTAAAAACGCTATGTGAAAAGACCTCCAGTATGTTTTCTCTCACTCATGCTGAGAACTGGATGCTGACTCATAGCTGACCTGAAGGTGTATTCTGAGATGCTAGTGTTGAGGATGGCCGTGCGCGGGCCACTCCCATCCGAGGGCACCAGAGACACCCGCAGCAAACTTACAGCAGCATGACGGCCAGCCTGAACCAGCCAGTGCAGCCATACCTGTGAGGAGGAAACATTCAACACCTGCAGCTGCTCCACCTTCCGAGGCCCTGAAAGGCAAAAGATGGAGAGAGTGAACATATACAGTACTGAGCCAAAGTCTCCAGTCACCCCTAATTTCTTTACATTATCCTTGAATCAACTTCTTTGTATGAAAAGACAGTTTTTCTGCCAAACTGTTTTATCTTTGGCATGCTGATAAAATGAAAGAAACAGCAACAAACGGTTTGCTCTTAGAGGCTGCAAAATATCTAATGATGAAGGGGCCTACATAAAGGTCTTCTAAACAATCCGCATTCAGTACCACCAGTATACTGATCACCGCCCTGTTATCATCTGTACCTGTTTCTTCACTGGCTCAGGGCTTAAGTTAGATTATTTGTTATGACTGAATGATCCACTGTGTGACTTAACAAATAAAAACAATTCTCTGAAACCGGTCAGGTTCAGGGACAGGACTGAAAATAAGAGTCTTTGAAAGTCATTCAGGAAGCCTGAACTGTTGCTCAAGACTACAGCAAAAATACAAGAAAGTATAAGAAATTAGTGGTGGCTCAAGACTTGCACAGTACTGTATTTAAACCACACAGGCTTTATACAAGGTGGTTTACATTAACAGCATTAATGAGGACTAGTTCAGGGCCAGCACTATAAAATGCAGACCAGGACTGAAACTGGGAACCTATGAGCTACTTAAATAGTCCAACCCACTGCACCACCCCTGCCCCAGACAGCCCATGTTTTTTCTCCATATCTTCAAGCTGGAGGTTGGGACTGAATGAATGGCCAGAGCCCAGAAAACGAATTGGCAGATAAAGTGAAGTGAAGGGCTCTCACTGGTTCGTATGAGGGCGAAGGCGGGCTGGCTGATGTCGTTGCTGTTGGTGTTACGTTTGACAGAGAAGGTGGAGATGTTGTACAGCTGTCCTGGGCTCAAGCCTTGCAGTACATAAGTGGAGTATTGCCTTTCCAGGAAGTCAGTTTTACGTGGGCCCCGTCCAATTGGTGCATAGGCAACTGCGAAGCCACTAATGAGATTTTGGGTAATGTCGGACTGATCCCAGCGCAGCTCCACCTCACTTTCCTCCACCCGCAGCACATGCAGACCAGATGGAGGCAGCAGGTCTGGAGAAACAGAGGTTACTGCTATTATTATTGCTACAATATTTTGTCATGTCTATAAATGAGCAAATCTGACAAACTGTCATGACAAAAAACAGCTCGCATTATCTGGCAGTTCATGATTAAAGCAAAGTTAGGTCCATATTTTTTATGGTATACCTAATGTTACTCAGCTTCATGTAGATCTCGGTTCATCATTCTGAACACACATTCAAAGTCACTACTTGTTTTAGAATCTGTGTAGTTGTAAATGACTAGCATCATATTAAAACCATTTGATATGTATTTCTGCAAAACAAAACTGGACAAAATAAAAAGTATACTGGAATAGACCTGCATTACTGGCTGATTTCCAGGGAATGCTGCTGTGTAAGACATGCTAGGGAACCCTCTGTTATTGTAAAAATCTATCGCACAGTCAATTTAGTGCAAGAAGTCAGAAATCATTTCATTTTTAATTAAATGGAACTGCACCCACTGGAATAGGAGTTATTTATGAACTGCACCTCTCTCGCAGTCCCGGCCTGTGTGCCCCATTCTGCAGGCGCAGCTGTAATTTCCTCTCCTGTCACTGCGACAGAAACCCCGGCTCCCACAGGGCTGTAATACACACGGATTCTCCACTAGGGGGCGATAAAAGATTAGTCTTTCAAGTGCAGACGTCTTCTGTATTCTGTAAACACTATACGGACAGAAGTTTTGGAATGCCTGGCCATTACACCAACAGGGACTTGCATTCAAATACACAGATTTTAACAAGGATTTGGTCTTCTTTGCTATAACAACTTCCACAGTTCTTGGAAGGATTTCCATAAGATGTAGGTGTGTTTCTGTGAGAATTTTTGCCCATTTGTTCTGTAAAGCATTTATGATGTCAGGCACTGATGGTGGACAAGAATGCCTGGCTCGCAATCTCCATTGCAGTTCATCCCAAAGGTGTTGGGTTGAGGTCAGGGCTCTGTGTGAACCCTTTTTATGGACCTTGCTTTGTAGGCTGGGGCACAGTCCCACTGGAACAGAAAAAGGGTCTTCCCCAAACTGTGTCCACAGCATGGTGTGGTCCAAAATGTCTTGGTCTGCTGAAGTATTAACATTATGCTCATCAACTGGAGGTAAAGAGTCTGGCCCAAACCCTGAAAACAGGTGTGTCCAAATACTTTTGTCCATGTAGTGTATATACCAGCAAACACATAGTCATTAATGTGTCTACAGTTACTGAAAGTGGTCTACAACATACAAGTCTGGCAGCGGTCCCCAGAGAACCCGTCTTTACACACACAGAGGTGGTTCTTCCTGAAGCTTCGGCACACACCTCCATTCAGACAGGGGTTTGACTCACATCTATCCTGCTCTACACACAAAATGCAATGATTTCAGCAGCATATACAATCAAAAGTGGCTTAGGGACTGCTAGAAGTTTCAGGTAACTTTATCAACCAACTACATTTAAATGCCAGCCAAAGTTAAGTCTGAGTTTAAACTTGAACACATATATTGCAAGTGAAAACCACTGTCACTACTGTAAAAGGCTAAAGCCAAATAGTAAAAATTATTTGAAAAACATTGGGGAAAACCTATATAACCTATAGTAGGGGTTGTTGTTACTTTTTACATTTAATTTTACTGTTGCAATAAAATAAACATCTATTGAGCCCTGGCTGGAGACGTTTTCATTTTTGTAAAGCTAGTGTCTGACCTAAAAGCAGCATGTTACCTAGCTCACAGTCCTGTCCCGTGTAGCCCTGCTGGCAGTGGCAAAAGTAGGAGCCGGGCTGGTCCTCGCATGTCCCTCCATGTTTACATGGTTCTGAGAGACACTCATCAAGATCTGACAAAACATACAAGCGAGAAAGCATTTGTTTAGTACACACACTCAAAGCTTCTACACAAATCCAGGACAAGGTATGAACATACACTGTAAAGTAATGATGTCCAACCCTGTTGGAGGGCCGCAGCATTGGTCACCCAAAATAGGGAAACTTCTGTTATACCCTTGGTAGGCAATTTCTTAGAATCCCCAGCTCTGCTGGAATACAGTTAGGGACTGTTGTCCACTGATGCAGAGTTTCTGTCTACAGAGCAGATCTTAACTGGATATAGTTCTAGATTGTGCGCCACATTCATTCTAGCAGGGACAGACACTGATGGGTAAAAAACCCAACCCATCACTGCTGTTCCGGACACCACTGTTTCAGTGTTTCTGCTGGGCTGAGAGTAGCCCACCGTTAAAAAATACATGGTCAATAGTGATACTGATAGTGAGTGTTGATCATCTCAGCAAGATGTCCAAATGAATGGTAAATGAAGACTGGCTGGAAGGTTGTTAAGAAGCAGCTACCTGTCTGACAGCGTTGGCCACTGAACCCAGCCTCACACTCGCACAGAAAAGAGGCCACTCTGTCTCGACACGTTCCTCCATTCATACACGGCTGAGATGAGCACTCATTTATTTCTGAGAACAAAAGGGATGAGACATTCACTCACAACTCATCAAAGCATTAACAGACAAGGGCTGCTAAAATGTGGTTTTGTGAAACAGTGGTGTCTCTTAAAACAGACGCTGAAAACGCTTGTAGATATCTTTTAGAGAAACTCATCCCAGAAGGGTGAAGTCCATTATAAACACACATTTCAAGGCGAACAGAAAATTGATACTGAAGGAATTTTTCATGAAAACACAGATTACAGTAAATCAGGCAGTGGGTGACAAGTTCAGCCCTATTCTCAAGGGAACAAGAAAACTGTATATCGGCAAATCAAACTGGCCATTTGGCTGCTATGTCCCCTCATTGGCTCACAGTGTGTAGCACTAAATACATTGGTTTTTATTTTTACTGTGGCGAGGATGATGTACTATCCACATTCATTCCTGATGTTATGGTGCCAGAGCGGCTCCATAGTTTATGACCTGTGGAGAGACCGCAGACTGGTGGTGTGTGTTTGGGAGAACTGAACTGTACACCATGCCCCCAAAGGCCCCAATATGGACTTATTGTTGGTGCACCTATGTAGCAGTTTTGACAAATGCTTGGGCCCATTGACCTTTGTTTACTAATGTTTTCTCCACATTTCATGAGTTCAGAAGTCTTACTTGTTTTCTCATCTCCTTCTTCTTCCCAGCAGCCGACAGCCAACTGCCACATTTAGAATACTGAAGCCGTTTGGAAACACTGGCATTCGCAGGGCAAACCCTGGCTGGTGAAAGATTTAGGTAAGGTTCCACTAACCTTCACAGACAGGGGGCTGACTCCACGAGCCCTGGCTGCTGCAGATACTCTGTGTGGCTCTGGGAACGGCTGTGTATCCTGGGTGACATGCATACAAAGCCATGGAGCCTGGGCTGGTGGAGGAGAACTGCACCTCTGCATGCTTCACCTTAGCAGGGGGACCACAGCCTCTATCTGAGTAAAATATATATTGCAGTCATTACGTCTCATTTAAATACAAGTCCAAGCCGTTACATGAATTACCAGTAGACTAAATTGCAGTGCCAGTGGTGATTCACCATTGAAAGTCTAAAATAAGCTTTATTTGCAGCCAGGAAAATTGGCCCTAAACATGTCAAAACACATTCTAAAACACAGTACATCCATCTTGGATAATAAGGAGGAAAACACTATCTGCACAATGTAAAACAAAAATTTCATTTCTCGAATAAATGTGGTATTCTTAACAACAATGTAGATCATGGCATTTCATGTTTTTTTTTATTTTTATTAAATTGTTAGAGTAGACTACTGCTAGGATGTTCATGAACACTCACTGTTATTTCCTGTTGTGGCTTGTTACTGTTAAAAATTGTAAGTCGACAGTGCATGTCAATAATATTGTAGCATTTTTGTACTAATACACAAGTACAGAAACTCCTAGTGCTATAGATTAATATGCATACTATTGTAATGTTCACTAAAAATAAATTTGTCCAATTGTCTGTGTAAAAAAAGGATAATCATGATCTGGAATGGACTGAGGTGAAAGGTTCCATTCTAGATTAACTTTTATCAGTGATCACCAACCCTCTTCCTGGTGACTGACTTTCCTGTTTAGTTCCCAACTGTATCTAACATGTTGCATCTACCTCTTACTTGAAGTCAATCAGGGAATTCCCAGAGAATGAATTTCACAGAAATTGTGCTGAAATTGAATAATGCTACAAATAAGCAAAATCATTGATTTAATGGTATTAATGATATTTTTTTCTTCCATCAGGACCTTTATGTTCGTTCATGTGTGTATATGTGTGTGTCTTTGTTTGAGCAGTTACTTGATTTATTCAATTACAGTAAGGATTTCCTCTAGTGTGTGTAAATACTGTGATGCTAGACAAGGCTAAACTTTTTCACACTGCTTTTAATACTTTGTATAGTCATAAATGGTATTAATACTACTTAGGGTATAATTAACAATAAACCATGAATTGGTGTTTTGGGGGGTTGAAACAGATATACACGTAACACATTCCTAATTTTGGTGCCTTTTTTACAGCAAATCCTTAAGTTGCCTCTCAGTGGCAGGGCCTGCCAAATAACCCTCATTCGTCGGGAACAGACTCATCATTATGACAAAAATGTAGCTAAAAGAGTCGCTACTATGTCTTTCACAAACGGCACAGGAGCTTGACATGAAAGTTATGGCCTTTTCCCTGAAACATAAAGAATCAGCAGGTCTTGTCTTACATTACCCACAGCTCTGCACAAATCCATAAATAGAAAGAAGCTGTAAAAACATCCACATTGTAAAATGTTTTATTTTTAGGTGACATAGAGCTGATATTTTATTTTAAGCGAGTGGAACTAGCAGCGCACAAACTCAGTACCGCCAAGTGGAAAACCCATAGAACCAGTGATAGTGCGAAACCACGGTACTGTCATGAGTTACAACCACCATTCAGAATTAGTATCATATTCACAGAAGTATTCATCATGTTCTCCCAAGGGAAGAGAGTCAGAGCCAAACTCTCCAACAGAGACTGGCACCCGGTACTTCTCCCTGGCATCACCTGAATGAAGATGAATGTCTAATGTTCTCTTGCTTAACTGCCCTATTGGCTGCACTTAAGTGGATGGATTTTTAGCTGCTTAGTATGAGCAGTATCAAGAGACATATGTACTTTACCAGAGTTTATGGGACGTTTCTAATGAAGCATTTTGGATGACAGGAGATTAGTTTACCATCGAAAGTTGGGTTGGCTCCTCTGTTGATCTCACAGTGTCTTCCCATGAAGGACCTCAAGCACTCACACTTGTACTTGCCGATGTAGTGAAAACACGTTCCTCCATTCAGGCATGGACCTGAGGCACAAGGATCTGGCTTTCCTACTCACACACACACACATGCGCACACACATATGTACACACACATACATACAAAATCTAAGTTAAAACATATTTTTTATAAGTACAAAATTCAACTACAGTTAACATGTGTGCAACATGACTCAGAATTGAGTTAAGAAATTGAGTTGAGGCCCATGACTGAAGCTCCTCTTCCTTCCAATCTAACATTCAGCAAATTTCAGTCTCGTTTCTTGTAACAAAGTTTTGCAACCCAGCACCATACCATTTCATCCTCCCATCACCCTGAGGCCTCTTGCAGCTTTATATCAAAGCGGACCTGGCCTTCTAGCTCACGCAGAAGTCACCAAGAACTCCCAGATTTCTTTCCTATATCTAGAGCAGGGGTTCCCAAACATTTTCCAGTGGGGGCCACATAACGTTTCCCTTATCTGATGGCGGGCCAGGGTAAGTTTGTATCAGAAAAAGTATCACAATCACAGGGGTGGGTCACGTTGTGGGCAAAGTGAGGTGGTAGTAGCAACATTTATTTTCAGTGTGGTTCACAATTCAAATCAAATGAGCTTTACTGATGTGAGGAAACATTTCCAGGGATTCAGTCGAGCAAGCCCACTACACCCCAGTGTTCTGTGGGTGCATTAGTCTCGATCGCGTGGCCAGACTGAAAAAATAATAATGTGGGGGAAAAAAATTATGCGTGTCTGGTATTGTTCAGGGGGCCAGGTCAAATGTGGAGGTGGGCCGAGTCCGGCCCGTGGGCCGTAGTTTGGGGACCACTGATCTAGAGACTAGGTTTAAGAAAGTATTCAGTTTTTGTTTACTGTTTAGATTTTAGGTTAGATTTTAGTGTTTCACATATATGAGCTCAGATCTTGATTATAACTAGAAAAAGGATTGCGCTAGTTTACAGCGGTGTTACATTTTGTAGCACTGAAAGATTAGATGTGGATGACCTGATCAGAAGATAATGTAAACAAAAAGGCGTACAAGTTTTGTTTTAAAATCTTTAATAAATGTATAATATGCATCTAGAAAAATGATCCATAAATGTCTGTTAAAAGCTTTAACTATTCACTTTTAAGACTTTTTGGCGATGTCCAAAACCCTTTCTGATGTCCAAAACCACTGCTACCAATGATCAAGCTCACATTTAAAAATCGACCAATGTAGGCCCAAAGGATCTCAGAAGCTGTAGTTTGACAGGAAAAGGCAGAAATGTCATTTACTTCTCATGTGAGGTCATGTCAAATGTTAATTTAAGTAATTTTGGAGCATTTTATTGGTTCATTCCTCACAAATATCTTACACACTGGATTGTGCTGAAAAAAATAAACATGGTTTTCTATGGACAGCAATGAAATGTGGCTGGAATCTTATTTTGTGTGGCTTTTTATCATTCAGAAACTTTGCCCCGCTCAGATCAGAGGTGAAAAATCACATATAATCTGCTTGTCTGAACAAGGCCAGTGTTCTCTAATACAGACATCAAATTTTGAAAGTTTGGTCCAAAGCAGAATTCTGTGAATAAAAACTATATTATACTTGACTGTATAATGTGAAATAATAACTACAACCATTACTCTATAAGAATAAATGCATAGTGAGACAGACATGGAAAATGTCTTAGCAAAGCTATTCTCATTAAGAGTTATCCAACTGTCACTCAGTAGAGCAACATGGTCCAAAATCATATTCGGTTCTGTGTCCAATCTGTCTGGAGCCTATTAAACTCTACTTAGACCACAACATCAGAAACCTGTTAACACCAGTGGTTCTCTCTGGAGAATTAGTCCCATCTCCAAAAGAAGGAATTCTGCAGATTTGCTGATTAATTTACAAACCTGTTTGACTTAAATATGTCAGTTTTACATAAAGTTCTAAGTAAATGTACACTGATGGATCCCAGGCAAATGTCCAAGTGGAAAATTGGAAACGGTCATCATCCTCAGATGAGAAAGAAGCAGATTATCATTACGATGTATTCCCTCAGTGTGTATTTGCAGAGATACATGCTTTAGAGTGGTGAGTGTATAGCCCAGCATCCCTTAGAATGGTGCTGTTAATTTGAAATAGGAAAATAAGACTGCAGGTTAGAACCTACAGAAGAGTTATGGGACTCTGGAGACGTGAGAGAAGGAGTGTGCTAGTATCTGTGTTTATTTGTGCGAGGTTGAGCTGGTGTGAGTGTTCTGAGCAAATGTTTGCACGTGCAGTTTGTGTGAATGTGTAGTTCAACATGTGTGAGAAGTCATTAATCATTACAGTAGCTCTGAGAAAGAACTACACAGCCCTTTTCAGGCTTATGTGCCAGGGCAAGTTTTTCCCTATATGTGAAGAATCCAAGCCTTGAACCATCTCCAGCTCTTTGGATCACTCCACAAGGCCAAGCAGTTGCACAACACTAATATGGGACAATGTTGGGGTAATGAGATTCCAGAGATGAAAAGCCTCTTGGCTTTGAAAAGCTGATTTTCTTCGCTGAGATTTTATGGCACTCTGTGTGCGGAAGTGCAGCTCTCCAAACATGAACAAAAGCAGATTACACACTCCTTCCATTTGACCAGGGTATGGCTAGAGCTGCTCTGATGAGAGGATATGGTCATTTAAGAAAAGTGCTACAAACACACATGATCAGGTGTGAGGACATTTAAACTTATATGTTTCTGTAAAAGTGAGTGTTCTTTTAGGAATAGTTTATCAAAAAAACATTTGTGTAATTTTTGCAAATAGAATGAATGTCAGATTGTGTCAGGTTTCTTTAATTTGTCACTACAGCTTGAGGCAAACACAATGTAAGATTATTCTCCATCAGCCGACATTCTTATTTGGTTTATAAACCTGTATTTTACAGTATCAAGTACCCCAACTTGATGTGGGTTGAAAACACTTGCATATAGAAGGAGGAACAAACTTCTGAAGTATCAGAATCAGTTTTATTGGCCAAGTATATGTGCATATACAAGGAGTATGACAAGCATTCTGGGTAAGAAAGTGGGTTTTTTTTGTACGTGGTGAATGCAGAAGAAAGCCAGATGGTTAACATTACTGCCAGGAAACTGAATATCATGCCTCTGCATCATGATCCTTATCACTTTCCTTATCGCTGTGTAAGGATTCCCCATGATGGGATGATGCATTTGTGTACTGAATGCGAGAAATTTTACACCAAAGGCCTGTGAAACCAACAAGGCTGGGGGATGAAGTACTGTCCAAAAGGAATCACACAACATGACAAAATAACATAGGTGGTTAATATTTTTTAGAATGCTCCTTTAGAGCTCTCTGAGGAAGATTTGTAAATTAGTAACACCTCAACACTCACCCACTTCGCAGTGTTTCCCAGTAAACCTGTAGGGGCACACACAGCGGTAACTGCTACCTTCTTCTTTACAGGAGCCTCCATTTCGGCAGGGGCTAGAGGCACACATACTTAATCTGACTGAGGACAAAAAAAGAGACACATATCAAGGCTGCATGTAGCACTAGGCATGTCAAATGGGAGCCAAATGCTTATGCATTGCACCAGCAAAAATGAACAAAGATGCAGCAAATACACCAATGGTCGTTATTACCTATTTCACAGTGCTTCCCCCTGTAGCCATGCTTGCATTCGCAGTTATAGCCTCCATCACGTTCATAGCAATAACCTCCATTGTGACACGGCGACGAATCGCAGGCTGATCGGGGCTGTACTGGAAAACACATACACCAACTTGACCACGTTCAATCACACCAGGAGAGCTGGTAACTTTTATTTGCGTTTGTGGGAATGATTCACTAATTCTAATGTCCATGACAACATAGATCATTTGAATCTTAATGGCAAAACTGAAGCACTACATTCATGTCACATCACCAGACAAATAAATCATGTTTTAAATTTCACTGCCTGGAGCATTTTGGAGGCACTTGCCACCCTGAAAGACTGGCGAGCGACGTGTTTACTGTCATGGAAATGGTGTGCGTCATGTGCAGTGTATGTAGGCCTCTCGCTCCAGCACTTACCATAAGGGTAGGCGTCCTTGTGGTCGAAGTCAATGCTAGTTTGGCATGTGCAGAGATATGTGCCACCGTATTCTAGACAGGGGCCCCCATCTGGGCACGGTCTGCTATTACTGCATGGTGTCTGCGTTACCTCTGGAAAGCAAAGCCAGAGAGAACGTTACAAATACCATCTGTATGTAGCAGGGGTGTACAAAACAATCAATACTGTATGATTTTGGAATGTTTCAATCAATTATGAAAAACATAAACCTCTTATTAGGGACAAGTGCCCATTACTTGTCCCCTCTTATTAGGGACAAGTGGCTTTTCGATAATTCCAGTATATTTTGATGTGTACCATAAATGCTATCCAAAAGAACAAAGGTCTATAGAGTCACAGGGCTGTAATTTTAGTTTTTTTTACCAGTGAATAAATGCAGTGTTTGCTCTCTACTTACAGTATCAAACAAAATGACAACAGTAAAAAGCTTCATGGTGTGTTATATACATAAAGCCATCAGATTCCACATAAAACCATGTAGACCGAACCTATTTAACACACCTACATCTTCTTCTCTAAATTAGCAGGCCAAAGATTATTTTGTTCTGCAGATATCTACTCAGAGCTCTTCCACAGTATTTATGATGCACTTGCACAGATCTAACATGGGACAAAATCACACACAAAAAAAAAAATTCTGTTACAGACAAGGCATACCAAACTGACAGTAGAGTCCAGTGAAGCCTGTTGGACACTCACAGGTGCCGTTCACATCAGTACATACACCTCCATTCTGACACGGACATTCTTCTATAAGGAGAGAGTGAGATAGAGAGAAATAGAGGGAGAGAGAGAGAGAGAGAAAGAGAGAGAGAGAGAGAGAGAGAGAGAGATAGAAAGACTCATGAGTTGCCTAGGCTCTCACTATTAGCCTGAAAGAGGTCACTGTA
>JBBKCR010000101.1:8141763-8162307 GCA_037577295.1 Ladigesia roloffi | reverse complement strand
GAGAGGGAGAGAGAGAGAGAGAGAGGGAGAGAGAGAGAGAGAGAAAGAGAGAGAGAGAGAGAGAGAGAGAGAGAGAGAAAGACTCATGAGTTGCCTAGGCTCTCACTATTAGCCTGAAAGAGGTCACTGTAGTTTTTACTTTGCTGCAGAAATAAACATTCTAACTATTCCAAAAGATGCTGCACTCTTTCCGCATTAGTCAAAGTGGCACAAAGTGTAAATACAGAGCAAGCACATGTGTGGGAATGGAAGTTTGTCTGTGTGTGTAGAGTAGTGTGGGGTAATGCAATGTAATGGGGCGGTGGGTGTTTTATAAGTTATAAACTTTTTTTCCAGGGTCACACTTTTCCACATCTTGTCCCTCACACAGTTCACGAATTGCCGGATGATTGTAATTCAGGTCTTTTGCATTTCTCCTGAAACTGCAAGACTGGTTTTATTTTCCTCCCCCCTCCCCCGTTAATCGCAGAAGTGGATGAAAGGAAGTGGCTGTATCACTGCTAAATTGCTTCCTTTTGAAGTCCAGGGGGCTTGCATGAGGGTATTATTTTTCTAATAATATGGAACATGTTTTTTGATCAGAATGTATGGCCCTGGAGGCAATTAATAGATTGTTAATTTAGTGGAGCCATTTTCATGGGCTCTCCGTGAGGGCCTTTGCCTTTGATCTCAGCGGACGATTAGGCGCTCCTGTGTTCTGCCTGTGGGCCGCTACCTCCTCTTCCTCGCAGGACCGCACGCCTTTTTCCACTGTGCCTTCCAAGTTTGCCGGGCAGGAAGGTATTCGGGAGATTTAAGAGAGTCTATATAAATGCTGATAGTTATTTCAGCTCAAGGGTGAGGAGTAGCGTGAATTTGTGAAGGCTCACATACTATTAAAATACGGAAAAGTTCAGAAGAAAAACTATACCCTGAACCTGTCATTTAAGAGAACATTGACCAAATGTATGCATAATGCCAAACTATAGCAAATATAGAGCACAGCATAGCCTGTCTTTGTAGAGGTGGCCGCTAAAGGTGAAAATGTGGCGCAGCAGTGCCATTGTCCACATTCCAACTGTCCTGCTGTTCAGGTGAGAAAGATCAAATAATCCTTTAAACCTATATTAAAAAAATAGATCTAAATGCTTGTATTAAGCAAAGAAATCTTCTAATCCCTATATCTTAATCTGTTGTGAATGTAAATGCTTATATTATGTTTTAGTGAAAGGATATTTTTGTAGTGTATGTATGATCTTTTAGATTGACACAATTTGATGAGTGTCTTTTTGTGCCACTAAGGATTAAAATGACAAACTGCTTTGTGCCTTAAAATGTAACTGATAAGTGTAGTTTTGTCCTAACACTTTATTTGGAAAGCTCATAGTACACTGGACCTATAAATATGATCATCTTACCGTGCTTTGTAAGTCAAGCATCATCTTATCATGGAAAAAATTAATTGCTCAGGGTACCTCAGAGGTCCCAGTAGCAGACTTGGGATTTGAACCCATGACTTTCCAAATGCCCTAAACACTAGACCACCAGCTGCCCCTTTAACAACGACAGGGCTCACCTGTGATTTCAATTTGTCAACTATCTGGAGAAACTTGGAAAAAGTTGATCAAAAGCATTAGGGTGAGGACCAAGGCTGGGGATCAGAGAAATTAAGATACATTTGTGTATTTAATTGTGCATAGATGCACTAATTAAGTCAAATGCAATTTAATTGAGTCAAATGCAATAAATAAAACACATCCATGGTGGGCTTTCCAAATAAAGTGTTACCAAACTTATTCAAAAGAATCATTTGTATTTGTTTAGTTAATAGTGAAGAATTGACATGTAGGCCCACATACAGGTCCTACAATTTTAAGGGGTTAGCCATCCCAGGAAGTCATCCCAGCTACAGGACCATGAGGCTGGATCTCTAGCTGGCACGTGTGCCCATTATCTCTGCAGCTTTGTCTCCGGGACGTGAATTCCAAACATTGCCATCTCGTAAAAAGAGAGGTCCTTTCAAGTCTAGACAGAAGCCCTTCCTCTTGTTGGTAAACTAGTAAAAGGTGCCATAAAGCAATTATTTTGCAACATCAAGCACCCATTGCTGTGGGGGCTGTGTAGTAAACTGGGTGAGGCCATGTCGGTTTGGATAATTACGCTCATCCATCACAGCTGCATGGTCTTCCCAGGCAGAGCTCCAAATTCCTGTGGCATAGCGCCGTCTGCCTCGCTCTTCTCCTCTCCGCTGCATACCTGCCTGCCTAAGGAGAAGCAGTGTGGAAGAAGCTCCCTCACCACTCAGCCATACCTTCACAGTTTTCGCCATAGTAGCCCGGGTCACAGGTGCAGTCGTACTTTCCAGGGCCGACGTTCTTGCAGCTCTGGTGGGTCTCACAGCCATCTCCCTCACAGGAAACTGCAGGGGATGTGAAGTTAAAGTTCAGAGTTTATTTTGAGCACTAAAGCTGTGCTGGTGCTATGATAATTGAGAATCTACTGTTCACAATTTTCCAATATTTAATTGATAAATATTGTAGATAATATTTATTAAATACTAACCTCTGCAGGTTCACTATTGGCCATTTTGCTCCTGAGATAGAAATAGACTGGGGTATTATTATTATTATTTCCCATTAATTCCTCTTATTGGATTAAAATGGAATCCTAAAGCTTTTCTGCATAATTTAGTTACTTTATTGTTAACCTTGTTTAGAGTGGTTTGATTTGAAATGCTGTGTTGTAGAGAACACTGTATATTAACACCTTAGTTGACATAGGAATCATAGGTTGTGATATTTACAGGTCAAATAAAGTCATTTGAGGCACAGCAATCCATGGATGGGAGTTCCTCTGAATCATGTAAAGTCTACTGCGACCTATCAAACTGCACCTAAAGGGACATCATTGGGCAGCTTAACATAATTAAATAAAAATACTCATCACCAATTTTGTTTCAACATCCACTAAAGGCCATCTTACACACCCTTAGAGAGAGAACTGTGCTTTCTTTGACTCTTGACCAAGGTCAGCTGGAGAATCAACAAGGATCGAACCTGCAGATCCGCATTTATGTGTAAAGATCCCCCCTTTATATGTTCTATATTTAATGTTGTTAATGACAAAATACTGGTAATGGCAAGATTGTTTTCTTTTGGTACTAATTTGGCTTACAATTCCACGATTCCAATTATTTAAAACATTTTTGATATTTGTGAACCAGCTTCCTGTGAGTTAGCCTTCAGAGGCATTCAAGTAGAAAGCTAGTTCCTATCACCCCCACTCTAAACAACTCTGATTCTTTAGTTTTTTTAAAAACAACAACATCAACTCTAAATGACATGATTTTAAGCTTAATCACTGGATTATGCATTAAAAAAATGGATATTAAGGATATTAATTTAAGTTTGCTCTCAGTTTTTGAAATATTATGTCTCTGTGTTGAGTTGCTAGTGAGTAATGACAAATGAAAGATGAGGAGAGGATAGAATCTCCAAAACAGACAGAAGTTGCATGTTAAATGCTGACCATTGGCTGCCTCTTATTGCTAGAAATACTAACATGTTTGACTTAACTTGTACATGTACAAATGTCCAGTAAATCTTGTAATAATCCTTTTTCAGCTTCTATATTCTGCTGTACTATTGACTCACACCATAACACTAATCAGAAGGGTGCTGATAGTGAAAGAATTAGTGGTTTACCTGTCTGATTTGTGCCATCAGCAGTAGAGGAGTTGGTCACGAACACTAACTCTATTGGAAAGTGAGAAGAGACTTGTGAGTATAAAGCAGATTTGCATGCCTTCTCATTTTCACAGCTACTACGTGATGTAGATTTTTCCTCAACTAGAGTATCATGACCTAATGTAGCCATAAATCTGCACCAAAACCAAAAGTGCTTCTTGGTAACAACAAAAATCAAAGGAAGGCGCAGGGTAAATTTATGAAGCTCAAGCCACAGCCCTCAGCTTCACTTCGGGAACTGTCTCACTTGTTTTGGGAACCTCCCCCTTAAAAGGCTGGTTGAGCCGCTTTGACCTCAGACAAACCAAACGGCTGAGAACCGGGAGATGTTGCAGAAGCTTTAAGCAAATACATGAGGTCAGTCAGTCAGACGTGCAACCTGAAGCCACAGTCATCCCATTTCCTTCTTCACTCTTTATTCAGAATTTCATTGTGTATGTGTGTGTATGTGTCTGTCTCAGGGAATAAAAGAGTAGCTCGGTTGGCTGTATAAACATCTTCTATCATGAAACTTTTTTTCCCACTGCAGAAGGGAAACAATAATAAAGGGGTGGACAGTGCCCAGTGGCTGGCATTCAGAAAGCAGAGGCAGGAAAAGTGCTGTCTTAACAGCAAGATAAGTTGAGGCTTGAAGAGAGCTCACCTGTCTCACAGTGGCTTCCAGTGAAGTTAGCAGCACAGGTGCAGGTGTAGTTATTCACCTGGTCCACACACACCCCTCCGTTCAGACATGGCATGGACTCACACTCATTAATGTCTAGATCCACAAACACAAAAACACAAGCCTCATTCATCAAGCCTTCAGGGAGTTTATCTTAGGAAGAGCTCCGTCCTGACTTTACATTGATGTCTTAAGACTTGAAGTTGTATTAGAGTTCATGCAGGTTTACAGTTACATGGACCAGGTGTCTAGTATTAAGAGTAATCCAGTCCTCTGTAGGAACAAGGGTTCGGGATGTGCGCAGGGCCAACAGTTTAGATTCCCAAAGTATTTCCCTACTGAGCTTGTGTTTCCTCAATAAGATTGCCTGTGAAGAGTCCTATTTATTAAGCAGCGAGGCTGGGTTGACTGTGCTGCTACCTCAGCCTCCTGTGTTTTATCATTAACTGAAAAACCAGTTTAACAGACTATAATAATTAGTATCACTTGAATTAGGGAATTCAAGTGATACTAGTGAATTAGTCTTTTCCTGATGGGTTGATGTCACAATTTAAAGAACCACTATGATTTAACAGATGGCTTATGGCTGATTATAGACAGATTTTATTGTGTGAGAATTAAAAGATTAACCAGAAATGAATTGTAAGTAGTAGGCCAGTTCCCGCTGGAGAGTAACCCTAATGGTTCTAATGGCCTTTTACTGGTAGCAGACTACTTGCACCTGTTATTTATGACCCAACATTACATTTTAAGTTTTGTCATTGTGCCTAATAAACCTCAACCAGCGTAACTGGCCTAACATCATCTAACACTTTTTGTATTGTCATCATGCAGAATTATATTTTACTGTTGCTACACCATTCCTTTTAATGAGCACTGTCAACTAATGGTTAAGGCTACACTACTGTAATTTGGTTAACTACTGGTGAAGATCATGGTAATGTATATAGTTAAACTTAGCGACTGTTCTCTAGGTGTGCTAAAGTTTTAGACTTGAGGCCATCTGGGACATCGTATGTAAAGAGCTGAATCACCTTGAAATGGCACATGAGACCATGAGTAGTATAAATTGTATATAACCATTTGAAACCAAATCTGTTTGCTTGCAAGTTTATGTCGCTGTCACAAAAATGCTCCAAATGCACAACATTGTGGACCACAAACCTTGGAGATTTTGACAAAGCCGAATGACGCTACCGATTAATGAACGCCACTGGGTAGATACTGAATGAATCTAACAATGTGATGATGCTGTTCAGTGCTGACCTGCCATTCACAAGACTTGTGCCATGGCAGGCTTTGTAAAGTCAGTCTGGATAAGGCCATCTGCGGGATGAATGGGAGCAGTCCTCATGCAGAAAGCAGGCTGAGTTCCCTGGGGAACACACTGCCCTTTCAGTGGCTCTCTCCACAGCCATGCTCACCTGTCTCACACACAGGCCCGGTGTAACCTGCCTGGCATTCGCAGGAGAAACTGCCGATACCCTCAATGCACCGCGCTCCGTTGAGGCATGGACTCTCTTGGCACTCGTCAATGTCTGCAGGCACGAGCACACACATATATACACACACACACACACAGGATATTTACTCAGCTGATTAATATATCCGGCACGCCGTTCCCCTCACTCTGAAAGTATGCGCTTCTGGCTGTGAAAGGTATTAGAGGTTTGATACATCTCCACAGGCTGGACTGTGGGAACGAGAGGGAGTCTGCAGCCAGCGGAGCACCAAGGGAGGGGGGACAAACCGAGAGTGAGGGAGGGAGCGGGAGAGAGAAAGAGAGAAAGAGAGGTCACGGCATGGTGAAAAGCTTATAGCGCTGAAACCTCAGAGTCTCCTTCAGACACTTCTGTGCATCACCGTTTTCACAAAATGAGTGCAGCAGCTTAGCTTTGGCCTTTGGTACTGCAAGTAAGAAATTCATTTTGAATTCATTAATTTCAATTAAAGACATTACTGTGTATACAGTATACGCAATCCATTATTGAAATAATGATAAAATAAATAAAATATCTTCATAATCTCCTAAAGCTCCATAATGCTACCAATACAAGAGAAAGAAATAACTTCAAATGTATTTTAAGTTACGCTGGGCAATGATAACATGTTCTGTTGTGATGAATCACATGGTATCTACTCCAGAATATCTACTCCAGAGTATCAAAATTTTTTTTTTTAATATTTAAAAAATACCGTATTTGGGTTCGGCTCCACCCCTAATATATACATATAGACAATTACTAGCTTATTGGTACACTTCATGAAACCTAACCATGGTCAGTATATTAATTAATCTATACCACAAATAAACAGATTTCCAGCTCCACCAAATGAGCAAGATGCGTATTTAAATTTTAAACTGGTGTTTTTGGAACAATGTTAGTAAAACAAACAAATGAGTTTTGTTACCATATATTAACAACTGAGCAACACTGAGACAGTTTCAATAAAAAATTGGCTCTCTTGACTTTCAAGGTAGGTTTTTGCAGTTTCCCAACATACATAAAACATTAAAAAGTAAGAATTTCAAGGTCTAAAAAAGTAATGAATGAAACATACTGGCCACATGTTAACAGAATTAAGTGATTTTGCACATTTGAGTACTTAAATACTCAATGTAATAAGGCATATGTGTAAATATTAGTGACAAATTCATACAAATTTGTGTATTTATTTCATATTATTATCTATTACATATCAGGGTGAAAAGCCTGTTAACACTGGGTTTATTTCATTCATTCATTCATATTCTGTAACCAGTTGATCCTTACTATGGTCACAGGTACCCAAAGCCTATCTCGGGGTCTACAACCTTGAGGCAGGGACTCTTTCTGGGCGGGGCGCCAGCCCACCACAAGGCGCGCACACACACTCCATTCATTCATACACCAATGGTCAAATTAGAATCCCTAATTCACCTGATGCGCATGTCTTGGAGACCCCAGAGGACACCCACACCATCATGGGGCGAAAATGCACACACGCTCTGCACACACAAGGCTAAGAGCCAGATTCGAACAATCAACCCTGGAGGTGTGAGGAAACATTGCTAGCCACTGGGCCCAAACTGGGAGTATAATTTTTAAATCAAGTACAGTATTTTTTCCAAGCTGTCTAATTTTGTTAAGCTACAACATAGTCCAGCTCAGTAGTATAGCGCTTTAAAGTGGAAACTTGATATGTAATGACCAGAAAAAGGGCTCTGGTTTCACTTCAGGCTGATTGGGAATCTGTACAGCTTGCCCACAGCTAAACAGAGCACTGATGATGTACTTTGCCAAGGAGGTGAGACATCTAACCTGTTTCACAAAGACTTCCTGTAAATCCTGGTGGACACTGGCAGATGAAGCTATTGATTTGGTCCACACATGAGCCTCCATTCTGACAGGGATACGAGGAGCACTCATCAACATCTGTATAAAAACACAAAGATAGAAATAATGGAGAGAAAGAGAAAGAGGGAGAGGGAGAGGGAGAGAGAGAGAGATAGAGAAAGAGTGACATGTGACTCCTATTATACATGCACACAGGAATGAAAACATAAGGGAATCCTCAAGTGAAAGGGGACGGGTGGAAACGTAATGATTTGACCACAACAAAATGTTGGACAGGTCCTTTGGTATGCATATTACAAGCAGATGTGACCAGAGAGAAGTCTTCTCTCTCAGGTTGTCCCCCTGGCTAGAAGGGTGGAATCTTACTTTTACAAGCTGACTTCCTCTTTCCTGGCGTGGACAGTGGAGGATGAACTCAAGCTCCATTATTTTGTGTGTGTGTGTGTGTGTGTATGTGTGTGTGCATGTGTGCGTGCATGTGCGTATGAATGTGTTTGAGGGGTGTCCTCACTCTCGTACCTATCTGGCACCGGCGGCCAGTGAAGCCAGCCAAGCAAGAGCAAGTGAAGGAAGGATTTCCAGTGATGCAGTCATCAATGCAGCGGCCGCCGTTCAGACAGGGCCTCAGGTTTGGGCAGACCGAAGCTGTGATAAAAACGAAAATGTGGAATTTAGTAATGTATTAGTTTGTGTAGTCAGTTTGTGCAGTCCTCTCAATGGAACCAGGATACGTAGCTTTAAAGACGTGTATGTAATAAATTAGTATATTTGGTTGTTTGGTTCCACAAAACTTCAGTAGAAATCTGACATTTTTTGCGAGCACAGCAAAATGGAAAAGTTCTGGTGGGTGAGAAGAAATAAGCTGAAGGCACAGTGACACTTGATATCTGCAAAAAGGCCTTTGGTCTTAAACCTTGACCAACTGCTCTAACACCTTAACTACTGGATTAGATTGTCTTTCTTTGTTTCTTTGTTTGTTTCCTTTTCTCTCTCTATTTTCTTGTCATTCTCTCTCCCCCTCTACCATGTCTCACCTGAGTCATTGCAGCTGCCCACCTGCACCTGGGCATCATCAATACGGAAGACCCAGCGGCCAGGATAACCCACATTAGTAGTGGTCTCCACCTCCACTATATCCTCAGTGCGAGACCCGGGGATGTTGAAATAGCGCCTCCCGTCGCCTGCATTAAAGCCTGCCTAGGGAAAGAGGGTAAAGGTGGAACAGGTCTTTTTTCACTTCATTTCAAACTACCATCGACATTAAATATTTAATGAAGAATCTTTCAAAATGTCATACAATGATGTGTTTTTTAAGAAGTTGCCATCTGTTGTGTTAATAATGAATCACCATTAGTAACCAGTTTTAGTCTAGGCTTAGGCTTAATCTAGCTATGGGAAAGTGGTCCATCAGGGTTTGTCTTTGAAGGCAAAAATCAATATTCTCACATAATTGCTATGAGCATTTGCATATATTTGTTCACCAGGGTCACTAACAAGGATTTTGGCTTCTTGAATCAACAGAATAACATGAAAGTCTACATATGTGGAATAAGCTCTTGATGGTTGTTTGTCTGAGAATTTTAATTCCTCATTCAATCCTAATCCTAAGAATCCTGGAAGGGACTCAGGATCCCAGTCGTGGTGTGCTGAAAGTAGGATTCAAACCCATGACCTCTTGGTCCAGAAGCAAGTATCCTACCCACTTGCACCACCGCCCCCAGGTGGTTCTTAAGTGTTGAGGTGTTATGCAAGTTGTTTGCTTGGTTTTTGCTAGATGATTGTTAAGGTGGATACTGTGGTGTTGCAAGGAGGTTATTGCAGTATCACAGGTAGTAGAGAGTTGCTAACCACTTGTGTAGTATTTATTATGGTTGTATCTTGTATTTATGGTGTTTTATGGTGCTTAATATGGTGTTGCTAGTGTAGTGGGCTGCCCAATTGATTTATTGGGGGAAAAAGTCAATGTTTACAGCTAAGGGTTGTGTTAGCTGACAGGAAACAATCAGAAAAGCAAGAAAAAGAAGAAGTGGAAGAAGAGGAGGAAGAATATAAAATGAATAACAATAGCTTAGCAATGTGCAACTGCAGAATACCTGTTTTAATTCATTATAAAGATCCAAATGAAAGATATAGAGTTGAGAATGTTTTTTTTTTTTGCATGATCATGAATGTTTAATAAATAAAAGTATATTTTAGTATATTCTCCAAGTTCTCACATTTAAACTGTTTACTCCAAAGTAAGAAAAATACAAAGGGGCTGGAGATGCATGGATTAAAGTGGAATGAATTGGGACACTACCTGTGCAGCGATTCCCCCCAGGCCAGCGATATCCCCCCCACTGCTGGCATGCATTCCTGTGGTCCAGGTAATATTGTGGTACTGGAAGATGGTGAAAGAAAGCTCACCGTCTGTGATCAGCACAACCTGGAATGTGTTTACCTTTAAAAGAGGAAATTCAAGGTATCATAGAGCATGGTTAGCAAAGCATAATAGGTTTAAAGTTACTGATGATTCAAGATAACTATAAACCCAATAAAAGCACTTAGATAAAAACCCAAAAGTACCTTTTATGTAAACGATCTACCAATTACACTGTAGTCACGTAATTTGCAGTCATTACCAGATCAAATTAAATTGCAACAATTTTCTCCTTTCTCTAACAAAGTAAATCTGCCTGGACATGTTTGGTGTATGAAGTTTGCTTCTTGTTTTTTTTTAGTGGAGATATGATTTAGGCCTGTCCCGATAAACAATAAATCAATTAATTGCACGATAATTAAAATGAATTCGATAATTTTCGGGCCGCAATCATTTTCATTTGTTTGCTTTCCTCGTTTTTTTTTTCAAAAATCTTGACAATGGTGTGCATTGGCCTCTAGCGCCCCCTCTCGTTTCCTTAGGGTAATGAGATATGAACTCTCCTGACAGTTAGCTAGCCACAGGGTGAGAAAATGCTAACGTTAGTTGATTATCGGAGATGCAATTTGTGTCAAAGCCGAACGCAACAGCTTCAGTGTGGGAGCACTTTGGATTTAAACCAAATGGACATGGTGAACTGGGTGGGACTGAGCATGCAGTATGAAGTTACTCAAACTAGGTTCACATTTAAGCTGTGAATACCACTTATGCCACTGTGTACGGCTGTCCCACTTATATATGTCAGCCATGACCAAGAGCCAGAAAATTGCATAGATTAGATTTTTTTTGGGAACTGTTCTTCTTTAAGCATAGTGTTGCTGTTACTATCATCTTACTGAATACTTTATGCTGTGCACTAACTGTACCGCACTTTATCATGATCATGACACCCTGTCCTGGAGGACTAGGCAGCAGTTTTTTCACAGATTCTCATATTTAGCTCATCACTTATGTATAAATAGCAGGGCAGGAAAATCAGCAAACTATGGGGCACTCTTGTAGTGGACCAGATTTACTAACCTCAGCCCTATGACATATGTGTTAACTTATGTTTTCCAATATTAGTCCTAGCCACTGCGTTTTGAGTGTTTTAACTCGTTCAAAACACACATCACCTCTTCAGCTCATTAATAAGACCTAGGATAAATGAATGTTAAGGCAAGAATAACATCTCAGATCTAAAGAGTAACATATTATCAGTTTGTGAAACACCATGCAAATCTTTTTAGCATGTTATGAAGCCCATACCGGAGAGATGAAACTCCCACCAAAAAACGTAACCTGATACCAAGTGGCGATGAGGACCCAAGTAGCTGAGAACGAGGGGAAATCTGTGAAAAAGTGATGGATGTCTTCTGTGGCTCTCTTCAGGATGGCAGGGTCTTTGCTCTCTCGGTAAAACACCTTCCCAGTGGGTCGATTGTCCACATCAGCCCAGAACGGAGCTACCACCCTACGGTCGCCAGCGATGGGGAAGGCCACTGGGGTGAACTGAGACACTTCTCTCAGAAAGGACACGAGACCATTGTTATTGACCTGAATAAACCAAGAACATTGAAACCAATCATTTTGATGACATTTCATCTCCTTTCACACTTAAAATGTCTTGAGCATATATGAAACGGAAGAATCTGTATAAATGTACAGCAACATGTTGCATAGCTGAAAAAGCAGCTGTGTGCTTGGGAGTTAGGATGCACGAGTCGCAGAAGCAAACCTGTTACATATTACAGCTGAACACTGTATGAGGCAAGTGTGGTGATTTAAGCATGGCTTCTAAAGCAAATACTCTTAATCAGAGCTATAGTTACAGAAAAATATGAGTGTAGCCTAAGTGTCTTGCCAAAGTACTCTTTTTGGTGCAGTGGTGGTATCTTGTTGGTACCGCAATTTGCCTAGACAGGGAATCAAACTCTAGTCTCTCTAGTCTTGGAATTACCAAACGGTGCTGGAAACCAGTCTTTCAGGACCAAAGTTGATTAAGCTTGGCATAGTAGATCCAGAACAAAGCTAAACAAATAAAAATTGAACATCAAATATTCCTTGTCTGATGAGTCACATTTGGGGAGAAAACATAAAAAACAGTAAAAGTATTAGGACAATTTTGCATTGAGGAATCTGAAGGCTTTTTACTGCAGTAACTCTGCCATGCAGGGCTAGGCATGAGTAAGGTGCTGACTAAGGGGATGTGGAGTGAGGTGTCCAACTGTGTGTTGACACTTTGCAGCCAGTAGCCAGTCGCAGGATCAAAGTCAGAGGGAGGCACTATGGCCGAAATATCCGCTTCCCACCAGGGAACAGACAGCTTCCTTGTTCCACTAGACATTCATGAGTGCAGCTGAGAAAACCTATCTCTCGCTCTCGCTCTGTCACACACACAAACACACACCCTCACACCTGGCCTGGCTGATGTCTACTGCCAGAGCAGGAAGTGGTTTTAGGAGTTGAGGCCCTTTTAACCATATCTAAAGTCCATGCGACCCTGCCAGCTCGGAACCAACCACAACTCACCACCTCTCTGCGTGCACTGACCTATGGCTCTGCTGACCAAACATCCACAGCAATACCCGCTCTGGCGGAGCAGGAAGGAAGCACTAACACCTGCAGAAAAACCCTGTGATCCAGACATACAGGTCAGAGGAAGCTGAGTCAGGCACAAATACACAAGTTTTATGTTGTTTAATGAGCCATAAACCTGACTGAAAGTCATTTCAGTGTTTATGTATATTATGACATCCCATGCACCATTTTCTCCTTCATTATAAGTCAAACGTGTCTGATTTCTGTCCTGGAGGGCAGGGGTATAGCTCAGGGTCTTGACTTAAACACATTTCTAAACCCAATTAACTAACCTCTGGCTTAAAACAGATGTGTTTAAGCAAGGAAATCGTTAAACTGTGCCAGACTAAGACCCTCCAGGACCAAGGCTGGAAACCCCTTTCCTCTGTAAAAGAAGATATACCAATTATATTACAGAAAAAGTTCATTGTACCTCTTGACAGTCATGGGCTCTGACAGAACTGGTAAACATCACATCTTCCACAGCCCACAAGATAGTATAATGCAAGGGTCACAATATTTTTGTCATATTTTGTTGAATATGTATATACAATATAAAGATTTGTAATAACATCTTTATATTGGCTGCCGCCATCACTTAAATAAAAACAAGATTATGTTGCACAGATTAAGACAGGGTTCATCCCTAAAACCCTTCAACCCTACATGCAGCTCTCATGGCCTCTTGCTGCCACTATGACCTCTTTTGCTCCTGTGGCTGATGCTGGCAGCGGCCTCAAGCAGTGACGAAGGCGATGGCTAACTTTTAGTGCTCCCTCACCCCTCCTGCTCGTATGGAAACCATAATTTGGAGGCTTTAGCTGTAAAAACAGCAGAGGAAGTTTTGTTTGGCCCAACCTGGCGCTCGGTTAATTGGCCGACCGCAGTCTTCCCCTTTCTGCATCAACGCACTGCAGCATTAGCCTGAGACACAGAGAAAACCCTGCATGGGTCACAGGGTCAAGCAGATAGAGAGAGAGAGAGAGAGAGAGACTGACAGAGAAAGAGAGAGAGAGAAAGAGAGAGAGAGAGAGAGAAAGAGAGAGAGCGACAGAGAGAGAGAGAGAGAGATGACGAAAAGCGGGAGAGTGAAAATTTATACAGAGGCAGAGTGAAAGAGTGACAGATCTAAGGAAATACAAAGAGAGAAAAAAGGGAAGAGAGACAAAAAAGAGAGAGAAAGAAAGAGGGTGAACTAAAAAGATGAAAAAGAGAAAGATTTGTAAAGGGAGATTGAAAGACAGACATATGGAAAAAAATACAGATATACAAAAAGAGTGAGCGAGTGTGAGAGAGAGAGAGAGAGAGAGAGAGAGAGAGAGAGAGAGAAAGCAAAACAGACAGAGAGAGAGAGAGGAACTTAAGTTCAATATTGACATATACAAACAGAGTGAAGAAGCAGAGTGTCATTTTTAGGAAATGTTTGACAGATGGCTGCAGAGTGGTGGTGTAGGAGGTCATTCTGTGCGGTCATGAAGTTTAACCTGGAAAAGCCAGAGTGCTTGAGTTACTGTGGCCATGGAAACAGATGCAGCAGAGTTCGTCGCTGAAGGTAAGGTAGCAGTGGTGGGTGGCAGTAATGAACGGGCCTACAGCATTGCTAAATTAGCACAGCAAATCTTGCTGAGCTCTAAATTGGAGATTATTCAGCCGTGCTGTAATGTGCACTGGCTTTCAGTCTGATCTCTCCTAGCATCTGGAAAAGGTTGAATGAGCCATTTTTCCTCTGTGTCAAAGCATCTTATTAAATATAGGATAGAGTAATTGGACATTACCACAGGCTGAGAGTGAGTGAAAGCAAACACGGCTTGGCTCAAAATGGTTGGCTATCTAGAGCAAGAAAAATGCCTGTTAGAAAACAGGAAAAATAGTGCTGGGATGTGGAAGTGGGATGTCATCAATTTAGCAGGTCCGATGGGTATTGTAACTGTAAAACTATAAAACTTTTTTTTGGTTGAAATTCTACATATTGTTCTGAGGGATACCCAGGTCTCTCTCTCCCCACTCCACTTATCTACGCCTGTGTTGTTTTTTTGGGAATTTTTTCAGCTGGAAATATCCTGGGTTCTCCTAGGCTAGTTTTCCTTGGACCTGAGTAATTTATGGAATAAAATAAACTTTCATATGGGGAAAAGTTATGCCAAAACAAATCCTCCCACCAAATAAAATAGGTGCCCAAAGATCAGCTCTGGAAAACATTGGACCTACCCTATCAGAAGGGAGCTTTTGTGCTTTTTCTCTCATCCTTCCTCGTGATTCGAAGAAAAAAGTGTGTCTGTGAGTTTGTCTGCCCCTCTACAAGCATCGAGTTTTACCATGAGCAGCGTGCCCCACAGGACCAGCCTATGACCGTCCACATCTCCACTCGTATCTGTCATATCTCATAACAATATACAAAGAGGTGCACAGCTCTTGGAAAAATAACCAGGTGCTTTGAGGAGGGAAATTAATTTTGGAGCCCGCTCTTCTGAATCAGTTCCAAACACAAGCAGAGAGTCAAACCCTCTGGCATATCACTTAAAGCATGGCAACCCTTTATACCCAGCACAATAAGCACTCCTGTACACACTGGAGCACACATCATCTGATAATCATTACTGTGTTTCTGCACTTACTGACAGCGCAAATAACCGACCCACATGTGAATAAGACACGCGGCTTATTTGTCACATATATATAAAAAATGGGAAAAACGTGAGAAGTCTCATGTGAAAGTTGTCATATGTGATCACACAGTTATTTTCATGTGTAACATATGTGACTTATTTGTAGAGACAATGTGCCAACGAACAATCTAACCAAACACGAATGTTGAAGGGGTGTTTCTGTGAACATTCAGATTTATTAAATGACGATGATATGTGAATTCTTTTCATCTACATCAATCAAAATATCATGAAGCATTCTTATTCCATATTGTGACATAATTCTGAATTTGATACTACATCTCTGAACAAGCAGTGTGTTCTCCTAGGTGAGGGGAGTGGGAACGGAAAGTAAAACCTGATGGTATTGGAAAATATTAGTGTTCCTGTTAGCACTTTAATGCAGGGAAACATTTATTACACAGCATTACACGTACATAAACCTTTCATGATAACATATGTGAACCAAATGTAAATACTTTCAGTGGTGAAACTGACTAAGGCAGTCATTATGAAAACAGGCCTTATAAACACCGTAAAAAAAGCCTATAGAAAAAGGATAAAGTTTAAATTGGAACATTCAGTTGCTACATATTACGTTAAGTCTATGTCAGTTGCAGTCAAAGGTTCATTTAGGTATCATGCAGCCTTACAAGTGCTGCCCATAAGTAAACTTCGACCTATGTCCTTTCTCTTTGGTACGCAGTGATTTAGTCAAAACTCAGAGGATGTTTCAACAACAAAATTGTCTTTTAAATGACATTATGTGATAACTAATGACTTGGAATATCTGTCAGTTTTGATCCCAGGTTTACTTTACTAACCACGTCTAGAGTTAATTAATGTCTTTCATGTTGTCCGACACATAACCCAAGTGTGGTATTTTTAAACATATTGTGCACCAATGGTGCGCACATGCCTTCACCCTCCTACAGTAACATTTGAGCTACTTCAGTGGGGCCAAAAGAAATCATATTGAGAGCAAAAATATCCCTCATGGTTGAAGATTCCCTCTCCATAGTTGCGCAAACTCTGAAAATTGAAGTGGCAAGGATGAGCTTTAGCAGATGTGTGTGTTGTGTGTATGCACCACAGCCTCTGAGCTTTTTCTCCCTGTCAGTTTCCCCCTCTTCTGCTTTGACTCATTTTAACCGTGGAATAAAGGAAATCTGCACTTAAACTGTTTATAAACCTCCGTTTTACAGCTCAACATGTAAAGCATTTCGTCACATGTTTTGGCTTGGACTCATTCTATTTGTCATTTCTTTTCATTATGGAGAGCTTTCTGTTGCTACTTGCGGTGGTCCCCTAGCATAGGTTCCTAAAGCTTCTTCATTTACATGTATGGTTCATACAACAATATGAAAGGCCTTCAGCCTTTACAAAGATCTTTAACACTTGCGATTCTCATTTAAATAAATTATTCCTTCAGTGGAACCATCCACTGAAACATTCTTATATGGAATTGCTTCGAAGAACTCTTAATGGCATCTTTATTTTTAAGAGTGTAGCACCCCTGTCCTGCAAATTTTAGTAAGTCAGGTGTGTTAGAAGAGAAAAAAAAAACACCAAAATATGCAGCAACAGGGAATGCCTGTCCTAAGATAACAGAATACACCGATGAATGAATGAACCAAGCCTTATCCATCTAGGGTTTTGCCTTTTTTTTTAAATTGAACTCGCTCTCTTTTCACACATCTGCTTTGAAGCTCAGCTCTGCTTCTTTTTTTTTTTGCCTCTCTAGCTTTGGACCACGCTTACTCAGCTCTTCATCCTGGCCGTTTGTAAGAACGGTTATTTGAGGGCCTGCATTGTTTGGCATCTCTGAGACACTTCACAGATGCATCTGTGTTCTGTTAAAGGGATCTCGGATCTGTACAGGCCGGCAGCTGGACGAGTCCAGAGGGAAGACCCCTGCACTCGTTATCTAAAGTCAAAGAGGAGGAGGAGGAGGAGGAGGGAAAAGTTTAAGGGAGTGAAGAAAGGTCCCAGAAACATGTGAAAATTCCCAGGCCAAAACCAAAACAAAACAAAATAGCAGCAATGTCCGAGCATGGGCCCAGGCTATGGATGATGGGATTAAGTTTAAATGGGGTATCAGGAGGACCTTTTTATTACATTTATTACATATATCATATTAAAAGATGTGTACACCAATCCACTAATTCACAAGAAAGTAATTCCACTGGAAGCATGTTAAACTGTCTCATTGCTGGGTATGTTTTGACGACTGTATTGCCTGATAGGACAGGGCTATTTGACTGACAAAATAGAAACTTGCAATTAATAAATTACCTGTCAACTCAGCCCTATAAATTTGCTCCCTAGTGGCTGGGAGTCCAGCAGCACACTACAGGCTTTGCTCTTAGATGGATGGCCTTCCTTCTTACAACTCAACTTAAGATTTGGCATTTTCTTCTGTGATTTCGGTCTGAATAGATGTAATAGAATCTCACGTATCGGAGGAAGCACATCACACCACTCAGTGTGGGTGGTATCATGTGCTGTGGAGAATTTCTAGCAAGAAGGTGGAATTGAACATGACAAAATTCATAGCATCTGCCGCTAGCCCCAGTACTGCCAAAGCACTTTACACAGACATTGGGATAATTTTTTGGCATAGCAATGATGAATAGTGGACTACTTTTTGGAATAACTGTTCCACAACTAAAACTGGAGAGTCATGCAATAATTATTACATATGTAATAACAATGATATGCCTAGGGCATAATGGAAATGTGATAACATAGAGGAACTATATCCTTTTTCAGTCTTTGTAACATTAAAATGTTCTTCACATTCATACATCTCATTTACAAAAATAGTGTTTTACAGCATTTATTATGTATAGCCAGTGGTTCTTCAACCGCATTGCCTTGGGAACACTTTTTGACCCAGATAAGTGTCTTCATAAGGTCTAAAAACAATTGTAGAAAGGTTTGTACATGTGAGTTAGGAGTTATAATGCAGAGCCAGCACATGACAGTATTGTAAAGGGTTTCCAACTTCTGGTAATAGAGAAAGATAGAGAGTCGGAGGCTTTGGGAAATGCAGGCAGATCTAGATTCTTCCTTTTGCTTAAGGGAAGCTCTTACAGTAATACCATGAGACAATTTCAAGAACCACCTCGAATTGTTTGGTTCAAGAGCTTTTCCGTTGCTGTGCTCCACTGGACTGGAATGCCGCTCCGGAGGAAATTATCCATGTGAATTTGTCCCTGTGGGCCGGCCGAAATCTCACCTGTTCAATGCACCCTTTTCTCGTGGCAGAGATGAACATGTGGCTGGCTGGCGTGCAGTGGAGCTGAGGCATAATTGATTCAGTTTGAACAGCTCTGGCAAGTTAAAGAGCGTTGGGAGTGCAATTTTAAGTGCCTGTCACACACATCAGTGCACTGGAGACTTCTGAAGGCTGATTGCCATTGACCTGTAGTTACCCCCTGTGTTTGCACTCGGCGCACTGCTGAGGAAAAAAAGACCTCCTGTAATCCCTGCATATTGTGAAACTGTGTATTCATGTATCAGCACTGACTCCTGTCTCTTGCCTGAAATAAAGAAAAGAATAATTTAGACTCTCTAGTCTACTGTATGTTACAGATCCAGCAGATCGAGATGAGGCTCATAAATGATGTAGTGCTCCTTTAAGAATACGTATCCAAGCAGGCAACAAAGCACTTCTGTAAGTGTCTGTTAAATGCTGTATATGTAAATGAGCAGTAAAACATAAGTGTTCTGTGGGCAATTTCCCAAAGTGGATTTCTCAGCTTAGCTGGGTAACATGTGAGTCCTGTTCAGTAGCAGTGTTGTTTAAGTTCATTTTTCTGGCTTCTATTTGAGTTTAAGTTATCTGGTTAATTTAGAAATAAAGCTCTGAAAAAAATGCTAATCTAATCTTACATCTGCGTCTCTATCTACTGCACGTCTTATCCTGTCTCCAACTTGCATGAATATTTACATCACCCTCTGATATACGAGATGCCACTTAGGGTCATACACTCGAACACACACAAATGTACACGCGAACAGGCATGCCTTTGGCTCTCTGACTCTGTCTCGCTCCACCTCGCCCCTCCCACCCCTGAACACACACACATACGCACACACGCACACACACGGAACACCCTGAAACCTATGCACTATTTTAGCTCCCTCTGTTTCTGCCAAGACACAAACCTGTCTGAAATCATGATGAGAAGATAGATCAGAGCAGAAGCACTATATAACCTTCGGAGGCTGGTAAGCAGGCAGCTGTATGAATGGCATGTCGCTGAGTGGTAGGCAGTGTAATGGCATGTCTGGTGTGCCCCAGCTACACCGCTTTGGGACACTGACCTCACTAGCCTGCTCTTAGTCAGCCCACTATGGAAACGGGACCTCTCCTCTTGCCCATTGTTACCGTGGCACCTGGGCAGGGGACTCGGAAACAGGGGGAAAGGGTGGAAGTTGGGTGGGGTATTTTGGGGGGGGGCAGAATTTTGGGGATGCTGCACTGCAACAGGTGGTGTTTACAAACTACCCAATATAGATATAAATACACACACATATATACATAAATACACATATATCAGTATGGGACATTACCATTACATATATGTACAATATTATGTATTATTATATAAAGGTATTTGCATATAAATAGAACATATGGAATTATTATGTATTATGTATGTCCTGAAATTATAGAAAAGTGTGTGTACATACGTGTTTGACAGTCTGATCAAAAGCACCTCAGCTGACAGCAGCAGAAGACTAACTCTGATCAAAGTGGTTAGAACTGTCAGAGAGCTCTCCATCCTCACTTTCTCCACATCCCTGACTCTTTCTCTCTCTATCTCTATTTCTCAAACACACACACCACAGTTCCTGCCACTGTACGGCAGAGGCAGTATCACATGCTGCATCTGTTCTCTAAAAACCTTCTTGGTAGCCCTGCTACTGTGTGATTTCTTGCTTGTGTGTAATATGCAAATGTCAAACAATAGTCCATATTAGCAACCACATGTATAGTAAAAACACATGCACACACACATGTACACGCACATGCACACACATGCCAATAAAACTGCTGAATGAAAGAGTGCTGAATTTACAAAATACCTAATTTTTTGGTGCACACATATACAAACACACACACACACACACACATACACACACACACACACACACACACACACACACACACACACACACACACACA
>JBBKCR010000101.1:8099766-8110797 GCA_037577295.1 Ladigesia roloffi | reverse complement strand
TGTGTGGGGGTGGGGGGGGGTGTGGGTGGGGGGGGGTGTGTGGGTGTGTGTGTGTGTGGGTGTGTGTGGGGGTGTGTTTGTGTGTGTGTGTGTGTGTGTGTGTGTGTGTGTGTGTGTGTGTGTGTGTGTGTGTGTATGTGAGAGCTGTATTTGAGACAACCTTTGTCGAGTCTGGGTGAGAGTTAAAACAGAGATAAACCAAAAAAACCTCTCTTACTGGCCTGTGTAATAGATTTTGTGTGATGCCAGATATGTCTATTGCAAGACGACCATTTTGTACTATTATGAACTGTAATGGTCAGCAAGTGAGTGCAGTGTAACATCATTGTAGGATCAAATTAGGCCAGGTTAAAATTTTAATTACAGCCATTTCATTTCACCTCTGTGTGAAATTTGGCAGGCATGTGATTGGTCAGCATGTGGCCAATGTCCATTCTCATTCAAGATGGATTTTTAAATACTTAAACAAGTGCTTGGTTGACCGATATGGGTGCTTTCATTAAGTTTTCTTGTTTCTCATTCAAGCTACCTTTACAAACAGTGCTTCCATGAATAGTATTTATTGGTGAAGGCAATGATTTTGCCTTACTTACGCAAACACTGTTTTTAAAGGCCCCGTAACTTTGTCGAGAACAGCAATGTTTGGGGAGAATGATGAAGATGAAGTCTGAGATAAGTCTGAGTCCCAATAGCAGCACATCCAAGAGAAGACTGAGACCGCAGGAAATATCTGAGGTATTACAACTGGTGTGAATGTGGGAGTGTTTGTGCACAGTACCTTAGAGAGAGCCTGTTCAAGGCTACTCTTCTCATCTTCTAGAACATCCTTCTGTAGTGTGACCTGACTCAAAGCCTCTTTTACTGTAACCAGCTCTTTACGCACATCTGAGTGTTTGGCCTCCAGCTGTTCAATAGCCCTCTGTCTACACGGAATACACACACACACATATCCATCAGCACATGGCTGCATGCACCGTAATATAATACAGCCCAAGATGTTGAAGAGCAGCCAGACACAACCCACAAGTAAACGTAGGCAAACAAACACAAACACAGACAAATAATCACACACACACGCTCACATCCACTTCCGCACAAAGAGATACACAACAGAACAGGGTCACTGTAAACACAGCATGAGTGCCTATTGCCGCCTATAAGCAGTGGGCAACGTGTAGAGGTCATTTCTGTTAACATAAACATTTTGACTGGTTTCCACAGAGCATTTACCCTAAAGATCTTCCTGAATTGTATCACTGACACAGGAAATCTCTAAAGTCACAAAGCACCATGTTAAGGTCATTACCCCAGGGCTAGTTAAATAAAGTTATCTTCATGTTCACCGGCATGTGTAAACAATGCTTGGCTTGGTGCAAGGTTTCCTTAAGAACAACATGTGTTAGTGATATTGACTGTAAACAAAAAAAACTGGAAAAACAAACAGGGGCCAGAGGGGAGGTTGAGGTGGGGAGTTGTGCAACAACTTACCCCCTCTCAGCATCGGAGCATTCCCGAGCCAGCTGCCTCTCTAAATCCTCCCTCTGCTGCCGGAGAAGTTCCCTCTGCCTTTGCATGTCCAGTGAGGAGCTGTGTAGACGCTCCAACTCTGTATTTTTGTGGCCCAGCTGGTGCCGCAAGTTAGAAAGCTGCTTTTCCAACTCATCCTTCTCACTATAAGACATAAAATAGATGGAAGGTGTTGGAGACATGTGAACCGGAAGTTGGTAATCATACTGCTGTCATACAATCATCTGTCTGCCACAGGTTGCACTAGAATGGCAGACATGAATGTCATGAAAACAGGTGTACCATTTTGAGACATTTCGAACTCATGTTACCCACATCATCAACCAGTACAGACACTATACCATGTGAAGTGTGAACTTCACTTTGAGAAGTTGAGATAAAGCATCCAACTATACTAACAGATCATAGAAATGTGGCAATGGCTATACATTTGTGACTGGTGGGGATGGAAAATACTAAATACTAATAGTAAAAGCATGTAGAGTTAATATGTAATATTTAGATGCTACATGTGATCATTCTAACAATATTCATTGGACACACAAATAAAAATAGCTAGTTTAACCTCTGGTGCAGTAGTAATACAATATTGCTTGTTGACTGATTTAGAATACTTAATATACAATTAAGCTGTGCTTTAATACATCTGTGACACAGACTTCAGCTTCAAGTGTAATAAAAGACAGAGGAGGAGCTCCAACTGAAGACCTCACCTACCGCAGTCCTCTAAAGGTGTTACTACACCTATATATTTTTTTATAGATATAAGACATGTTCACCCCCACAGATTACAGTTGGAATGGTTAGCTGTTGTGAGCAAGGCCTTAGCAGTAACAAGACCAGCTGAGATCGCAAAGTTGGGGCTTTTGTCAAATTATAAGTCTCATGAGAGGCACAGAGTGTGTCAACTCCCCTGCAGAAACAATCCCAAAGTCAGTAAATCTTCAGTGTCATCCAAAACCATTCAAAGAATGTTACAACTGATTCATAACATGTTTCTTCTCCCTCTCATTCATTTTTATGACCAATTCAAGGTTTTAATGAAAGACTGAACGTTCTGTTCCCAGTTAGCAGACGGAGATCTACCTGGTGAGGATACCCAGTGAGGTGCGGCATCTCTGGGAATCTCTATGGTTCTCCTCCATGACTTTCTCAGAACGATGCTTCTCCTGTTCCAGTTGCCCTATTTTCTGCTCCAGGTGCCTGCGCTCGACAATTCCCTCCTGCAGCTGATCTCGAAGGGTGGTAGCCTGCTCCAGCGCAGCCTCCAGACGTGCTTCTAATCCCTGCATTAGCGGAAGTGGGTCTATAATCAATTCCATTTATTTACATGTAAATCAGAAGCCTTTATGAGGGGATTACAAGGGTGAGTTGCTATATGCTGTAAAACATGTCAGCTGATTAGGCCTTACCATTCAATATGTTTCGTATCAGTGCACTCATTTCGTCCGCAAAGTGCAAGTTTCAGGAAAAGGGCAAACAATTGTGAATGTTTTTGTTGCCTGTTGCCTTCCAACAAATAAACATGCCTAGTAAAAATCTGTTCAGAAAAATGAGGCACTGGACGACTGTTGTAAAGAAACTCGAACCCAAAGTGTCACAGCATGTATCATTACGCCACATACCCTTTTTCAATGCTTTTTTATTTTAAAAGATAAATGTAAATATCAGCAGCCTGATTAGCTGTTTGATGGTGAGGGGCTATTTTATATGTTGGGAGACAATGACAAGTGGATAAAGATTATAGTAAATGTATATGGCCTTGTTCAATCAGGCAGATTGTGTAATTCTGTAAGGATGTTATGAGCAGGATAGATTTTCTGCAGTCTAAATGACAAAAAACACGGGAAATGTGACTTTTTTTCAACTGGATTCAAGCCACATTTGTCAGTGGTTTCTAATCCGATGTAAACTTTCTGGGTTTCTGGACTAACTCAGTTTGACCACGCAGATTGGATTTCAACATCAATATGAAGGGCTGAAACTTTTAAGACAATAATGTAATTTTTTTTTTATGCTTCCATACAGTACAGTCATTCTACCAGTTATAACTGTAACAATGTGCTACACATACATTTCTAAGATTATGAATGTTACTGGAACACATTTTCCCCTTTCCCCAGTCAATGTACTCGCGCATGTGTCATTAGTATGGCAAACCAATATGAAAAAGAAAGTTTTAACACATATTGGCACTTCATTACCAGATTAAGTCACTTTTAACTTAAAATCTGAACATGCAAGATAGGTGTGGCTGACCTCAGTTTGTGTCTGTCGCTGGAACAGTGCCCTCCGTACAGCTAGAAGGGTAATATCATGCTGAACAGGTGAGAGATTGTCAGTGGAGACAGAGAGAACTGGAGAATGCAGCTCTTCTCCTGGACTCTCCGAGTTGCTACTGTCCTCATCACGGACAGTCTGTGAAGTATAACAGAGAGAATTAATTAACAATAAATTAAGTACATTAATTCTACGTCAACCCAAACTTCTCATCTATGCTTTTGTTTTTCTTGGTGTCCAGTTCATATTCAAACAATTCGGTAAATCAGGGACACACCACTGGTCATATAGGAAGTGCTAACAGTAAATGTAAACCATAATCTAGACTGACCTGGCGGATGCTATGCAGAATCTGCTGCAGAATGCTAATTTCACTGCATAAGTTTTGGTTCTCAGCTCGGGCTTCAGCCTGACTTACTTCCTGCAAAGGAAAAATAAGATATAACATACTCAATAAAGATACACGACAAAATGAAAAAATCTCAAATGTAATCATAGGAGGCACTCAGATCAAAGAGCAGCATCTCTGGACCAACTCTGAAACACAACAGAGCAGAGCACCGCCTACTGACAGTGCTTCACCAGTAAAATCTGCCCCACTGTATTACTCACCATCCTGTCCAGACCACTCTGCAAAGCTTCTACGCTGCTCTCTTTCTCACTGTTCTGAACCCTGAGATGTTTCACCATCTCTGTCAGTTCAAGAATCCTATAAACACATTATACATTACATGAAATTATACATGCTCACACTTAGATCCAATCACTAACAAACATGGTCACAGGGTGTAAAATGGCAAAGGAATTATATTAAAAAAGCAAATTCCAGCAAGTTTCCAAATGTCTGTATAAATCTTTCTCTGAGATATAAACAGTCATTCAGTATGGGGTCGAGTAACGATGTGCATCCTTAAAACAAAGAAACAACAGCACACAAAAAACACAATGGTAGCACAAATATATGTCTCACTTATTCGCTCTTCTCTATTCAAGATTTCAAACAAGCAAGAACAAGTGAACCATAATAAAAAAAAACCTAACAATGCATAAGTACTACTTTGATGTTGTTATCCTATACCAGCTGGTATTCCGACATCTCCAGACATTAGTCGTAAGGATTTGGAAACATACAGTAAGAGACAATGTGACACTTTACTGGCAAGGGTTTAGGCGATGTTACATTCATACAGTCATGTAATTCAAAGTCATCCAGTTATTTTCTGTGTCTGAGAGTATTAAGTGCAGGTTAAAGTTCGGAGCATTTATGTATCCCCACAGAGCTCTCATCTACTCCCCATTCATCTTCAGCCTTTTCCCCTCTGCAATTACAATCAGTGAAGGGGTCATGTGTCATGGAGGAGTGTGATCTCTCCCCTCTACTCATTGTTGAACTGTCACTGATGGAAAGTTCTAAGCAAGTTGAGGTGCAAAGACTAAGATCATCGTAGGATCCAAGCTCTGCCTAGTCAACAGAAAATATCAAATAATGCCACTGACATAACTATATAGCTAGACAGAATAATACTACTCTAAAATAAATTCTGACTCTTCCTGGCTTGTTACAGAACAATGCTCAATGGGTCGTGCAGGATGTGTCAGGTGTTCAGTAATTCAAGTCATCAATAATTTATGATTATGTTACTTGGGTCACTTTGTCACATGCATGTGAAATAGTTGACCCTTTAAAATCCTTAGAACACAATAATTCAAACCTAAACAGACAATGTATAAACTATTTCAAAATGACCATTGAGACACACAAACCTTGAGTTGAGCTCCACTTTCTCTGCATCAAAGCAACCCTGGAGCTTCATGGCTTCTCTCAATTTGTCTCTAAGCTCCCTCTCCAACACGGTGACCTCCAGGCCAGCAGGGGGTTTGTGCTCACATTTGGCACTCTGAAGATTCATGCAGGCCACATGCAGTTGTTGGCTAGCAGCCGCGCATTCGCCACGCATGGCAGACAGATTCCTACAGTCATTGATACACAGAGAAACATTGAAGAACTAGGACAGGGCCATATCCTCTCCTTAAAGAGCCACCAATGAAATTGGGACACACCATTACTTGGTATTTCATCTCATATTTCTTGACTGTTTTTGAAGCTAGTCTTTTCACTAGCTTATTTATTGAATTTATTCATGGTCTACATATAAGGTATATAGGTTTATCTAGATACATTTCATTTACATTAGAGCCCAGATCGGGCCCCAAAAATGAAAACCTACTTGACCCAAATCCGTGCACTTGTGTCCGAAACCAGCCCGACCCGACAAATTGACTGTAATTATTTTAATTTTATATGTGGGCCGTTATAACACATGCTCTGAACTGTGGGTGAGTTTATAAACTGACACCCCGCCCTGCTGGAGCTCCGAGCAACTTAAATGCTGCATCACGGCCCAGTCTGACCCGAGGGTGGTGGCAGGCAATATCGGGCCGGGTTTGGGTTCGAGCAGAGAATCTAAAATCTAATTCACAGTGCCGCATAATGGACGAAAGTTTTGGAAGGTAACATCGTTCAAGCGTCCTTTACTTATTTTTCCCTCCTTATCCCACAGGAAATAACGTCTCGTCTCGTTTTAGTCAACGAAAATGAAGAGACACTTTAGCACAGTTTTTATATTGTAAACCACATTTAGTCTCGTTCTTAATCGTCAACAAAAATACATTATAGATTTCGTTTCTTTATCGTCAGATGACCAGCATTAACGTCGCGTCTCGTCTCGTTTTTGTCACATGAAAAATGTTCGGTGACAAAGGGAGGGTCAGAGAAGTCTCCATTCCATGCCACAAATCCTGCCTGCAGCACACACAGCATAAAAAGAGGACTTTGAGCAAGCACCGCACAAAGTTAGATGCAGTTTTAATGCAGGCAAAATATATATATCCGGCGAAAAATATAGTAGTTTTTGCTAAATGGCTTATAGCTAAATGTCATATATTGTTAGTTTGCAGTTGTTTCTACCATGCTATTGATTGCTCTCTAACAAGCTAACATTAATGCTGCCCTAGTTGTGTTAGGTTCATTTGGACAATGTCTTTCCATGATTGACCCAATGATGATTATGTCAAGGCCAACGGCCATTAACCCAGAATAAGAGAGAAGAGAGGCATATCAAAAGGTCAGTGACATTTCTCTTTAAGTAACTAAAGACAGTATGTAAGCAACTCATGTGTTCAGAGCATTCTCAAGAAATCATGTTTGTAGCTGAAGAGAGCCAGATGGTTAAAGCTATTAGTCTCCATATCATGACCAGGGACCAAGCTCTTTGAACACTGTCGTGTCTGAACAAAGGCCTTGAACATTCTCAGCCATGTGTTGAGTAATCCGCATTATGGCAAATTACTCGACAGTGATCACAGCATTTAAACACAACGCAGGCCAAGTCCTCATCCAGCCCTGCTCTGATGGATGGCTGAGCACTGGCCTGAGGGGCACTCCAACCATCATTCCTCCCTAGAGGACCCAGCAAGGATGGGAGGCGGGAGACCATGGTGACCCGCTCAGCTTTGATCACAGGCTTGGCCAGGGAGGGGTTTTAGGGAGCGGGAAGCAGAGATGAGGTCTGAGCCACAATGATAGGCAAGTTCTGGCAGTGTGCCACACTCACCTGTCAGCAAAAGCCCGAAGCTGGGTAAAGGAGCTGCGCAGTGAAGCAGCCTGGCGCCACAGGGCTCTGACACGGGCCTGCTCACGGCCCAGCCTGGAGGTACTTATCTGAGGGAAACAAACGGAATCATGGGGGGAGGGGTGTTTGGTGGAATGAAAGGGAATGGATTTGTTTGGAGATCATCATATGGTCAGTAGATTTAGTATGGAAAGTCATGAAAAGGCCAGCAATAGGTTGTCTTTAAGTTGCTGCGCCACCTCCCAAACCAATATTCTGCGATATGTCATACATGTGGGCTCATAAATTAATGAATGCATGAGCACATACTTCCATTCACTAGCATATGCTCACATGTGACTTTCTTCCTCCCTCCCTTGTTGGAGACGAATTCACATATGCACATACACACCCACCCGCTCAAAAGCACACACACGTGTACAGTAAAATACACTTTTCCTGACTGTACGTGGCTGAATGCAACATGGACTACTTAATCTCACCAGATGTTTGCTCGCTGCAATGAATTCTCGCTCTCTCTTCTTTTTTTTTCCAAATGACTGGAATGTTTTCACAGGAAACAACAGCTGAGAAAATCACAACAATGATTTAAAACAAAGACAGCATCCAGACTGACAAAACAGGGACCAGGATAGAATTCCACAAGTTCCAGAGTTGAGTTTCATTGGGTTGGATTGAGGAAAGATTTTCCTTGAACTGCGGATTTGGATAAAAACATACAAAGCAGATCTTTCCTTCCTCTCTTTCTCCTCCATCTCACCTCCTGCTCCTTCCTAAGTTGCATGTCTCTGTACTCTGTCTCCTCTTGGGCTTTATAGAGGCTCTCTGCAAGGGCCTGGTTGGCTTCATTGGCCTGTTCCAGTTGTTCTCGGAGAAGCGCATTGACCTTGCTTAGACCAGAGCACCTGTGGAATACATGGAGCCATTTCAGAATAAGGGAACTTCTGCCAGGCTGGCACCTTCACCTGCTATTGGTACCCAAATGCTTTTATGAGACCACTCCAGCAAACTCTGGTCCTGCTCACCACCATCTATATCATTTGTAAGTTTATAAGCTCATAAAGACCTGCCTCATATCTAGCTGTGCCAGCCATGCTTACAGAGGGGAACGAGTGTGACAGTTTTACAAAGTCCATGTCAACTGTGGCCTAATTGCCAGCAGATTTGCTCGACAAGTCATTTACAGCAATGTTTACATCATCCATGGAAGCTGATGCCCAGTTCCGAAAAGCTTTCAACGCTAATAATGTTGCATTTAAGAAAATAATGAATGAATTAAGTGAATAATGAGAGAATCAGTGTAATGGAAATGAGTTTCAGATTATACTTCAGTACACGATCCCTATAAGCCTACAATGACTATCCATGTAGTTGGCTTTGAAATAAAGCAACTTTTAATGAATCACATGCAGCTTAACTATACCATTGTCAACTTCAGCTACTGAACCTAATACAGAAAATAACATCTCAATGAAATTGCCCTGGACTCAGGGTGTGAAGTAAACTATCAATATTTTTCTAATGTCACTATGAAATCCTCAATATTGTTTTAGTGCCTAGCTAAACTAATGTACATTTACTTTCCCACATTTGTTTAATGTTAAAGTGAAGACAGTGATGGAGCAGCAATACACACTCTATGCATTAGGAATTGATTTGCTAAGCCTTAGAACTGACTGGCTAAGCATCAGTGTTGTGCTGTTTTACTGACTCTGCAAAGCCCAAGAGTCACAAAGTGGGCTGGCTTTGCTAAGGCTTGGAACCATGCAGGACTGGCCAATCCTATAGGCCTGGCTTTGCTAAGACTCAGAGTTAGGCTGGCATATACTGTAATTGCTTCAATGAAAGGCAAACACCTCAGTAAATCACCTCCCTTTAAAGGCTACTGATTGGCCCTACCAAGCAGATTAGGAAGACAGACACCCACAAACTGACAAATTGGATGCCACTGTTTTTACCCCTATCGACACACAGAAAGGCAATAGGCTCAGAAAGGCATAAAAAACGCTCTGGTTCTTTTTACATTCCTTCGAAACACACATGCTTTGTTCCAAAGTATTTGAGAAAGGGGAAGAAAAACAGGAGACACTCTCTCCGTGAGACTGTTCACTCTCATTTTCCTGAATTTATGACTATGCAGTTGGTCCAAACACAAACTCCTCACTCATTTTCTGCAAAGTTGTTTTGAACATTTCCTGGAGTTGCTTTTTTTCATTTACCTACTTCATTCACTTTTCCTATCTCTTCTCTTCTGTGTTTCTTTCCTTCTTCCGCTCCCTCTATATTTCTCTCTGAATCTCGGTCTCTGTGTTTGGAATGCTTAATATTACTGCTCAGTATTTAAAGCAGTAGCCTTCTTTCTTTCTCTCTCTCTCTCTCTCTCTCTCTCTCTCTCACTTTCTCCCTCTCACACACATACACAGACCACTCATCATATCTTTATCTCTAGCAGAGGAGGTCCCACTTGCCCACCTCCTCTGCTCCTCCTCTAGAAGGGCAACTTTGCTCTGGGCATCCAGGCTGTGCTCCTGCTCTGAAAGCTGGAGCCGGTGCTCAGAAGAGTCAAGGTGAGACTGCAGCTATATGAAACACACACACATACACAGAAAGACAAAGTTACCAGGTAAACCACATCGTGATGGTGCAATATAATGCTTAACATGGAACTATTCATAAAAAGTAATCAGTATCAGTAGGACTGCTTGCCTGAATTGCCACATTTTTTCACTGCTTACAAAACGTACACTCTTCAGGTGAACATACCGAAAGACGAAGTTTCTCCACCTCTGAGGTTTTCTCAAGGGCCTGCTGCTCCAGCTCTCCACATCTCTTCTTATACTGAAGAACCTGTATTTTAAGAGGCACATCTCCTTATAGAAGCACTTCTACAGACCACAAGAGTATAAAGCCTTTGTTTCCATACATCTGTGTTCTCTTGACCACAAGTGATAGTGGCCACAAAGAAGTACAAGCTGATGTGCTGAAGGACCTTGGCCTGTAGTTTGTGTACCAGCTGGGACTGTCTGTGCTGGCTGTCCTGGTAGGCCTGCAGCCTGAGCCTATAGGCCCGACACTCTGCCAGCTTCCTTTGCTGCTCACCACTATACAAACTCTCCTGGTCCGATTCTCCGGACTGCACAGCCAGCATCTGTTCCAGCTGCAAGAACAAGTTCAGAAAAACACACACATATGGTAAAACACAGGTCTCCAAACATATGGGAATGCCCAAATATGCAAGCATGACACATGTATGCACGATAGGAATGATTGCATATATACATGTGTATATACACTAGGCATGGGCCGGTTTAAGATTCTGATGGTATGGTAACCTTGGATAAAAATATCACCGTTTCACGTTATCACGGTATTGTAATTAATGATCTACAATGTTGTATTTAAATGTCTGGGTAAAAAAACAACTCTTTTTTTATTCCAACTGAACACAGTATATTTTATTTTAGAAAACATATCGAACATAAAGCGAATGAGTCACACGATGAAGCTTCGGAAAGGAGTGGTGGAAGCTAGGCTTAGGTCAGAAGTGAGCATTTGTGAGCAGCAGTATGGTTTCATGCCAAGGAAGAGTACT
>JBBKCR010000101.1:8080327-8099666 GCA_037577295.1 Ladigesia roloffi | reverse complement strand
ATTTTTGCTCTGAGGATGCTGATGGAGAAGTACAGAGAAGGTCAGAGGGAACTGCATTGTGTTTTTGTTGATCTAGAGAAAGCATATGACAGGGTGCTGAGAGAGGAGCTCTGGTATTGCATGAGGAGGTCTGGAGTGGCAGAGAAATATGTTAGAGTGGTGCAGGACATGTATGAGAGCTGTGAGACAGCAGTGAGTTGTGCTGTAACAGTGACATAGGAGTTTTAGCCACTCTAATCTTTTAGCCACTGGGTGCAGTAGAGTTTCAGGAGTTAGTGCTAAGGAGCTAGTGCTTCAAATGAGCTAATGCTAAAATAAGTGTTAACTTTACAAACTGATTGAGAGTTGTGTAAAAACGGGCTTAAAGCAACTAAATGAATACAAGTACATTTTAAGATTTGTCTTGCCAAATAAAGTTTTTATGACCATTATAGTCATGTTCAATCTGACATTTTTTTAAGTTTCTTTAATGAGGAATGTAACTTATATTAACTTTATCACACATTCTCCAGTAACACCATTCAACTAGGGGTGGGCAATCTGGCAAAATGAGATTTGTTAAGCATCAGTAGTATCACATATTTTAATTATCCAAAATATGACTACAAAGACTTTTATTCAACATTCTATACACTGCTCTGCAAAATAACAATACCAATTATCTGTTTGGTATGATATATAGAGTTGTTTTCTGTTTTTTTAACTGCTGATCACCTTTATGTTCCAGCATCTATAAGCCTTTTAAATCTGACCTATTCTCATCCAGATTCTGAGAAGTTTTGTCACATATTCTCCTTCGCTTAACAAGATACAGTGACTTCAGTCAATGTTTTGAAAATGATCTGATGAACTGACTCCTGCAGGTTTAAAAACGCTCAGTGACAAAATCAACAGCATAACTCAATTAAAAATTTAATGTCTGGCATGTTTACAATTTTTGACATGTTGGGTATATTTGTCTGTGCTAGATTATATCACAATATGTCACACAGTTTTGTTATTAAACTGTTATTAAAATGTTTCTCTACAGGACAACAGTTAACAGAAATTAGTGCAGTGCAGTTTGTAAAACATTGAATGAAAATCATTTGAACTTTTCACATTGTCCAATTTGTCCTTACTGTTGCAGTTTTGTCAGAAACCAGAAAACAATAAACAACATGACATTCTGTGCACAGTAAACACGTCCTGAGGTGTCAAGAAATTATATTTTGGCCATAACACCACCCAAACTGGAGGAAGGACTGAGTGCTGAGAGCAGAAAGCAGAGCTGGTTCATTCCTGGACAAATGTGCCTTTTTGAGTCTTCAATCTCAAAGTCCTTTAACCTCTCTAACCCCAAAGCTTCTACACCCCACCCTAAACCCCCATCCCCAGCCTGGTGCCAGACACCTAGTCCCCAATAATACAAACCACATGTTTCCCCAAACACATCAACAAGCTGGCCCAGCTGGCTACAACAAAGTGAGATTGAATGAGGGAGAAAAAGAGAATCAAAGAGAAATAGAGTAAGTGAGAGTCAAATGAGAGAGACAGAGAAAGAAAGTCATTGAGAAAGAAAAAGAGAGAGAGATCTATCCTTAAATTAAACATACACACAAATCAGACATAATTAAAACTTATACACTGGCAAAAAACCCTACCCCACTTACACATCTCTCTCTCTCTCTCTCACACACACACACACACACACACACATACACATGCCTACGCACATACACACGCTGAGCTTCATCTCGTGCTGTTAAGTTGTGCTGTAGTCTCAGTATGGGGCTGGGACAATAGTCCCCCTGTTCATGCCTGGAGCCAAGGGCTTCACAAACCTTAATAAAACATTTTTTAAACAGGCGTTCTGAGGGCTTTTATTCCATATACTACAAAGAGGGGCGAACTTGCACCCGGCTTTGGGCGGTTTTGGGGTTCAAGGCTCACAGGGGAACGAGGGCCTGTTTTACAGTCCGTTGTTAAGGTGACAGCTTTGTGGGAGCAAGCAGGGAGCGAAAAACATGGGTGGAGAACAAGAGAGAGGGGGAAGAGAGAGAGAGAGAGAACAGCTGTGTTTAAAAGCTCCTCTGGAAACAGCTGTTTGCAACACTATCGATTATGTGTCTTTGCAACTATTTTGGAGCAATAATTGGCAATTTGTTGCTGCAGCCCACAGAAAGGCGACTGGGTTTGTTTAATTCAAGAACATAAAATAAATGGCACTATCACATACACACATGCTCAGGCACTTTTATTAGGCTGTTTTAAAGCTGCATGGGGTCACTGCTGCAGCACAGCCTTGATCCAAGCAGGCTTTAAGCATCGACAAAGAATAAAATGGGTTTGTATTAGCGAGTTTTTGCAAGGAGGTTTTTAAGGGCACATAAAACCATTAAGGCAAAGCAGTCAAATCTTGTAGCTCAGTCACACTTTATGTAAATGTGAGAATTACATTCTAATCAAGTGGACCATTTGATAAATTGAAAGGATTTGGCATCTACATAGACAAGCAAAATCATGGAGCTATAGTAAAAAAAATCTTTCTTCTCTCTTGGAAACAGGTCGATAGTAACTGTTTTCTAAGTGAGAACGGATGATTGGAGAGCTGTCTCATTCACTCAAACCTTGTATGACGTCAAAGAATTAACATTTCTGTGTCTGATAAACAACTGCTATGATTAACTGCAATTACTTTTCGTTTTTATTAGTATCATCTATCTCAGAAAAAGACTGATTTGCTATGGGTTTGTTAGAGTTACATTAATGGACTAAATGTATTAACTACCCTTCGAAATTCAAACACATTCCTTTCATCATGGAAATGTGGTCTTTAATATTCCACTGAGCCTGATAATTACATGAACACAGGGTGAGAAGGAGAATCAGGCGAGCATGCGGTTTCAGACTTTTGGTGTATTTCTCAGTATAGGGGGTCCCCGAGTTACGGACACAGATCCGTTTCTTTGACAGTGATGTAACCCGAATTTTGGTGTTCACTGAAACACACCCTAGCCTAAGTCACAGAAAAAGAAAAAGGAAAGCTCCCTCCCAGTGTTACTGAATATTCTTCCACCGCATGCAACCAGAATATTTCGCCTGTAAGTAGGAGGCTAGAACTGTAAGCCAAGTGGGAGTGGGAGTGAGCAACTTCGTTGTCGAGATTGTTGTATCCTCAGGGCCTCCTGTACAGGAAAAAAGAGCGGAGAGTATACAGATTCTCCTGTAGAACAGTTACAGTATGTACAGGCTCTGTATGATGCTATTAAATCTCCCACCCGCCCACTCTTGTCCTGGCAAATATACTGCCAATGGTTTATCATCTGTCCACAAGAGGTTACCCAGAAGGTTTCCCAGGGTCTTAAAATTTAGAGTTTAAAAGTCATCATTGCCCACACCTCAAGATAAAAAGCACGAAATGATTTTGAAGATCATCTACCCTGACAGAATATTATCTGCCCACTGAGCATTTTATGAGGAGTACTGCTGGATTACAATTTGGCATATGGTTAAAGTGTAGTAAGTTTTCACACCCTGGGCTTGTTTTTGAGGTGGGTTTCATTACTGCTGTTTTTGAGTGTTTCTATTGCATAGTTCCACATATCATGTTAATTCATTTGGTTTTGCAAAGTGCTAAATAATTGATTCATCCCAACCATTATTTGCAGTTCACAAAATAATATTTATTAGTCTAAGCCCCACTGGTTAGCTACAAAAACTCAGGCAGTCAGGAGCAGTGATGCAACGCCCCATTAACTTCTCAAGATGTTGTTTAGCAACACATTTTTCACACATTTATTTATGCATATTTTCACAAACAAACAACAATTTGCAATCACTCTTTTGGATGTGGGGGCTTTCAAAGAAAGCCAAAGGGTCTTAAAAGTCATTTCATATAAGAGCCTGTCATTTGAGGCCATCCAATGCTAGTTTTACAATAATGGACAACATGCAATTCATACTGCATGAGACTTCCTGGGCGTGTGTTTTATACTACCATATGGTTTCAACTGTCTTTTTTTTCTCTCTCCTCGTATCTACTCCTTGGATCTTGCCTCGCTTTCAAAAGGGAGAAGCCCTGAGCTGTCCTCTCAAATGTGTTTCGAGTTAGTGTTTTTATATTACTTAATATTTATGATTTGTGCCACTCCTTGTATTGTCTCAATTGATAAATATTTCAAAATACATCAAGGAGCAACAGTGCTTTGATTCAGCTGCCAATAGCCAACAAGAGAACCGTTCTCAAGGCCACTGAAAGCTCTCTGCGAGAGGGCCAAAACACGCTGCCACAAGATTCTGTTTCATTCTCCATGTGTTCGGAAGAGCTGCGCTCTGGATTGACCTACAAATATGAGAGCAAATATGTTTAGCATCATGTCCATTTTCCATGTCTAATTGGATATCTAGTTTAGTTCCAACTTCAAGCTCACTCTGTAAAAGTGTGAGTGGCCTGTATGAGGTCCTAGCCCATTCCTAAACCTTATAAAACTAGTGACCATTATCTGATTAACTTCAGACAAGGAATTATCATGCCACACTGAGCAGAAAGTGGTGTTTTGGAATCAGATCAGACTTCTTTCGAAGGTCATCACGGTTCATCCCCTGGTGGAAGGTTTTACAGATGGTTAGGAAACTTCACTCCGCTACAGGGCTTGTTCAAAAATACCTCACAGAAAAAGAATACAGAGAGGTCCAGATTTGTATATTCTTCTATTTCTTTACTGTGTAACCCTTCAAGTACATGAATTTTAAAACTGAATCAGGCAAATTTTCCCTCATCCAGGGCCAACTTTACAATGTTCCGCTGATAGGAAAGATTAAAAGCTGCAGTACAGACTACATCTCGTAAACTTTTGCATCATCAAGCTAATCCCATTTTTAAATATGACTATCAGCAGTTTGAGTGCAGTTTGGTAGAATTGGAAATTCTGACTTCACTGGAATGTAGTATTAGTGGTTCTTGTCCCTGGATTGGACTACTTTGTCTAGTGCATCCAACACAAATGCTTAGATTGAGATATTGAGAATTTCTTTCACAATCAGTTTTTGCAGAGTGGTAGGGTACATCATCCTGCTGAAAGAATTCACTGACATTAGGGAATATTGTCACTGTAGAGGGGTGCACGTGGCCTTAAACAATGTTTGGATAGGTGGTACAGGTCCCCCACATGAATGCAAGGACCCAAGGTTTCCCAGCAGGTCACTGCGCTAAGTATCACACTGCTTCCACATTGTGCCCTGGTATCTATTCTCTATCTATTTTGATGTCAGCTACAGGAATATAAAGCCCTCCCCCAGCACTGGACTGTGGAGAGGTAAACAGTGTTTTCCGAAGTGATGGAGCTCCATCCAGTCCCATGTGATTGAAACTAATCATCCAACATCAGTACATGAACTCACTAATGTTTTGTGGCTGAATGCAACCAAATCCTAGCAACAAACAGTAACATAGTAATATCTATTGCAAAGTCTTCCCAGAGGATTAGAGACAGTTACTGTAGCAAAAAAAAACCCTTTTGATTTCAGATGAAACACAAGCCGAGCAGGTTTCTACAAATGTTTGGACACAAAGTGTATTTATCTCTCAAAACTCAAAGAAGTGTAAAGGAACTGGCCAGATTCTGCAGTATCTGCAATATTTGAAGTTCAGTATCTGAAAGGTTACAGCTGGGAGTGTTTCTCACTGCTTGGCCTGGGCCCAGAGGCTTAATAAAGGGAATTAATGTAGTGAACTATCTGTCAGATTCCCAAACACAGCTGGAGCAGACATACAATCCACACGCACACACACACACTCACACACTGACACATACACACACATCTCTCGTACCATGCAGTCCCTCTCTAAACGCCTGCCCCTTTCAGAGTCCCACTGTGAGTGCAGCTCAAGCAAGAGAGGCCTAGCTGGTTGTGAAAGCTGTTTTTGCAGCATCAGTGTGTGATTACACAACGCAAGCCAACAAACAGATAGCTGACAGGGGCCTTTACTCAGTACTCTCCCATCGCACAAGCCAAACATCAAGAGCACACAGTCACAACCACAGGGACATAGAGAAGGCAGGGGCTATACAATCACTCACAAACATGCACAGACACTCAGAAACAGAGGGACTTGGAACATAGCTTAGAGGATCTTAGACGGGACTATTTCCAATTAAACTGATTAGCCCCTGTCCGACATGCAAACAAATGTGCAAACTTACACAAGTTGAGCCTTAAGCCTGCTTTTGTTGTTGGCTTGCAATTCGCTGAAATATCAAAGACCAATCAGATTTATTTAGAACACAAACAATGTCCCAAGTGTAAATGTTTCTGATAGTATTTATTACTATTTTGTGTTTGTTACTATGTTGTACGTGATCTGAGGCACAGATTTGTTATTCACTGACACCTTTATAGCCATAAACTCACACAAGCTCAAACTGTCTCCCAGGCTGCTGAATTGTGAACAAAAGTGCAGAAAGTTCACACTGCTGCCTCTCTGTGCTCAAATCACACCCATATAATGTAGTACTTAAAAACCCCTGTGGCTTTTTCGTTCATTATTCTTGCATTTTTCCGATTTCCTAAAAATGTTGGTCATAAAGTGTACAATTTTTATCATTTTTCTTAATCGTATTTATTTATCCATAATGAATGTAGATATCAAAACAAATATGAAGGTAAACATCAAAATAATAAAATGTTTAGATATATCTGCTTTTCATATGAAGACACTGTAATGAACATTAAGCTGAGTGATGTAAAATTATACCAAATGTGGAGGCAAATCTTAAAACATTTGCGGGTGTTGTTTTGTGTTAATGTCACTAAAAGACAAATCAAGTGTCCTTGCCCTTACTTGTAAGCGAGAGAGACTTTAGAAAGAGATAAAGGGAATATTTTATTACATTCAGTGATTGTTCAGGGATGTGCCCTACTCAGCCTGTCTCTATAGAGTGCCCATCACTTTTATGACTCAGGACCAGCGTACAGAGCGGCCCGGCTGGCCTGGAGCCACGCGCAGCAGTCCACGGATCAGCGGCTTTACACAGACAAGAAAAACAAACTGAGGAGGTCAGGAGAGACTGCAAAACACTCTCCCACCCTCCCACCTTCCCGCCCTGACAAAACAGGCCTTATCAACATTAGTAAAGTTTGACGAGGCACCCTCAGAGTAAAGCACAGAGGATCAAAACATTTGCTGAGGTGCACTTTGTCAAAAAGTCTCCAGCTGGTCCAAACCTCGAAATTAATGGTTCCTAATTAACCTAACATCCCACTGGCAATAAATTCTGAGACTTTGTCTCCTTTAACTCATTAAAATCTGTCCTCAGATCAACTTGGGGCATGCATCCATGTTAGGCTTTGTAAGGTGAGGTGTTATGCTTTTCCAACTATCTGTATGCTGCTGTTTTTTAGGTTTAAGGTGTTCTTTCATAAAACTAACATGAACATTTTACTTAAGGACAACAATGCAGAGGATGCCTATATGATACCAACATAAGTCTATAATGACAGCTATCATCTTACACAAATACTCCAAGATTTAAAGAAAGCAACAGTTGACATAACACATGAAAGGGTGAGATCAAAACAGACAAAAGCAGCATAAGAACAACAGAAGTTAGTTAGAAAATAATTCAAAATGTGTATTTAGTTTTTTTTTTTTTTTCACAAAATGCTTTCCGTGCAATAAAGTGTTACCAAACTAAGAATAAAAGGTGACAGATGAAATATATTCCTATATTTGCAGATTTTTGTCAAAAACAACAACAGTTTGGCTTTATATGATTATGTTCTTTACATTTCAAAATAAATGGAATGTCAGTACTGAGACATTCTTTTGTGCTTCAGAATAAAAGGGTTCCAATGGTTTGCCTAAAAGTCATTTTTAAACTTTGGATTGAGGATTTATGTTTAAGTTTAAAAGCATGAGGTCGTTGTGTGATTGTTGTTTTTCTTTAGTTCAGTGCTCTATTTGGTTAACATTTCTACTTTATCATATATCTGACTTTATGTTAAGGTCACTCCCCCATACAAAAACAGGCTATATCACACAGGCTCAGTCCAAAAGCTGCCTCAGAGCTCTAAAATATACCCATGTAATCCCCTGACACACACCCGCATGCACAAATTGACACACTCCCACAAAAACACAGGCGCACACACGTACGCCGGGGGTGCCTGAGAAACTGCAATCTGGCAGTGCCCCAGTATCAACACAGCGGGGTCAAAGTTCAGTCCAACTTGTTCTCCAGCCTTCTGAGACGATGCAGCTTTTCAAACTTGGGTCATGCTTCATCTCAGTTCAAATTGGGTCAGGGTTTATCCTGGTTCAAGGGCAATTTTCAGGGGTCACAAGCAATCACAGTGGCTTTCTTGAAGAGCATAATCGTGAACTGAATGTTCTTTTTCAACCCACTGTTTTTAAAAGACAGGGGAGGGTCTGGTAAAATGGGTAGGCTGATTTCGTTTTTTTCAATTAGCAAGATGCTTTACAATATTCCACAGTGAGTTCCATCCAAAATTTCCATCCAAAAATAGACAAGAAGTCCAACACCAACACCACCTCATCTTAAAATATTGACCACAGTGTCATTGACCACAGTGTCTGCATTTGACTGTTAGTGCTATAAAGCATTATTCTGTGAGTTTACGTCACGCTGCCTGTGGAGTACTTTTTTGATCCGTCCAGAGAGTCAATGCTGCATGCCAAAATAATCCTTCAGCACCATTATGCTTTACTGTATGAAAATGATTGTTAATGCTAAAATCCACATTCATAAAAAGCAAGCAAATGAAGAATTGCCAGTGCAGTATTATTGGTTGCTGTCAACATGCTCTCTTAACATGTTTATACTTTACAGTTTATGTATTCTGTGTTTATATATTCTGCCCTTGCTACACAAGGCTGACATGGTGAGAAGGACGCTAATATTCAATAATTCTCATTAATAAATACAACTTTAGGCAAAATCCACACTGTCATTGTATGTTATATCCATACCATCTCTGAGACTAGAAGCTGCCTGAAATCAGCTCTCTTAAACCGACTGTTCCAGAGTAGAATTATTTATGGAAAATCACATGTCACTGTCAATATTTTCATCTCCATGTGAGGCAGACATTTCTCTGGGTTTTAGGAGGATACCCATGTTATGATTTATGAATATTAAATAGTTTTTACTTAAATCTGCACTGTATATAAGCCACACCCCCACAACCTTTAAACGTTTGAGTGATATCATGTGTTGCTAATGTGTCACATCTTCAAGAGTGGGCAACATTGTAATAAATATAATATAAAGACACTTGGAAGATATTTTCACAAAAACAGTACATATAACAATAGGTAATGAAGTATGATCAGTTGCATGACTGATCTGAAGCAGACAAGCCCAGGCAAGCACATTATGATGCAATTCTTTACAAAAAAATTAAATATGGTCAAATTGCTCACTGCTTACATGTATGTCATTTCATATCGTCAGGACCACGAAGGAAATGGTTGCTGCCCCCACACCACTAAGAAAAGTTAGAGACTGCAGAAGTCCAGCTGATTACTGAAGTTAATGCACGGTACTACACAAAGCTACAATCATTAGTTTCTTTTAGTATTAAACAAGTTGTTTTTGTGCCTTGCATAAATAATGTTTTCTAAATGGAAGACTATGTCTGGGCCTAAACACTTCTTATAACTTCAATGTGAACATGTGGTATCTGAAATGCTAAGTGTCTACAATGGCAAAAATGAGAAAATTTAGATTTTCCAAGACATTTGCCCTTAAAAGTATATGTTATACCACATTACATGTACATAAGCACCTTGAAAACTGACAGAAACCCTTAACAACACTCATAAAGGCCTAACCCCTCAAGTTTCATACAGATTCTTTAGTCAGTTTCACCCAGAAGAGTGTTACAACAAGTGTAATTTGCCCTTACGATCGATGTTACCAACAAAGTTTAACCAGGAAAAACAATATTATGTGAGTGCATAGAGGACAAGGGGTTACAATGAATGAAGTTATTACCTTCTAAGATAAGATAGGAATGGTTGTCTAGACGGCAGATCTTCTTCTAAGTGAACTCAATAAGGCAAGCTCTATCACAGGCCAAATTAAGTGAATTGGCTCTTACTGTTATGGGAAACACTGCACAATCTCTGCAGCAACACTTGGCCAAGAAATCACAGTGTGGCAAGTGTAGTACGTGGTGGTCGGGGGGGTGGGATGCATATTGGATATGTAAAAGTATAAGATACATTGAAATGCTAGCATTGGTTTTGCTGCAATGAGTGCCATTCAATCAACAGGGCACTTAAGTGAGTTAACATGAGATCTCCCTGTCAGGTCATCAGAAAAATGCTCTCTCACAAGGTGGAAATGTGGACTGAAGCTGGAGAAGCTCCTCACCTGCACTAGGTCAGGACAGACTTTGGAAATTTTGGAAAGCATGTACTCATGCAAATATGTCATAAAAATGGTTTTGACTGTAAATGGACTCATAAAACTATATTTTTATCATCAGAAATGACGTGAGAAATCTATCCGTATAATGGATAAAGGCTTGGAAAAAAATGCCTGCATGCCAACACAGTCTGACTTCTGTTTCAGCCCCATAACATATAAAAAAAATCTATCAACAAATAAACAGTCTATTTATACCAGCCAGACTAATTAAGTTTTATTTATAGCACAAAAATCCTAAAATAAGCTCCAGTGGCAATGTGCACACTTGGCCTTCATTAAGTTTAGGCAGCAAAAAGCGACCACTGTTATCACAAACGGCAGCTTTGTGGCCCATGAAAAATGAGCTGTTTCTTCCATGGCCCCAAGAGAGAAAGCCAGCTACCTTCCCTCGTTCCCCCTCCAAAAAAGAAATCGCAATCCTAAGCATGGGGGATGCCAGTAATGAACTGTGTGATGCAAGACCCTCCAAAGAGGGAGGGAGAGAAAGAACCAAAAAGAGAGATGGAATCGCAGGGTCTTAAGGAGATTATTCCAGAAAAAGACCCCCTGTCTGCTGTAAAAACTCAAGCAAAAAAAAGTGAGAAGCTACTAAGAACTGCCACAAAACTACATCTTAAACATGAACTTTGAAGAGCTGTGACTTTTATCTTACAGATCGCGGCTCCCGTTGAGTTTACCTTCACCCTTTGGGCTTTTCGAAGGCAAAGTTTGTTCAAACAGAAATAAATACATTTCGTTTCATGTTACACAGCTCGTTTTCACATTTTAGCTCTGAGTTTGTTTACTGAAAACTTCAAATGGGCTTCCCCTCTTGGAAAGAGCGATGTGCTGCTGATGTTTACCGTGCATATATTCCATTTCAAAGCCATATGGCTCCCTCAAGCTGCCTCTCTCTCTCTCTCTCTCTCTCCCTCTCTCTCTCTCCTCATCAAAAAACCTCTGTGACTGGCCCCATTGATCTCTCCCACACACACACTGGTTTACCTACCATCATATACAGAAAAGATAACAAAGGACAATGAACAGCATTATTGAACCTGCTTCCATAATATTAATGAGGGTGTTTCATCCATTCATTCTCATCTAACTGATTATGCCTGTATTACACACTCCTGGGTGATTAGGACTCTTGACTAGCACCAAGGAGGCTGAAATATTTCACTATGTCCAAACACAATTTTTAATGTTCCTTTAATGTAATCTTAATTTTTAGAAAAAAGCGGCAGCTAATTTAATTACAATAGACACACACAACACATATGATAATCACAGACAACAATTAAAATAAGCTTTACTATAAAAAGGAAGCCAAATTGTCTAAAACATTATATTTCTAAGGTAGGCTTCAGAGTTTCTATCTCAGAGTATTAATATACTGCTCACCAGGGGCGAATAAAGCTTTCCAAAAGTTGTGGTGGGGGGGTGGGGTTTGGGACACCAGGTAAAAAAAACTGAAGTCCAAACCAGAAAGATGAGAGAAGTAGTAGCTGTTTTGCCTCAAACATATGTACTACATTATGATTTTCATAATGTTGTTGCTAACTGACCTGAAACATTGTGGAAGTAGCTGTGAATTTAAAAAATATTCAATGTTAAATACTATATTGCCAGCCACTGGAGAATATTGTGTACATTTATTTTTGAAAAAACTGAAGCGGAACCAGAAGTATAACCATAGGACCAATGTTAACAGGCGTCTCTCTAACAGCAACAACAACAAAAAAAAAGATGCCTTATTGACTATTATCACAGGGCAACTATGGTGATGTTTCAGAAGCTCTAGATAAAAGCTTCAGAACAATAAAGAGGGGATGAGTGAAGTAATTAAAATGTAAAGTAAATATCTAATGAAGGATCACATTTCAATTAGAAGAAATTGAGAAAATAATAAGGGGGGGCTCTACTGGATGCTTGCCATTTATTTCAAATAGCAGTAAAGGCCACATTAAAATGCCTAATATGACTCACATGTAGCTGCCTTTGAAACTTAATTACATTTAGTGAAATTGACCGCCTCCTGTATTCCATATACATAAACAATATTTATTGTTTATTACACATTCGGTAAAGTAGGCTTTGATTTATTCATCAGCATTAATTATATACCACAGAATAGAGTTTAAATGATAATCCTTGTTCTTTAGCAACATAATGTAAACTAAAAAGGCCTAACGTCCCATTTTCCAGTGCTAACACTGTGTGTATGAATGGCTAACACGTGTGAGCTGTCGCAGTCATCCTGCCACATCACATCAGGCAGAGAAAGCCAAACCTCTGTGCCGTTTGTTGTGGTCTGTCATGGAGAAGTCTCCCTTAAAAACATAATACATCATCTTCTGAACCTCAGATTTATCTTGTACAACTCTGAAAAGGAGGAATGTTTCCCCGGGTCCCTGTTAATTTTGCATCGCTGCCAGTCACTCTGCTAAAGTCTTCAGTAACATCTCTTACCACTAAATAGACTAATAAACGATATGCAGCTTAACAAAAGTTATACTCCAAACTCAGGTGACAAGCTGGCTTACATAAAAAAAACATTCTTTGCTTTGTTACATGCTTTGTTCCAACCTGCAAATCCAATCAAAAGCCATCTGCAACAATGTCCATAATTTTGCTCAAAACATTTTCCTCTGACCAGCTTATTTCACACATTACTGTTTGAAGAAGCCTGTGACTGCATAAATGGGTCACAAACAGTTTTGTCAATGATTGTCTATGGACATTATATTTATTCTGTTGTTTTGCTGCTGACAACCAATTTTGTCGACATGTGTCTGTCTATATGTTGACCACTGATTTGTGTGAAGATGTACTCCTCTACTGGAAGCACTGCTAGTTATGGACTTTTTTGGTACATCCTATTTAGCCTGGCAGTAAAAAGGCTGAATGATCAGTTGAGTCCACCTACTTGTAACTCCCTGAAAAGAAGAGACATGGAGAGAGGTGTTCCTCTTGCTCGTAGGGCTTTTTTCTATCTTCTGTGGAAGCTAATTAAATTTGTGGCTAATGGGTCTGAAAAGTCTTTAAATCTAGTTGCATAGATGCCAAGTAAGCAATGGTGGAAGCAAAAACAGTAGGTTCTGAGGGTGACGTGGATGAATGTTTACACCAAACTAAGAACCACAGAGCCTCTCCCAAATAAATAAAGGGCCATTTTATTAATATCCCTCTAGTCGAAAAGAGCGATAATTAAATTCATGTGCAGGGTCCTGTATATTACTTGTCCAGTGTGCACACAATTATTAGTTTTAAATAAAACAATATGGTGTTTTAAATTCAGCAATGATGCACTAGAGCCACTAATGGTTAATCTAAGCTTTTAGAATTGCTCAGAGCGGCAGCGTAGCCTAAAGAGTGCAAATCATCACCTGCCTGTGCAACAATAGCCCAAATGTGTGCACATCTCTGTTATGACTAGGGCTGCCCCAAAATAGTCGACTAAACGTTAGTCGATATGAAGAAGGCTTGGTCGAATACATTTTCATTAGTCGGTTAGTCGTTTTTTTCTCGGCAGTCCGCTGCCGTGCTACTTTAAGCCTCGTCTGGAGCCAACTGTTTCGTTTTGTGGCAAACAAACACAAACCAAGAATAAGAAATAAAATCCCATTCATTTTAATCCATTCTGACGACTGTAATTCCAATATTTTTCGGCCTATAAGACGCTCCGTAATATAAGACGCAGCCAATTTTCAAGGAGGGAAATCTGTCCCAAAACTTTTGTCCACTGTAGATACATAACGTCGCGTCTCGTTTTAGTCAACGAAAATGAAGAGACACTTAAGCAGTTTTTATATTGTGACACATTTAGTCTCGTTCTTATTCGTCAACAAAAATACATTATAGCTTTTGTTTCGTTTTTGTCACATGACCTCGCGTCTCGTCTCGTTTTTTCACGAGGGTCAGAGACGTCTCCACAGCAACAGTACACGCCACAAATCCAGGCTGCAGCACACATATACAAAGAGCACCACACAAAGTTAGGTGCAGTTTAAATGCAGGCAAAATGTTTATTCGTCGGATAAGACGCACCATCGCCCCCCCCCCCTTCGTTATGGGGAAGAAAATGTGCGTCTTATAGGGCGAAAAATAAGGTATATCAAATGTTTTACCTCATGTTTTTTTACCTCAGTTCCGCTCGAGCTGCGTCTCGGTTGCTGCGCAACAAGGTGTAGTGGTAGGGTAGCGCCGAGCCGAGCCCAGTGGACTGTACCTTCCCTTGTATATAAGCAAGTTTTTATATTAATATCATAAATGAACGATTATTCGACTAATCCCTAAATGCGGGAGTGTTAGTCGACTAGGAATATCTTTAGTAGGGGGCAGCCCTAGTTATGACAACACACTGGGCTCTATTTGGACAGACATTTTCAAACTATATCGGTTATTATTTAAACATTCTTAAGGAACATCATGTGTTTTATCTTTCCTTTACCTGGATGTATTACTTGCCCTAGATATAGAAGTTAATACATGGGACTTACTTTACAGTTCTTCAGGTCATAATGGCCAAACAAAGTCATAATTATTCATGAGGAGGGTGCTAACAAATATGGCGGAATTTAAAACAAATTCAGACAGAAACAACAAATTGTGTAACAACACAAATTTACTCTAATGCCTAAATGCTAGAGCTGATACATGTTCATGCCCATTTTGTTCCATTTTATTTTTTTGAGAATATATAGCCATTCAATCTGTTTTGGTAGATCTTTCATTATTTACTTCCTCTTTTATGTTAGGTCTCTGGCTACAGCCTAGCAGGTGGGATTCTATTAAAAATAAATGGAATACAAATAAACAAAAAAAAAGGTATTTTGTCACTTTAGCCATACACACATTATACAGGGAAATTAAACAATGTTCCTTCAGGACAAACATTCCTTTAAACATCCTCTGAGCCCTTGACCAGAATTGTTGTCTGCTATAGCAGCCTTCTATAGACTGACACTATATAGAGTTCCTTACCTCAACCATGGTGGAATTTGGGGAGAACTGATTCGAGCTGTGCATGATTAAATGCTCCAATGGCAGTAAACAGTCTATATGGGTGTGAGTTCTGAAGCTCGCTGATGGCCCCATGAAGTTGCCCAGTTCATTTTTAGCAGTAGAGCTGGGTGGGAAATACACCACCAGTATTAGTATGATGGTAAATTCTTTCAATTTATAAATAAAATGGTCTACACTCATAAACTCCAGCAGCAGTGAGTAGTAACTACATACCAGCACAGCATTCACACACCAGTCAGGTGCTGATGTAAAGACAGAGGGCCCTATCCCCACTTTTTCCACACAGTGCAACTGTCAAAGTGGAATGTTAGCATGTTGTTAACCTGTTAAATCATGTCCAGAATTCAATCACAGAGGCATGTCTCCACAAAAACTGCAGATTTTGAACTCACTCTGGGCGTTGGGAGTCAGATTTTGTCGTTTATTATCCAGGAATCAAGCATTGGCATACAGGTTATGCAGGATGGGTGGCCAGCTAGCATTAGCCTAGCATGGCCCCCCACCCGCTTGCTGCAATTTCACTTCCTTGCACACAACTAACAATGTCCTCCCCTCCAGCCAGCGGAATCAAGTGATGCCACAGTCTGAGGACCTGGTCCCTGCAGCAAGCCGAGGTTGCAGAGCTTTTACAGGGGTCCAACCTCAAGGTAAGCTTCTTGTGATATCTTAACTGCAGCAGGGTCTGTAAGTCGTAGACATGTTTACCAGCTTTTCTACTACACATGTTGCCAATTGTTTGGTGCGACGGTTGACTGAAAACTATACGTGTGCACCCAAGTTTTGGACCCGGAGATGCCGATGCAACTTAAGCATGATGCCATCTGGGTACTATTGACCGCAAAGGTCACTGAAGGCCTGAATTCATTTTAAACCATTTAGACAACACCGAAGAAAGCATTCATGAAATAGGTGACCAAAAGTTTTTCTACTCAAGACACCTGGGGCATCATTCCTCCTGGATTAGAGACTCCACACAGACATGGCACCCTAATTACATTGAGATACACCAGACTAGAGAAATTTTTATATTTCCAGACTAGGTCAAATGATTAAATCATCCAGGACGCATGACGAGAGCAAAAGGAGACTGATGTACTGTCAAAAGCAGTGTGTTTTTAAGAAAGTGTTTCACAGCATCATCGTCATACAGTTTTATTTTGGACAGTGCCATTGATGACATTGTTTTATCAGGACCATTGACTTTCACACTCTCAGTTTCCATCATAATCTTATTTTGAGTCATGAAACAAGACAGACTTCTTTTGAATAGAAAATATTATCCTTCAGTCCTTGATCAAAAGGCTTAAAACCTGGCTGTTGCATTAAGATGTTGATTGCAGATAGGTTTTTGCTATACACTATAACAGATTGCCATTCATACCAGCACAGAATATATATTAATTGTTTTGTTTTGTTTTATTTTGTTTTCATTGCCTACTTTCCCACACAAATAAAATGTCTGATGTGTACAAATCAAACAGAGCATTGATTCTTATAGGATCAGGCATAGTCTAAAGTGGTCTGTTATGACCAAATACATTTTAATTATGATTAATTAAAAAGTTGGTTTGGGTGCTAGACGCTTATATTATTGTATTATTATATGTATAAAATTCATATACATTTAAAGAAAAAGACCTTAAAATACAATCATTTTCACCTAGATAGGCCATGTGCAATGAACAGGTCCTGTCCTCATTAAATAAAAAACTTTGGACAACAATATGTCATAAGAAGATCAAAAAGCAAAAATGATACTAGCATTGGAGAAATGGCAGAAATTTCACCACGCACATAACAGCTCTATGCAGGTAACATTCACAAAGAAAGCTGGCCTCAGTGGCGCTACGATAAATATATTAAATTCCAGACTTGTTACTTGTATTACAGGGCTATAAGGGCATGGAACATGTGCCACTGTGTAAGTCAACAATAGTTTACCAAAATACAAATGGCATTGCATCACTCTTGCACTTCCAAAACACAAAGTGCATGTGTGAAGCAATGGCAGTGCTGCCAGCCCTTTTAAAAGAATGCAGCTCTGTAACGCATTGCAGGAAACCCATATTCATACCAGATGGTGATATATTGGTGCCATATTCAAGTATTGTTTTTTGCAAATGGTGCAAGAGTTACTGCCCTGAGAGCTCGACAAGGTCCAAGTTAGGGACACAAACCATACTTCATAATACGAGTTAAATACTCTCTGCATAATTTGGCTCTCATTCAGGGAATCTATGTATTTGGACACTGGAAACAGTTTTTCTTAAGAGCAATAATTTACTTATGTCTAGTTAAGTATTAGGAAAATACTTCCTTTCAACTCCGAATATATGTTTATCCAAGTGTTATCCCAAAAGAATATTTCACAAATTAATCAAGATACAAAGAAATAATCCCATACAAAAGCAATGCAGCACCAGCATCAGGCCAAGCTCCCCAAACCTGTCTGCACCAGAAAGTTCCTCTATTGCGAATAATCTTTGGTAACAGCCTGTAATAAAACCACTCTAAGCCATTCATTGCCTTTTGCAAACCCATCACAATTTTTTAATCATGCCCTCTCTCAGCAGTGGCTCTGTCAGTTCCCTGAGTGTATACAAGCCAGGTTTGCCAAAGATTTCTCTTAGCGACCAATTAGTATTATATGTGCAATCCTAAATCATCACACATTCATTAAGTAACCTCAAATACTTATTCTCTGTGGTTTCTGCCACTGCATGAAATTTTGTTGTTTATTAAATATTAGGGCTTGGCACATTAATATATCATTACCGTTTATATTTTATTTGATTACATTCATGTTTAAGTTGACATTTACAAGAAACATTTTAATTGTAACAGTGTTAAAGGGAACACTGCTGTTTAAAAGCTAATTTATTTAAAATGTTTGCAAAGCAAATGTTAATGCACTTTTGTTCACATAGCAGTGCTTTAAAAATCACAATATACTAGGTGCTACTTTAGAATTCATTATTTAATTATGTCTATATCTATGCAAATAATTGCAAGTAATCTCAGAAAACCATGTGATTAATAGTGATTAAAAACTTTAAATGTGGGCAAGCATTATAAAACATATGTACCAATGTATATAATTATAATATTTTACATATAAAACAATACTACTGTCATTCTTGAAGTCTGAATTTGCCATGTAAAAAGTGGAGGTGTGCGGCCAAAATATAGTTGAGTTAAAATTAATGGCCTCATTATTTAAACATACTCAACTATGAAGTTAATAGTACATTTTAACAGATAATATGAAAAGTTAGAACATTCTGTATATTAAAGTACTTTAATGCTGGGCATCAGCTAGATCTAGAACAACACTCTTACTACCAAGCGCTGCATTCATTTATTTTGGTGACAGTGCTTTTCTGACCATCCCATCCCAAAGAATTAAAATGAAAACATGCTTGGATCTGCAGAACACAAATATGGTAGGACGATCCTAGATTCTACTTAAACTCCAAATTGTTCAAAGAGCACATCCTTTGTGTCACACATCAGGTTTAGTCTGCGTTAAATAATGCAGAATTTTACAATGTTTGTATGCCACCAGCTTTTGGGCAAAGCAACCTGGTGATGTGTTTCCAGTGAAACATATTATTAGACAGGATCGCTGAGCTGATTGAGCATTTTCACTCAATCCCAAGGAGGGATATTGGGACGTGAAACATTGCACACAATGATATAATCAAAAGTCAACAAGATATTTTTCGGCGGGGAAAATTTAGAGGGGCACATTTATCCAGTGTGCAAACTATACCACGCTGTCTGGACGGGTGGGTGTCAGTGTACCTCTTTAAGTAGTCCGTCTAGAACAGGGGTGGGCAAACTTTTTAACTCGCGGGCCACAATGGTTTCTAAAATTTGACAGAGGGGCCGGACCA
>JBBKCR010000101.1:8015141-8040409 GCA_037577295.1 Ladigesia roloffi | reverse complement strand
GTGTGTGTGTGTGTGTGTGTGTGTGTGTGTGTGTGTGTGTGTGTGTGTGTGTGTGTGTATGTGTGTGTGTGTGTTTGACTCACCAGCCAGATGACCAGAGAATAATGACCCATATGAGTAGCTGCATGCAAAGGTGTCATGCCATCCTGGGCTCTAATATGAACATCAGCTCCACAGTCTTCCACCAGATACTCCACCACGTGCAGATGACCCTCCTGACAGGCCAGATACAGTGGAGTGGCTCCGATGAAAGTCTGTCGGTTCACACACCTGGGAGGACAAAGCAAAATGTGATGACAAGCAAATGTATCAAAACCTAGTTTTAGAGAAGCACAAAGTATCATCATGTTATCAATTAATCAGTTTGTTATCCAATTTATCAATTTTAGCATATTATCAAAAACCTTTTTGGCATAGTATTAGTAATATGTTCAGCCGGAGTTAAGGAATTACTTCCAAGCATAAAGTTAGTGATTAACTTTGAGCATAAATTCAACAATTGGCTGATGCCAACGTGTGCCCACAGAGCAATGTTTGGGCCAGTGCCTTCCTCAAGAGTACCTCAGTGATGATACTAGCAGTTGGGTTTTGAAATTTACAAGCTTCTGATTGTAGGGCCAACGCACTAACAAATAGGGCATCCAGATATACAATTAGCAATAAGGTTAACTTAAAGCATAGCAAAAACGTCTTATATAGCAATAAAGTTTTTGCACAAAGTTAGCAATAACTTTGTAGCACAAAGTAAATAAAATAACATGTTAGCATAAAGCTAACAGCAACTTAATAGTATATAAAAATTAGCAATTAAGGTTTAGCTCAAAATTAGCAATAACTCATTAATAACTTTACCAATAAGGTTTTAGCCTAAAATATGCAATAAGTAATTAGTGTAAAGGTAGTAAATTTGTTTTTAAAACAAAGTTAATGGTAATCTTTTAGTGTAAAATGTGTAAAATATAATTTTAGCATGAAGCAATATTTCTTTGAATATATAATAAGTTTTCACAATAAAGTGAGGAACAATGAGGAACAACGTATTAGCACAACACTTACTAAAAGATTTCTGGTTGTGTAAAAACTACTGAACAAGATGCTTCCATGGGGGTGTGGTTTAAATATACACAGAGATCTATTTGCTTAAGTGTGAAAATGCTCTATTATTGTTTCCCCATTCTATACTTACAGCTGATTTCGTTTACCCTCCTCTCGGCCTTTTCACCCCACTGTTCAAACATTTTCCTTTCTCTGCACTGCCACATTAGTCGTCTATTCAACCATGCAACCCATGTAGCCAGCAATGTGAGAATCACTTATCTGATCCAGTCATAATGGTGCCATATGTGAAAGAAATCAGGAGATACCAAATCATGATACATGTACCTTCTAAACCTAAACATGAGAACAATTTATACTGAGACTTATATCTAGCCAGCATAATATACTTTCCCAAGCATATCACAGCTGCTTCAGTGAGGCACAGAGAAGTTTACTCTGCAAAACAAATCAGTGTCTACTCTATTAATCACATAGGTTAATGAAAAGTTCAAGGGATCTCCTGAGTGTTTGGAGGCCTTGTCATATTTAGCCACATCAAGAGGACTACAAGTGTTAACTCACCACTCACATGCATATCTCCATTACTGGTGGTTTTCTTGTGTGATTTTATTACCCATAGGGAATCACCCAATCGTAAATACATGTAGACACATGAACCTTCATGCTCAAAGCCATAATAATGAAAATAGAGCTCACTGCAGGCCCCTTGTACATGCTGGACTTAAGGTCCACACCTTGAAGTGCAATAACAGTAAAAAGCAATTAGCCAACCCAGAGCACACACGCCAAGTTATTACATGTTACACACATTCTACTAAAATTAAAAAGACCTATTGCTAACTTATTGATAGACCAGATGTGCTAGTCTTTGCTCAACATCTGCATCTGTGAGATTTGTCAACAATTACCAGGTCCAAGAAAAAAACTGCTGTATGTTACAAGGTGGGGTCCTCATGGATCAGACCAGCAAAACCTACGAACACTTGACCAGACTGATATATGGGGAATTTGGAGGCCAGTTCAACACCCTGACCTCTTTGTCATGTTCCTCAAACCATTTCTGAATAATTTTTACAGTGTGTTAGGATGCAGCATTCTGCTGAAATGTTTAAGTATGTTTCCAGCAGTTTGGGCTAAAGTTGCTCTTCTGTGGGACTGGACCAGCCCTCACTACCATGTGCACCACTGTGTCTCTGTGAATGTTTTGCTAGTTTACCAGCTGTTTGTTCTTGGACCGCTACAAGAAGGTAATAATTTATAATCATACAGATTGTCTGACCCAGTTGTATAACAATCACATTTTTTTCTTTGTTTAGGTCTTACCCTTATGTTGGTCCATTTCACCTGATTACAACACATAAGTACTGATTGTTCACTCGCTTCTAATCTCATTACAGTTGCCACTGTAATGAGATAATTCATGTTTGCTTCACTATACCTTCCTGTGATTTTAATGTTGTTTTTGTTCTTACCCTGGCGCCTGGCCAATCAGAAGTTTCAGGCAGGAGAGGTCACCCCTGGCAGCAGCATAGTGGGCAGGAAGAGCCCCACAGTCAGTCTCCAGTTCAGCCTCACTCCCAAACGTCAGCAGCCAGCTGAGGACCTCCACCCTCCCAAACCGGGCTGCAAGATGGAGCGCGGTGGTCCCTGCAGCATCTTGCTCCTGAAAATAAGATGCTATGAATTAGCTATGAAAATTCTGAACCGAAACACAGAGGAATTTAATTAAATTTGACTGGCTTGTATTTCATTAATGAAGTCATTGTGTGACAGAACAACCAGGGCAGAAAATGTCTGTGATTTACACACAACCTACAATAACTGGCAGCTTTTTAAGAAACCCTCACTACTAACTTGCTTCTATGCAGTTAGAGACCGTATCAAATGCTCATTTCTGGTCAGGTTTTGATCGCAGAACGTGTTCCTAAAACACTCATACAAGTGTCACATACTCCAAGTCATCGCCATAGTCCCTGCTGTGCTGAGATTGGTCCACCACTAGAGTTGCCACATTTGATTTGAGAAAACCGGGACAAGGGGGCGTGGCGGGGGCGTGGCTTTGTCACGATTTTTGGCTGGCCACAAACACAAGTGGCAGAGAATGGTAGGCCTTACCCCCCTCCGAATAGTTGCCAGTCGGCGTTGTAAATTGTGTACCTCTTTTTCTTTGCCGCTGACCCTGACTTTGACTGTGCATCCTCCTCGTCCGTCTCGCCCCCCATTAACTTATATTAAAAAAAACAAGTCGAACGTAAATGTATTTTTAACCAGGCATTCTCCTATCTTACTAACCCACATTCCGTCACTCTCTTGAAAATTCTGCCCCTGGCAGTTGCTAGGTGATGCTGATGAGTTAATGTAAGCTTTCGTTTTCGCGCATGCCTGCTTCTGACAGCTGGATCAAGATACCGTAAGAAAAATAGTAGTCAAGGATTGCATGAGCAGAACGTAGATTTTATTAAAAGTGAAACTAGTAAATAGGCCTACTTTAAAAAATTGAAGTGCCTTTGCACCAAAAAAACGGGACATTTGGTGTCCCGGGAAAGGTTATAAATTTTCCGGAACAGACATTAAAAAAAGAGAACAATCCCGGGAAAACCAGAACGTGTGGCAACCCTGTCCACCACCCAAATAATACATTCGGTTAGCAGAGGTCCTTTATTAAAAAAAGATAAGTAATGGCAGTTAATGATGGGTTACAGGTTGTAACTGCATATCTATTTGCCATGAAGGAGTCTGTGAATGTATTGGATGTAGTGGGCAGAACAAGCATCAGTTTTGTAAAACGTTCCATTATTAATGCTTTTATGTGATTGGCAAGAAAACGACAAACTTAATAGAACATTCAGATACAAATAGATCATGTACTGATGTCACCACAAAACCCCACCATAGCAACTGCTTGGAGTGTGCATTCATGGACACACTGCAAACCAATCCTAAACTAGCCACCACTGCACTGCTCCACCAGTGTAATCAAATAAAGAGTGCCGTCTTTTATTCATCAGATAAAAATGTTGTTCATATGTACATTAACCATCACACACCTTTGGCCTTCCAATGACATTGCGCGAAGAAAAAAAAATTAAACAAACAAAAAAAAACTTCTCACCCACATCTCTCTGACAAACTCCAGGAAGACCACCAACTTGGAATAATGTTATCGCTTTACTGAATGATAACAAGGCACTTAAATGCGTACTTTAATACAAGCCAGCTGGTCATAAATTTGATCAAGGGGTTGTTGAGGTTAAGAGGGCCGGTTTACATTAGTGGGAGAGAGGGCTGTGGTGAGGTCCCGTGGGGCCGCTGTGGGCCCTGGGCTGCTCCAGTAAACAGTTCGAGCGTTAGAGGGTAGAGCAGGATCCCTCCGGCCCATCTGCTCCTGATTAGCGTGGTCATGCAACACTACTGGACAGAGAGCACACAGAATGAGAGAGGGTGATGTAAACGCACCGCTCTCACCGTCCTGCAGCAGCTGCCCCTAACCATTCCCGGATTATGTAAAGGGGTGTACTAGGAGCAGGTGGAACTTACCAATGCAAGTTTCATTTGGCACATGAGCTCACTAGGTGCTGAGGGAAATAACTGTGTGAATTTTTTTAATCAGGAACAAATTACTCTCGTTTTGATCCTGAAATGCAGACATGCACACATGTAAATGTCACATGCAAGTTGAAGATAGGCCTACATTTACATTTATGGGGGGGGGTTTATGAAATGGGGTGGATGGGTCCACCAAAATTCTTGGAGTTCTGTCCCCTCCTACAGTCGCACAGTCTATCATACCGGATACCGCAAACATATGTTGATGTCATGGAAGAAACTTGCGTACAGTTTTCCTTTTAAAAATAAAACTCCGTCCATTCTCTTTACAGAGACAGTGTATTACTCACACAAACGAAAGCATTTATCTATCAGACACAGCTTCTCAGGGTGACCCTTTAAAAATATGACCAAATAGACAAAAATAAAATTCTAAGGCCATATTCAAAACTAAAAAATTGTTTTTATGGGCTGTAATACACTGCTGTGAAAATGGCTGCTCTAGTTGGATTTGAACACTGAATATAATTTATATAATTAAAATAATAATTCAGAATTATAGCAAAATATTTGGATTGTGGTGTAATTGGTGCATTGAACAGATTCCAAAAGAATTATGGACAGACACACCTAAAATATCTGCTTCTCACCTGCACACTGCATCCTGCACTCTGCACAAGCCACTGCAGTTCACGTGTGTGTCCAGTGGCAGCTGCATCATGGACAGGTGTGGCCCCGTTCAGAGCCCTGCTATTAGCTGCCAGCCCTGCCTCTGTTACCAGGAAGCGCAGACAGTCCAGCTGACCGCAGCGAGCCGCGTGGTGAACAGGCCCGGCCCCCTGAGCATCAGTGATGGACTCTGTCAGGTGCCCAGCTATGGACAGTTGCTTCAGGCCTTCAACATCCCCTACACAGGCAGCAGCTATAGCCTTATGGAGCACCATCACTCTCCTGCCTCTATTCAACCAGCACTGGCTGCCTGCATCCAGGCTAAGGAGAAGCTCATCCTACCCTGACCGAAAACACACACTAGCATGGCAGGTGGAAGCTGACACCACAGATACTGCCAGCTGGCAAGTAGGCTAGTGTGCGTGTGTGTGTGTGGGGGGTGGGGGCAGAGAGGAGCAGGTCAAGCCCAGTGAGCTGTAAAGGTAATGAAAGAAGCCCAGGTACGGCACAAAAGCACAGTGGCTCACTGCACAGCATGGCCTCTGTGCCCAGACAGGCACAAGCCACCGCACATGGCTTGACTGAGCAACATGGGCCTGCCGGAAACTTAAGTAACAGGATAGCCGGAGTCTGAAGACATGTGAGGACCGGCATATGGAAGCATGGAGAGGGTTAACTCTGGGTTCTTACAACTCACATTAAATATTCATGCTCCTCTGAATAGCCCAAGCTGTCTAATCTACAAAGGGAACATGGGCTGAGACAGAGCAGTTTGGATGAAGTTTGTAATCTTTAATGACAAGAGAACAGCTTAACATCAGTACATTAAAGCAACTTAAGTCCCTCAGCAACACCTCTCTGCCAGTTAACTACACTGGCAATAGAAGATTTAAAAGATATTTAGTGCAATATTTCCTTACCATTACTGCTTTGGTACTAAATGATCTCCCACAAAGGGTTTTAAAACCCCCCGTTTTCTACAGCATACACACCAAATACACATACAGTCAAATAAATAATTCAATATTAAGCCACACACCCCTGTAAAATAACAGTTCCCCATTATCAAGACCTTAAAGCAAATTTTTTACTGTGGGGGTGATGGAAACCAGGCATTAGAGGAGGTAAATGCTCCTAGGAGCAACAAAGTTCTCATTCAAAACAATTACAAACACCTGAGACATTGTTTCATGAGTGCTCAAAAAAAAAGGGGTCCATGTGCTGCTGACACCATGGTTCCTGGTTCTCATCACCATCATTGTAAATAAACCAGTCTCTACATTTCTTATCAATGTACTCTCATTGTTTTTATCTCAATTAAATTATGTAGAAACTTTGGATAAAAGGTGGAAAAGTTTAAATAAATAACCTATTTACTCTAATCAACTAAATGTCTGAACGCATGGTAAAATGTGGTACTTACAACTCATTGTTGTAAACAAATCAGTCTCTACATTATATACCAGTTCATTTCCATTGCTTATTTTTCAACAATTACATTATGTATAACATTTTGGAAAAAAAATTGAAAAGTGTAAATAAATAACATATGTACCATGATCAATGAAATGTCTTGCCACACAATAAAATGTGCTACTTCAAGTCATAAGCCTTCACCTTACACATAAAGCAATGTAAGAGCAAATGCATATACATTCATTCAGTGCTGTGGAGTAACATTGACCACATATAGGGGCTAAAAACAATAGGCACTAGTTCTTTCACTCCAGTTGCTCCACGGTGTCTCGCAGGTCCTCCACTATAATGTCCACGTCCTGCCGAGACGTCCCCCTGCCCACGCTGATCCGCAGAGCATTCATCGCCACGTGGTACTGGATCCCACAGTTCAGAAGAATATGTGATGGCCTGCAGGACACACAGAGATGTAACAGCCACAATTCTAAATAAGTTATTGCAATGAATTATTACATCTATAAGTAATTGATATGTGTGTTAGCACTTTAACTGTATCATTGTAAATTATATTTTGACATGCTTTGCAAAAAACCTTTGTGGCCATGAATACTCCAAAAGTCAGCACAAACCATTCAGCAGCAAACTGCAGTACAATCCTTTACATGGGTCAGATTTCTGGCCGATATTGCCATTACAAAACTCATACAAAAAACACAAGAGAGCTTGGACTGGGTCACTGGGCCCGAGTGCAGGTCTAGGCAACTTACTGATCTCCTCGGTCTGAGTGGCAGGCAGCACCCACACTGGCCATTAACCTCCTGCAGGTGGACAGCACTCTGCGACCTATGGCAGGGGGAGGTCAGGTTAATAATTCAGCTTAGCTATTGTGTTTTACAAATGGCTGAGGTCATAACCTGACCCAATTTGGTTCAGCACCCACCACACATGAAATACATTTACCAAATTAATATTTTTAAATTCATTTCATGCACTGATATCTCCATGACCAAGCATTACTGGCAAAGTCCCTTTGACAGTAACCACACAAATACCAATAAACTGCAACATTCCATGCCCAGCAGCTGGCCTTGGACTGTCAGAAGAAGAACTAAGACTTAAGACCATCCAGAAAAACTGAAAATATCCTGAACACTTAAAAAAATAATAATACACAAGCCGTCAATGTCCGTTTGTTGTAAAACTGACCTGATAGGGGCTTTCCAGGCCCATTTTCCTCAAATTCATAGATGCAAGACAGTTTCAGATACAGATCAAAGTTAATTATGGCTCACTTAACATTGGCCTTCTTGCTTTTCTGTTGCTAATTATGAATGTAAAGATTAATTATATAGAAAGAACCGCAGTTCATCTGACAAAATATATGATATATATAATATCTTTCAAGACCTTGATTATTTACACAAACTTTCAAGGATTTCAAGGGGCCATAGGAACTGTACTGAGAATGTTGATTAGTCTTTATAGAAGTCTTCAATAAAAATAAAAGTGCAAACGACTTGAGACACTCACCTTGTAGGCCTTGACCCAAAATAGAAATATTACATGTGTTGGGCAGTGTGTCAGTTCCCGGAAAATGACTGTTGAAACGAATTTTCTGTTTTCCAAACACAGCCTAGCAACAACAAAAAATGTCACATTCAGTGTCATCTGCCTGGACGTTAATGCACTGATGTAAAGAAACCCTTTAAAAACCAACAGGACTGACCAGCAGCCGCTGCTCTAGGTACAGCTTGATGTCTAGGAGATGGGCCTCATACTCAGCCAGGTTTGTGGTCACCAACTCTGCAGCCTTGCCCAAGAGGAAGGACATTTAACACTGAACCTAAATAAAATCTTGATGGAAACACTGTTCACTAGTCCTGAAACATGCCAGTCAAAGAGGTAAAAAAATGCTGTCTGTAGCAAGCTTTATAAAATAGACAAATATAAATAAAGTATGACAGTAATACAGCGGTTTACCTTTCCCAGACCAGCAATCATTGCTGTGTTCTCAGTCCTAAGAAACAAATAGGCAGGAACAAATTCAGTTTCAGGGTCAGAAATTACGTATTATTTAATATATTTCTAAACAGACTAAACTTGTAACAATGATATACAACACTGATGCTACAGCAGCAGACAATATAGACATGCAATACCCTGGTCTGAAATTGCGCTCCTGTCCTCCACCAAACAATAGAGGGTAAACTGGAGTCATTGTTACAGGACCATTTGCGAACAAGGCCCCGATTCGAGGAGCATAGAACTGGAATGCATGATGAACAAGTAAAATGAGGCTCTGCATAATATGATGACTTTGATAAGTTAACAGTAAAGCCCTTCCAGCTCCCACTGTTTACCTTGTGTCCAACTACTGTCAGGTAGTCCACACCTAGCTCTTGTGCATCCACCCTGATCTTTCCAATGGCCTGAGCAGCATCAGTGTGCAGTAGGACTCTGGGAGAAGATGAGGACCTGTTTGCTGACCTCACCCTCTGACAGATTTCCCTGAGTGGCTGAAGGAAGATTACAAAAAAATTACAAAACAATAAAAAACTTATTTTTTAAAAATACTCTAATTATTTGCTACTGCAGAACACTAACCATAATGACACCTGTTTCGTTGTTGGCCAGCATAACTGACACCAGGCAGGTGTTGGGACGCAACGCTGCCATCACGTCCTCCACCTCCACTCGTCCAGTCACCTTGGAAACAGGCAGAAAAGTGACATCTAGAACAAAAATCCAATTAAAGCAGAATCAGTGCAAAGTAAAAGTATCACAAGCATTTAAAACTCAAGGTCTACATCACTCAAATATTAGTTACATAGTAATATCAATATCGTAACTGAATCACAAATTTAGTATTGATAAGATGCTGATGTACTAAAATCTTTTAAATGAAATATATTAAAATACATGTGAACAAAAACAAGCATATTTAGCATGCATCATCATAAAACGCCAGAAGCCTTGTACAACATATGCTGTCTTTAATGAGATCTCCCAGTAATTAAGAGAAACAAATAGGTTGCGTGTTTGAGCAAGTTAAATCTAATTGTAGTTTTGTTTATAATTCAAAAAGCGTAAATCCTCAATACCGGCTTTGCCTGTTTTTAACAGGTGTTCAGCTGTGAGTTTGATAGAGTCATGCTCAACATTGGAAGTGATGATGTGAGGGAGAATCTTGTTGCCATTCAGCTGACGTTTCTCCTCTCGCTCCCCCTCAGCTGGGGCTCTGCTCTTCCAGAAGTGTTCCAGCGCTGAATGGAAGACCATATTATTTGCCTAAGGGACGTGCAGAGGGGAAAAACTGAGAATAGAAAAGGGAAGATTGGTAAAAAACTGAAGTTCTAGTTTGTGAACCAGTCCTCACCTCAGTGCCACCAGAGGTAAATATGATATCCACTGCCCTTCCGCCAATCATTTTAGCTACACTCCCTCTGGCCTGGGTAATGATGTCTTTGGCTTTCAAACCTGAAGAGACACTGTAATATATAAGCAAATAATCTCTTCATGGAGTCCCAGAGATCCGTTGCATGTCCATGAGAGAAGACAGAACATACCTGGCAGATAGGTGCTGCTAGGGTTCCCCCAAGCATCGCGTAAAGCACCTGTGATCGCACTGATCACCTCAGGTTCCAATGGTGTGGTGGCATTGTAGTCCATGTATATTCTGGTTGAAGAGCAAAACAGTTCTCTCTATAACTAACACCTCTGATTTTATATCAGATATCAGATACATACACTCCCTATAAACTAGGGATGCTCCGATCAGGATTTTTTGTCTCGGTGATCGGCCAATCCTGATGTCGATTCTGATCCTTCAAGTTTATATAACGGATATGTAAGCTCTTTGGTCACCATTCACTTTTTACAGATAAAGTAATACTATAAATGTTTCCTTTGTTATATATGTGTGAGTGCGTGATGTGTTTGTGTGTGAGTTTTCTCTTGTTGTGTGTGTGTGTGTGCGTGCAAGAGTTCTCTCGTGTTGTGTGTGTGTGTTTGTGCACGAGCTCCGTCCTGTTGTGTGCGTGATGTCTCTTGTTTTGTGTGCGCACGCGCGAGACTTCTCTCGTGTTGTGTGTGAGCGCACGTGAGAGTTCTTTCATGTTGTGTGTGTGTGCGAGAGAGTTCTCTTGTGTTGTTTGTGTGTGCGAGAGAGTTCTCTCGTGTTGTGTGTGCGCGCGCGAGAGAGTTCTCTCGTGTTGTGTGTGCGAGAGAGTTGTCTCGTGTTGTGTGTGTGCGAAAAAGTTCTCTCGTGTTGTGTGTGTGCGAGAGATTTTTCTCAAGTTGTGTGTATGTGTGCGCGAGAGATGTTCTCTAGTGGTGTGTGTGCGTGAGCGAGAGAATTATCTCGTGTTATATGTGTGTGTGTGCGCGCGAGAGATCTCTCTTGTTGTGTGTGTGCACGTGAGAGAGTGTTCTCTTGTGTTGTGTGTGCGAGAGAGTTCTCTCGTGTTGCGTGTGCGCGTGGGAGTTTCCTCGTGTTATGTGTGTGCATGCGCAAGTGTTCTCTCTTGTTGTGTGTGTGTGTGTGTGTGTGTGTGTGTGTGTGAGGGCGAGAGAGTTCTCTCGTATTGTGTGTGCGAGTGCGGGAGAGTTCTCTCGTGTTGTGTGTGTGTGCGTGCAAGTTCTCTCATGTGTGTATGCGAGTTTATCTACACTGCAGCCTTTTACGATTAGGTGATAAAGTACCGGGTTCGGTACCCGTCCCTAGTCCTCATGCATTGACGTCATCAATTGTGATCGGTTCCTAAGATCGGTCAAGTTTAACGAGTACTAATCGAGTCATGCAGTGTGATTATCGGCCTATACCGATGGTCCGCCGATCAATCGGAACATCACTACTAGAAACCCTTAATCTGTACGTCCACCTTGCTACTGAACAGGTAAAGTCAATGTTGTGATGCAAATAGCCCTTGATCAGTTTCTGGTCAGCACTTGGCTGGGCTCTCAACCAAGCTGCTTTGAAAACAAACACTGATCCTATAGGAAAGTGCTCAAAGCTTCTTCAGGGGCATCCAGATTCATATGTGTCAGTGTCACCAAATTTCACTGAAATGATACCTGGTGAACCTGAGGCCAGTGGTCAGAAAGTGCAATGATGAATTTAGTAGGGTGCTGAAGATTATGGATGACATCAGGCAGGTTACAGTGTGGGTTACTTGTCTCTCACCTTTCCAAAGCAGGCCCAATCTCATGCTCTGCATTTGGTCCCACGTGGTGTGACATATTGTCTGCACTATGATCCAGATTAAGCGAGGAAGCAGCTTTCTCAGACATTTCCTAAATGAAGAGGGAGTGGAGACAGCATGAGCTACACCGCACATAGAACAAAGATGTTCCCGAGAACACGGTGATTCGTCTATATTTACTGGCCAGTTCAGTCAGACGTGTCATCGTGGGTTATTATACCACCCTCACCGCAGTTTAAAATACTTTTATGTGCTCCCATCATTTTAAGAAGCATAATATTGATGTTAGACACAAGGGAGAGAGCCGGTGATGCACGTGTGCGAAGCACGGCTAAACTGGCTTTACTGGTTTTAGTGACTGATCCCTCCCTCATGTCCTTCCGATCGCCATATCGAAAGCATCCCATCCCACAGCTAACCCAAGTGAAGCATAGATAATCAGACAAATGAAGCCGCTGGGTTCAGCAGGGTCGCTTTCACTTACGGGGCTGTCTCTGGTGAATCATTTACTCCTCTCCAGATGGGTTCAGACACAGATCGGACAACACCTTAATGCAGGAAGCATTAACTCAGCTCTGCAGCTCTGCTCTGAGAGCCTGTAGGCTCAAATAGCACCATCTAGCGTCTAATGGAGACACACAACCCGTCCTGAAATCTGATTGGCTGAGCCGCATGGGAAGCCGTTGCAAAATGCACAACATGCACAAAAATATTGGGACGCACGACCATTCCATAAACCGGGGATCTGCATTCAAATACATAGGTTTTAATATGGAATCTTAAATAGGAAGAGCTTACTCTCCTCTTGGGAAACTTTCCACAATATTTTGGAGTGTTTATGTGGGAATTTGTGCCAATTCACTAATCTAAGCATTTATGAGGCCAGGTACTGATGTCGGACAAGAAGCTCACAATCTCGGTTCCAATTCACCCCAAAGGTATTGGATGGGGTTCAGGTCAAGACTAACTGATTAAACTCTTTCACACCAAACTCATCTAACATTTTATTTATGGACCTTTATGGACTCTTAATGGGTCCACTGGGGCACAGTCATTCTGGAATAGAAAAGGTTCATCCCCAAAAAACTGTGTCGTGCCATTGTCCAAAATGTCTTGGTAGTATTAGGATTGTCTTTCACTGAAAGTAAGGGGCCTAATCCAAACTCTGTAAACAGGTGTGTCCAATCTAGTCCATATAGTACTATGAAACCTAACCCCTTAATTTGACCCTTTAATATAACCTTAATTTCTACCTTAATTCCCAGGAAAGTAAGGAAAATTAAGTGGAAAAGTGCAGAGATTAAGGCTAATTAAGGGGTATAACTACTGAATTTTTCCCTTATTTTAAAAAATTGGCCCTTAAATAACTGAGTACGAGAAAATTGTTACTTTTCAATACACTGCGCTACTCAAATTCTGGAGCTGATGATTTTATACATAACTAACTATGTTATAAACTTCACTAACTATGTCCTTAGAAAAAATGGCTACATATATGATTCTAATTAGCCTCAAATATCTGTATTTTAGTCCATTTTGCCTTTTATCAAAGTAAACGGAGACAAAATCTCAATGGGCTTCTTTACTGGCCCATTTAGTGCAATATGTAAATTATGAAATCTGGGCTTCGGCTACCTAATCATGCACTGCTTTTACAGTATGGAACTGTGCAAGAAGTAGTTCAATTCCAAATGGCTCTGAGTGCAGAAAACAGATCACTAAGGTGCACTACATAGGGAGTGAGGAGACGTTTGAGTTTCAAATTCTGATTTTGGGGTGCAGGAACTGCCATTGCATTAAATTACTTTTTGGGGTTGTTTATGGCAGTTTTATTCTTATTAACTTATTATTAGTATTAACTTAGTATTTATTGAAAAAAATGTGCATTTAATCATAGTTTTTGTTGTCTGTGTCAAGAGGCCTCTGGTGGCTTGATGCTTTTTAAAATCAATGAGCTTATCAAAACCATGCATTAAAATGATTTTGTCTTGGCTAAGAGGGTTTTAGGTACCCCTAAGTGACTGACTAATTAAATTTAAATCTGTTTAAATGAAATGATAAAAATAATTTTTATTTAAGTTTTGTCTGAGAAATAGAAAGTTATTGCCTTACCTAAGTTTTCAGAGAGAAAGCTGGTACTGGGAAATCACAGCACCGTTTCTGACCACAAAAAACACAGATGAACTGTTAATGTTGTCAATCATTACATGCAAGCAAACAAGTCAGACCAAATGCAGTTAAAAGGCCCTATTTTATCCACCATATACTCCAGCTTCTTTTATTTGACAGAAAATTACCATGACTCTGAAGTGCACACCACACCAACAAATTAAGAAACACAACAAATTAAGAAACACAACAAATAAAAAGACACAACAAACTGAGAAGAATAAAAACAACATTGAGAAACACAAAAACGAATGGGGAATCAAAAAATTTAATTAAGGTCAACAAAATCAAATTAAGAAGTACAAAAACAAAATTGAGAATAAAAAAACAACATTGAGAATCACAAAAACTAATTAAGAATCACAAAAACAAATTGAGAATCACATAAACAAAATCGAGAAGCACAAAAACAAAAGAGGAATCACAAAAACAAAAGACGAATCCCAAAAACAAATTGAGAAGCACAATTACATCAAGCGCTCCCGGAAAGGGTAGGTACCAGTCAGAAACAGGAGATATCACTGATTGGACGACCGTTCTGGAACCGAAAGTTCCTCTGTCTGTGGCGCATTTTTCCAAACATTATACTACTATTTGGGAAGAGGATTCTTTTCCAAGATTGGCCAACCCTTTGACTGAACGAAACAAACTGTGATTGGTTGTTTGACATGTCGGTCAAAAAGCCTTATCGGTGGGCCTTGACCAAAGAAAGCTGCTATGAATTCCAGACATTCAGTCGTCAGTCAGAAGGTCTGGCTACGCGAGACTAGGCCCCAACAGACCCTAGGATCGCCTCTGCTCCCTGGTACCTGCCCTTTCCGGAAGTGCTTAATGTAATTGTGTTTTTGTGATTCTTCTTTTGTTTTTTGTACTTCTTAATTATATTTTTGTGGTTCTTCTTTTGTTTTTGTGATTCTCAATTAGTTTTTGTGCTTTTCAATTTTGTTTTTGTGTTTCTCAATTTGTTGTTGTGTTTAGTAATTTGTTGGTGTGGTTTGCACTTCAGGGCCACCATAGAAAATGAAGCGTGCATCATTTCTCTTCATATCATTCATATCACTGGGACAGTGTGGCAAAATAATAAAACATAAAAGCGTTGATCAACATATTTAATATAGGTGAGGCTTAAAAAATCAAAAATAAATAATGTTGAGTCTGTGGTAAACAAATCAGCTAGTGGATTTGTTGGATTATACATATTTTATAAAAATCTCAGCATTCTGAACAGCAGACAAAAGATTCTTCAAATAAAGTAAAAAATGAAATAATTCTCATTAATGTCTGCTTCATCTAATTTTCTACCTTTGCCATATTTTTATTCTTGAAGAGATTAAATGAAAAAAACAGACAGAGGCCTTTTTATAGTGTTGCATAAGTTCCACATTTATTTTATATCAGACATTGTGTTAAGGTGTAGGCTACACAAATATTTTGACTCCAACACTCAAAAGAGACATTAAACTACTGACCATTTAAGATGGTAACAGCTGCATATTACACCATTCACAGCAATCTCGTTTATATACAATGCAAAGTAAACCGAGAAGAAAAGATAGAAAAAAGCTAGTGAATGGAGTTTGTGCAAACGATGAAAATGGAAGCACACAAATGAATGCGATTAATGGGGGAGAATTGATTCTTTGTTTTTTTTTTCTAGTGGAGGCTGCTGCACGGAAGCAACGTGATGCTGAACGGTGGTGGCCATAGGTTGAGGACAACAGTGGAATGCCTGGCCTTCATTAAGGTGATATAGACTACATTATGCACATCTCATTCAACACACTCTCAACAACATTTTCAAACAGATGCACAGACAAAAGACAACTCTTGCATACATGTCCACATACTGTAACAAAAGTCATTTAGACCTTGTCTGATATCGGCTGTTTTACTTTTTGTTTTTTTGGAGCAATTTGAAAGGATCAGAAGACTCAAGCAATCAAATTTCTAGCACAAATGTGCTGAAAATCCAAAAATTACTGTAAAAGGACTGCAAATGGTAAGGTAATGATCATGTGAACAGTGCATTTCCACATTGAACTGTGTGGATCACAATATCATAAGTAGCCATGATATGTCACTGTCAGTTACCTAACAGACCGACTAGAAATGTGGGCTGCACAATACATTGTGTCAAACTTATTTTTGTGATAATGGCCTGCACTATGGCCCGATCACCACAATCACTGAACATTCTGATGAAATGAGTGTTCACACAAGCCAAGAAATATGAACAAGTTTGGTCGACAAAGTAAAATTGGCATCTGCCTACGTTAAGTCTATTGCAAGGCATTTCACAAGTGCAATATAATGCAATATTATTTCACTATATTTTTTCTCAATGTCGTGCAGCCATACTTTTTTCTGTCCTACTTTTACTTCAGTACACATATCTTTTGCCAGCAGTTGTCTCAGACAGCCAGGATCTCTGGATCTCACTGAGCATACTCTAGAGGTTGGCTGGCCTCAGTCATGCTTGTGCTGTGTGAGCGGGAGCTGAAGGAATCCTCCAATCATCTCTCACCACATCTCCGTCCATCTGGCTTGGCTGTAACAAACAGGGATAGTTGGCCTCTGCTCCAGTGACTACCCAAGTCAAGGTCAGGCCAACAAAAACCCTTGCCTAATTCACGAGTGCCTCTACCCAAACAAACTCGGCATCTGATCAACAAATAGATAAAGAAGTACATTGAAAATGTGTGTAAGTATGGCCAACCACAGCAGTTCTGACCGGTGGTGTAGAACATTCCTGGAAATTTCTCATGGCCAAAAGGAATCTACTGTTAGCCAGTCCTCACAATACAGCAATGTGGACACGGATTTTCACTCTTACACAAACAGTGGCATTTCAGGAACAATACAGACACAAAGCCATTGATTTTGCACACCTCCTTGTAACTTTAAGCCAACAGTAACATCACACACATACCATTAATGAGACCCTAATTATTATCAAAACCTACATGTGCCATTAAAACGCATAGTGCAGCCTCTAAACTCACAGTCTCAAAGTGCCACCGGGGTATTTCAGAGTCTCTAAATCGGGGCAAATGAGGTAATTTGATGGTTTACACAGGATTTTGAGGACTGAATAGGTTTTTCTATGCATGTTGACCTCCTGAGGCCTACACTGTACATTAGGTCCATCTCCAAGTGGGAGCCAAATGCATCGTAAATCGATTTGTGCGAATGTAAGGAGCAGAAATAGCAGATCAATCACTACATATGCTTAGAAAATGCACTAAATGTGCGTAATATGTAAACTTAGTGTACAAATGCAGATTTGTGTAATGCTTTTGAGCATGAAGAGAGGCTAATGGGCTGATATGACCGGTGTGAATTATTGAGAACTGCATTGTAAAAGCAGCAAATGAGAATGAAGAAGAAATATTAAAAAGCAACATGTGTACAGCAGATTTGCTTAAAGAAGAGGCACTAAATCATATCTCATTTCCAAACCTGGGGAGCTTATACAAAATACTACACCTTTATACCACAAAACCTGCTTTCAAAATCTTAACAACATTGGGAATTGTACATTTTTTAAGTGTTCTGGGTAGTGATCCTCTTTCATTTAGACAACTGATCTCACCAAAGGCCCATTCCTGGATTTCAATCATTTAAAAGAAATGATAAATTCAAGTAATCTACATCTAGTAGCAGCTGTCCCAGCATCAACGCCTGTCCCATTTCCTCTGAAAGTCTCCCTGCACATTGAGCAGGGAGAGTCGCATGATACATAAGTAAGAGGTTAGTAGAACTCATGATAAAAAGTGCCATATGCAGAGATTGCACTAAACTTCAAAAGGTTTTTTTTGTCAATAAATACACAATGAAATAAATAAATGCATGTTAAATAAATACCTAACTCGATATTATTTAAATTGAAAGTAAATCAACTGTGAATAAGATCATTAAATGATACATTGTTCATTCTATAAAATATTAGATTGGATTATGTTAGATTTCAGATAAGACACCAGCATGATTCCAGCCCCGTTCAAACGACAGTTTTGTTTTCACACAGCTATGAGGAAATCACACAAGCTATTGTTGCTGCTGCCATATATTTCCTTACTGGTCCAGATTATGTTCAACCTTTTCTTTATGGGAAATATCAAGTTATATAAACATTTATGGGGACTCCTACACTGGCCAAAACCTGCACTAGCTGGGATGAATCTGTGCCTTCACAAGTGTCACGTGTCTTTGAGCTGTTCTACCAGCTGAAAAAGAAAATTAACACATCGTTTTACTGACTTGAATACTGCCCAGTTAGCTGTTGTAATCCTGTAGACTCTCACAAAGAATAACACAATAAGGCAATGTGACAGCAATATCTGAATTATTCATCATTTTTTTCTTCAAACTCTAGATGAGGCACAGCCTGCTGGATGCTTGTATTACTTTTCTCATTGCAACAAATCCAGGAAAAAATGTGTTTCTTATGAGCAGGCAGCTCTGGAAGAAAGTATTACTAACACCAACATCTCCTGTTTCAGTTGCTCTGGAGTATTAATGTAAGTGCTGCTGAGTCTACATAAGCATGATGAAGCTAAGCAAACGCTTCTATTCTCCATTGCTATCTGAATCTGAATACCCCCAAAAGGTAACGGCCTTAGTTTTTTAGGAGGGTCTTAGGTTGAGGATCCTGGCCCCTGCAGACACACAGGTGGAGCCTTAAGAACGCAGGTGCTTAGTGCTAGACAGGGCGAGTGCAGGTACACAACGGAAGGTCAGAGGGTGCTGAGGGTAAGAGACTGGACTGAGCACAGGAACTGGGGACTCGGTCAGGAGCTCTATTTACATAGATAGTCTTTTGCTTTTTGTGGGGTTTGTCATCTTCATAGACTGCGATACTGCAGGTACAAGTGTGCAATCCTTTCAAAGCCTCATCTGACCGGCTCTTCTTCTGGAAAGTTTAGACCTGTGGAGGGAAATTACAATCAAATACACTGTACAGATTATTAAAAACTTCCTTGCTATATAGACATTTGCTTACCTGATAGATCCGGCAAGGAGTGGGTTGAAAGCATATAGCCAGTCATGCATCTCTTTGTCATTGCCGGCTTGGAGCAGTATGCCACGATGCTCTGTGCACACAGCAAATGTGTAGGGAGTCTGAAAAAACACAGGCAGAATAATGTGGGTGGTGTAATATCTGATTTGTATTAAGTTATGAGGCTGGGCACAAAGCAGTCCTCATTTCTCCAAATGGTGCATATTTTTAACCCAGTTACCAACACACCTTTAGCAGGTAATCTGTGTTCTTAATGCATGGTTCACGTGTGCTGAGAACTGAGCAATAATATTGGACCAACTGGGAGATCCAGAGAACCAATTTGAGGACCACCATTCTATAATATGCATTTGACACAAGTTCGGATATTAGTCACCTTTAGCATAGCCTGCTGATCCTCACTGTACTCCACCTGAGCAGAGGACAGGTTGAGGATGGCCCGCTCCACAGTGTCTCTCTCTGAATTGTAGATGTAGACGTACGGCCTGCGCACAACCACATAACGCTTCACCCATCCATTAGTGTGGGGCTCCAGGAAGTGCAGATAGCCTTTCTTTGAAACAATTGGGCTGCAAAGACAAAACAACTCTCCAGTTGGAGTCAACTGCTTCCTGAGCTTGTGAATTATAACAGGCGTGCCTATAGAGTTGGCTGTTTTGTTGATTTGTTAGTAGTTTTAATAAGGAGTTAAAATAGAGAAAATAGTCATTTGTCTTTTTTAAGAAAGAGAAATGCTCTTTTGGTCTGTCTCCTAGAATGTTTTGCTTTCGGATAAGGAAAGCAATTATCTGTTGTTGCATGTTTGCCAAACACAAATTCATTTTACATTTAGGCCTCAGCTGTAGTGCAGAGATCTAGACATTCACCTGACGCGTATCTCCTGAATGTCAGGGACAAACGTGTGGACTCTTGGTTTGGACTCAGGGGCCCCGCTGGTGGACTTTTTGACCTCTGTTTCAGACACAGGGTCTGGACTGGGGCTAAGAGCACGTGAGCGAGGTGTTGGGGGTCTACACACAAGAATTGTAATTAGCACAATGCATAAAGTATTTAAAAAGCTTGCATCCCACAACACTGTTATGCATATGTTTAGAAATTATATTTAGGCTGCAAGAATTACCTGTCATAACACATTCCCAACAATTATCTGTAACAGCTTTTCTCAAAACGGTCCTCGGGTCGTAAAATTGTCCAAGATTTTGTTCTAATGCAGCACCCAATACACCTATACCAGGTATTGAATGTTCTTAAGGTGAGCTCAGATCTGTAGACCAGCTTGGGAGCCTGAGGACCAATTTGAGGACAACTGCTCTGTAATGCTATTATAATCAAAAGTTTATTTCTAGGATACTGAAATACACAACATGGAGGACATTGAGTATTGCAGTCATTTGTTGGATCATATTCTAATTTGTTGCACGACAAAAGAACTAACAGAAGGAACATGGAAAATGACAGGCAAAGTAAAGAAACACCAGAATACATAATGGTTACATCAGTCAAAAAATCACAGAATTGTGTCAAGTTCAGCAAGCACAGATTCATCTAGAATGGCCAAGAGAAAGTTTTTTTTTCCCATTAAGACACCGATTTAAAGAGACTGACCTGAGTTCAGTGTTACTGCCATAGCGGCCTTCCACCAATGAGGGACACGTGGACGAGGGTGTGAGTGTATTGAGAGCGTGGACTGAAGTGGAATCTCTTATCAGAGTTACAGACATTTCGCTTAGCTGAAATGACATGAAAGAGAGCAGTCTATTCACACTCACAAAACTCAAAACAACTCTCAAACCACAGGATGATATTAATAATTACTAATAAAAATAAGGCTCCTCAATTTAACATATAAAACCCTCATATTATTTTAATGTATGACGTTTACATTACATGGAGGTCCTTTAAAAATGTCCCTATTTTAATAAAAGAATATTTATATAAAGAACTATCTACTGAAAGGGCTTTATGGAACTTAACGTGGTTCACTCCAGAGAACCCTTTCTGCACCTTCATTTTTAAGACTACAGAAGCTGACTGGAACAGCAAAGCAAGTTTAGACACTCAGACAGGTCTGCTAAAGCATTTGGTGTGTATTACTTCTAGCATCTCACCTTGCTCTCACTTGCACTCACACACACGTGACTGTAGTCTCTGTTGAAGGTGTGAGTGAGCAGGCGCAAACACTGAAAAAAACATGAGGAGTTAAAAGGTTAGAATATGATCAACAGAGAATTTCGTGAGTGCAGTTTGATGTGCTTTACTGAAACATGTCTGCACATGCATATTCCTGACTCTGCCATGGACGTTGCTGGCTTTTCATGTGTTCGGGCAGACAGTACTCGGGGTGAGAGTGGAACGAGCTAGGGGGGCGGAGTCACTCTTTATGTGAATGAGAGATGGTGTCACCCGAGTCATGTTATTATTAAGAACGAATCTGCAGCCCAGACATTGAACTATTAGCAGTGGGGCTTCATCCATATTATTTGCCCCGGGAATTCTCACACGTGATAGCCATTGTTGTTTATAATCCTCATTCGGCCAATGCGATGACGGCTTGTGACTTCATCCACTCCATGACCGCTAGACTGCAGACAATTCACCCAAGTTATTTTGTCTTAGTAACTGCCGATTTCAACCATGTCTCACTTAACAAGACACTGTGCACTTTCACACAGTCCTACCAGAGAACTGGACAAGACACTGGACTTGCTTTATGCTAACGTCAAAGATGCATACAACTGTTCAGTTATCTTACCTCTGAGCAAATCAGACCATAACCTAGTGCACCTACAGCCAATCTACCTACTACTGGTCAAGAGGCAGCCAAACACTATCAGGACTGTGAGGGAATGGACAAAATGGCCAGTGGAGCACTGCAAGACTGCATGTTGACAACTGACTCGGGGGCCCTGTATGAGCCTCATGGAGAGGACGTTGATAACCTCACAGACTGTGTCAATGACTACATAAATTTCTGTGTGGATAACACTGTACCAGTGAAGTCCAACAACAAGCCTTGGGTCACCAAGGACATTAAAGCCCTCCTGAATGAGAAGTAAGCTTTCAGGTCAGGAGACAAGGAGGCAGCCAAGGAAATACAGAGGTGCTTGTCAGTGAGGTTAAAGGAGGGACAAGAAAGATACAGGAGAAAACTGGAAAAGTAGCTGCAGCAGAATAACAGCAGATATGTGTGGAGAGGCATGGAGGACATCACAGGCTTTAAAACTAGCAGCCTAGGGACTGATGGTGATGTGGAGTGGGCGAATCAGTTTAATCTGTTCTTTAATAGATTCGACAGCGGGCCTGTTTCCAGCATTCCCAGCTCCAGCACAGACCACACTCACTGTGAAGCCAAACTGCAGCTCTCCATCATCTCAATTCATTCTCTCTCCTACTCTCTCTCCCACTACTGTACCAACCAGAGTCCCCACCTCCTCTCTCCCTGCACCCACCACTGTACCAACCAGAGTCCCCACCTCCTCTCTCCCTGCAACCAAGGACTCTGACACCCATAAACGTTCTATGACCATCACCGAGGACCAAGTGAGAAGAGAACTTCGTAGACTCCATCCTGTTAAAGCACCAGGCCCAGATGGCTTAAAGTGCTAAAGTGCTAAAACTGTGTGACTCTTAGATATGTGGAGTACTACTTTGGATCTTCAACCTGAGCCTCAATACCAAGAAAGTGCCCGTGCTGTAGAAAACATCATGTCTAGTCCCTTTTCCTAAGAAGACCCGGTGCTCCATCATTCTACAGGCCAGTAGCACTCACCTCACACAGCATGAAGGTGTTTGAGAGACTGATCCGGAACACTCTCTGCCCCCTAGTGAAGCCAGTGCAGGATGCCCTTCAGTTTGCCTACCAGGCCAAAATTGGAGTGGACAATGCCATCATCTACCTGTTACACCGTGCCTACAGCCGTCTTGACAAGCCAAGTACATCCCTGAGGATTACATTCTCCAACTTCTCCAGTGCCTTCAGCACCATTCAGCCAGCCAGGCTGGGGAGCTAACTGTCTGCTATGCAGGTGCATGCCCCCCTTGTTGAATGGATTCTGGACTACCTGACTGAAAAGCCACAGTACGTGCGCCTACGGGGATATAAGTCCGACACAGTGTTGTGTAGCACTGGAGATCCTCAGAAAACTGTTATTTCACCATTCCTCTTCACCCTGTACACATCTGACTTCCAGTACAACACTAGGGCTGCCATCTGCAGAAATTCTCAGATGGGGCCATCTGCAGAAATTCTCAAGGGTGGGGACAACTCTGAGTACAGGATGGCTGTGGACAGTTTTGTGGACTGGTCCGAGCTGAATCAACTGCAGCTCAACATTCAAAAAACACAAGAACTGGTGGTGGACTTAAGAATATTTCCTGTCACTCCCCTGTCCATTAGAGGGGTGAATGTGGAGATTGTTCAGGACTATAAATACCTGGGTGTAAAAATTGACAACAAACTGGACTGGTCCAAGAACTCTCTGGCCACTTACAATTGTCAAAGTAGGCTGTATTTCCTACGTAGAGTCCGATCTTTTAGAGTCTGCAACATTTTGTGGATGTTCTATGAGTCTGTTGTAGCCAGTGCCATTTTCTATGCTGTGAGGTGCTGGGGTGGCAGACAGGAAGAGACTCAACAAACTGGTCAGGAAAGCTAGCTCTGTGGTGGGTGAGGAACTAGATAGTTTGGAAACTGTGGCTGAAAAGAGAACCTTCGGCAGACTTCAGTCCATATTGGACAATGTAGACCATCCACTCCACAGTGTGGTGATCCACCTGAGGAGTACCTTTCGCCACAGAATGACCAGCTTAAGGTGTTCCACTGAATGCCACAGAAAGTCTTTCCTTCTGACAGTCATAAGACTCTACAATTCCTCCCTCATTCACACCTTCCTTCCAACTGCCATTAGAGTCTACAAATCCTCCCTCAGTCACACACCAACTAAATAATATTCTTCATCATTAAGTGAAGAATATGTGCATTATTTTGCTGTGATCTCCATCATTCTATGTGAAATACTATGCAATATTCTTCAAGGTCTCATATATCATGTGAAATATTGTCCTCTATATCGTGTCCAAGTATTACAATCACAAATAGTATGTGCAATATCAATACTGTTGTTAGTAATGGCATTAATAATGTAACTTGCAACATCTCTACTTCTTTTTCTAGATTTTATTTTTATTATTTTTTTATTATATTTATTTAGACTTGTATTATACTTTATTTATTCTAGTATAGTACTTTATCTTTTACTTTTAACATTTTATTTTACATTTGTTTGTTGTCTTGTGTCTCTCTGTGTCTTTGTAATGTGGCAGTCACACAAACAATTTTCCCCGGGATAAATATTTTTCTTATTTTCTGTGTCAATGCACAGTCTGCACTGCAGCTTGTCCAGTGCTACTGTTTAATCACAGTGCATGTTGCTAAAAGTCTGAGTCAAAGCAGAGGTCCACAGCTATGTAACAATGATGAAGACAGTGCAGAAATGTTCCTTTTACAAGAAATGTCCACAGTCTATGCAGCATGTTTTCTCCCATGTGTGTTTCTGGTAAAGGTGCTGACTCACCTTGGCTGCAAGTTCCCGCTGCCTCTCGTTGGGGGTGTCTGGCATGGGTGTGGTCTCAGGGCTGTGGCTCAACCCTGGGTGGGCCGAGGGGGAAGAGGACTCGGCAGGATCTTCATTCCCGCAGGTCAGCAGCGGCTCCTGGCCCAGCAGCAGGGTGGACTCAAGTTTCTCCCTCAGGAGGAGGTAGTGTCTGGTTTTCTCCACCTGTAGCCCACAGAGGAAACCAAATTCGTCAAGTACAAAAAAGTGAACACAAACAATACCTCAAGGACTTCATATTAGATGCAATGTAGTTACACAATATGTAACTTATCCATGCTCATTCACAAATGTGTCCTTTAAACATGATCAGACACTGTGATCTGTAGAGTATTGCAGAGAAATGTATTTTGCAGAGTTAGAGCCCTACACAGAATGTCCAAGCTCATGTCCAAGCTCAATATATTTTTTTTAAAACTAACAAAAATATATTGCTGAAAAACGTTGCTAGTTTTCCTTCTTTCCTCTCTTCCTGGCATCAGTACTAGCTCCTTTTGCATGAACCTGTCATAACGGCCCCGTGAAGGGACCGTTTGGCGGTGAGGGAGGAGACTTCCAGGCGGAATTCCATATTGG
>JBBKCR010000101.1:8001977-8015041 GCA_037577295.1 Ladigesia roloffi | reverse complement strand
CACAAACTCTTAACAGGTGTGTCCCGCCCTGTCGGGCTGCAGCGCCCTCCCGTGGTCGCTGCTGGACATACGACAGACCCTCTGCAGATGATTAGCAGAACTTGGATTTACATTTGCTCCATTTAGTAACTGCTGAGACTTCCAAAGTTTTTGTAGCTTTGCCAAAAAAAACATAAAACATTAGACTGGCTATTTAGTGGACATCTTTTCGTAGATATGTTATGTCAGATCAGCTGTGATTGTCAATGGCTTTTGTGGCATTTATCAAATGGAGTATACAGTTCATATATTTAAATAGCTTTTGTATTACATTTACTTTACTGAAATACACTTTGTGTGGATTTGCATATCTGGGAACACAGCTGGTTAAAAATCAGTGGTGAGCTCAGGATACTTCTGGCACAAATTAACCACTCCAACCACTTAGACAGTCCAGGCCATTTCATGACCAAACAAATGAATGATTCACTCCAATCCAGATGGGCTTATTGAGAAACAGCAGGGCCACCTGATGGGTTGATGAGGTTTTATGCCACACAGTATAACATACCTCCTGCAGGAGGCTGAGCTTCTCCAGCTCCCACTGGTGGTCCAGGATGAGGCTGTCACTGCGGGGCCTCCAACCAGCCAGGTTCTCCTCCCCTCGAACATAGGCCACTGACGTGTCCAGCACCCGTCTGCGTCTCCTCTGCATCCCTGCAAACCACACAATCATAAAAGTTGACAGACTATTCTCTGACTGGGGGGTTCATCTTTATTTACCTTAATCTTAATAGAGAGGTAGGGGGTTAAATCTTTACCTGGGCTGCCTGCATCTGCCAGGTGGCACAGACTGAGCTCATATACACCAGTAACTCGGTTTCTGCAACAATAATGCATGAACCATTATGACTTAGCATGTGGCAGAGAACTTTGTAAATAAAACTGTCAGCGGCAAGCCATGTTATTACACAGTCCCTGCTTAACTTCTTGTTTGTGCTGTTTGCATACCCTTCAGATGGCCTCAAACTTCCACTGCTGAAAAGGTTCCTGATGGAGCGTGAGGCTGAGAGCTTGGCATCCCGTGAGTAGAACACCATGCAGAAGTCTTTGGTTATAACTGCAGGCTGCGTACAGTTCTCCATCTATTAAAACGGAAAACCTTTTTTAGGTAATTTACTCAAAGACAGTCTGCGCAGGCTACGGCAGGTATAAACTTCTTTCTGTCAAATCAGGGATGCTAGGCCACCTGCTTAATTTAATCGAACACAGTAACAGTGACTCCAGGTAAATCTTTTCAAAGAAACTCAATTTTTAAACATTTTGCTACAGTTGTATTCCAACAGTGAAGACATGTTAGCTGAATTTTCTTCCATAGCTTGAATTGGTAGTTAATCACAAAGAAAAGCTCCAAACACCATTGCTGTGCAAACTGTACATCTAAATCACAACATGGTTGTCTAAAATCATGTAGAAATGTAATCTCAAACATTCTTATGTGGTTTCAGATACTGTCAAATGTACAGATTATGTACAATTAAAAATGGCTCCTACTACAGTTTTTAACTACACGACAGAGTTTTGTTGACAGCCAAGTTAGGTTAACTGTAATAATTATCTGTACACTCTCCTCCAACTGAACATTATATTATTAGGTAGAGTTCTGAGAGAGACTCCAACATTACCTCTAGGTACGCAGACAGCGTCATGTAGATTTTCTCCCCATATGGAGTCACTCGGTTCAGCAGGAGAGAGTTGTGCATGGATGAATCCCAGGCAGCCTCAAAACGATAGAATGTCCTATGCATTGCATTTTGAGAGGTGAGTGTCAGGAAAAAAATTCCAAACAAAGACAACATGGGTGGACAGGGTTCCTTTTGATTTATTACTTTACTTTATTACAATTATATTACATTAAACCAGTAGCATAATACTATAAATAGTACTGAAACAGTGTAACTGTAATAATAATGGAGGTAAACATAATTGACATTAACATGGTCTGTAATTAAAGTAAAACAAATAAACAATCACTGGAGGTGATCCTAAAGTATTATGAAATTTAAGCTCAATACAGATATTAAAAAGCCACTGAAACTGCATGCCAAAATAAATAAGTCAATAAATACTTAAATAAATAAATTAGTTAAAAAGGATTCTTTTTCAACAGCACAACCACCATAAGCATGGAGAATGACAAAATGTAAAGAAATATGAATGGGACAGAAAGAAGATGGGTGGGTGGATAGGGGGAAATTGTACCTAAGATCAATTCCAAAGGAAATGCTTTGTGTGGCAGGGAGAAAATCAACGATATGATCATTGATAAGAGAGTAGAAAGTAAAAGGCCTTGAGGCTGATTCACTCATGATTGTCTCATGATGACAAAACATGAGAACCAACATTTCCTAAGCTCTGAAACTCCTCCATACACAAGTAATGTCATAATAAATAACTATATATTGGGTCATAGCTCTTCTTAGTGACTCAAATAACAATCAACCGAAAAAGTAGGCCATCCAGCAAAACAACATATCAACCATACAGACACAGAGACTATACTGCTTTCTGAGTAGCAGACCTGCCCTAAGCTGACCTCATTCCATGAGAAAATTATTCCTGAGTACAGTATTCCTCCCTGCTGCTCCTCCACCCAGGTTTCAACTCACACAGATAATCGTGTTGAGGTCTCCTATATTTCTGGCTTAATGCCCAGTGTACTCTTAAATCTACCCATGGCTCTATGAGAAATACGAGCCAGGATGAGCAGCTTTGTGGCCTTTACAGCTCTGGATGCTGTGAAAAAAGCTGGACAGGGATGAGCCGACACATGTCCTGCATTTATTTTTCAGTGTTTTTAATAGCCCTCACAAATTTTACCTGTAAACTCTGAATTTTACATCTACATAGCATATACATTGCTTATGTGGTCATTCACAGGACAACTTTAGGAGGGGACAACCAGGAACAAGCGTTTCAACAGAGCTTGGGTAGCTTCAAAGAAGTAATTGGCTAGCTAAGCAAACTCTGTGATGTCAACCATTTTCTGGGAAGTAACCTACATAAACTTGTTTTAATGCATCTGGCTGAAACTTCAGATTCAGAATAAAACCATGATGAATGTTTCTTTGAAGGCCAGTTACAGTTACTTCTGCAATTTCTGCAGCCATGTGTAACAGATTTGTAGTTTGCTACATAAAAACTTCAGTAGATCTTCTCCATTCAAAAACGTTATACAGATTATGGTACAAAGCACAGCCAAAAAATAATTTACTTGTACTATAAATCATTGTAATGTCTTTTTGAATAAGTCAGTTAAAGCATTTTTCACCTGACATAAAGGACAGTTTCTGGGTTCAGATGACAAATGAAAATCTAAAAGCCCCCCACCCCCCCCCAAAAAAAAAAGTATATTATAGTTTTGAAATATTAAGGATTTTAAAATATTTTTTGCTCTTATAAACAATCTACGTTTAAAAAGGAAATTGTAAAACAATTTATGAGCAAGAAGCCCCCCCACCATCACCAATCTGGAGTTACTGCATTATTTCTTACAATATATATATTTTACTGGTTATTTGCTTATGTTAATGGACTGGAAACATATAACTATCACATGACACATGTCATGTTAATTATGTTTAATTTTTCCAGCATATCTTATTTTTTCCATCATGTTAAATTCAGCATGGAAACTAAGATTTAGGGTGTTAAAAATGATAACTAAGTTCAATTTCATGACTGCCTTCAATAATAAAAGGTAAATCAATAAGTGATCCCAACCCAGGTAGTTTTTAGCTTTCCCTAACAGCATCAGCACATTCACACATGTGAAACACTTATTTTCACACATTCCATCACACAGGAATAAGAAGGGACCCCAAGAGTCTGTGGGAGTGCAAGAGTAACTTCCACTGCTTTTCACACACCAAACGAACATTTGCTGTGCAGTTTTCTCCTTTTTTCTTTATTTAGCTTCACACTCTTCTATTAGGCTGTCCAGCCTCTAAGTCATGCTCCTGGCAGAACAATCGAGGAAAAGTGTCCTTTTACACTCACTGGATACTTTTCCATTTAGAGCCTAAATGAGGTTTGAGAATTGTTGAGCGCACAGGATTGAGTTAGTGCTAACTCTGAGGTAATGACTCTGCGGATTAGCTTTTAGCTTTTAGCTTTTAGTGTTGCGAGCAAGTGCTGCTGTAAACGAGGTGTTCCTGAAGAAGCACGGAGGGGAGTAACGCTGTTTGAATTTTACCTTGCTCCTCACTGTTGTTGGGCCAGTGGGGAGCTTGTGATGGGGTGTGTCGAAGTGTTGGGGTGCGGACGCTGCCTTCTGTTTTGTTGCCAGAGAGTCACACATGTGTAATGAGAACACAATGGTACTCTGTATAGGCCCTGTAGGAGCCCTTTGCTGTACACCCCACCCAACCTCAGCACACTCATTCACACTCCACTGGCCTTTAAAAAGGAAATTACATTTGTTGCTATCATGCATTTCCAATGGGTTTTATTTACACGTTGGCATAAAGGGATAGGGATAAAAAACGGTTTTCCTAGAAAAGTGCCTCTCAGTATTATAAACATACACATATAGGGGTTAAAATACAAAATTACAGAGCTTCATGCTAACATTTTAACCTTTAAGAATAAATACAATCAAAAATGTATGTATGCTCTTAGAAAAGGATGGAAATAATTTCCCTGTACTAAGAAACACTTACAATAGAAGCCAAAGGACAGATGTTGATGTATCTGTGTTGGGTCAACATGTTGTCTGATATTTCCTAAGATCAGGAAATTGGGGAATTATGGTAGTAGTGTGGGATGTGTGGTTCTTTAAGAAACATTCACAATTCAGTTTCTCACAATATGTATTTTTCTGGTATGTTAAAAAGTACAAAAAATACCAAGTATTTCTACACTTATAAAATAATAAAAATATATTTTACGTCAAATTAAATATTAATTATTCTATTTTTTCAACGAGACATGCAGTTAGTCAGTGTTGATTAAGTACTGAAAATTCCAGAATTAGCTCAAGAATCCTTACATGTGTGACATCATTTCTGAGAATGATAAATATTTTCAGGTTGGCCCAGTTCTAAGCCATAGAATGTGATTAGCAGAGATAATACAGAATAGGTGGATAATGCTGGAGTGATCCTATACCACACTGATATGGAATAGAAAACATTTCAGGTGTTTTTACCCTCAATGGAAAGACACCAATGGGCAAAAAATGAAACTGGGCAGTAAATATTGAGCATTATTGAAATCATTATGCAGTACTGCCCACTAGTGGTACAGCAACAGCTTGAGCAGATCAAAATGTCTTCTAGGATGAACTGTGCAGACAAGAGTGTTGACCTTGGTCATGAAATGATATTAAATCTTAAATAACATATTAACTCAAACCAAGGTGAATGAAAGTTGAGGATTACAGCCTGTGTGTGAGGAGAGAGAGACGGCTCAGAGGGAACTCTTCCGTTCATAAATCATAAAGGCTCACGGTGTGTGGGGCCTGATTCTCAACCATCGTCCCACACAGCAGCGTGTGTGTTTTACAGCACTGCTTTGACATTTGTGGTGGAAATCCATCTTACTGTGGGACAGTTTTAATTAAATCATAAATTCCTAATCTAGAGATGTGATCTAAATGTGCTATGAGCCAAAACAGTAAATTTTACACAGATGGAGTGATTGTGTGTGCGTTCATGAAGAAGCGGTGACTCACTATATGACTCAGATTGCTAAAAACTGGACTTTCAAGCGGCTACTTTTTATAGTCTCAGTGGGTAGAGTGTGTTTTCAGGAGAAAGCGAATGAGACAGAACCTCTATTCGATTCAACTTCTCAGTGTGCTCCATTTCTGAGTGAAGATCCCAATGTAAAATGACCAGTTTGATCTCTACCACACCTCCTGCAAAGATTCAGCCAAAAATGCAGCCCATACAAAAGCCATGCATTCCACAGCCACCTAAAATGCCTGCGAAAACACCTCACACGCAGAACATACAGAGGCCACACGTACAAAAAAAATGTTTCCATAGGAGCCAAAGCAAAACTCCTTCACAGTTTAGGAAAGGAACGGGAAAAAGAAGGAGGGAGGAGAAACAAACAGATATAGAGAGTGAGGGAGAGGCAGCAGCAGGATTGTCAAGCCGAGACGCACAAGTAAAGAACGATGGAGACTGACTGGATGGATGATCAGAGTGTACAAAAGAAAATATGCATAAAAAAAAAAATATATATATACATATATGTTTATATAAATATATTCTACATGGTCTAAGAGAATAAAAGTGATTGGAAAACAATATACCTAGGCATGTCCGAATCAAGAAACTGTCTGCAAAAACACAAAACAACATTCTGTTAGTGGGCTTGAGGGGAAGATGTGTCAGAGCCAATGCTCTCCATGATGTTATTGACCTGGGCTCATGGCAGAGGCTTAGCCAGCTGTGGTGTATACTCTTACAGCAGCCATCTTGACTCAAAGGTAGCCGTTTTGTTTCACAGGTTATAACAACACAAACACCTCAAACCGCTAGGCCTCAGCATAAGCGCCGAGTCACCTTCTTCTTAATTATTATTTTAGCTGTGGTTACTGAATCTGAGTTATGATGTCTGATGTGAAGAGACTGTTTTAAAGCACTGTGGTTACACCATAAGAGAGGAGGTCACGGCCGAAGGGAAAAGGAACTAAGAGATTCAAACAAATTGTATTCAGTTGTTCAAGAAAGGAGGGGGGGTGAGTGCAGTTGTGGTTCGAGCTACTCTCTAAAAGAGCAAAACGAAGAAGCGTTAATATCCTTGGTAATAATGGAAAAAAGGCCAAGGCATTAAAATCTCACAGCATGTGATGCTATGCAATGTCAGTGCATGTCAAAGTTAAGATGACACTACTGTAATTGATGGCATAGTGAAAGCTAACGAAGTAATGTGACATGAAAAGTGATCACATCAGGTGGGTTTTATCATGCTGTGAGTTGCACTGGATTGGAGTAAAGTTAAATAAATATACATGAAAATGTGCTTGTTAGGTGTAAGGATTAAAGTTGGTTAGCAGTATTGAATTCTAATCAGTGCATAAGATATAGACCTTTGTTGTCAGACAGGTTTTGCATGCAGATCACAACCTTGCACTCTATCCTCAGAGTGGACAGTGGGCAATTAGTAAAGTCTAAGAAATGGAGGGTAAATGGTGCAGGATGGACAGTTAATGGATGGACGGATGGACAGATGAGGAATGAACACAACGTCACACAGCCAGCAAGGAGGTGAACTAGAGAACTTTTGTTTTGTAATCTTCTGTAATCTCTCCCGGGGAGGAAAGCATTCTTTGCACGTCACTGGGGACATTGGTGTTGGTGTTGCTGGCACACTTGTCTGCTTTCCAATAAACATGTGACCTCCTGCATCTAGATTGATAGAACCACATTCTGTCTTGCAAATGAAGCTGTAATGGTTAATATTTTAAGGGGGAAAAACAAAAACCGAGCGAGTGAGTACTCAAGGTTAGTATGTCAGTCCAAAATAAAGAAATAAAAAGATAAATATTTAAAAACATTTTAAGGGTCCTGACCCACAGCCTCCTAGTTATGGGTTCAGTCATGCACCAGGCTCTAACCAAGGTCTAATGCAACAGTGGTAGCAGCTTTTTATCTTGCATAAACTTGCATCATAAGCACTTTGATAGAGGAGTGTACAGAGAATGTTTGGTTGCATTGAGACAAGATAAGCATCCAACTGGAAATGCGTGCATCCTAAAAGATGTGTGTGAAGCCTCGAGGCCTGAATAACGTGGCAGTGCCAGTCATTTGGTTGCCAAACAGCACTAGTATGCAGCGGACTGTGGTGTGTTTGTTCAAAGAAACAGAAAAACATCAATATGCTTTTCTGTTTCATCAAAGGTTGGTGCTTCGTCTGGTGCCACATGTATCTGAAGCACTCCACTGAGTCAGGCCTTTAACAGGCTCTTGGAAGGTAACTTTGCACTGCGTCATTTCTCTCTGGCAAAAAAGACTGCTCTTTTAAACTCATTGCTTTTAAGTTTTTGCAGTGTACTGTTTGTCAGAGCTTTGGCTTCTGTTCTAAGATCAGGTGCCAAGGCAGAATTGATAGAGTTGACAGAGCTGTATAATGTGCAGACCTAAGTGAAGGAAAGCCCTGCTGGGCTACACAGACAGCCAAAGTGAACAAAATCTACTAAAGCATGGGCTTTTCATGAAGGCTCGAGCAATACAGGTACCTGAGATTAAGTTCTGAATAGTGAAACACTTACGCTGTATTAATGCCTGTGAAATTTCGTCTGGTGATACAAATTTCTTGCGGCATTAAGCATTTCACTGAATTTGTTAATTATTAATGCTAAATTTTAAATAATTTATTAATAAAACTAGTTCTCCAATTAGGTTTCAGAAACATGCCTGTCATCTGGTGTGGGATGGATGTGCCCAGCAGACAGGATGTTGAGTGAGAGGATGTTGGGGTCGATGATGGTCTCATCTGCTTCAGGTGTGTTTCGGATGCGGCCTGAAACACAAAAAGAAATTGTTCTTGTACTTGAAATACATAATATATACATTTGTATAATATATACATTCATTCTGAACACAGATTGGAAACGAATTGATTCCATTTTCATTGGAAAATCTTCCAGTCACACAAAATGTCATTTTGTATTAAGATTACAGATCATAGCAAACGATAAGGAAACAAACTCACCGACAACCAGCTCCCGAACCTCCTTCCATGCAACATCACCCCCGGTCTCATGCACTATAGTCACTGTAACTCTCCTCTGAATTCCCTGTGAGAAAAAAGTTGTTAAGGGATCTCAGGTAATCAACATTCTACTGCATTTCCTAATGAAGTCTGCTTTAGATAAATCCTGCTCATTTGTGTATGGTATGGATGCGTAGAGGTTAATGGGTCAGAAGAGCAGACCTGATGTAAGAGGAAAGTGCCATGACAGGGCATTCCGCCTCTGTGGTCAACTGCTGCAGGGACATAGCTGTGAGAAACAAATACATGCAAACAAATAAAAAAGGATATTCTGCAGTAACCAAATAAATTGTACAACACTTCAAGAGCAAACATCTCCTCATGCAGTGTCATCTGTAGTCTTTCCTGCAGGCCCTCTAGTGGCAAAATGGAAATAGACTCAGATAGTTTTTACTAATAACTAAATATTTCTCACTCATGAGTGGTGAAAGGGAAGATGTAACATTGGGGTGCAAACTCACTCTCCATTGGCCTCCAGCTCACAGATCTCAAATAGAACCATCAGGTCATATTTACAGTGACAGGGTCCTGCGGTGGGTCGTGTGAGGGTTGTCAGCTTTGTAGCAGGTACTGGTTGAGAGATAAAGAGAACAAGATAGGGAGAAAGGTAGAGAGAGAGAATGAGAGAGAGTTTTTTAAATAATGATTAGGACCTGTATGGGAGTCAATTTATTCACTTACAAGCTGGAAGAGAGGAAGATAAGTTTAAAATTAGGAAAGAAAAGGAGAGAAATTTGACAAGCTGACAAAAGAGAACAGGAAATTACAGTTAGAAAAGGGTAAACAAGGAAGGCCAGGGATCCAGAGGAAAGGCAAATTCTGTTTGAATGAAGGAATGAATGAAGATTTATACAAATAACAGTGATCCCTCCACATCTGCAATTTTTCGTAATGCACATAGAGTAAATGTTGACCTGTTAAGTAGGGTGTGCAGAGCGGCTGCTATTTGTATCTGTTTTTTTAAAGTAACTCATTATTTGTGGCAGTCCAAATATCGTATTTGTATTTGCCTTCACCCCTGCTGTTAAGTAACACACTATAATTGGGTCCCATGTTAGACCTCATAAAAGCTTTATATCTATCACTTAAATTATTAAAAAGCCCTCAACATTTCTGAACAACCTGCAAATGTTAAGGGACACTGTAACAAGCAAAGCAGGTCTAGTTCAAATGTGATGCAATAAACATACAATAACACAGATTCATTAGAGAATGCACACATTTCACTGATTAACGCTGGTTCAGTTTTAAACCATGTGTATATAAAAGTGTCCTATTAATGAGGAGGAACAAAGGGAGAGAGAGTTTGGACACTCGCACACATTATCAACAAGCCTGAGAAAAGACCCTGGAACAAAATATTATTGTACAGTTACAAAAAGTTTCTGTACAGTTACTTTGTTACAAACCTCGTTGGATAGAAGTGTAGCAAACAACGAACATTTTTTTTACAGTTCTACACAATAATGGCAATACATTTAACTGTATAAGATCAGATGAGAGCTTTTGTTTCAGGGACTTTCCACAAGCTAATACACACATGACCATTACAGACCCGGCTTCTGTGCTTTAATGACTGAACAGATAGAGAGGGGTGGGGCCGGCAGTTTGGCTTGCTCCTCCCCTTCAAGGAGAAAGGAAACAGCCACGCCCGCTGCATTAAGTGCGTGTCCTGATAGGGAGTCCATCAATGCCCCATTGAAGACCTCTGGCACCAGGTAGCGAATCAGCTCCAGACTCTTCTCCCGATCAGGTGGGGTGTCGTTATCTGCAGCTATACTCCCACCCCGAACGACACAAAAGTGAAGTAAAATGGACCCCAACAAACAACAAAGAAAGCAACAGAAAGCTGTGGCTTTAACTAAGGCTGTCATTGTGACTTTTTCATTAAGCAAAGCTCAATAAATTAGATGCATTACATTTTCCCTTGATTGAATATGACTAGATGGCAGATGATATATCATGCCTATTTCAAATTATCCTACTTACAGTACAAAACAACCAGATGGACCCCCAATTATTTGCTATTTCTCTCCATAGCATTGGGCATTTTTACTGAATAATTAAGTCTTTGTAAGGCTTAATTGTTTAACTGTTATCGCATTAACTATTTTGAAACTTTACAAGACTATGCTAGTTGTTGTACTTTGTTTTTTTGAGTGACAGCCCTTGTATTGACAAGACATAACAGACAAGATACAAAAAACGAAACACCAAGCTCCTTTTTATGCGGCTGAGAATCATACAATGGTCTACAATCCAAATGACACAGGAATCATTAATAAGGCTCAGTTCACAGAGCTATGAATAGATTGCTGCTCTTACCTGGTTTAGACAGAGGCATGACCCTTGGAAACTGTCTTCTACATGGGCGCAGTGGGCTGGTGGGAGAAGAAAAACAGTCCTTTAATATAGAATACAGTGGGATTCGAATTGTGCAAAAGAGAATTGTGAAGAAAACAACAAAAGTAGAACATGGGCTTAAAGCATCGAGAGCTAAGCAAGACTATGGTGACCAAAAAACGTGTGATAAAACTGAACCTGTGGAAGGTCATTAACTAACAACACTACCACAGTGATGACATGTTGAAATCAAGGAATCTGAACTGTAACGTTATATACTGAGAACTTTAAGAAAAGCACAAAATAAATTCACTCCTGTGACATGCTTTGTGCCTCGTGCAAACTAATGATTCTGTTGTAGAAGAACAGCATGCTATGCTAGCAGAAAACTGTGAGTCAAATTAAAACATGAATGGAGCACAAAACTGAGGCTACCTACAAATACAAACACCAATTTTATTTGTCACATGCATAGTCATACAAGTACAACACACAGTGAAATGTTTTCTCTGCATTTAACCCATTCACTAAGTGAAGCAGGGGGCTGCCGCCAGTGAGGGGAATACCTGATAAGGTCCTTGCACAGAGGAGGGAAAGGTTGTTTCTGATAGTGCCCGAAAACCTCAAACACAATAGGCTGGGTCTTTATGTACTCCACAAAAGACTTGGTAACCTCAACAGCAATCTGTAAAACCAGAGTCACAATGTCTTACTATATAATTTTAGCACAAATTGGCATGCTACAAGAAACTGGGTGCTATGTTTACATTCTGCACATGATAGAAGCCCAGAGGTGGACCTCGTCCAGTGTTCTTCAGCGGCTCTGTTGAAAATGCCTCGTCATGCCTGTGTATAAAACTGGAAAACAGGAGGCAAGATGAAAAATCAATATTGCAAGTGTGATTACATATAATTTCTAATAATATATAGTAACATGATTAAATAATATTTTTTTTCCTTAGACTTTCTTAAGGCATTCAGTTTGTTGACAATTACGTCAACAAATAATTTGAAAACTGGGAGCTACTCAATGTAATTTAAGGGTATCCTATAATGTATGTTAAGGTCCTGCAGGGAAGAGGTGCGCTTACTTGAACTGGCAGAAGATATCTGCATATTCTGCAGAGATGCTGGACGCTTGGAGCACAGTGACTCTGAATGTGAAAACCTCTCCAATCCTCAGGTGCTCCAAAGGTCCATCCAGAACACCGTCCATGCCTGACTTGACAGGGCTGTCTAGGTCGTCTGAGTTGGCTTCAAAGACACAAGGGAATAAAAAAAGGCACATACAAATTACATTCTTCAAACTCTAAATGTCCCTTATGCATCATAAATTACATGTTGGTTCCAAAGTAGTTAACAAGTAATTTAAAGCAGTTACTGAATCATAAATCTAAAGATAATTTACTGAATAGCCGATTCAATGTGTTAAACGAATAAATTGATTCTTTACAAAAACTAAATCTGAAATATTTTTAAGTTGTTTAGTATTAAACAGTCCATTATTAACATTTAGATGGATTTGTTTTGACTAAATGTAACTTATTTCAGTTTCTAATATATGTAGGTCCTAAATCAATTGAGGTAACGATACTGAACAGACATGCATAAATACACTTTTGTTAAAACTGTAGTGAAAACACTTTGACTATAAATGGTGCCTTACTATCTGTACATTACCTGTACAGGTGTTGTTGTTAACCTCATCTGCAGATTGCCCTGTCTCTGTATTTTGCCCCTCCCCTTCCACAATCCGGAGCTCCTCCTGAGGAAGTCCAGTGTGTGAAAGACCTGCAGGGCAAGACTCTGCCTGGAACTGAGAGAGAGAAAAAGAGGTTGGGATTTCAGCTCTAAGTTTCCAAATGTGGCTCCTGAGGGACACATTTACATTTACATTTACGGCATTTAGCTGACGCCCTTATCCAGAGCGACGTACAACAGTGCTCAAGTAATCC
>JBBKCR010000101.1:7976083-7995978 GCA_037577295.1 Ladigesia roloffi | reverse complement strand
CCAGTTGGTTACCAAATACGCAGTTATTATATATATATATATATATATATATATATATTATTGATAGAAATTATATAAATTATAGATTTTTTTAATTTAGCACTAACATGCATGAAAAAATATATATTGCCACAAAAAAGCAAAAAAAATCTGGATATTTGCAGCTCCCGCTAACAATTGTTAGTTAGGTTTATTATACGAACTCTGCGAACTCTGAACCCCAAATTCGCAGGGAACACTGCATATAGAATGATACAGTTCAGTAAGAGGTCACTAATATATACATTTATTCTCCTTCATAAGCGCTTTAGCAATTCTTTAATGAGAAAAGACTCAAAGCATTTCCAACTATCTATGCCGAAGAAGGACCCATGGAACATTTCCAGATGACTGAAAATGTCGACAAAACCTTTCAAACTGCTCAGACTGCTCAGAAGTGAGTTACTGTGAGATGTTTGATCTAGTGTGGAGAAGTGTCTATACTGCTGAGTTGGACATTGGAAGCAAGATTCCTCATGTCTATGCAGGCTCGTCAGCAGATTATTAGTGATTCCTGTGATACTCAGCATTTACAGAACAGCATCATTACTTGACTGGCTTTGATGATACATCCATTAGCAAAACATCACAGGCAGTTAAATGATTGGAACTTAGAAATTCTTTGCATATTATTACTCCTATTCTTAACCAATAATTTTTTTTTTACATCACATGAAAATGTCATAAGACTTTTACCATTTTCATATATTTCATGATAAGTGAACCAGTAAAATTAGTTCAGAATAACTTGGAATTTCACAAGAATTCACAAGAAGTTATTCACAAGAAATTATTTTCATTCTTTAATAAAATTACAATTTCTGAGATATGCTTAAGATTACGCACCTTCCAACCAGGCGGAACCATGGGAAGCGGTCATAGAAAGGGTCGCCTCCTGTCAGCACGCTGTCACAGTCTTCTATAGCACTGCTGGGTATTTCTGCAGCACGGTCATACATCTCCCTCATCAGGTCCAAGCGCTGCCTGCAGAGGGCAGTATTATCTCTTTTACAATTTATGTACAAAGCAAGTTTTTTATGTCTCAACTACATCAAGGTACGCCAGGAAAAACTCTGTGACTGATCTTATAAACAAACTATAAATAATATAACAAGAGCCACTGAAGGAGAACATTTTAGCTTGCTATAGTTGTTTTCTTCACTTTGTTGTGTTTTCTGCAATTAAGCATTATACTTGTGTATGTGTGGTAAATATGTGTAATTATTACAAGTAAATAATGTCTAGATTTTGGGGTTTGTCTGTCTGTCTGACTTTCTATCCATATCTCCTTCTATCAATTTTGGGTGTTTAAGATTCTAAGTTCTCATTAATAGAGGACAGAAATTCAATTTGGTCGAATTCAAAGTGACAATAAGGTTAAAGCTTGAAGAAAATGCTCCCTTTGTCACTCTGATGCTGCAGCATACCTGAGCTTCTCAAGGGTCCAGTAATGTGTGGCTCCATTTTTCTGGTCCTGCACCTCCACTGCCACAATGGTGCGGGGGAATGGGCTCTTCTCGCGGTCTTTAGCAGCCTCGGCCGGAAGCAGGTCCGGGGGCAGCGGAGAGTACAGCGTGTCAGTCAGCAGCACAAACTGGAACTGCACCTGTCCACATCAGAACAAAATCACATTGTGATGCTCTCTGATATACAAATATGGTTTTAAAAGCACAACATACAGAATATTATTTTAGCCAATGAATTAGACCCAAAATAAAAAGATTGAAATTAGAGGGTTCCATTATCACAACATGTGATTCTCATGTAATGTGAATGTCTGCTTGGATTTGAAACAGCTGCTTTTTCATTTGATTGAATTTTAACCATACCTTCTTCTTGAGCTCCACGCTGATGGCATTGGCCTCTTTGAGGAAGATAGCGTTGCCCCAGAGAAGGTCTCTGAGGGAAGTGAACTGGTAACACCTCCACTTCCTGAATGCCCACAGAGCCAGCTCTGTCTCTCTCTCAGTCCATTGCACTGTGGAAATAAAATTTTCAAAATGAGGTAACAATGCTATTTCATGTGAAATGAACTTTTTTACACATTTGACAGACACTTTCATCCAGAGAATCTTGCAACTTTATAAATCATGCTACAGATGTGGGCAAATGTGGAGTTATGATGTCTTATACAATGACTCTTCACCTTCTGATTCAACTAAAGCAACTATGATTAAAGGCTACAGCCTACCTTCTTCCTCAGGTTCGTCCTCTTCCTCTGCTGCTTCGGGGTAACAACGATCAACCTGTTTCTGCAAGGCCTCCAACCGGCTCTCATAATCCTAGAGAAGGTCATATTTGTTTACAAAAGGGTACACAATGCATCTAGCCGAAGGGGATGAATCCACTACATTACCATAAGAATTCTTTAGTCTATTACAGTAATTTAAATTAGTAATTTATAGTCTATGTACTGTAATGTACTGCTTTCATCATACTCTACTTTCGTGTAAATAATTCCTCGAGTCAAGTACTCAGTGTATTTTTAAAGTGCCAAATTTAAAATGATGATGTATATTCATGATGCTTTGAATCATTTTCAAACAAACTGGTGTGAGGTCAGAGCTTTGGCCTCCTTACTTCTATATATTTCCATTACAGATTCTGCATGTGGTTTGGAGTGGAATTGAGTGGCATGTTTAGGATTTTATCCCTGTAGTTCAGAAAAATATGTATAACTGCTCACTAGTCTCTGCTGCTCTAGAAGATTATTGGCCTCCTCCCTCTCTCTGCGGTACTGATCCTCCAGCTCCTGAAGCCTAACCACACACGGGAAAAGAGGCACAGATGCAAGATTAATAATGAATATTCTCAGCTTTGAGCTTCCCTTGTCACCCCCCCCCCCCCATCTGTATCTTTCTCTCTCTCTCTCTCTCTCTCTCTTTTCCCCACCTTTGGTCCATTTCCTGTTTCATATCAATGCCCTGTTTCTCCAGCAGCTCTCTTTGAGCAAAGGCCCAATCCACAGCCTCAACAGGGGTCTCGGCACATGGGGTTCGCTCTCGCTCCTGTCTTGCTTGCTCCGGGTGGTTAAAGCGGAAAACATGACTCTTGCCCATGATGATGCGGTTCCCTGCACAAACCATGAAACATGACAAAGAACAATACAGCAGTTGATCCCACCATAGAAGAGCATGCAGAGTTATTTCCATTTTATTTTATTAAACTTTTACATTTTTTGTTACATAGCACTGTCATACAGTGTCAAATAGGCCTGTCACGATCAACAATTAAGCAATTAATTGCACGATAATAAAATGAGGTCGATAATTTTCTGGCTGCGATAATTTGAATTTGTTTGCTTTCCAACGGACTCCACTGTGATACATTGGCCTCTAGCGTCCCCTCTCGTTTCCTTAGGGTAATGAGACATGAACTCTCTTGAGGGTTAGCCTAAATGCTAGATGCAGGGTGAGAAGATGCTAACTAGGTACAAATTTAAGCTGTAAATATCACCTACACCACTGCATATGGCTGTCTCACAGGATGGGAATTTTTTTTTTCAGAGATCGGCATGTCTTTGGGAACATGCCAGAACCTAATTTCTCCTCGTTTATCCTCAGAAGCGTGATGTGCTTCACTTGGCGTCTCGCGCTCTGGTGCGCTGCGGAGCTGTAAAAGCTCTACGTTTGTAAAACTAATAATAAAAAATAGCCAAGTAATAGTATAATCAGGTGTACATATTTTTCAATTAAATGAGAAGACTTTTTGCAGAAAGACCTTTAGATGTGCACAGAGCCAGTCCGGTTTCAACATGCACTCATTGCTTGCGGCTTTTCTAGGTGGGGCAACCATCAATCTCTGGGAAACTTAACAGTTAAATAGGGCTCAATGAGAGCTTTCTGAAGACCCCTTGTTTGCCATAATACGGCCCGGCGAGCTGGAGTTATTAAGATGAAGATGATCGCCTTGGCCAAATGTATAGGGACATGCTAGAATTTAGCACAGCTGGACACATTGCTACTCCTGAGAGATCCTGCCTTAAGCCACACAAAGTCAATATCTTCCCCTCCCAGGGTTATGTGATATTTAGAAGTCAAGGTTTATGGATCTTTGAATGGGTCCTTTTGCATTATTATGTCATTATCATTACATCAGTAGAAATGGACACAATGACAACATACAGCGTTTATCGCAATAATTTCTGGGACAATTTATCGTCCAGCAAAATTTGTTATTGTTACAGGCCTAGTGTCAAAAGCAAGTGTTTTTGAGATTACAGAGCAAAAAAAGTTTGCCAAATGCTACACAGTTTTACAAGATCAAGTGTACTGTGCTATTTAGCTCTACATGCACAAGCAAATTGTATCAGGAATCACACCAAACTGTCACCTTTTACAATTAAACTCTCACTGTCGCATTCTCTTCATTTTTAGTGGTACATATTTATTAATGTTACCATTATTATTGCTGTCCTTTACCTAATGAATCCTGCATTTTTGCACATTTATTTGCTCTATAGCAGGACTGGTATTAGTCTATGAGTCAGTTGGTACCAGGCAGCACAAAAAATATTTTATTGATTATCAACGTCTAAAGACCTTTTATTTTGAAAAAATCCTTGTCTCAGTCACGTTATATGGTACATCAAAAAAGTATCCCAGAAGCTATCAAAAAGACTTCTCTCTAGTATCTGATATAATCCTGTTTTCACTCTCAGGTTCTCTTTGTGCTTCTTGTCAGCTGCACTGTATTCTGTCCTGTCCACTTATATTTGTTTTGTTTGGTTGTGTATTAAAATTCTGCTCTTTTTTCTTTTTGTACTGCGTAGTTTCCTCTGCCACATGAGTAGCCTTGTCATATGTTGCACAATTTTTCTGTAGACGCGTTGTTTCATTTCAATATGTACTGTATAGAAGGTTGAAATTAAAATATGTCTATTTGACTTGACCTAGCTAAGCAAATAGGCAGCTCTTTCCATTAGCTGATCGAGCACAACTTATACACCAAGGCTGCCAACTCATGCTGGATCATTTTAGAAAATGAAGAAATGGGAAATACACCTGGGAAGAATAAGGCAATGTGGTGAGACTGATGCACTGTGCAGACACACCTGATCTGAGGACAGTAGGCTCTGTCACTTTTTTCCCATTGACGTATGTCTCAGCTCCTTCACATGGATCTAGAATCACAGCTGTTGTAATAAAAAGTAAAATAACAACCATGAATAATTAAAACTTGATATAAAAAGTGTACATTGTGATGAGGAACACTTTATTTGTGCATCATTTATTGTATATGTCTCACAAGGATTTAGAGCACTGGGGAAACTAATAATTTACACAAAATGTCCCTTGGATTATTGAGGTTGTAATTATTGTTAGGGCAGATGTGAGTAAAAGTCAACACAGGTACAGTATGTGTTATTTACCTTCTCCTGTAGGTCCTGTAGTGCTAGTGAAAATACAGTGTTCATCCTTTATAAAGTGCCCGCTAAGGACTATGTCCTGTCTTCTCATTGCATCTTCTCTTCCCACCCTGAAAAACAGAATATTGATAAATGCAGATTACTAAAAGTTCAAAAGAGACTAATATCTAAGACAATTGTAAAAATCCAGACAACTGCACTAACCTAGTAATTCCATCTTTGATGTAGTATAGGAGGCACTCAGACATAAGAGGATCCTCATTCAAATTCACCAGATGTGGAGTCTAAAACAAGGAAGAGAATATACTCAAGTACGCATGTGATACCACCTACAACATATACGATCCTAGTATTATCACAATTAAATTAATTTATTCAAATGATAATCAAAATGGACTTTCCCAGTGTACTGCATCGTGTTGTATTCTTTAGTAAAAACATACTTGTCCATTTTTAATCAGTCTGAAAATAGTAGGCTGGTTCGAAAGTTTGAATCAGTCACAAAGCCACCACTTCATCACACAGAAAACAAATACAAAACAGCAATATGTTGAAAGAGGCACATTACGCTGTTGCTAAGTTTATATAGGCAAAAACGGAGATGGGCAGAACATGTTAACATCTCATTTCATGTGCCTCAGTCTAACTCAAGGTCTGGAGAAGAAAGTAGAGAATTTAGAAAATGAATGGCACACAGATTTGGCAGTGGTTTGTAAAATGTGGTAGTCACACATAAAATAATATTGCAGATTTGTTCTGTAATATCATTATCCACATTAGGCATGAAAGGCAGATACGTCATTAAAAGGGTAATTAAACATTGTGAATGTCTCTGAATGAGATTCTGCCGTGCAAAAAGTTGATAACAGGAGAGTTTCAGTGGTATCGAACAGAAAGAAGATAATCAGGAAGGAATCACACTCTCCATGGAAACCAACCTCATTTGGGGAGAATAAACCAACAGTGTCTATAAAGATGGGCTGAGGTTTTCTCTGTGGAGGCTTCAAAGGCAAGAATGCAAATGTGATCATGGGGTGATTCTGTTGTCTAAACCAATGACTTTTCTAATACTAAATGCGATATCCAATGTACACACTATTCCATTTGTGATTCTTTCTACCTTCTTGGGTGAAAAGACACCAACAGTGCCTCCGTCTTCCCTCATGGCCACGCCCATCTCAGCAAGTAGTGCTTCCCTGTAAAATTATTCACAAAAACATTTTGCAAATCCTTTCACAAAAACATTTCTGTAAATATATAGATATATATATAGCTGCCTGAGGGGTTTAGCAACAAGCTGATCAATTTGAATAAAGCCACAGAATTGTTATCCTTGAAGATAATCAATAATAAACCCTGCCAGATGCAGAACTGACCTTTCCATCCTGATTTCCTCAGTACGTCGAAGCTTCTCCTCCCAGGTTTCATTGAGCTCTGCAATGATTTTCTCTGTTTCCTAGTTATGGGCAATGCAAGTGAACTCAAGTCAAAACATGTAGACAAATATTCAGGAAGGCTGGGTTTACTCATATCAGTTAGATGAGCAAATCAGAGGTGAAAATGCTGGCTGGTCTTTAAATTATACAGCAGTTGTACTTTAGAGCACATGGGAAATATTTAAAGGTGTAGTGAGGTGCAATAAAATAAAAGTTGTAGATATAGATGTATCAGATTCATTAATACATGTTTAAACTTTAAAATTACACTGGAGCTATCAGCCTAACTAGGGATAGAAGCTTTCAGCCACTGATTAGTATCATGCAAACTGAATGAATGGTCACATACTTGCCTCAAAGTGTGACTCTTTAAATACTCTCAAATAGACTTGAGTGTGGGTGGATTCTAACAGTGAAATGCAACCTGCTGTCCATTTTACAGATAGCAGTATAACATAACTGAGGGATGGCTGAGTTTGTTTGGTGTGAGCTGAGTTTGCCTTGAAGCGCAATTTAGAGAATGAACGTTGACTGCAGTTTTGAAAATTTGTCTAAATATCTGGTTGAATCTGTGCTTTACTGTCTACTAGGAGCTTCAATGAAGTTATGTCTGAATGTAAACTGTAATTGTAAATGATTACAGTATCTGTTACATAGATTAAGTCACCTTGAGCCGCTCGATGGCCTCCTCACTTCCAGGGCTGAACATGATGCGGTCATGCAGACTGCTGATGGACCCAGCCCGGCTGGACAGGGCAGACAAAGAGGGGGAGGGGCTCATCCCCGTCATGGCATTGGTCACTGTGGAGAGATCACCCCTTTGATTGACAGCTTGGCCAGTATTGTTATTGTTCTTGTAATCGGATAAGTCTGTCGGGATGTGCCGAGCAGGGTGGGGCGGGGGGGAAAGAGGAAGGGAGCCAGGGATGGGGGTTCAGAGAGATAAAGAAAGAAGCAGACAGAAAAGGGAGAGCAAAGAGAAGGAAAGTAGAAAAAGAAAGAAGAAGACAGAAAGAAAGATATGTAGCTTAAAGTGAACGTGACCAGATCTGAAAAGGCCTTTACATGTGAGTCGAGACACAAGAAAGACTTTAAGAGAAAGAACAGGCACTGTAGGCACAGCCTAACACAAAGAGAGGAAAAACTTAAAGCTAAAGGCAGCACAAGCGCAAGGCAGCATAGGTTCACCTGCTGTGCTAAGTGCAGTGTGACCTATTAAGCTTCAGCCAAAGCACTGCGTTTTGGACACCAATCTATACTACTTACAAATCCTTCTAGGGCTGTCACGACTACTCAGTTACACGCAAATCATTGAAACCATCAAATAAAATGGGCTTTCTCAAAAAAATTACTGATAATTAAATCTTTGAATGATGGGTAACAGGACAATGAATTATGTACTCTTTTATATGCATTTATGGCATTTAGTTTCATTTCTAAAGTGCAATATTTTATGAGCTATACTTTAACTCTGATTAACTGTTGTCTTATAATTAACAGTGACAGCCCTGTATTCTACAAAACAGCGTACATGCACATCCACATACTGCAATATATGTCCATTCTGTTAGTGTTCAGCACATCAGTGGTAGTGTTAGTCCACTCATGCACTACTTCCTATTGCCTTAGAGCATCGTACCATAATGCTCATATGCTCCAAAGCTGACCTCTATTCCTACGTTGGTCATACATGTTGGAGACCCATTGCCTGCTCTCACCTTTGCTTTAGGGCTCAAATTGCTACTAAAAGCTAGAGACTCTCATTAAATACTCTACTGGCTTCAATAAAACCTCCATTACCAGCCCTATTATTGTCTGAATAAAAGCCATATCTAACACATGAGAGGAAGTGGTTGCATTAGAGCTGCAATTCAGCTTTCATGCAGCGCATGCAAAGTCCCCACCGGAAGCATCGTCTCAGTCTCACCTGATAAGCCCCAGGATGTTATCTCGGGTCATTTTATCATGAGAAAGCCCACATTAGCAGATTGAATAATTACAGCCAAACGTTGGCATCTGTAGATGACGAATATAACAGACTAAATAAATGACTAATAAACAGAGGATAATGTCTCTGTGATCTTTTGTAGAATAAAGGCTCTTGGGCACCAGCAGCGCTGCTATGGCAACAGAGAGCTACCGTTCTGTCACTAATCAGAGTAAGCAGTCACACAGGAGAGCCTGAGGACAGTCACTAAAAGAGAGAAGACTAAGAACTTGCAGTCTTTTGAAGTAAAAGCCTAGTAATTGTGCATCTTTACATGAGTGAAGCTATATGGTTATTTCATATAATAGTCATTGGACAAAGGTGCACTTTGTATACTTTGTGTATGTGTGTGTGTGTGTGTGTGTGTGTTTGAGAGTGTGTGTGTGTTCTGACTAAATTACTCTCTCTCACTCTCGCTTAACATTTGATTCAGAAGATATGATAAACCTCTATTAGTCCATTTAAAGAAGGGTAAAAATATGCTAAAATATGGGTAATATGGGTAAAAACTTTAAAAGGCTAATATTGTGTTTTTCTTGTACTTTTCTTGCCATTCCATACATATTGTTGTCTATTACATATGTTACGATGTTTGTTTCAGTAACAAATAATTAACTAATTAAATAATATTAAATAATAAATAATAATTAAATAATAAACATTACTATAAAGTTAAGTAAATGACCGGTTCTGATTGGCCACACTGTTGTGCCTCTTTTAACAAGCAGTCTGGACTGAAAAGTGGGTAGATGAGATCAATACATCTAGGCTAGATAAATGGAATGTGATAAGATAAGTTCCTTTTAGGTCTTGCCTCAGTCTGACTGGCAGGTGGCAGCACTCTCTTAAACTGGACCAATAGTCTCAGCTCTAAATTACTAAATTATTAAACAGGTAACACCAACCCCCCTCCTCTAAACAATGACTTGACAAAACTTCACAGAAAGAAATAAGAGGGCTGTGTTCTGTTGTCTCTCCTTTTCTGCCCAGGTTATTGTCTTCAGCACTATGATTATCTAGCTTCTACATAGAGGATGTGGTATGGCAGTAACAGAAGCTGCAGATTGCATCAGGCAGCCAAAAAAAAAAAATCAACTCACCAAATAAGATTTCATTCAAACACACATCTGTGGTAAGCTTCTCCCAAACATCTGCTGTCAGATCTGATAGGATCTATCAGTAGTTCATTCTATTTCTTGGTAGCCACTAGTTTTACAATAAAAGCTGAATTTGAAGGCGAATTAAATGAGAAATGAATATATGAGTGACATTAGTTAAACTGCGTGGTGCAACATTCCTCCTACTCAGCATGGCAAGCCAACACAGAAAGGCAGCGACAGAAAAACAGGCAGAGAAAACACAACCCTGCAGCACCAGTGAACACAAAGCACAGCAAACTGTGCTTTAAGCTCAAACATCAAACAAGAAAAAAGCTCCAATAAACTACCACCTGATATCATACCTTTGAAAAACCACCTATGACAAAAGTGGCACATAATTAAATGATCAAATGATATCTAGCGATATAGTAATAGATGTCTGACCTTTTAAATTTACACAATTCAGATATGATGCCTGACAGAATCAATCACGAAATCTCAAATTTCACCAATTTCACCAATTTCAAAATGACAAAGTGTACACAAAAGTGATTGGAGGAATTTCATTTTATACTCAGCTAGTCGTTAACTATTACATATATCCACTTATGGTCACCGGCAGCTAATGGCATGTTCATTTTTCAGCATAAGTAGATAAGTAGGATAAGTAGGATAATATAGGTTGCTAGAGCACTTCATATCTTAACCGAGCCAGGATTCAGCTGATGTGTTATGAGACTGACTGTGTTGTAGCTTCATTTTGTCATTTAAACCCCCTGTAAGGCCCCTGGTGCTGCATGGATCTGCCACATCCAGGAAAGCTACAAAAGCACAAGAAAGAGAAAAAGAGAAAAGAGCGAGTGCCAAGGAAACACACATTTCAAACCAGTGTCATCATCGACTGGGCCTCGATATGCTAAAAGGGAGAACAATAATGGAGACAGTGGAGGGTAAATAAGGGGATAAGATCAAGTGAGAAAGAGAGAGAGAAAGCGTGTGAGAGAAATAAAAAGAAAAGAGTAAGTCAGACTCGTATACAACACAAATGCCGAGAGCCTCTAACCAGTTCCATGTTAAGACAGCTTCTGAAAGGCTACACACTCTTATGGACTGAACCCTAAAGGCTGAATTAAAATGCCCTGCTCTAAAAACCTCATAAATACGGCTGTAAGGGAGAGCAGAGAGAAGCAAGTGGAGAGGGAAGAGAGAGAATAAGTGATGTGGTGAGTGCAGAGGAAAGGGCAACAACTCAGTGAAAGGGTGAATATGGGTGAATATTCTACACTAGGAATGTGATGGATCATAAAACTGACTTTTGGCATTAATGTGTCATGTACACAAACAAATACTGAAATTAAGTAAATCTAAATCTAAAATCTATTTTTTCAGTTTATAAGTGGGATGTATGTGTGGGAGAGGGCACATTCAGGGGGGAGGGGCTTCTGACATCACAGTTTAAAACAACAATGTAAAACAGTTTCTCTTTAGCAGTTTGGCTTCCTAACTTCAGTGCTGGTGGTCCTCCTGCTCTGCACAAACCAGCTCAAGCATTTCTTAACTAGATCATGATAAACTTCAGGGCAAAACTGCGCAAGCCTAGTGATCCTCCAGGACTGAAGTCTGGTCTATATTAGGGGTGAGGGAAAAAAAGTGAATACTACAGTAAAATATTTCAGACATATCACAACTTTCCTGAGGTTTGAGGAGTTGGAATGGGGATGATTAACATGAAGTGCCAAATTATTTTTAATTAATAAAAAATGCTATTTTCAGTTGATATTTTATTTACTACTCTATTTTTAATTAGTGAGAAATGCAATTAAATAGGACAAAATAACCTCTCATAGATTCCTGGTTTTATTGAAACATTTCATTACCTTTAAGCCTTTAAGCTTTAGATGAATCTCTTGAATTCATAAACTTAATTATTTCATGAACAGAAAACTGCTCACAAACAAACGACATGTTACCCTCAACACATATCAGATCCTGACATGCCATTTTTTTCTCTGGGGAAAAAATAGAAGTGATATTCATTTTTTCTTTCAATGTGACCATGGATTTGACAGTTACACCTCTCTGGCAAATATTCAAAGACTTTTTTTTAATTATTAAAAAATCATACTAATCATACAGCTGTATTATTAGCATTATTTTACATACATACTATTACATGCTCTTAATTCTGATCTGATACATTCTATAATTCTTAGTTTATATAATTTCCCTAAACCTCTTTTTATTTTGGGGTTATAGTTTGGAAAATTGCTCACAGTATGTTCGAATCATATCCACTACATGCTAAAAAAAAAAACTTTTTTTTGATGAAAACATATCACCATATGTCACCCACCCCTAGTGTACAGCAGCATTTTAAATCAACCTCTCACACAACAACATAAACAGACATAAACCATGTCCAGCTGGGACAGCAGTAAGTCTTACTCTCAATGATGTCACCCAAGCCCTGGGCATACAGGAGCTCTTTCAGGCGCGACACCTCATCCTTCAGCTCCCGCACCAGCCGGTTGTTGGGGTCCTCATTAATGACAGCGTTGCAGCGGATCTGCTTGGCTCTGTCTGCATACCTGTTTCAGAGAGGATGCCAGAGTTAGCACTGATTGTTAGTAATAATATAGATATGGGTGTAAGATCTCCAGATAATGGTCATATGTCACTTCAACATTTGACAGTTTTCAGGGTCGATTTGTACTTTGTAATACAACTGTTATAAAATAATAAGCTGATGATGATGATGACACGCAAATGCTTACTGCACTGTACAAGATGAGGAAATGCATTTTTCATATCATTCTCATTCACACACACACACACACACAGACACACACACACACACACACACACACACACAGAGGTGCACTCCTAAAAAGAGTTGCATCTAATGGGTGTACAGTTACTCAATTCAGCAGCACAGCAGCACATTTTGAAGGGTGTCCCAGGAGCGAAGCAGCAGATCCTTATCTGTCATTATGTAACATTCTGCTCACACTGCCATTAGCCTTCGCACCTTCACCACATTAACAATCTCAGTGAAAGAGCGAGGAAGTGAGAGTGAGGGAGGAAAAATGGCAGATAGGAACAGAGTGTGAGAGAGTATGACAGACAGAGAGATTATGCGTAGGTATGTGTGGGAGAGAAAGACAGAGGGGCATTGATGGAAGGTGCGTGATGACAGGAATACAAAAACGAACAGTGGAGAGATGATGTAAAGAGATGGGAGTAAACTAGGGCTGCACTATAAAACACGCTATCACAGCATTACCCCTACAAATGCCTAAAATATTCTGAAAATAAACCAGCAAATTCTTGTTGTTTCATGGTTTTCAAGACTATTCTGCATTATTTTGACCAAAATGGCCAACACTAATGCATATATGTGAGTTTATTAAAATACTATGTGAATAATTTAAGATTTGATCAAGAAAATTGACTGGACTAAAAGATTCTGTGATTGGCCATGACAAAAACTGATTTTATTCTTCCCTGAGATAGACAAAAAATTTGGGAACTGGACCTGAGGGTACTGAGGGTCTCGTCATAGTTAATGTCTGCAGGACTGAGGGCAGCCACCATAGCAGTACGGGAGTTTCCGCCTGGACCGAGAGAAAAAGTCAAGATTAGTGTTCACATGAAGTTTGACATGAGGTTTGAAACACTGTTCTATAAACCAGAATGTAAAGTACCACTAATATGACACACAGAGTTAATGAGTATTAGTAACTTCCCCATTGTGAAGAAACTTACAATGCAGTGAATGTGCCACTCAATACATGAATGTGTGAATATGTGACTTTAAAGCAAGGCCTGTTTTAAAACAAATGACAGTAACCAATTTCAAAAATTAAAAAAGTTGCAATTTCCTCCTTCCACTTTTCAAGAGATATGAAACATTTTGCCACACTCAGTAGTGTCTTTCTTGGTAGGAGGAGCAGGTTTTATTCATGTGTAATGCTTTTTCTTCAAAATAAGCCAGATTCATCTTTATTATGTATACTCTTAAAGACTACAATAACGTAATGTAAGCCAAAGAACAAACGATTTAATCTATCATTTATTTAATAATATATTTTGAAAAGTTAAATTATTGGCAAAGTTTAAAATCATGCATACCAAGATTTTCTCGCAGCAGCCAGGTCAGCACTGAATCTCTGTAAGGGATGAAACTTTCCACCTTCTTTTTCTTCTTGTTCTGTGTAATTCAGAAAGACCAAAACATCTAACATCCACTAACTTTATACAAGAATCAGAATCAGAAAACATTCATAATCCTGGAGGAAACATCTATTTTAAGGGAAAATATCCTCACTTTGTTTGATCCAGAATCCTAAGAGAAGAGAGAGGAGAAAAATTAGTTAGTCTCAATGTAATCTGAAGGCGCTACATTGGAAATGAAATGTCTAAAAATACACAATAAAAGCAATACATACCACCTCAGCCAGAGCTGAGATGACTTTCCCTAGTGTGGTGAGTGATTTGTTTATGTTTGCTCCTTCCTGCAACAGATACAGAACCGCTTGATGAACACCAAAGCAGGCAGCACAATAGGTAAAAAATATTACATTGTGACATTGTGAATTCCTTACACAATGTTAAACCCCCTTCATGTAACAAAGTCAAAATGTAACCTGCATTACACAGTCCAAAATTTTGTGATTTTTCCTTGATTCAAACCCTGATATATACTCACTTAAGACAACATTTAAACTCATAAGGGATAATCTACATGCATTTTACAGCTTTTTACAACATCAGCATTGCAAAAGCTAAAAAACAAATTAAAAATGTTGAATGAAATCATAGCACAAACAACAAGGGAGTAATACAGGAGCCCTGAGGGAGCTTGGTCCCAGCTAACAGCACTCCTCTGCTACATCCTGACCAAGAATCTCACCGCTCAAAGCTAATAAAGCTGAAAAATGTTGAGAAAAGAAGAGGAACAATGCGAATAGAGCCCGAAAATGTAGATAGTGGCAGATACAAGAAAAAAGAACATCCTTTTCTACCACCACCTAGTCCTTGGGTACCTGCACCCAGTCCCCATTAATGCTCTATTCTGGCTCCAAACACCTGTATAAGATAATAAGGGCTGGAGGTGGAACAGAACAAAACTGCGGCAGGATCCCCAGGCATGAGACCGCAAAGCTCTGAGCTAGAAGATTAATGAGCCTAAATTCAAGCTAACAGATATAGGAAGAGAAGCACGAAGAAGATGAAACCGACTGAAAAGTAAAGAAAATGGCCAGAATAATGGCCAGGAGGAGCAGAAGGTAAAAAAAAAAAAAACAATTGTCACCTTGAGACGAGTGCCTTTGGCTCCAGTGGAATCAGCTCTTTCACTCCCAGCTAAATCCACCAGACTGATTTTACTGACCTGTCAGAGACAATGCAAAATGATGTAAATGTTCAAATCTTTGCCAGAGGCCTGCAATGTAGAATGGGTCAATAATGGGCACTGTACAGTGACATGCTCATGTCGCTCTTGCATATAATCAGCTGGACCCAGGAAACCAGTAATGCTATTCTGTACAGTTCTGGCACCACACAGGGAGCAGGTCATCTGGCTTCAGTGTGTTCAGTGCCACTAGGCTGTTTACTGAGCTCCCATTTCTGAGAAGCTGATATGAGTGACATGGTCTAGAACAATCCATGGCAGTGTACCTTCTCTGAGGTGTTATCAGTCTCTGCATCGTGGCGCTTCTGAGTGAAGATGATGTTGAAGACAGCATGAGAGCGACTGCTTGTTTCATTCATATTGGTGGCAGCCACTGTCCTGTAAGACGTATATGAGGAAATATACATATTTTAACCAGAGTAACTCAAAATTTATGACCCCTTTGCAGAGGTCTTATGTTAGAGCTTGAAAGCCCAACCACAGTAACCCAATATAAACCTTTGAATCTTTTCAGGTTCAAACAGAAAATCTCTAACTTAACTTTCCTCACAAGGTTAAGGTAGCCCAAAAGTAACATTTGTAACTTTGAAAGGTTTTGAGATGCATTTACCCTGCCTTAGTAAGTAAAACTGAAATTGTAACGTAATGTAAAGTGTAAGTGTAAAGTACTTGTCCCATACAGTGTTTTTGGTAAAGCAGCACCAGGACATTTTTGCAACCAACTGGTATATGGTACATGGTTATGATTAATTTAACTATTGTGAAAACATATCCTGGAGCATTATTTATAATTATAATTTTTAGTGCCCCTAAGCCTTCAGGTTAATCTTTTCGTCATCAAAATAATTAATAACCTTACCACTGATGGCATAACTTTTTAACTATGCATCTTGAGGCCAACTGTGACTGACAAAGAAAAAACAGCTGCACAAAATTGAGACCGTCTCTAACATATTAAATACCCCATTCCCTAATCTATTCTTAAATATTTCACCCAGCGCTAATAGCTCAGACATTATTCCAAGAAGCTTCAGTCTGCACAGTAATTACGCCAAGCACAGAATTCATTGCACTAGGAAAAGAAAACCCAAATCAATTCAAGCTCATTTTTAACAAATGCTTCAGCAAGCGCAACACGAATTAGAGACAGTGTAATTATCCAGTGCGCTGAATTAGCTGCTGGTTAGAGCACCCTGCCATTGACTTGTTACACAAGGAAGATGGCGAGACATGTTTAATAACATGTTTAATTAATCCGCTCCTAACATAGTAAATTAGAGCCACTGCTCAGCTATTAAGTCCGTGTTCATCCAATATCATCGTCAGTGCTATGGCTGGAGGAGGTCCAAAGGAAGCTTGGTGTGTAAAAAATGGTTCACATTAATAACAGTCAGAAGGGTGAAAATGTTCATATTTGTCATTTGCATTTGATTGTTTGTTTGTTTATTGTTTATTATTATATTTATTTGTATTTTATTATTGTTGCCTAAAACAACTGATTAATAATAAAATAAAATAATACTTTATTTTATAATTAAACACTTAAACATAAGATACATTTGTGAATGTATAGAATCATTTTCCTAGACTGAAGGTTAATATTTGGCTTGAGAAATGAATGAATGTTTTGCCATCTAAGTGTGGTTGTTCTTAAAAGCAAAATGTAAAATTCTGTTCAATTCAGGAACATCGGAATTCCTCCCTAAATTCTCTGTGATTAACTATGGCTTTATCCCATAGCAATAATCTGTGGAAGAACAATGCGTCATGCGTCAAAATGTGATGCATTACAGGGTGGGTGCACAAACAGCATCTGTGTACGAATTTAGCACCAAGGAGTTTTTGTCTTTTATTTCTACAGGTTTGTTGTTGCTTCCAGTACTCTTCACTTTTTTTTGTGTAGAAATATCTGAGGCTGTGTGTTATTGCAAATAATGTTATTGTGTTGTGCTGCTTAAAAACTGAAAAGAACAGAACAGCTGAACAACCTGGCCTTGTTTCCTGAGTCCATCAGGTCTTGAATGTCATTGTATGATGTGACAGCAAGTTTGGACAAATCTTCCACGTATGGGCCCAGTAGGGGGTGCTCTCTCACACGCAGGTTGCCTTTGTTCTTGGGGTTAAGAAGGTCCCGTACACGCTCACAGTAAATCTCCATATAACTGACCTGTAACACCAAACCAAATCACTTAAAGTGCCACATATGGACTTATATATTCAAAAGAAAGATTTTTAGAACATACTGCTAAATGCAATTACAAGTAATGCCAATATAATTCACTCAGAAAACAGGGTCTGATAAATAGGGAATGAGGCTATAATATAATAACTTTAAAAAATGGGTAAAAAAAGAAACATTTTAAGGGACATTTTACATTTACAATCCACTGTTTCAAATGATTACATTTATAGTGAAGATAAAGACAGAAAGAGAGGATGTGTGTTTACCTCTACAGAATAAGACATGCTGTTGTCGTTATTGTCATTAATCTTGGTGAAAAGATCTTCACACAGCTGTTGATGAGGAAGTGATTAAGTGAGAGAGAAAGAGAGAGATGGAGAGGAGTTAATGACTGAGCCGCTTTACACTGTTCCCTCATCAGGCAGCTGAATAGATGTTTGTAAATGTGCTTTAGCCTGCTGTTTGGATTTTCCCTTAACAATGTTTGATCTAACATTGTTCATGTCATTTATGTGTGCAGGGCTCACTGATTTGGTGTTTACACAGCGGAGCCTGGATAACCTTAGATACTGCCTCATCAGAGGCTATTCATATGGCAGTAGAGTGTAAATAGTCAGGACTATATTATTCTGTACACTGTCCGTCACTGTGGGTCAATATGCATGTAAACAGCCAGGCTCTGGTGGGGAGATAACAGTTCTCATGCCTGCATTTGTGCGCTTATAAACAAATGTCTGGTGTTCTACCAAACTGTATATATATATTTCATTTTTCTATTTTGTATTTTCCTCTTTAAATCACTTTTTAAATGTAAAAAAACAACAACATTGTATTATTAGTGCTGTTATTTACCAGTGGAATGATTCCTTGCTGGTCTTTTTCTTGTTTTCCCATCATTGTATATGATTTGCCTGCACCAGTCTGTCCATATGCGAAGATACAGACGTTGTATCCCTCAAAGGCATGGAGTAACATTTCCTCCCCAATGTCTCTGTACACCTGCTGCTGAGAGGCATAGTTGATGTCCTCTGGCTGCAAGGGCACAAACAGGACACGGACAGATCAGTCAGGTTAAGCCCCTGACAATCAATGTGCAAAGGACTGCTGATTGGTGTACATCGACAAATATAATTGATTCATTGTTCAGTTTATTGAATGAGAAGTGTTCTAATGGTCATAGCTAACAATTTACCACTAAGACAAAGCAACGGTCTTAATGGTATTGTACACTAGTGCATGGAATGTGGTACATAATTCCAATACAATTGAAAATGGTTTTTGATTTATTGAGTTTGACACTGCTTACAAAAAACAGTCTGACTGGGTAAATCAGCACAGAATTCATCAAATTCAATTACAAGAAAAGAATAGGTTAATGAGGTAAGGAATCTGAATTTTAAATACACTGATTGTAGAACAGAGTCTATAAGTTAAAAAACTTGACTCCCATATAGAAGAATGAATGGCAAATTCCTAGCAAGAATATCTCTGAAGTATCTTGGCAAAAATTAACCCCAAAATCTTAGGGCATGACATCTCAACATTCAATTCTTAACAGTGAAATTCTTAATCCATACAAGAGGAAATCCTAGTTTTCTATTGTGTGTCTTACTGTGACTTCACTTTCTTCTATTGTCAGGGCAAATTTTCTTTGCTTCCTCCTGCACTACTCACCGAGGTGTGTGACCAGTAGGAATAATCGAAGTTGAAGCTTTTGGTCTCTTTGGGTACTTTGGGGTTGAGGATAGCTGAAAGACAAAACAGTGCACAGAGTAGAGATTTAGACAGTCAGAGCTGAGTGTCTATATTAGCATGCTAATTATCTCTGTCTCAGAACAATTTTGAATTTAGGGTTCAGCAGAGTTGATAAAGTCTTTTACTACAGTCTGTGTCATTTCAGGACAGAGGTTAAAAAACTCTGCTTTCTGTAAAGATATGATTTACAGTACTGTACTGAGTGTGCTTTTAGGAGAAGCAGAACAGAGCAAAACTGTCCCATGAAAACAAGCCATGTCAGGTTTAATAGATATTATTGATCAGTACTGGATTAATAACTTATACTTCAAACATGAAAATGATCAGATATTGAAAACATCATCATACTGACCAGCACTAGTGCACTAGTGGGTTAATTCCCTTGCTAAAAAGCCACACTAGACCAGTGTTGTGCATGAACTAGTTCAAAAGAACGCGTTCATTGAACACGTTCATATTTCAGTGAACTTTGAACTGAAACTTATTAGTAAATCAAGAACTTGAACGTGAACTTTATGTGTGATGAACGGCGTAGACGTCGTTCACTGTTAGAACGCAATTCACCATCGGGATTTATTTTCACCTGATGAGTCGAGTGACAAGGTCGGCTCACAC
>JBBKCR010000101.1:7955065-7966488 GCA_037577295.1 Ladigesia roloffi | reverse complement strand
TGTAAAATAGTCTTAACTATTCTAATTTCTTTGTATAGGAACCAGTATCTGTTTGTCCACCATGGGTTTGGGTTTATAGGCTTTATATTAAATAAAATATACACAGTAAACAAAAAGTTTGTAATGGATGTAATGGGCCACAAATTTGATAAATTCCACTATATAGAGGAAGCAGATTGGCTGAAAAGGCACCAGAGTACTTCAAGATAGTGTTAAGTCTAAAAATGAGTATTGAAGTAGTCTGTGATCATTACCTCTGACTTCAAAATGACAAAGCAATTCATAAAGCTGTTTTTGACACAGGTGACCAAAAGGCAAGCATGCCTTGTGTCAGTTTTGCCACTCCTCCCAGTCTCTTTTACTCTCACGAAGAGGAGTCTAGTCACGATTAATTGATTAGGGAATATGTCTAGCAGCATAGAACTGCACACATTAAAATGCTGAGTGAGAAAGCCATAAATGTGGTTGAGAAACATCTTATCTGAGAAGACAGGAAATAAGAAAAGGCACCAGAGTACTTCAAGATAGTGTTAAGTCTAAAAATGAGTATTGAAGTAGTCTGTGATCATTACCTCTGACTTCAAAATGACAAAGCAATTCATAAAGCTGTTTTTGACACAGGTGACCAAAAGGCAAGCATGCCTTGTGTCAGTTTTGCCACTCCTCCCAGTCTCTTTTACTCTCACGAAGAGGAGTCTAGTCACGATTAATTGATTAGGGAATATGTCTAGCAGCATAGAACTGCACACATTAAAATGCTGAGTGAGAAAGCCATAAATGTGGTTGAGAAACATCTTATCTGAGAAGACAGGAAATAAGAAGTCCTGTAGAATTTCATCCCAAAGCTATGTCCTATGAGCCCATTTCTGAAGTGGGCCAGTGGTCTCGGAGTCATTTTGCGCAACTCTTCTACTTTTCATTTGCAATAATGTAAGGGTAACATGGTCCTTGTTTAATTTTTTTTATTATTTTGTTTTTCTCTTACTTAAAATGCACAGTTGAGTAAATAAATAATCTTAAAATAAACCTGTGTACACATATTTTAAACATGAAGAATCAACATACTGAATAACACAAGCTAACCTACTTGGTCTGTAACCTTTCCATCTTGGCCTTCAATTACAAGTTGCTACAGACATCAGATATTAGCAGTACTGGTCGAAAGCACGCTGTAAATCAAAACTGTGAGCCATGCTCCTAATGACCACCAGAAGTGAGTTTTATGTCAAATCTGCATTAGGATAGGAGAGTAAAAGGCACCATATCACTTGAAAATAAAGTGTTAAGACTCAAAATAGATACACATTAATGTGAGTATGTATGTGCTGAAGTAATCCTGAGAGTCTGTGACCATAACCTTCGACCTCAGGGTTTCCTCAGAATGACACAGAGCAGTCAGTTTAGCTGTTGAGCAGAAAGCTGTGTTTGACACAGGTGACTATGCCACCAAATGCCAGGCAGGCCTTGTGTCAGTGGTATTACTCCTCTCGGACTCCTTTACTCTCACTAAGGGGAGTCTAGCACTGAGCTGTCAGTTGAACAATCACTCTTCATCTTTCTCACAAAGACAGGATCTCAAATTCTTCATCTTCAGAATCAAAAAAGCGCTCAAGTCGGTCAGAGTCAGAGAAATCTAAGGAGAGATTCACAATAATTAGATCAAATATTTCATACCTGTACATTTGTTATAATTTAGAATAAAAAGTATATGTAATGCTTCTCCTAAATAAGAAAAAAAAAACAGTGAAAGGTAACAGGCAATTTATGCTACAGCCATGCCTGAGAAAACAGCTCCTAGAAATATACATTTATACTGTTTGGGAGGAAATGTATTCAGACACTGACTTTACTTCCAGTATATAAATCCACTTACAATATTTCCAGTTTACTACAATCTAAATAAAGAATACTAATTTATATTTGCAAAATAACATGCTTACATATTTTCAGTAGTGCAGAAATAACCGTATATTCCATGTCAGACCACAATACATCTACAGCAATAGTAATAATAATAAAAATAAAAACAGCTGTAATAAAAAAAAACTAACTGAATTTGCCACAGGAAATTAAAGGATCCATTCAAAGTTTTTTTGTAATGTAGAAAGTTTATATTTATTTATATTTTTGATTTGTTCTTTTCCTATCCATTCCGATTAAAATCAGCCACTGTATAAAACATGCATCATATGACCCACTGCTATCTTTAGTATTATTTTCAGGTAAAACACTGCAGGTGCTAATTTGAGCTTTTGGATTGATTTTGCACCTGAACCCGAAGCCCAAAGAACGACTAGGGAGGGACAGGCAACCCAAGCTTGAGTGCCAAGTTTTATCTGGATGTATGCTGACCCCTAATGCTTATAAGTGGCAACTGTGTTTCACAGCAGTATTTTTGCAACACCACGTCAGCCACAAGAACATAAACAAAACCTGACACTAGAGTAGCATGACCTGGTCAGGAGATAATGTTTGTTAAGGGCCAAGCTTTATGATTAATATTCAGATACAGTCTACAATTTCACAAATATTTTTACACAAAGCCAGAGTAAATCTACAGCATTCAAAGAAATATTACTTTAAATGTCTGTAAATAGCTAAATCTCCTAAGATAGAGGTGATGTGAAGGACCTACTTTCCTGTCACAAATTCTGACATCAAAACAATGAAATCCAATATAACTGGTCATGACAGTCTTCAACTGGTTGCATTTCCATAAGTTCACATACAAATGTATCCAACAAGAAAATCCATATTCATGTGTCTCTGTGTTAAAATACCTGGAGTGAGATTAAGGACTTCAGTGTTGATTAGATGCGATGGCTGACTGTCTACTAGCTCAAACATTGGAAGACCTCCTCTACAGCTTGACAACTGCAAAACAAAAGTATTAACAGAAAGGCTGACTAAAATAATTACCAATCTGACAAAAAAGTTCCACAGAAGGCACACTTACTTTTCGAATATGTGCACACCAGTCATCAAAGTCATCCTCTGTTTGGCAGAAAAAACCCTGAAAAAAAGAGACTAATATTAGGTGATGACATATTGCCCCTTTGTGGGCTGATTTCTTACCCAAACTGCACCTAAATAATCTCTAATGCAGGGAGTTGGAGGATTATTTCTTGTATCAAAAATGTGACATGGGTAATACCGTAGGAACTCAAATTTAGACAAACTTCCCCTAACCCTAACAGTCAATCAGTTATAGAAACACTTCACGAAGTTTCCATAAAAACATGTCATGAAGCTGCTACTGGCATCATACAAATATGTCTAAATCATGCTCAACTGAACTGTGGAGTGGAGTCATTTCTTAAAGAGATTTTATATGGTTCCTGACACTGTGCGACTTACCGTTTTAAAATCTAACAACATTTTAGGTTCAAGCCAGCGGTTACTGCTGCTTTAACTATGCAACAAAGCTTTTTCCATTTGATAGAAGGAAAAATCAGTATTAAACATCTTGGTTGATCATTTACAGAGAATGCATAAAGTCACTATTTCACGACAGCCCCACAGTGGAAGATTACATTAATTAATTTGAATAATACTTACAGCAGCTATGGAGGGGTCGAGCTCACAGATGTGCATGCGACAAGGTGGGTGCTGGCAGTGGTACGAGTCATCCTGATTGTGGCCACTTTCACAGGGCTCCACAGCTGGCTGAGTCGTGTGGGGGTCCAGGTAAATCAGTTCCTCACCTAAGGGGGCAGTATGAGGCACAGCCACAGAGCAGACCTCAAATGGTAAGCATGGGGTCCTTTCAACATCCACTTGCCCCGTACACTGTTGACCTGAATGACTGATGCACAGTGCTTACCAACAAAGCCAATGAAGTAATGTGCGCTGTTCGGCTTCCCACCGATTACTCCTAAAGACTGTGGCATCATAAAGCATTGCTGTGGACAACACAGATAAACAAGATTATTTTCTATTAGATGTTTAATTCAAGCCATCCAGAAATTCCAACAATAATAAAAAATTGGTAAATATACAAATTTAATTATTTGGTGTGAGTACCTATCCTAACCTTTAGAGTTTCAACATAGGCCTCATTGATGTCACTGAGGCCCAGCCGTAGGGGGATTAGCAGAACAAGCGGCTTCCAGAGAGCCTCCTCAGCGAGTGCACAAGCTCCTTCGAGAAACCCATTCATCTCCTGAGGTCCCGCTGGCTCTGCACATGCACCTCTCTCAAAGTCCAACCAGGGCATACACAGCCTCTCTGAGGAAGCCAACAGACACAAATGTGGTAAGATCATTAGGATTTTTAGATTAACCTCTGCTATACGCTTTCCCAATTATATTTTGTTTAACATATTTTTTGTCAAGCTTGACTAATTACCTCTATACAGTAGACATCTTCAACATCAACCCAGAATTCTGTTCTAATACATGCAGTTTCAGATATTTAAACCAGACATAAGTAAGCGGTTTTAATGGCACTGATAAATTAGTAAGCAAGTGAACAGTCAGTTCATTAAGCTGATGTGTTGGAAGCAGGAAAAACAGGCAAGCTTGAAGATCTGAGCCTCTTTGACTAGAACTAAATTGTGAGGACTGGGTCAGGGCATTTCCCAAAAGGGGTGTTTTGACTATGCAGTGGTTAGTACATACCAAGGAAGAACAACTGGTGAACTGGTGACAGGGTCATGGGTACCTAAAGTTAATTGATGGACATTCCTTTTGGTCCAATCCCAGAGAAGAGCTACAGCAAACTTTTTTACACAATGTGGAGGACTGGGTGCATGAGCATTGTTTGCTGGGGAAAGTAATGGAGCCAGGTTGCAGTAGGCAGTGTGATGTTGGAGGAGCAAAGGTTACCACACCTGGTCCAATCCCACGTAAGATTGTGATACAATTTCTGACAAAAAGTTAATACTGGCCAAGATTGATAGGCATTTAAATACACAGTGATTTTCAGCTTGCTTATTATGAAGTTGTGTAGACACATGACAGTCAGAGTACCCATGGTGACCCCTGTCCACCTTCAAAAGCAACTACAAAGGGCACATTAGCATCAGACCTAGTGGAAGAGAGTAGTGGAAGAAGGTGGCATTGATTAATGAATCACATTTTCTTTTGCATTGTGTGGAACGCCAGGTGCATGTGTGTCGCATGTGTTTTAAATGGCACCCTTAGAAAAACATTGCTGCAGACCAAGTACACCCCTTCATTTTAATGGCATTGCCTAATGGAATTGGCCTCTTGCAACAGAATAAAGTGCATTGCCACACCACAAAACTATCCTTTTAAGAACTCAGATTGTATCGTCTACTTACTGATTTCCTCAATCACTACAGTATTGTCCATGGCCACATGAACTGCCAGTCGGCTCCATGTGTCAAACACGGCCAGCTTCCTGTGGTGGAGGGGTGAAAAATATCAGCTGAAAATAGTCCAATTAAATCACAAGACTCGCATTATTCCTAAACTTGGCAGGCAAAACAGGCACTAATGGGTCTTTTTTCCTATTACGTGATCCCTAAAAATTAAATCAAAGGGGCTACTTGACTTACTTGAGTACCTGTGCCACTGTATTAGGACCATACCACTGGCCTATGGACTTGCCTTCTCCCACCCCCATCTGAGCTGAAAGAAAAAGACACAAGCAACTGTAAGCTACTCAATCAATACATCCGATCTATAAACACAGCACTGATGAAGCACAATGGCTACTTACGCAATCCATCACTCAAACAGATGGCTGTTTTTACCTATTTGGTGAATAGAATAATAGCTGTCCTTTTTGTCTATGAAGGCATTGAGGATGCTGATGTAATCCTCTCTCTGTCTCTGACCTCTTGTCCATCTCCAGTCTGATAAAACACACGTTATTACTTTAATGCCAATGTTAGATTTAAATGGCATAAATGGGGAAAAATATGGATCAAATGCTGAACACACCACAAGACTATGCCACACAGACCTACCTCGGCCTAAGTGTCTGCGGATCAAGGCTTCTGCTAGGATCATCTGCCCGCATCGCAGCATGCAACCCCAGCCAGTGTCAGATGTAGGTCCTGTCCCTCCTGTATCAGCAAGCCAAATTAAAGTGGATGTTTAGTATGTATTTTTTTCCTCACTCCAAATAAACTCAATCAGCATTTGGCTCTTTTTTTTTTTACACTGGACACAATTCCAGCAAAAGCAATTCCTTGCATAAGCAAATCTGTCTGAGATCACTTTGATTCAAAGCAAGACTCTGATGATTTAGGCACATAGTTCACAAAATTATATGAAGTTATGTAAAAGAAAAACTGTGTGTTTGTTTATAAACAAAACACTTCCACTATCAGCTAAATATGTCAGTCTGACTACACCTGCATCAGGGATATTGCACAAAACCTTGGGATGGGACTCTTACCAATTGGCAGGAAGTTCTTTCTGTAGGTGAACCATATGCGTGAGGCAATGTCAGACAGAATTTCATCCTTCTCTGTGAAAGCATATCCAAAGAACATCTGAAAAACATACTTTAACACATCTGTGCTGTTCTTATTCCACAGAGTACTAATTAGCATACCCTTCAGTGCATTGAACTGTTTCCCCAGGATCCAGACAGGCTCTGGTGTCTCTGGGAAATCCTCAAACTCCCCAAAGCGTAGTGTGTCGTATGTTAGAGTAGCTGGTAAAAGAGCAACATAAATGATTACTACCTGATCGTACTAGGAACAGATCCTGGCCATGTAGTGTTCGTTTACACCTAATGCATGCCTGACAAAACTCAAAATATTTTGCAACATAAACGATTTGGCCTTATGGGTCAAATATGTCCAACCACAACTCTTGTGATGTGTCAGAAACAGTTTAACACTTTGTAGTGCTCTGGATATATGATGGGCATAATCCACAGGTCACATGAACAACAATATATTGACAATCAGATATGACTCATTACAAGGGCTCAGCAAACCTGCCACCTGATAATATTTTATAGAACCTCCTGGGCTCAAGCCTCAAAAACTTGCATCTATTTCCCCTTTGTTGGAAAGAACTGGATTCCAAAACTGCTGGGGAGGTATACGTCTAAAGAGCTTTTGTAAGTCAGCAATTCTGCCTGCCATCAGCTACTTTAATACTTGTGAGATATTCAATTTGTTTTTTTATTGCTACCAACATGAAGCTTGTAGCACTTTCTTTCTTGCTGGATAAACTCAGGAATCAAACACATTTCCTCCTGGGAAAAAAACTTTTCTCTGATGAGACACTATGGCTTAGGGGCTCAGGCACTTATTGTACTTTACAGTAACTCAATTCAACAACATAACAGATTTTTCAAACTAAACAAGTTTTTTGTAAACTCGGAGGACTCCTCTATTCCGAGAGTAACGTTTTTTTTTGCTTTACGATCCAAACACATGTCCCTCTGTAAAATGAACCCGAGCTGTTTTTTTCTGCCGATACACCCTGGCTCGGGGAATACGGGGACTAAAGGGACACAAGAGTAAGTCAATTTGACAGTATAAAAGATGTACTAGCCCAAACAGATCCTCACAGTTTCTTCAGTAGAGACAGTAGTAAAGGAAGAAATCGCACCTGTCGTGGGTTGCTGACTATCTCATTGTTCAGCTTATAAAGTTTTTTTTCTTTAAGTGTCTTTACTAGATATTTCATGTTATGTTATGTTATGAATGTAAGTTAAATACATTCAGAGACACATCTGTCTAGCTGGCTGTCTTCAGTTTAGTAGCAGTTGGGTCCGGATAGTGTCAAAAAAACAATAATGCAAAATTCCAGTGTTGACATTCATCCCAACAGGCTGGTAAAATCTAGTCAGCGCTGAAAATGTTTATCGTTTAATGCTAACTCGAAAATACAGCCGTTTAAACCTTCTAAAAAATGCAAAGTAATTGTTTTCCTCGCTATGTTCCTACCTGCATCCATCCCGACACTGCTTCACACTACCTTGTTCGGCTGAACTTGCCTGACACTTGCATCAACCAATGGGATTGGTCTTAGGGCGTTTTCATGGTTCCAGCGAGCCTGTAATGTTCCTCAGATCCATAATTAGGCGGGTCTTTGTGTTCATCTCAACCTATAGAATCGTGGAAATGTGTTTCGGGCGGGCCAAGTTATCCTGAAAGATGCATAAAGGTAATAGTTTTTAAACTATAATTTTATATAATATAAAACAATTAAAATTTCTATGCAAGAAAACAATTATTAAATATTATTTAGCTAATAGGCTGTCGATAATATAATTTAGATACATACTAAAAACAATATGTCAACGAATGAGAGTTTGTTCTTAAAGGACTTCTGCCCGCCCAGAGTAAACGGTAAACAGATGAACAGCTGAAGAATGTGGACGTGTTTCTTCCTGAACTAAAAAAAACTTAAAGGCTTACGTCAGATTCATTTGATGCATTTGGTCTAAAATATATGGTTCAAGACGTTAAGGTTTTAACTAGTCATACAGCGCTCTGGTTATGCCCTATCAGCCATGAGCTACTGTAAAATTCGTAGCCATGGTGGCGAGTTACTGAGTCACGTGTGTAGTGCAAATCTGTGAGAGACAGTGATTTACACAGAGGTGTCAGCAGACTCACCAGTTACTCTATACCAGTTCAATTTGCAATAACTGACGTTCACCACTCAACACCCATAGGCTTCCACTGGCATGAGTCAGCAAAACTCAGAGGAACTGTGTCATATACTAGAAGAATTGGGGCCTTCTAATTATTGAATTCAAAAGACTAAAGTATTGGAACACGCCTGTTTTTCGGGTTTTGGGCTAGGCCTTTACCTCCAGTGAAGGGCAACCTTAATGCCTCAGCATACCAAGACATTTTGGACAATGGCATGCATCCAGCTTTGTGGACATTGTTTAGGGAAGGACCTTTTATATTCCAGCATGGCTGTGCTCCAGTGCACAAAGCTACGCCCATAAAGACATGGCTGGATCAGTTTGGCTTTGGAAGAACAGCCATGGTGGCCCAGTGTTCAGGGAAGTTCAGGCGCCTGTGATCAGAAGGTTGTGGGCTTGAATCTCAGGATTGCTAGTGGCAGGATTGCCTTGAACTAGGCACACCACTCACTGCTCACAGGGCTCCCTCATTGGTGGCCACTCCTTTACTCAGGTTAATGGGTTAAATGCAGATAAAAAGTTTCACACTGTGTGTTGTGTTCACACATGACTATAAGGGCACACTTTACTTTGACCATATAACTTAAGCCTAAAGTAAAGGAATGTAACTTAGCATGTCGCTATTGAACAGGCTTGTCTTTTGGCTAAATGTATCAGGATAAACTGAAAAATATACTCCAATACTCCTGCACAAAGCTGTATTTTATACCTTATAGGCCGATCTCACAAAAAAAATATTCTTATTACTCATTAATTATAACTTACCAAGGACTGCTCTTTGCTCAATCGGGTGGGAATTTCACAAAATACTGAAATTATTTCTCTGTTTGGGGGTGTGGTATGCTTTGTATGAGAAATATTGTACTCTTTATTTACAGTAAACACACTGATTTTACCATGGCTCTGACACTGTATCTATAAATTGATGCTAAAATAGTCTAAACAGGCCAGTTTGTGATCACTGCACAAACTAGTGCAATATTTACAGGCTAGCAATACTACTATCCTCCATTTGATGGCAGTGGATCCTCATATAAGAAGTTAAACACTTCAGGCTGAAGAGAATGTACTGAACTAGAAACTCTAGAGTAAAAATTAAGCTTTGTGAATATGCAGACAAGATGTGAAAGTGAAGCAGACGATTCAGCTGTTTTGTAGTTAAAGACTTACTGGCAAAATTTCAGTGTTAAACTTCATGACTTTAGCTAATCCCACAAGGCTTGTTCTATTACTGCAAAGACCTTGATGATGGGCGAACAAATCCTTAATTAACTGACGCCAATGTCATGTGCATTAAATAGCATCCGTTTTTTATAAATTGAATGGTTAAGAGGTGATGCCATTCAGAGTGGTATATAATGTGGCTGTATCAGAGTCAGAGTTGTTCTCAGTAGTGGTGATATGAACCAAATATGATCAGATTTTAATTTGTCTAAAACCAAAGAGCAACTAAAAGCACTTGTTGACAGATTAGCACAATAACAGTGTGTCTAATCTGTCCACTCTGCTCAAGGTTCACCACATTCTGACATGCAGGGAGGCTATTAAAGCAGCCTGTTCCAGAACATCTCAAATATTATAAATAATAGCATTTCACAAACTAAGCCCTGTTCCCATATACCCCGTTTTTTTGACTTCCAGTTTCCAAGAACAGTGTCAAAACTTTAAAATCTTTCAGGACAAAGTCAGCAAAATATATTCACATTTCTGAAGTCTTGCTCATTTTCTTCACAGCTACCCACCCAGGTACGTCATGCCATGCTAGACATGGGTCTGATCCCTTCTGTGTTTTTTTAAGAATCAATTAATCCAGTCAGATTGTCACTGCTCTGTTCCCTCTTCTTGAAACCTGTGCATCTGTCATCACCTCATCCACATCCTATTTATTAAAACATTTGTTGCCTAGCTCTGTCCACACTTACCCTAAAACCGCTACAGTTACACCCATTCTCAAGAAATCTGGCATTGACTCAACCTTCCTGGCAAAATATAGACCTGTTACTAACCTTTCTTTTCTATCCAAAGTGATGGATAGAATGCCAGTGTTGTAGATGCCAACTTCAAACAATTCTCACAAAGCACCATATATATTACTATTTTTTCCAGGTTCATACTCAGCACCGAAACTGCTCTTATTTTTTTATTTAAAGTGTCTGTCATACATGAACATACCACAGTACATAGCTTGACATTCATTTCTGCATTTTACCTGTGTAGTGTCACTACCAGTCCTGGGATCCGAACCCATGACCTTCTGTTTGCAGGGGTAACTCCCTAACTGCCAGCCCACCAGCTGCCATGCTGTCTCTTTTCTTCTGGGAATCATAAACATTAATCTGGTCATTGGTGTCACTGACATACTTTTTGATCTTAGTGCAGCACTTGATACAATAAACTCTGGTATACTTCTCTCTCTAGACTCTCCTTCCTCTGCATTTCAGGAACAGCCATATCTTGGTTTTATTTGTGCCTTACAGATAAAAATACATCACTCTTGTTAAATTCAGCATTGCAAATCTCATATTGTTTCTCACAGTTAGTGATCCCAAAACTTCGAATCTTCGGTTTTTGCAACAAAAACCATTAACAAATTTCAGGCTATTTAGAGAGCTTTTCCCTTCTTACAGCCTGCATTGAACTTCAGGTCCTCGAACAGTTATGCAAAATCTACTCACAGTTCCGGGTATCAGACTCTCCTCTATATGCAGCAGACCTCTCAGTGCTGGAAAAATTAAGCTATGTAATTTAAACAGTGCTTTGGTCTTATTTTTTATTTTTAAGAGTTGTAAAGTGACCATGGGATAGTGAAAGGTGTTATATAAGTGTATTAT
>JBBKCR010000101.1:7931540-7942335 GCA_037577295.1 Ladigesia roloffi | reverse complement strand
GTTTGTGCCCATTAATGAGTTTTAATGTATTTCATAGGCAGGATATATATTTCTCGGGTTGTCATATATTTTTTTTAATTTTCGGGGCTACAGTACCCAAAGCCACCCCCAAGCTCCGCCCCTGGAGCTTCACATTCTTTAGCCACTCACCTTGGTAATATTGGACCATTTTCCTCAATAAATAAATGATCAAATATGATATTTTTTGTATATTTTTGTTTAATTGGGTTCTCTTTATGTACTTTTCGAATGTAACTAGGAAGGATCCACATTTGTTCAAGCTCCATTGTAAATAAACCTGCTAGCCTTCTTCCCGTTTAATTTGACATACTTGTTAAGGATGTTGTACAGTAGTGTAAATTTCTTACCCAGCCTCCTCTTTTCTTCAACCATGACACCAAACTCTTGCGGACAAACTCGCCCATGCAGTCAACAATAGTGTGCACCATGGCTGGGTTGCCATGCCGCACACAGTCCACCGCCAGAGCTCCAGCCACTGCGTACAGAGAGACAACCTTACCCCACGTTACCCCTGCACAAAGAGAGAGAGACAGAGAGAGTTACTTAAGTGCATCACAGCTAAATTATACAAATCTTACACTTCAAAATAAACATACAGCAAACGGGTTTCCCCAGTAAAGCTGCTGTCTGAGCATTGCCTTTAACACCAGGAGATTGCAAGTTTGATGCCACAGTCATTTGTGGCCAGGAGTGTAAAAGAACACAATTAGTTTCACTCTATCTCTGTGAGAAGTTTGGCCCCTTCTTCACCCACCAGTGAAATCCTAGCCAGAAGTCTGTTAGCTGATGTAACTGTACTGGCAGTTAGCATTTCCCTCCAAGCTGTCCAGTGACTTTATGTTGGTGACATTAAAAAAAAAGATGCAGCAGCTCGCAGGAAATATGTGCTAGACTTAACACTTCCAGCACTGGTGGTACCATGTGATTAGAGTAGTTCCTAAAAAGGCAATGCATAACATACAGCGATGCTGGACGGTGTGTTTTAAACTGGGTGTCACGCAAGTGGAACATTCATGATACACAGTCATGTCATGCAATGTCATTTATGTTTTCTTGCTTGAATTTTTGTCATAATGCACTATAATAACGAAATTTTAACAATAACAAATTTCAATTAAACATCATTTTATTAAACATCACCAAACAGCTGCAGTTATGTTTATCTTGACTGCGATCACTACAGGCAGTGTGTGAGATTAACTTGGTTGTAACAATAAGTGTGTGCTGGCATGTGTGCGTGAGTTTGTACACATGGATTTCTTCATGCATGTCAAAGTTGCTGGCAGGTAAATTAGCCCACCAGGGGATAGTTCAATGTGTTGGGAGCATTTGTAACCATCTTCAGCAGCTGGGCCAAGTCATAGTGAAAGTAAGGGTGTGTGTTTTGTTTGTGTGTGTGTTGTGTATGTGTGTGTGTGTGTGTGCATGCATGTCTGTTACATAACAATCAGGGGAGCCGTGGAGTCTAAAACAGGGGCAGCTGCCATTTCCTCCCTGTCTGCCTCTGTCTATGATGCCTCATATTATGAGCCAACTTCACCACATCAAATGAACTCATCCTAAGGAAATCTATTAGCTTTACAAATTTAACATGTTAGTGAGTCCAGAAAGGATCTCAAGGGTACATTTAACATGGACAAATGTAAAATTTTACCTGTTGGCAAATGTCTTTGTAGGGCAAGGCAAAATACTAATCAGTATTAAGAATTTAACAATTTTGATTCTGAATAAGAATAATTCATTTTCTTAAATTAAAACATAAATTATAATTTATAAATTAAGCCTCTTATCCACTCCTTTGAGAGGAGAAGGTGCTTGTTGAACAACAGCAATCACAGTCAATTCACTGTAAGTTGCATAAAAGGGACGATAATCTCCTAAATCTGTTATCAGTTCTGTACATCGGTCCTTAATATTTACGACCTAAGAAAATGCTTAGTCTGTAAGAATGTAAAATACTTGGAAATTCCAATGATGTGTGATTTGAAACACCCTGTTAGCGGCACCTGTTCAACATTCAACATTTCTGATACACTGTACTACACTGAAAAATAAATATAAAAACTATATATAACACCCAGTTTGGATTTTATTGATGTACTTGCAATGCACTGATGAAATATATTATACATGAGCACACATTTCAGTTGGGTGAATTAGAGTCATCACTTTAATTCAGTTCAGGCTCTGTGTAAACGCGGGTAAAGATGAAGCTGGCATTTTCAAAGCACCAGTGAGCAGCAGAGAGGGGAAGCAGCCAGCAACAGATAGAGTATGAGTGGGTGAGTGTCCAGGCTTTGGAGTTACAGATAAACGGTGCGGTCTGAAGTTCAGGCGAACCACAAAACACCCACTCTTTCCTCCTCTAATGAGCTCAAAACGGCTGGGTTCATGCCTGATAAGTAAATAAATAGACACAACGGTCTGTACCAGAAATTCACAACTGATTAAACAAACTGAAACAAACACACATTTCAGCTATTAACCGTGGTCAGTGACCTACTTGGTGATGACAATGGTCCTTTTTGTATGAATCAACAAGGCCAAAACAACATCCCTGTAAAAAAACAGGGCAGTTTTAAGGTGTCTTTTTATTTTGGGGGTGTGTTCAGTGAGCGTGAGAATTCCAGTTTCACCAGAACATAGCTACATTCAGGCTTTATGATACTATTTTGTTCTACTGCCTGTGAGTGAATGACTCAGCATCACTGCTGTTCAGGACAAGATCAGCACTGACATGTCGCCTGGGTTCAATCAGAGAGTTTCAATGCTCTCCCTGGCTTTCAAGGAGAGAGGTTCTGTATTAACCACATCAACTGCAAGCTCATGATTTAGCCACTAGTCTACAGGCCTAGAACCACTAGTTTGCAGTAAAAAAGGAAAAGAATAGTGGATGTCAGTATTTTTGACACTTTGTGTTGGAAAAAAACCCTTCTGAAAACAGGCCAGGGCTCTGTTGTCCAAATGATGGAAACGGGATTTCAGATGTTATCCTCTAAATGTGTTCGGTCTGAAATCATGGACAAAAGCAGTTCAAAATTCTTCATAGTCACAGGCTGGAAACTTGGCCAGACTTTGTTTATACTGTAAAATCCTATGATGTTCTCCAAGTTCTCCAGTACTGTCAGTGTGTGTGTATATAGCTGTAGAAAAAGGGTCCATTTCACCCACTCTAAATGGAACAAAGCTTGAATTAACAGATGAATCACCTTTCAGAGCACTATAAAGGCCTACTGCTGTGGATTCCAGTTTATACAGTTATATACACACATCTTCTCTTTGAATGCACACTGCTTGAAGAGTTTCTTCTGGCAGTGTCCATTACCGTGGTAGAGCCAAACATCATCCAAGGAGGTCTCGCTAAACTGACCACACAATGCTATTGCCACACTTGTATGTCCTCCACATTATGTGACTGAGTGATTTCTGCGCTAATATTTGCTGTTCTGACAAATGGAAAAACAAATGTACACATAGCAGTACTATTCAGTCTTTCCTTATTGTCCAAGAGATCAATTACCCAATAAACACAAAGATTAAAGACAGATATTCTGACCAACCTGTGGAGAATATTTCTGCAGCTACAGCCAAGAAGGCATCTGAAACCACGCTCTCAGAGGCCACAGTTATGTTCAGTTGTCGCGCCACGTTGCGGTACACATTTGGACGCAAGTACTCTAACTCGTCACCTAGGAGACACAGAAGGAGAGGGAAACCGAGGATTAATGTAGCATCATGTCACTGTATGTACAACACAGGTTTGTTTACATGTTTAACACTCTGATATCAGCATATGTGTGTTTACATGTTTCACTCTCTGATATCAGCATATGTTTGTTTAAATGTTTCACTCTCTAACAATCTATCACAGTACTCACAGGTCGAAAGTCAGAGAAGCAACCTGGGTGAGTCACGTGTCCATTGTAGGACAGACACACACTCATGCATTCACTAACACTTGATCTTTGGACTAAGGATGGAAACTGTACCACCCAGTGGAAACCCATGCAGACTGAAGGAGAATATGCACACTACATAAAAAGGAGGTATAAGTGCTGATTTGTTCATCTTTCCCATTACATTTTTCCTAAGTCCCTCTCCCAATATAGTCATGGATACTTCCCCATCACACAATGCACCTTGGCTGGAGTGTGAAGGCTAGCACTGTTTCCTGTGGGACACATGAGGCCGGACATCACATCTATTCAAACTGCTGGAGGACTAAGTCTAAAAGTGAAGGTTACGAACTGTCCCATTCTGTTACATAAGTACACAAACACCAGCATTACGCAGAGTAATTGAGGGGTGGATAGGGCTAACTTTCCATAGGAAATAAAAATAACATTATTCTGCCTCTGTAGTTTCCCCATAAACAACAGTGAGATCAGTAGGAAAGGCAAAGGAGCCTTTTGTTTGATTCTGCTTTTACACAGATATTCCTCCTGAACAAAAGATTCCCATCATCTCACAGAGATCTCGATTAAAAAAGAAAACTTATTCCTTAAGCTCAGATTTATGAAGATAAGAAAGTTCATTGGAACTGTGCTAAAGACATTTAAGCAATAAAACTGTCCTCAGGGAACCTACACACCCAGAGAGGGTGAGGCTATTTATGCTCTCTTGGACTCCCAGCTACTGATGACTGTGGCATCAGCAGAGATGAAACCCGAAAATTATAGTACCAGCTTCCTGGGTGATTATGGGTTTTCATCTTTGAAAGGGCCGACACTGAGTATCATGAAGGAACAGAAACACACTCTTCTGATATTTCTATAAACACTTTATCATTTAATGCTGAATGAGACCATGCAAATTATTTTAGCTTTTTGTAAATAGAAAACTAAAAATGTATTTAAAACAGTCAAAAGAGGAAGATTTACACGATTGGTGTCCTCTATTTTAATTCTCATTTCCTTTAAGTAAGCATTTAAATCTGACCCAGGCTCACTGAAAAAGCCAGCTGTGAAAGAGTTAAGCAGGGTAAAGCTAGGGCGGGGTACCTCCAACCAGCACAGATCTGCTGTATGATAAAAGCTGGAATGATCCACAGTTGTACATGGTTTGTCCATACAAAGCTTTTTCAGGAAACTGGGCCAAATATGTCCAACACTCTCCAATTAAAAGAAATGTGTTGCCTTTTAGGGCAATCACAGACAAGCTGTTCCAGTGTGCAGGCTTCTGAGGCCATACAGCGACTCGGTTTAGAGTCATGTGACAAGTGTGGCCTCACTGTATATACAGTCTTGACTAGGAAAGAAAGATTTATTGGCTTAAGTGTTATAGAGATCACAGGGAAAAAACATACATGGAGACCTCAGCTTAAGAATCATGTGATATCTTCATGGTGAATGGAAAATTGAACCTCTTGTATTTTAGTTATTAAGCTTTAGATTTACCAAACAGTAGCGTGATTTGATTTTTGCTAACTTCTGTGGTTTTAACATGTTCACACAGCTGGACTTGTCAAATTGCTGAATAACATATAAAAAATACGGAGTTATGAGGCTAATAATGGCCCTCTAAATATAAAATGAGTGCCCATCAGTGGGTGAGGCCTAGATATGGCTCGTAAAATGCGTAGTAAGGCATTATGAAACCAACAGTTATAAAGGAAACTCCAAGAGGGCAAAGGAGGAGAAGAATGCAGGGGGCGGCTATTGCACAATTCAGTGTGAGCACGGTCTCTAACAGTCAAACACCTTTTCCATATTTTTCATGACAAAAGTCATAACACTTCTTGAGGAAATATTGGTGGGTAACAGGAAGTGCTCTGTCACAGTGCTCCCCAGTTCTTCTTATAAGACATTTATCAGAGATGGTTAACACACTTACTCTGCCTTTCACCAAAACATGGTGTCAGCTTTATGTTGCTTAACAGCTTAAAAACAAGTTTTGCTACAACCTGTTATACCTGTACCCAGTACTATGGTGAAAATTATGATTAGTGCCAAATGGAGTGAGAAACTCTAAAACGTTTTAATCTTTTAAACCCTGAGATTACTATTCTCTTAAAAGCCATTATTTCTGAATGTGACAATATTTACCCAACCATAGAAGGACAGAGGACACTTCTCCCAGGGACCCCCCTGAAGAGAGCCCATGTTCAGGCTTAGACCAACCGATTCCAGCACGGTTTAGTCTTGAGTGAATGTAGTCCCTACACAGCACTTTGGACTGAGAGACAAGCTCCTTGTCTGTGGGAGAGCGGTCGAAAACTTCCATTACTTCTGCTGCGAACACTGACGAACGGCGCAGCATCTCCATGCCCTTCATGAGGGGCCGTGGGGGTGTGGGTGGGGGCTGGTGCCTCTCCCCTTTCTTGTCTGAAGAAAGAAAGGAGCAAAATTCTTTGTTGTCAGTTTACTGAAGACAGATATTATATACACTCACTATTTACTGGGGGCACATGCCTTATACGTGCAATTCGTCGGTTTACAGTTACTGACTATATCCCACGTGTTTTTCAGTTCTTCTTTACGTAAGTGGACCACAATGGACCACAAAGCTATTACCTACAGCTATTATCTCTAACTCTCCACCGTAAGGTGTGCGAACATGTCAGGTGTGTCCAATTACAACAGGTTTTCAAACGCTATCCAGAGGAAAGTTTTAAAAACTACAGTCTGCAGTCTCCGATCTACGCTCTGGAGCCCTGTCATCTCACACAAATTATCGGACGCATTAGGTCTCCCTTCCTTCAGATGTGATCGCATCTCGGTGAACTGACTGCACTGTCTGTGATCCACATACTAGAAAACTAGGCTGATATGTTATATAACCAAATAATTTACCTCGTTGTTTATCCTAATGGTGATGACCTCCTTGATTACCTGATGGTCAGATGTTGCCCACTGCCGCTGGTGCAGATGCAGACGCTCAAAGCGCTGCTCTTGAAGCCAGGCTTGAAAGTCACTCTGTCCGTTCAGCCGACATTTTAAAGCGTCGACGCTGAATAAAGAGACTTCACTCATCTACCACAGACTATCGAGAACCTTTGTTGTGTTTCCTTTCGTCCTAGATGCTTACGCTTTGGGCTCCATTTCCAATCTCAGTCAGGAGCGCAGCAGCAGAAGTTTCCTTCTATGGCCAAGCAGCCAGGGAGTCTACGGAGTGGGCGGGGTCAGTCGGCGCAAGCCCCGCCCTTCACTGTCTGGAGGGCTCCTTCAGTGTTTTGAAGCCTTTTTTATTGCATTTCATTCCACTTCAGTGTCACAGCTGTTGTTTTAAAACACACAGTATTATTAGGATTATTCGGACCTCAAAACATTATGCAGATAGAACATCCTGCAAAACCAGCCTTCTATTGCCACATAACTGTAAAGTCCTGTATACTGGACTCATCCAGCTAGCAAATGTTGTATTGCTGTCCTGTTGCAGCTTGTACAACGTATCCTTTTTACAAACAGAAGTTATTGCATCATTTGCCTGTTTCCTCCAGCATTGGTTCCTTCTTTAAGTTCTTCAGTTAGTTTGTTCATATTTTGGCACCTACACACATTAACACAGTGTTTAACATGGTGTTCTTAATTGGGTTTGTTTAATAATAGTACATTGGAAGTTCCTAGATTAGGACATGCTTATGCTATTTTAAAGGTAACTCAAAAATAACTTTCAAATGGTTTTTTTTGCATATTCTGTTTCAGTTATTGCATTATTTGTGCCTATTATTTTTAGTATTTGGATTATTAACCAATTTCTCGACAGTAACTTTAATGAACGGTAGCTTTGTTAAGCAGGAAAAAGTGTTAACTAAAAAAACAAAGAACAAATCCAAACACAAATACCCCAATAATGCTTGCACCTTGGTAACAGGGTTGTTCCTTAGCTTTTTCAGTAGAAGTGTGAAACGGTTTAAATAATTAGCACCACACGCCCTGTTGAAATCACCCCTGTCGCTATGGTGAAATACCTTTCAGTAATCCTCCCTAGGATCTGCTTTGGCTTGCCTAGTAATTAGTCTACATTACATTATACCCATAAGAGATCAATATAAAAATGTCTATGTTTTTTTGTACAAATCATAGATCATAACTTGCAGAAACTGACAGACCAGCTGATGACTTCACACTAAAATGTGGTGAAACAATAAGAGGGAACAGTGGAAGACACCAGAAAAAGGAACTAACAGGGACAGAAACTGAATTAGAAGGGGTAGGCAGATTTTGTAGCAAATGCAGGCCAACTTTGTGCCATATGTTGCAACAAGGAGTAAACCAGCTGTGCATTTCTACTTTGCTGAATGCAGGCAAAACTGAACACTGATTAAAACTGAACACTGACGTGAGTAATGATGTACCTCATATCCTCATAACCTACCGTATGTCCCTCATAGGTACTGTGCTCACAGTTCACATAGTCAGGGGTATATCCACTGCAAAAGAAGAAAATGTTTGAGAACAAGGCCCAAGGCCAATACATCTGATGCATTTGCATTATGACCCTGTGTCTTTGTGTGTTGGAGATGTCAGCGGATGAGCAAATACAAATTGCAGACTGTTTTTCTTTTCTCATTTAGAGATCAGTAAAATAACAACATTCGCTCCCTCTGGTCAAGAAGTTGGCACAAGCAAACAGAACTTTACACACTGTTGCCTTGGCAACCGAGGAAACCATTCATAATGAGCAGGTGGATAATTTTACATGACAGAAGGATCTGGACATATACATCAAAATACAAATACGTTGTATGTCACCATTAAACCTATACTGGATCACGTGGCTAACGGAATAACCCATTTTAAATCTTTCACAAAAGCAGTCAGTGATGTTAAGTGCATGATCCCCAGTTAACCTGATTCGATTCAACATCACACCGTCACCAAAACAGTACATGTAATTGTCTAATGAAATCTAATGAACCACTCAGTGGCCATTTTGGTGGCTGTTTTTATCTACTGGAAAGTAGCCTTTTTTACCCCCAAGAAATCATGTTTTGTTGATGGGATCACACTGCCTTTCTCGAAACGCACTTATGAAACCGCTAGTTGTGTCATGACTTGCATGAGGAAAACTTTTTTTTTCTCATTCCCAAATCCATGAATACTGTAACAACATGCGCAGCGCTGACAAATTCCAGAATTTGTATGGAATTAACAGATTATTTTAAATGCAAATATGCAAATATTGAACTGCGAGATGCACACCTAATACTGGCTCATGACCAAATCTACGGTTAACATTGGCTCATCACCAAATCTTCACTTATTTTGTGCTAATTTGATGGCTTTTTGGTACAATACTGCACCCTAGAGGTAAAAGGTGTGTGTACCAAGAAGAGGTAAAAGGTGTGTGTACCAAGAAGAAATTCAGAGAGTCAATCACAAATATTTTCAGCCTCAATGAATTATTATTATTAATAATAATTGTAATAAAAAGTAGTTCTAGTAAAATACTAACAACTGAAATTCCATTGACTGCTCTTTTTGCCCTATAAATGCTCGGTGGATGTATGGAAAATATTTTCAGGAGCTGGTACGCTGTACAATATGTGGCCAAAGTGTTGTCACCCTTTCTAATGAGGTGTTTCAGCTATACCAATAGCTAAAATGCCAAAAAATCAAGCACGTTTCCTGAGGAAAACAATGGCTGTACAACGCTATCATTGGATCACACAAACATTATGCATATTGACGCTAAGCAGTGCTGTTTAATCATAGCTCATATTTTCGCGTAGGATGAGTAAATAATAAGCACTGAAAAATAAAAATACACTTCAGTAGATATCTACCATATTAAAATTGGATATAATAATTTTAATATCAATTTTAACCACATAATTGAACACACTAGAGTAGTAAACATTAACAGAGACCTGTACACTTTGACCATTTTTAAAACCATCCACAGCTGCAATAACATATTTTGAGTAGGAGGTGTGGAAACCATACATCTTTTATCAAAGGAGTACTAATTATGAATACAATTATTTTTTTGGGGAAAGATAACAATATTTTTTTATCTATAGCTATTTAGCCTGGAGCTTTGTGTGCCCATGGTTCCAGTGAAATGTAATATCAATGTGACCCCATTCAACGATTTTTAGACAACTTTTTGCCAACAGGAAAGCCCTTTCCTGCTCCAGCATACTCCTGTGCACAAAGTGAGGTCATCGAAGACATGGTTTGATGAGTTTTGATGAGGTGTGGAGGACTTAACCCTCAACTGGCTGAACACCTTTGGGATTAATAGGAATGTTGTTTGTAAGACTGGCCTTCTTGTCAAACATTTGTGCCTCACAAATGCTCTTTTGAATGAATATATTCACAAATTCCCACTGACTTACCAAACACTTATAGAAAGCCTTCCACAAGCAAAGTAATAACAACAACAGCAACATCATCATCATTAACAACAACAACAACATCAATAATAATAATTATTATTATAACGCTTATAAAATTTAGGTGCTGTTACAATTAAGATAAGATAAGACACGAGAGCATAAGATAACGCTTTATTGTTCCCACAGATTTGTAATAACGGTGGTAGAAGAAAAAATTTTTTCTATTAGAAATAAAATAATATTTTTTCATATTATTAGTCACTCAGAAAAAATGTCTCCAAGCATTGCCTGAAGTGTTAAAATTAAACACTGGGGAAATACATTTTACCAATGCAAGATATTCTGGATGAATAAATGTGAAAACTAATGTGAAACAATTTGCAAGTTCAGCTTTCTGTCTATTGTTTATTATTACAGTCAGGGGCGTAGCACACGGGGGGGGGGGTTCAACACCCCCACTTTTGTCAGGTTATGTTGCCTTTAATTGATGAC
>JBBKCR010000101.1:7892452-7931440 GCA_037577295.1 Ladigesia roloffi | reverse complement strand
TGAAGCTTTCCCAAGAGTTTCTCAGTCTGTTCTATCTGGTTGTTTTTATTTTTTGTAAACAAAACGTTAGATTACACGAGCTACCGTCAAGTCTGTTACTCATAGAGATATATATATATCACTGTGCCTCCACCAGTAACTTTCATGTAACAATATATTTTTCTATATTAAAGCATGTTACATTCTTATTACGAGGTACTGCCATGTGTATCCTATTGTTATGTGACAAGGGGTGGGCCTGAATGTGTCATAGTTCCCATTCAGCTCAAATAACATAAGGGGATTGATAAGGAAATGGTGTACATATAGTACACTAGATTCATTCCAACTCCCCTGCTGTACAAATATCTCTGTATTTTGGCTTATCTCGCACTCCAATATTACTTTGGAATATTTGTCCAAAGGTCATACCATTTTCCACCTGTCACTGTTCTTTCAAGCTTCACCAGATGTTGAGAACATTTCTTAAATCTGAGCAACTTGTAATTTCCCCTAATGAAAACAACAATGTAATGTTTATACATTTTTATAAGTGGGGGTGTGGGGCACACCAAATAATTAAAGTTTTAAAATTCATTCTTAAAAATAAATATTTCAAACATTTTACTTCTTGTTTCAAAACGGCACTACTGTAGGTGAGTATAAAATATGAGCATACAAAGACATATTTAGACACACAGGATAATCATAATCATAGCAAGTGTAAAAATATGGAGTGGAGCTTGTGTGGTGCTGGGTAATTTTCTGAAGTCTTCACACATCTGTCCCATCAGCCTCTCAAACGTAGCAACTTTATGGGCATTCATTAAAAAACAGTGACTTTAACTTCTAGGCTTCTTTGAGGTTAGCTTTTTAAAATGCTGTTATCAGTTCCCATAAAATCCACTATCACACACTGTCCAACAGATGCGTGTTTGCTTGTGACGGCATAATGATTAGCCAGTCATGCTGAGAACTCAAAGACATGTCTGATTATGTTTTTCAGGTGGTTTATTTGGATGGGACTCTGGTTGGGTAGACGGATGCGCTGAATTTTGCACAAATCCGGGGATACTAGCTGCTTGACCATCTGGACCTGGATCATTTACCGATGCATATGATGGAGGACTGAGGGCTGGGCCTGATGAAGCTGACTGGAATGGTGGAAAGAATGGGTTTTGGTCAGGGAAGATGTCAGTATATAAAGGAGGAGGAGATGATGGATTGGCTGGTTCTGGATACAAAGGTGACGGGTACAGGTGTGGAGCTGGTCCAAACGCAGCACCGGGGGGACTTCGCCCAAACGCAGCACCGGGGGGGCTGCGCCCAAACGCAGCACCGGGGGTACTTCGCCCAAACGCAGCACCGGGAGGACTTCGACCAAACGCAGCACCGGGGGGACTGCGCCCAAATGGAGCACCAGGAAAACTGTGCCCAAATGCAGCACCAGAGGGACTGGGCTCAAATTCTGCCTGGGATGGAGGACTAGGCCCATATACAGTCTGGAGTGGAGGCCTATGCTTGCAGGACTGTCCTGCAGCAAGAATGATGATAGGAAATTTGATTGCTGGGTCACTAGCATAAGGGACATCCAAATAGACCTGAGAAAAAAAGAACAGAAGTGTCATTTTGGTGAACTGTACCTAAGAAACTGCTAGGAATGGATTACTTAACTTTTTTTCTGAATAATTCTTTAAGAAATCCAGGTTAAATAATGTGGCATTTCTTAGACAGACTAAAGCTTTGACTCATTTTTATTTTATATTTTCAAATACTCTAGACCCTCATAAGCTAGTTCAATATATGAAAAACCAAACTGCATAGAACCAGGATTTGTGTGGATACAATACAGTGGCATAGCACAGGGGGGGGGGTTCAACACCCCCACTTTTGTCAGGTTATATTGCATTTAATTGATGACATTGTATTTATAATTTGGCATCCCTGTCTCAGAACCTCCCCACTTTTGGAAAGCTTGATACGCCCCTGATTACATTTAGCTGAGCCTTTGAGATTATTCTGAGAGTGAGATTATCAAAACATTTGGATTTTACAGTTTCACCTCGTTTTCAGTGTCTCCGCTCTTCTCTGGGACACCGAAAGAGGTTGATAATATTAATAATATTAGATAATGGATAATAATTGTAATGCAGTAACAGATGTATTAGCAGTAATATTAGTGACATTACTATGTATAAGACTATTATTATTATTACTACCTATCATATGATTTTATTGTTATCTACCACTCATTATCTACAGATAATGCTTTATCAATAACATTTAGCAATAGCAGATGTAGTAGTAGTAATATTAATAACATTATTAGCATTAATGAAACAATATTAATGACACTATTGTTAATAGTAATACTGTAGTTGAAACGTGCAAGAAAACTACAGTATCCAATCTTATCCTGCGTCACGGACTACTCCACGCATGCGCATTACATCATCCCCTTTCACAAAGTAGCAGAGGAGCTTAGGGAAGGGAGTCTCCTCGTTGAGAAAGGAAAGTAGGTATATCCCGGTTCGTTTCGATGTCAAGCGTCCTGTGATGTCTTTACGACCCTGAATCAACCCAGGGTGGGCGTCCAGAAAGAACTTCGGAAGCAGACAGCTGAAGAGAGTAGTGATTGAGAAGCAGACAGAGGTCTCTTTTGACCAGGGGTTTCTAAAAAGGGGGTCCGGTCCAGAAAACGGGGGAAAGGAAAGTGAACTAAGAGAAAGACAAACTGTAGTGTGAGATCCAGCTCGGCCACCATGGCTCATCTGCGGGGCATTGGGAACCAGGTAAGTTCGTGTTTACTACCAGCTTGGTTAAAGGGTTAAGGGTGGGCGCACTAACCTGGGCAACCTTCTAAACTCTTAGACTGGATGTGGTGTTCAGATCAAATGTTTTTTCCTCTGAGACACGGAAAACGAGATGAAACTGTATGGAAAGAGATTTAATGAGGACAGGCCCGTTGTAAACCTTTTGTATTTACTTTAACTAATTGATCAGATAACCCTTTATTAATCCACAGTTTGGACATTTGCAATATTACAGCAGTAAAGTGGCCAGAACAAGTGAAGAAAGTAGACGCAGCAGCACCTATAAAAAGCCACACAACACAACAGTGTACTACAAAAAAGTGCACTCTACAGGTAAAAAAACTATATGAATGGAGCAGTTTGTATTTGTAGCCTGGTGGTTAGGGTGGTGCCCCTCCGATCAGAAGGTTGTGGGTTCGATTCCCAAGACTCACAACATCACCATTAAAGTTCTCTTGAGGAAGATGCTGTATCCACACACTACTCCTTGGAGAATGGGTTAAATTCAGAGGAAAAATTTAACTATGGGTGGTATGTTTACATATAACGGAAAGGTGCTACTTTATATTAATTGATAAAAAAAAGTAAAAAAAGAAAAAAATATATGTATAATTTATTTATTTATTTATTTATTTCTAAATGTACATAGATGTAAATGCTCAGTATCTTCACTAAAGGGTAAGATTAACTAAATCTCAAAATAGTCTTTTAACTACATTTTAACTGTAATAGTATAAACACTAGGCTATGCATGAAAGTGTGTGCAGTTTTTTTTTTACGTTTTCTTAATTTAAGAAACAAGACATTTTGCTTATCAGTTTTGTCATGTTTCAAGTTTTTTTTTTCAACTTTGGGAAGAGACTAAGTTGAACTTGCTAATATTTTTCCGACATTACTCATCCAGTATATCCACTTTTAGAATAATCCACTTTTAGAACAAGAGGCAGATTATGAAATGCAGGGCTAATTTTCCCTTTTTAAGAACTGTATGGGTCAAAATCACCCAGGCAGTGCATTGAACCACCTTGACAATGGGCATTGTGCTCCAGCAGACCAGCCTAAAGACACAGAGGCTTGAAGGTCAGGCAACTCTAGACGACGCTGATGCAGGTGTGAACAAGTCAATGCAAACATACCATCCAGTTCAATGCTGACTCTGACCCCTTAAGCAAGGTTACTAAGGCTGGATAAGTTCCTAGTCTGCTGTTCTGGGCTCAAACGTTTGTGAAATGAGCCCCTGTGTGAGAATGGGTGTATGAAGTGTTACTTGTAAAAATATACTGCTTGAATAATGATTAACTGAAATGATTAAGTGAATAATGGTTTGCTCATGTGTGTAGTATTAGTGTATTTTGTTTGTTTTACGTTTGTTTTGATATATATACACTGCCAATATAATAAAATCACCTACATTTGAAAATGGTACCATTTCACAAAATATGGATATAAGCCTCAAAGCCTAATTTTTATTCTGCATAATATTTTTGGCCTATTTTTGCCATTTCCTAGATGTTCCCATAACTTTATTAGCTAGGAGGCAGTACTGAATCAGTTCTAGTTAGTGTTAAAGTCTCAACTTTTATGCACTTTCTTACAGTATTTGTTGACATAGCAGGCCTAGTTTAGCTCTTTTACTGTCACATTCAGATAGATACTGTGTAATTAGGGTTTGAGGTCAGAAGATAGGTCGGTACATTGGCTCTATGCCACAAAATGAGACACATCCGAAAATTAGCTTGTGCTCTAATGAAACTGAATTATGATTAGTGGTATGATATGGCAGTCAACATTATATTCAAAGACCCTTAGGGATTACAAGCATTTATTAGTTTGTTTTTCTTTAATACAGTATTTGTAATGTTGCACATACCAGCTGGATGTGTTTGACTCATGCTCTCACTCAAGAGGTACAGTGATTACAGTTTAATGAATGAGGAAATCATTTTATTGTACTGATATCCTGGGGATTTAACTCTTGGCAGGATCTTATCTTCTGAACTTTGAGACAGGACAACATCCAACAAATTTGACCTGAACATTTTTGGAAAACAAAAATTCAGATTCACAAAATTGTTCAGATTCACAAAGTCGTAAATTTATCTTGAAGGCAGACAACAGAATGACTGACTAATGACACAGATTGCACTGAAAACTGCAGTAGGTTTTTCCTGTTTACCAGATGAGTAACCATTAACTGAATTAGCATAAGTGCAGTGAAATCCTCAGTGATAGGTCTGGGTGAACATGTTGCTTGGTAACGGCCAGTTTAAAATTGAAACTGGGGACAACACACATCCACTTTTGGGCTGAGAGGGTGACTTTGCCATTTTCATGAAAAGTGATATGCTTTTACATGACTGTGTTCTCAAGCATTTCTCTTGGATTATTTATTTAACAGTCAGTAATTAAAGAAGCTGAATGTGTATTTTTGTGTGTTTGTCCATTTCTTGTGATCAGAACACTCGCCTGGATCCCGAGCAGTACTTTACCAAGCTAGAGCGCATCGGTAAAGGGTCCTTCGGAGAAGTCTACAAGGGAATTAACAACCGCACGAAAGAGGTGGTGGCTATTAAAATCATTGACCTGGAGGAAGCAGAGGATGAGATCGAAGACATTCAGCAGGAGATCACAGTTCTCAGCCAGTGTGACAGTCCGTTTGTGACCAGATATTTTGGCTCCTACCTGAAGGTGTGTAGAATGATCATAAGAATATTAGGCTCTGTTCACATTGCTCTATGCGTAATGATCATTTTGTCATCAGTGTTGGCAGATATTTGCTTTAAAAACATGTGAGCATGTTTAGATAGGTCCGATATTCAAGACCAATATTTGATGATGTATGTATTGTTATTCAGAAAGGCAAATGTTTGAGTGCTGCTAAATTCTGTGTTAAAAGGTCTGCTTTTATTGATTTTACTGCTACTTTACTGCACAAACCCATACTAACCCTAGAGAAATAGCTGTTATATTTATTTGTAATCATGCTCTAGGTAGATTCAGTCTACAGAATGGTGCAGAAGTCCTGAGTCATCCATAATTTCTTAATACTTTGATGTGAGACACATTGTGCAAAAATACTAGTTTATGCTCTTATCTTTGGCATATGAAGTACATTCAGTTAAAAAATCAAAAACAAATGCTTTACAGTGTCAGCGTAAAAATGTCTAAAGGTACAGTGAGCCTAGATAAAGGAATTCAAAACCACTCAGCATTCAGCACCACCAGTATACTGATAATTGCCTGGAATCATCTGCTCCTGTTTCCTCCCTGGTTCAGGCCTTAAGTAAGATGTGCTTTGTTGTGCTTCAGTGATTAATACATAGTACACTGTGTGGCTTAACAAAGAAAAACATTCCTCTGAAACTGGTGTGGTTTAGGGACTGGACTGAAAATGAGCCACTTGAATGTCAGGGAGCCTGGAAAAAGTTTCCTTAAGACTATATATATATACATGAAAGTCTGGCTCTTTGGATGCAAAATATGAAGAATGATGTGTGGCTCAAATCTTTGGACTGTACTGTAATTATTCATATTTATAGATTGGCATCGATATCAACATCAGCTGTATCGACATGTGAATTAAATGTACTTTATTGCTGAATATCACAGAATTTATCACAGAATTCATCACTGAATAACAACCAATGTCTAATTGTAATCTTTGACATTTGAATTTTATCCACAATGCTTATACCTGTATACCTACTGGATTATTTTTAAATACAGGGTACCAAACTATGGATTATCATGGAATATTTGGGTGGTGGCTCAGCTCTAGACATGGTGAGTATTGGCTGTGAAATAGCCATTTTCCAAATAAACGTCAAACTACCCAAACCTTGTTCATATACAAATTTCAAAGCTTTAGAACCTTATTTGTAACTTCGGGAACTTTAAACTTTGCATAATTATATGTAACTTCACCATGTTATTGGTTTCTCCCTAGCTGAAGCCAGGGCCACTGGAGGAGGCCTACATTGCCACCATTCTCAGAGAGATCCTTAAAGGATTGGATTATTTACACTCTGAGAGGAAGATTCACAGAGACATTAAAGGTTAGGTTCTATCTGGCTTCTGTTTTTCAAGTCTGATGTGTAATACATTAAAGCCTTAATACTTTAAAACTTTAACATCCAATGATCAATGTTTCTTTTCGTTTCTAAATCCTAATATGAATGGCATGTTAGAAATTACCTTTTCTCATATCAAAATCTCATATCAATTGTCTGGTTTTTCAAATATGATAGAAGCTTATACCTCATCACTGCATGTCTGAAAGTCACAGTATGTCTTACAGTACTGTGCATATTTGATAAATCTAATTGTAGGTGCATAAGCAGATTACCAGATGTTTACTTGGGTATTGTATCTCCAGTAAACAACACAAGAAGCAAAATGTTTGGGGTGAACATGTGGGGTAAAATAATGGAAATTCCTTTATTTCCAACAGCGGCCAATGTATTACTGTCAGAGCATGGAGAGGTAAAGTTAGCAGACTTCGGTGTGGCAGGACAGTTAACAGACACGCAGATCAAGAGGAATACGTTTGTGGGAACTCCATTCTGGATGGCTCCAGAGGTCATTAAGCAGTCTGCATACGATTTCAAGGTACAAGATCTTTGTCTGTTCTTCTCACTCACTTTGCTCGAACAGGTGTCATGTTCAAGTCTACAAATCAAGTTACAAATCAACATCTGTTAAGTGCTGCTCAAGTACAGAACACTTTCTGTTCAGTCATGAGAATAAGCCTAATGAAAAATTTAGAAACAGACAGATGGCAAGGGTCCTCAATTCTCTCATTTCTCTCTGATATTCTTCCTTGTCTTCCTTTCCTCTCTGTCCCAGGCTGACATCTGGTCATTGGGTATCACAGCCATTGAGCTGGCCAAAGGGGAGCCCCCAAATTCAGACCTGCACCCCATGAGGGTCCTGTTCCTTATCCCCAAGAACAACCCACCCACTCTGGAGGGTTCCTACAGCAAGGCCTTTAAGGAGTTTGTGGAAGCTTGTCTCAATAAAGACCCACGATTTGTGAGTTTCACTACACAAAAACTGTATGGTGGTTAAATCTAGTGTGGTGGAGTTTTGGGCCTAGTGGATAAATGGCCTATTTCCAACACTGTGGATCTTGAATCACATTATGAAGTCTGTGAAGGTTTTTGTAGCCAAAATAATCATATTTCAAAATGACATCTGTTCTTAAAAATATAGGCTAAAGCCCCATTCAGATTAAACAAAAATGAGCGAAGTACTGTTAGAAGAGTAACCAGATATATATATATATACACGTGTTGAATTTTCATATGTAGAACATACTTGTATTTTATATGAAACTGTGTGAAAGGTATATTATGACTAGGATATTTTAGCAAAGAAATTCTTTCATTTAAATAGCTGCTTTCTGTAAATTCATAGCGTAACAACTGTGTTCATCTTGATGGTGGTAAGTGCAAGTATTCACCAGTGCAAGTGTGTTGGATTTACTGGGGTGTGTTGTTTGAACCACCTCACATATCTCACTTATAATGTGAAACAGTCTCAAAATGCTGACATAACACCTTTGCATTAAAAAAGAAAATAGTCTAACAAAACAGAAAACAGATGGGTAGAATTTTGAGCAAGCAGACAAATGCACAGAAACAGACGAGTCATTATTCACCGTTACACTGACAAAACATTTCTGACAAATACAAGTTGTAAATTATAGTGTAATTTGACTGTTTGCTTATTTCAGAATCTGCCCCATTGCATCTTACACCAATGACATGTTCAAGGCTGAAGCAGCCATGCTTGTGGTGGTGGAGAGGGGGCTTGATAAAGAGGCTGTGTTTTTGTTGTTTTGTGCAGTAATGCCTGCTCAGACTTAAAATACTTTCTGGTAACACTTTACAATAAATTATCTATAATAATTTGGTAAGATCTCAGATATTATTGGTTGTTTGGCTTATATTGTACATTTCTCAGGCTTAATGTTACTTCATTTGTTAATATGTTACAGCCCTTAAAAGATCAGATCTCCGCCATATTGTGAGGCTGCATTAATGTATCACAACTGTTTACTGTTTATAACTGCTTGCTAATGCCTTATAAAGTGTCTACAACCACATAAGGGTAGTCTTATTGTAACCAGAATTCTTATGTTGTCGTTTAGTGAGACTAACACAGAAATTCTCTGCAGAGACCAACAGCTAAAGAGCTGCTGAAGCATAAATTCATCACTCGCTACACCAAGAAAACGTCCTACTTAGCTGAGCTGATCGACCGCTACCGCCGCTGGAAGTCTGAGGGCCATGGAGATGAGTCCAGCTCTGATGACTCTGACATGTGTGTCACCAGATCTTTACACATATTTACGGATCCTGGGGCCTGTATATAGATTGGTACACAGATAACGGGGTTATATATTTACACAGACAGTCAGGGTTGTGTGGAGTTCCCAGTGTAACATGTACTCTGTGTTTGTGTGTGTACTGTCTCAGGGATGGCGAGGGGGATGACAGAGATCAGTGTCCTATGTGGACGTTTCCTCCCACAGTACGACCTACTTCTATGAACAAACTACAGAGAGGCCTCAATCACACGGACAATAAGGTGGGTCTGTGTACCTTCGTCTGCCAATAAAACTGTAAACCTGCATTGTTGCATTACTGTGCATTGACCCACTTCAATTTTGAAACTTAAAATCAAGCATTTCCCCAAACCTGGTGCCCCCTGGTTGGCCAATCTTAGTGTTGTGTCTCCCACATAAACTCAATAAGGGTTTGGTAATGAGCAGATTAGAAGGATCTTGTGTGTTGAGAGCAGGAGAAACATTAAAATGTGCACAGCAGAGGGCCTCCAGAACCATGTTTGGAAAACAGTTAAAGCATCATAAGCCCTTCAAGAATGATGATTGTTGTGTGATGGGGAGACCTCACTAGCAAGTGGGATTTGGCCAGGAGGTAGTTGTGTAAAAATCCTCCATATAAAAAGCTTGGCTTGTGGTTTCAATTAGCATATATATTCCACTACCATGTAAACAGCTACATGTGAATCATCCAGATTGAAACAAATTGCAGGGACATCCCTTTTCCTGCATTTCCTTTTTTCTGCTGTAGATTTCAGGCTATTTTATATTATTCCTTGCTAAACTTATGCACACTCTACTTCTTGCATTTGATTGCAGACAGCAGATGCGATGAAGAGGCAGCCAAAGTCACCATCACTTACAACACTTCTCGTGCCCATTTTCAGAGAGGTAAGGTCACAGCTGGATCAAATCTTACAGCCATATCCATGAGCTCTAAGCAAAATTTCGCCAACCTTGAATGTTTCCTCAAAGATTTTAGTGTTCTTCTGTGCTGTGTGTAATGTGCGTAGTTAAAGGAGAAGCGGCGTGGGAGTGGAGGCAGCGTCTGTGCATTGGAGGAGCTGGAGAATGCCTTTAATCTGGCTGAGGAGTCAAGTCCAGGGATTTCAGACCGATTACTCACACATGTGATAGAGAGAGTGTGCAGGTAAAAGATTTTCTTCATCTCAGAGGTTTTTGGCTGTTTAATTTTTTTATATTGGTTCATAACATCAAGTTAATGCCAGGCACTAAATGGGCCGAGTAGAACATCTACATGCAAGGCTTGTATCAAAATCTAGAATTCCCAGTAATTATATCAAGTGTTTTTGTGATAATGTAATGAATCTTCAGTTTAATGATTTCTGGAGTGGCCTTTACACACAAAAATCAATGCTATGTTATGATTACCCGAATACTAATATTCTTTAAAGTATTTGTCTGAATACCGTATTAGTAAAAAACATTATTTGTGGCTTTGTGAATACTGTATTTGGATTCGGCCCCACCCCTAATATATATGCACATCATTTTAGAATGAAACTATGTGCACTTACCAGCAATTTTAGGTGCCACTTACACACATTTATCAGCTCTACTTAACATACAGGTGTACTTTGAAGTTTACAATTACAGACTACAGCGCTTGTGGTTCTCATCATTATTTGTTAGCCCCCTTTACCATTTTCATCAGTGAGGCTATAAATATGGTGAGTGGGGTTGATAAAATAGACAGTAACTATAGAAGCAAGGTAGGTTTACTAAATTAAAGTGGCTGGTCAGTGTATAGTGTTGCTCTTCAGAGGAAAATAAAAATATTTGAAAGTGCCAGCAGGCAGTTATACTGTCAGAATTGAGACTGGACTAATAGACAACATCAAATCATGTTAACTCACAGTGAAAGGTTTTCTGACTCTTTAACTTATTTATGGAGATGGAAAGTATTGTTCAAACAGTGATGATTGGTTGGCAGATGAAGATGCTGGCGTGTAAAAACCCTGCGGTGCCATGGATGGGCTAGTAACTGTATACTTATAAAGCATTTGTAACAGTCAATTGCTGTATCTTTCTGCTTCAGAAATGTCTTTATTTGACATACAGGTTTACACTCAATGGGAACAGCACACCCCCAAAGCGATAAAGCCTAAACAACTGCGAAGGGATGCGCTCCATGCACTCTAAGAAGACCATCTGGAGCAGGCCATTCCATCCTCATCCATGTTCCTGTTCATGGCCTACTCTTCATCTCCACTTGGACCTTTAATAAAATCAGTGGCACTCACGTTTTAATTTCAGCAAACAATGGGATCTTTTTTTACTCTCTTCTTTATGGAATACTGACTTTTGCAACTGAAAGAAATTCGAGTTCTGTGTATTTCAGGAAGTGATATAACGCTTCAGTATATTCAATAAACTGCACAGATGCAAAGAGATAAAGACTGTTTTTTTCCGCTGGTCATGGACATGAAAACAAAGATCCCACATATGTCAAACATTCAATGCAGTCAGGAAGACAGTACAGGAAATGAAGAGACTAGTTATTAAGTTTAGAACACCATTAATACTAGTTCAATTTTATTTGTTATTTTTTTCAAAAGTAATGTCATGTAATTAACTACAAAGATGGTGTACAGGAGCATAGCTCCAGCAACAGGCTATACAATAAATAAGAGAGAGATGAATACAGATTGAATGAAAGAGGAGTGGAATTGGACTCAGGTTTCCCCTGAATGCCAGAACCAACAAAGCTTCAAGAAAGCTCCCTTTTTTGAGTCTTGGAGGGACAGAAACGGAGGATAAGCAGCCAACACAAATTCCAGTTTTTGTAAGAAGTTTTATAAAAATGAGTGACAAGACCACATGCACAGACAGTGGACATTCCAGTGCTGGTCATGTAAAACCAGCTAGAGTCCCAACACTCTTAATGAGAGAGGCATTTTATTTGCTTACTTATATTTAAGAGCATACATATAGTCACCAGTACCGATTAACACATGGCCAGAATACCACAGCCAATGTTTTCAGTCTTATATGAGACTTTCTTTTAGGTCTTTGGTCAGACCCAATACAGCATATTTAATGAACCAATGTAACAGCCTAGCATAGACTAGGATCCATTAAATGTTATACACCAAATCTCCCAAATAACATGTTAAGTTACAGTTAAGACCAGCCAATATAAGTAAACATAACATGGCTATATCAAACAGCTCAAATACTGAGCATTTGCTTCACCATATGAGAGACACCAAGTATTCAAAGACAAAAAGCTGGCCTTGCAACAGTAACTGATTTAGCAATGAAGGATATAGCATGATCTGTAAATATACATCTTTCTTTGACCTATCAAAGGGAATAAAGTGGACAAGTTGGCCTTTTCTGATAATGACAATGACCATTTTTTGGTTTTGTATCACAAATACTGAAGGATTCTTTGCAGTGAAAAGAATACAGGGCCACATGACCCTTCTTAAAAAAAAAAAAATACAGGACAGCACGTCAGAGCTGCCACTGTAAACAGAAATGTGTTTGTTAGAACTTGTTTGGAGTTAAAGTTGTGAATTCTTTCCAACTAAAGGCAATACGTGGTAGAAACCTTTCATTAATAAACTGAGTAGAAACACATAAACCAACTCCCCCTTGTGGTTGAAGTTCCCCCCCCCCCCTTTACCCACCTGCACAAATATAAACATTAGAAATGAGAATTATGCATAAATGCACCATCTGTAATCCTCAAACAACAATTTGTTAATTATTCTCTGGTCAGCCTTTGACACTTCAAAATTAAATCTCAGTACTTCTCCAATTTACTCAAGTCAGTCAAGGCATGCGTTTTGGAGCTGTTAAATTTTTTTTTTTACGCAGAGAAAGACATTTTTAGGAAAATGCTGATCTGTCACTGCATCATCTTATTGTGAGCACTAGAAGACAAATCAGAGCTCACTGTATATAAACTACAGACTTCAGAGTCTCTTCCAAACCTTGCTTTTATATCCACAAGCAATAATTGTCATCCTGCCAATCATCCTTTATTGGATGTGACTGCACTTCTGCTTCATAACATTCCCTTTAAGGTTAGAAAAAGAGGGTAATGGGCATGCCCCCAAGTCATTTTATCATACAAGAACCAACATACTGAGCTCCCGCCAACTTGTCCTCTGGCCCACATTATTGTGGTTCTCCATCTTCCAGGAAGGCCAATGTATCTGTGCCTGCTACGTGCTTTTCACTTACTCTACCATCCAGACCTAATTCAGACCCTCTCCAGCCTCACACTCTGTCCAGTAATGTCCTGTAACTACTCTTCCATTTAAAAAAATAATACAAATGACTGTGATTGTATGCAAAATGAGACTATGTTCCATTCAGGAAGCTCTTTACTTATAAAATATTAGACAACACTGTCTGGTAGTGTCAACAAAAACATGCAGAAAGCTCTATGTTTTGAGGTGAAGGTCTGGCAGTTTTTCTAAAATGTAACCACAGAAATGGCAAGAGCGCAGAAGCCTAAATACAAAAATATTACCCACGTGTGGTTTTATTACTGTTCTAGAAAGCTATGCAGAACTTGGTGTAACTTCAACTAAATGGTGAAAAATGGGGGTTGAACAACATGCAGCCATCACAAAGGGCAAAAAGACAAAAGAGGCTCCTTAAATACCTCTTAGATAGTCTCTGTTGGGTTAGATGTTTTAACAGGCACCTCCTATTCATAGGAGTGTGCAGAAATCTCAGGAGTCAATAATAGAACATGCTGAAGATGGTGGTGGTTGTAGGAGCCAAGAAACAGAAGAAGATTAAATAAAAGAATGCCTGAAAGTCCTGGCAGTCTGCAGGGCCCAGCCCCCAGCCCCAGGAGGAAAGTCAGCCTCAGCTTCCCCCTCTTCAGTTCCCGTTCATCTCTCCTGGGCCTTTGGGGATGAGTAAACTGACCCGTCCTGCAGCGCTGGCCGCACTTTTTATCACCTCCATCCATCTGAGTGCGCACAAAAAAAAACACGATCTGTAACATTTAGGCTTTGTTTCTGAAGATTTACATGATTGACATGAGCATGGTCTATACTTTGCCCCTGCTATTATAAAAACTTTTAAAAGAGCAACTTCAGTTTACACAGTGTGAACATTTCATAACTATCGCACCAATAGAAATGTCTCAATCCCATGTCTGATTTTCTTTTACCACTCAAGAAACATACTATATAACTATATACTTATACTATATAAATTCTGGAGAGGAATAATGCAAGGAAGAAAAGAGCTTTACCTTTCGAAGGTATACTCGCTTTCTGCCCTGAAGAAGTAAACATGGGACTTGAACTGCAACTTGAAGACATACTCTTTATGGATGCTGTCTGCTTCCCCAGGAGTACTGACTGTGTAGCCCAGCAGTGGGAGGCTGGCCAGGGGAAAGTCATCCTGAATTCAAAATAGAAGGAAAAAAAAAGTTCATGAACTCCAAAACCCTGGCGGAAGAATGGCCGAATCTCAAAATGGATGTTATTACAGCTGTCGCAGAAACTACTCAGTATTAACACACCACATTCCCAAGATAATAATAGCAGTAATCTTGAAAGTCTAAAACCTTGGTATGCCAAGCAGATTTGCCTGAATGTATGCAAAATTTAATTTAAGAACTACAACTGATATCAAAACAAGTCAAATTACTTTCTCCAAAGAGGCACTGAGGCAAGTGAAAGCCACACTAAGTGATGTATATTCCATGCTAATGTTTAGCTAACAGCTCTTGACTGCAACTTTAAGGCACCAAAGCCTTTGAAGTATGCTAATAGAATTTGAGTGGAATGTTGGTCAGCACCTGGTGTGTCTTATAGAAGAACAAGCAGAAGTTGGTGAAGACCACCCACAGCTTCTGCCAGCCATTACTGTTCTTGAACTTCCTCAAGAGGTAGCCAGACAGCTGGTTCTGTAGACAAGGAGAAGACATCAACATACAGACCATAGAGACATCACTACACAAACTGGACCACCCTGCAGAAGTAGACTTCAACAATTCAAAAGGATGGTTTAAAAAAAAAAAAAACTTGTCTTAAGCGATGTCAAAAACAAAACATTTTGGAGTTGACAGAGAAAACATGATCAGTTCATCGCAGGACGTCTTGCTTGGATTGGCAACAGACGCCCCTGCATGCTCTCTCCCGCAGCCTGGTGTTACTGCCAAACCAGTTCTATTTCTGTGATTGACTCAAATGGTAAAAATCTGGATTCCTCACAGGTCAGATAAAAGCACTTCTTCAGCCTTCAGAGGAATCAAATATTTTGGGTTTGGTAAATCAGGAAGGAAATCTTGAAATACTTGGCCAAAACAGAACATTGAACATCATTTCCCAAATATTCATTAAATCTGTTTCAGGTTCAAATTTCACATTCTATTTGATAATATCGTCAGGCCACACAAAATTGGGTTTAGACTGAATTTTGTAAGAACGGTAAGGTTTAGAATTAAAACGTGGTGCCGCAGGTCAGTTTGGACTTGGGAAGAATGTTTGCAGATCAAATTCCATATTGGTGCAAAATCAGGCACACACTTTTTTAGGGAAGGGATGGACAGTGATCAGGAACATTTCCTTTGTTTTCCTGAAGATAGTGGTCTTTATAGCTGTGTGTGTACCTGGTTCATGCGCAGGTAATCAGTAAGAGAAAGGTTCTGGTTGCGGTACCAGCACACATGGGTGATGGTGTTGGGTCTCTGGCCCTGGCCAAGCAGATAACGAGGGGGCAGCTCAGGAGATACAGCTGGAGAACTGAAGACTGAAGAGACATGCAAGCAGGCAGGTGGGCAGGCAGACAGAATGATAGACAGAAGGGTGGGAGGAAAGAAATGGACCAAGTGTTACATGCAGAGCAAATGAAGCAGAGGGAATGAAGCAGAAACAGAGCAAGAAAAAAGACAGAGAGAAATATTAGTGTTAGCATTCCATTCAAAGAAGAGAAGACTAGAAAAGCTGAAGCAGTCCTCCAACTTTGAGAAACAACAATGTTAGACGAAGAGGAGAAACATAAGACAAAGTTCAGTCCTTTCAGCTTAAAAAAGATGTTAAAAAGAAATCACAGCTGAAAGATGGGGCAGGTCTGAAATGCAGAAGCATATATGAACAGATAAAATTAACACAAAAGGATGAGCAGGTCCACCAGCTACTGGGAGGGAGGAGAAAAACAGGATAATAAAGGAGGGAAAGGATGAAAAGGATGGACTTCATCAGCACAGGAGAGTTTGAGCTCTTGTTCAAGTCTCTGCCAGGACCAGTCAGAGGTGATGTGGTCTGATTTTTTTTGTGTGTTACTGTACAGCATCCAGAGAGAAACTGTAAACTGTACACCAGCAGAATGAAGGATGTGTGGTGTCATTACTCTGAAAAATGATTCATGCAAATGTTTCATCAAGGCTTTGGTGTGTTTTAACAGTTTTTAACTGTAGTTAAAATATGCAGCAATATTGAATTTGTCCATACCGAACGTTAAGAAACTATTTTGATGTGTTTTGATGTGTTTGACAGGAATCTCATTCCGATCATTTTAGAGGAAAAAGCGCCCATTTGTTTGTTTTTTGTATTTCATCAAAAGCAGTGTGTGTGTATGGGAGTACATAAGTACATTTGTGTGTTTAGGAATGATACCTCCACGGCTAGGCTGTGGTCAGACATGGAGACACTGGTGTTGCGGTGCCAGCACACATGCATGGTGGTGTTGGCCCGGTGGTGGCTCTGTTTGTCCAGAGAGCAACGGGACGAGTTTACATCATCCTCCGACTCCTGCTCCAAAGATACCTCATCAGACGACCCTGCCAGATCATGCAGGGAGGCGAGAGAGGAGTAGAGGGGAGGGAGGAAGGAGAGTGATTGGGAAGTGTGGGGTTCATGTCTAAATCTAGCTAGGGGGTGAAGAAACTATGAAGGGAAAAAAGTGATCCACACTATTGGCACATTACACAGGACAGGGGCTCTAACACTGAAATGTACTTACTATTGGAGCGGTCACACAGACTGGGATCCAAAAACAGATCCGATTTCTCCTGAGACTTCTTGGACATGTCTATGGCCATGTTCAGGTCCTCAATCCATTTGTTCATCTCCACCTTAGAGCTGAGAAAAGCAAATATGGGCATATAACTTACCTAGCCATGATATTTCCACAAATATATTCCAGTAGTGGCTGTGGGACTGCTATTATTGAGAAATTTACAGATGAGCTGAAATATATCTCTGCTATGGATGGGAGGGTTCAGACTGCAACAAAGTACAATCTGAGCAGTGTGTGGAGCATCGTTCAACTAACGCCCTGTGGTGATCTTTACTGTTTGTTTTTTTTATTGTCTGATATTTTGTAAATTTCTGTCTTTGAGTGTTATGAAAGGTGCCTATAAATAAAATTATTATTATTATTACTATTAATAGAGTGCCTCATAGAAAGGTCATCTGCAATCTGAGCTCAAGAAGAACTCAGGCTAAATTGGACTGTTAGCGTACCTAGCAGCCACCACAATGGTCCTCTGGGCAGAGTAGATGGTAAAACAGTGGGGAACAGACCACTCATTCTCACTCTCTTCTACCTGGAACACATACAAACATACATAATTAGAGATATAAATGTGAATACCCTGCCAATCAGCAAACTCTTCCATGAGTTACTGGCCTATTGAGCAGCCTCCTGTCTATTCGGTGCTTCTACTGAAGCATTGAAGCTCTAAGTTTGAAAAAGTGATGGGGGAGGGGTAACAAGGTGAGTGCTTGGGGGTGCTGGGGAGGCACTGGCGGTGCAGTCAGTAGGATTGAAGGACTGTGGGAGTTTGAGTTTCCTCATACTCACCGGAGCATCCAGCACAATGAGCTGTAGGCAGGAGTGAAGCAGAGACATGCAGGTTAGGAGACAGAGAGGCCCAGGGCCGTGCTACTGCCACACCAAACCATCACTCAATGCTGAGCTATGCCCAGCGCCTCAAAACCTCCACACAGCTTTAGTTTAACAAGGGTTTCTAGTTCTGACCTAGGAGGGTTGGTGTCCAGGAGAGGAAAATGTTCTTACTTAAACACACTTATTGGCTTCAGGATGCTAATTATAATTAGTGAAGTGCCAATATTAAGCATGTTATTTTTCTCATTTTTTAAATAATGTTTAAATATTCCTTTCGCACAATCCTTATCTTTATCAATGCTTATTGTACGCTAAGTTCACACGGCTCTAAAAAGAAAATGCACACAATTATGAAGCAGTTTAGTTTAATGCCTGGTCATGAATCTTCATGTACAGTTTCATGTCTCATGTACACTACCAGTCAAAAGTTTCTCAAGCAACTATTTCCTTTGTTTTTCTTATTGGTTGCATTGTAGATTAATATTGAAAATATCACCTGCTGCTCTGATGACACCTTTGCACACTACTGGCATTTTTTCAATCAGATTCACGAGGAATCGACCTGTAATGGTGTTTAATTAACAGGTGTTCTTTATCAAGAGTTCATTAGTGGAATTTCGTGCCTTTTTAACGTGTTTGGGCCCAACACTTGTGATGGTCGTGTTAGTACACTGTTAGTAATCCTATTCCACATTTCTTCACCACATTATGGCAAGAACCACTTAATAAAATAACAGTCCATCATTACCTTATTATAAAACATTCTCATTAGTTTAACTCTTTTTTTTACTGCATAATTCCATGTATTCCTTCATCATTTTGTTTGTTTTCAATATTTATCTACAATATAAAAAATGATCAAAACAAAGGAAAAGCACTGAATGAGAAGATGTGTCCAAACTTTTGACTGGTTGTGTATATTTATGCTTTTAAAAAGCCCTTTGCTTTAACAAAATCCAAATTTAAGACACCCGCCAAAGATGAAATTAAAGCAAAAGATTTAAGTTTCCCCAGAGTTCTCTCCTATGATATCAGAGAAAGTTTCTCAGAGCTGGGATGGCACACATATTTCACACATAAAGTCATTCAGTTTGTGCTCAGGGACGACCAGCTCAGCCCTCATATTTTGCTGTGGGACCAGACCAGGAAATCCATAAAATGACCAAAAAGACTCCCCAATAAGAACGGCAGGGGTACAGGCCACTGCATTCAGAGGAAATGCATTCAGGAGCAGGAAAAGTATGTTTTTCTAGGGCTGAAATTAAGGCGTTTACTTACGATCATGCCATGGAGAGGAAGCTGCCCATGAACTTTGAACTGGTTTGTGGCTGTAACGCCTTTACTTGTGTACAGAAGCATGTCTGAAAACTGAGACAGGAAATTTAAGTCAGCAATAAAGTACAAAAAGGCAAAAGAAAAGGTGAAAAACTTGGCAGGAAAGCTTCTGGTGTTCAACTGACCAGGAAGAACATCCGCTGCTGCAGGCCCTTTTTGGTGAGCTTGTAAAGACAGCCTTCCCTTATGAACTCCTGATAAACAAAGGAGAATAACAGAAGATAAAAAAACATTCTCTGCACAGAGCACTGATCTCAGTATTCAAAGCAGAAATGTCTGATATAGAGTTGAAGGAAGTTCACTGTCAGGACCATTTATATAAAAAAAACCCCACATTGTTCAGATGATTGGAGAATGCTTTGTCACTTGTACAACATACTAGCTTATTTAGTATGTATAGGTTAAACGATTAAAGAAATTCTGGTTAGTTGTGGCTAACAATTGTAAGCCAGTTTTAATCAATGAAGAAAAATTAACAGCTCACCCTGCCAGGAGCAGTGAGGTTCTCAATGCCTATCAGATCCCGCTGGAGTTCTGTCAGCTTCTGGAAGTTCTCCAGCCGAATCAGACTGCTCTGGAGCTGAGCGGCTATCTCTGCTACCTCCCTCAGCGCCTCTACAGGTGGCACACAGCCAGGACACGCACAGGATACACACAGACACAGGTTTAAAAATATGCCTATATCAAGAAGAATTTCCTGAACACAGTTTGAGGTACTGTGACAACCTCAATTTCACAATGTTCACACATGGGCTGTAAATGCTACAGGTGGTGTGTGAGTGTCACCTTTGCAGTCGTGGTGGTCTCTGTGATCAGGGGCATAGTGTTTACACAGCCGCTCTAGGATCAGCTTGTAGTGCATGAGTCTCTGGATGGGTTTGAGCAGGAAGGTGTTGAGGGGCAGATAGCAAACCTTCTGCAGCTCAAACTCCTTATATACCGTCTCCAGCTTCTTTACACGCTTGGTGGCCTTCTCCAGCTCTGTCAGCACCTCATCGTGTTTCTGCAGGTAGCTAGTGAACTCCTGGAAATAAAAATAACCATGCATACTGTAATTCACTTGAATGCCATTGGTTTAAAAACTAATTTAGTACTTCTTAATCGCATCGCGAGACAATGTAGAGTACATTCCTATGTATTACAAGAATGTATTGTCCATCACCACTGTTTAAAGACAGATAAACTTTTTCTTTTTTAGTATTTTTGTGGTGGTACTGGGAACCACTGGAACCCTTCACCACTGTTTTAATTTCTTGTTAATGTACAAGGAATCCTCTTAAAGTTCAAATTGTGATTTATATCAAGATAAGATGTGACTCCTTCCAGATTGTATTCATGCATATCAGTCGTGGCTTTACCTTCAGGGCACACATGTTCCTCAACATTACGTCTCCAATCCTCTGGTAATCCCCCTTCACATGAGCATTAGAGCGCCCCTCCCTAGATAAAAAGAAAAGGAGACCAAGATAATCATTGTTTCATTACTCAGTTTACTACAGAGCCATGTTTATCCCTTCAGGTACATTTCATTCTTCAGAATAGGATTTAAAAAATCTGATAAAATTAGATGAATTAGGTGTTTTGTAATTTTCTAAAAACAGTAATTGCATTAAACTACTGGGAGGCGATAGATTTACTCCCCTAATATTGTCTGACAGTAATGATGACTGTAGAAACAAACTGGATATTCCTCTGAATTGAAGCAGTGATGGAAAATTTTGCCACTGCCAGCAGCAACAACAGCAGTCAGCTGATTGTTCTGGAGTGCAATTTACCCAACTTTAAAAAAGAAAAATTACCCCTCAAAACCAAAATTGGATGGTTCCCAAAAGATTTATGCCATGGCCACACTGCGTGACATTAATGACATTTTCGTGTCCAACACTGAATATAAGCAGGAAGCAAGCAAACCAAGTTGTTTGTACATGGTTCTCCAGCAATGTAACACAAAAAAACATTAAAATCACAGAGTTTAAACTTCCCTGGGTTTCCCGTCACACTGGGAATACAGAACATTTTCCGTAGGCCATTGTTGCCTTAAATCAATAACTGACACTGTTAAAGCTAAGGTCACTCAACACAATGTTATCCCTGATCTTCTTTTCGCCAACACTCTTTGGAAATTCCAGACAAAAGCCCCAGGAAAGAGAAAAATGGAATGGAAGTTGTTCAAACATGCCATCCCGACAGGCTTGCTGATATCTACGTGTCCAATTAGAGTACCAGACATTAAGGGAAAACCCAGAAGTTTACATTTCTTTGTAATAGTTTCTTTTTCTTGTTATTTCGCTGCAAATATGCATACAAACATCTTGGATTGCTTACTTCTTGCTGACATCCAGTTTTGAAAGAAAAAAAAAAAAATCACAAAAGTCATGTAATGGGTCCAATTTTAATTGGTCTGTTCATAAGCATCAGTTTTGGCTGGTGATTCTGTCATCATTGCAATGTTGACTTGGTTGTGTACTGCTATGAAGCATAACCATAACCAAATGCTTTCCACCCCCCAGCATCAATGTTTAAATGCAAAATAATATGGTAGATTGGAAGTGTACCAGAGAGCCAGCCTCTGGTCAATCTCTTTGAGGAAGCCTCTGTGGAACTCATAGATGGGGTCAATGTTGGAGAAGAGCAGGGTCATTAGGCCCTCAGGCATGGCGTTCTCTTTAATCACTGCACTGCGGAACCACTGAAGAGAAACAGACACACGCGGACACATGCATGTTAGCATGACATAAAACACACCCCTCTTAGACACAAGATAGGAAGCTAAAAACACACCTAATCTTTCCCACAGTGTGTCTACGTAAATGTACAACTATCTATTTAACTATTATGTGGAATACTATGCAACAGCAGAGCTGTGTGCTCACCACTGTTATGACCTCCAGATCCTTAAGGTAGGTCCTCTCAGTCATCAGAATCTCTTTGGCAATGAAGTAGGCCTTATCGGTGGGATACCTCTGAAATGCAAATATCAACACATACACACAACCCTTCGGTGCAAGCACAGGCAATTCTAAAACAAATATTGTTACAGAACTTTGGTTCATTAATATATACATTAATACATGGATACATTCAATGTTAAAACAAAAGAAAAACAGCATCTCATATAACCAGAACATCTAAATATCTGAACTGTGTTAAATAAGACTACTATGGGTGTAAAGATTCACATATTTTCCAATTAATTATTCAAGGGTCAATACATAATTGATTTTTTTGTATTTTAAGTAAATAAATTAAGGGGTGGTATGTTTTTAAATGTGTAAATATTCATTTTCTGAGAATGTATTGAAATCGTTACACCCATTAACACAGTGGTTATCTGAAGAGTAACACAAAAAGTACACATCTATAACCACAAATATTTTCACACATATGACTAGCAACTATTTACAGCTACACCTATGAGCACCATTCCTATATCAGTAACACTCAGTACATGCAGTACACATAAATCACATACTGAGGTTGGAGGTAGAGCATTAAAGTCAGCAGTGCACACCAAAGTTAAGAGCCAAGGCCATCTCCATTTAAAAATATCCAGTTGCCCTCACACATAGAAAGAGCACCTAACCCAAAATAAATGCATGACCAGTGACAAATGTTTGAGGACAAGCCTTTGGGTTTTTTATTTTTAAAACTTTACAGCAAGGTCTTTCTTGGTTAGAAAGGTTTTCTCTAAATAATGATGTTATCTTTACAAAACTACTGTTAGAAGCAAATATTAAAATTCCTTTGACTGATATGAAAATTTATACTCTTAATTTCATACCTTCAACCATTTGTGTGGATATATGACCAACAGGTCAGAATTATGTATTCAGTAATAATTAATCTCTGTTTATTCTTTAGTTTTTGTTACTTTGTCTTTACAACTGAACATGGGTTCTGAGTGGCTGTTCTATATTGCGCGTCAATCAAAAAACAACTCAGGCTGAAAAACCCTATTTGCCTAAAGTGTCGATGGGAAGGGTTAAACTGTTCTAATCTGAATAGGCTGAAATATGTAAACGTCTTGATTTTTGTATTGGCTTTGTGAATACAGCTCATTTAAAACTGAAAGCATTGCGAAGCAATTGAAATAAATGTAGAGTTTGGTTTCTCTATATGGACTACGAAGCGGCTGGTACATACGGTTAATAATGTTTACATGCCACATCAAGTTTCTTTATTCCAAAAGAATTTTCCAAGATATGGGCCTTTAAGCAAAGCATTGATTAGTTGTGTCCCTGGTCTCTTCAAAATAAACCTGGTAAGACTTGGATGCAGGTATTTATTGCCAAAACAATGAAAACAACATTTTGAATTATAATAAAGTTTGCCCCCAAACTTTTGGTCAGTGGTGTTTATCGGAATGCATTAGTTCTCCTGGCCCTTGAAGCCCACCACTCCTAAAAAACATCAGCACCCCTCTTCCCTGAACTCCGTGACTGATGCCAAGTGCTCTGATTGGGGTTTGGTGCATTGGCCCATGCTCAGTCTAGTTTTCCCTGGGCTGTTATATGGGGCCTGGCAAGGTGGCATGTGGGCAGTGTACCTTCCTCCTGACCTCCTCCTCCACCTCTAGCCTGGCAGTGCCCACCTCATTCAGGCTGGGGCTCTGCAGGGGCGAGGGAGCCTGGCCAGGCAGGCTGAGGGTGGACATCTGGAAGGAGGGTGACAGACACAGGGCGCTCTTGGAGCCGAAGGGTGACAGCTGGGGGCTCTCTATTACAGGACCTGTGAATGGAGAGAGGTGAGTTAACATAAAGGTAACTTGATGTGAACAAAAATGAAAGAGGGAGAGAGAAAGACCTTTAAATATCTTCCCACACATAGCTGCTGATGACCAGAAATTGACAAAAAAGCATTCTGACAATGTTTACAGCTGAAAGAGTGATATGGCAACAAAAACCTCATAAGCAAGTCTATTAAACTCGATTCAGTTTGAGACGAGTATGTGATAATTGTGTCACGAAGCAGACACTGTGTTCAACATTTCTATTACCTGTTAGCTACATTACCCTCCAGTTACTTCAGTGGAGAAAGGGAAGTAAACTTTGGGCAAGAAATGTAATGGACAGCTGACAAGGTGGAATTAAGGTGATGGGGAGAACTTGGTAAATTATAATGTTGTTCAAAACCGCTTCTGTAAAAAGGCATCGTAATCAAGTTCTTAAGTAAAAGTCATCAAGCTAGATTTAGGGAGATTAGGAATGCATGACCAGAATCAGCCAAGATCATTAACGGCAAACGTTTGCTCAAAACACACAACTGGTAATCATCTCAATGTATTATTCTGATTTTGGATCCCCTGTACAGTGACAAAAAAAAAAAAAAACTAAGGAGAAAGTATGTCTTGTGTAAACTGGCAACAGGAAACATTGACTACATTTAGCCTACACAATGTTAAAAAGCATAAAAAAACATAGATTTAAAATAAAAAAATGGATGTTAGGAAATCAGTATTGATCATTAAAATGTTGACCCTAATGGAGTTTTGATTTGGAACCAGAGGACTGGATGGAAAAGGTCTGTGGGGAATAAAGTAAGTGCATTCACAAAGTGAAAGTCCGAAATGAAAGAACTGGTAGAACTTGCTCATGGCCTGAGCTGACCCCAGGAGCAGTTTACAGGAAAAGAGACACTCTGCTATCACTGTATTCAAAAAAGCATTGACCACAAACCTTCTACCTCAGTTAGACCTGGTGACAGAGTTGTCTATTTTTATTTCTAACCCAAATAACCCAAACTCAATTGTATTTTTTTAACATAGCCTTAAGGAAAATGTATCTGAAGGCCTTTTAAAGGCTCTCATTTTCAGTCCAGTTGCTGTACCCGAGCAGTTTCTGACTTAACTGAACCAGTGAAGAAACAGGTCAGTACGTGATCAGTATACTGGCGGCGCTGAACACCAAGTGGTTGAAACTCCATTATAAAAGCATCTGCCATCTTCAGGCACTTTGTAGCCTGTCACAGCAAAATATTTATTCCCCTTCTTGAATTAATCTACGCTTTATCCCAAAGATAAGAGTCTGAACAATGTGATTAATAGTAAAATACAACGAAACTGTAGTTTAGTTTAAGGGGTTAACATCCAGAGTGCAGGGGCTTCCAATGTTTGAACTGCTAACCATTTAGACTCAGAGCAGCGCGAGGGTGTTTTCACTACTCAGCACTTTTCATGCTCCTTTGCACCCAGACCACAGTGGACAAGACAAAGCCAGGGTTCCCACGGCCACAACTCTGGGTGACTAGCGGAGACTCTCCACACCTTTCTAATGAAACACATGCACACTTTAGAGAGAAAAACCTGGGAAAGCTTCACACACAGAGAACACAAGAAAGGAAGAAGAAAGCAGAGTTGGTTTAGTCCTCACAGGGACAGTCTGTGGAAAAGAAGAACATAACGACTGGAAAGAAAAGCACAGAATATGTGGAAAGGAAATGGAGGCTCTGTGACCCGGAAGCAATTCCTGGAGAGGAGGCTTATCGGAATGTGGTCAGGCCGGGCGAGTGGCTGTGGTTTACAGTTTAACTGGAGTGTCCCACTGGGGTATGACACAAGAGAACAGGGTGGGGGGGAGGCTGCATTAGAGCTACTTGGCTGACAGCCTGCACAAACACAGAAGCAGAACTGTGCACAGGAACAAGGGTGTGAAATGTTGCATCAGAAGTGCATCCCTCAGTCTCCAGCTGTATCCCAGGACTGTGGCTCCTGGTCCGTGGAACAGAGGAAACCTCCACAGTGTCCGAGAACTGGAGAGTTGTTACATTTCCAAAGTACACCACTAGCAAACAAATCTGTTCATGGACGGCCAAGACAGCTCTTCAAAGTTCTATTTTCACAAAACAAAGGCGTTAGTTTCTCAGATAAAAAGAAGGGCAAACTCTACCCAAACAAGCGACATGAACCAAAGGCCTCGATTGTGTGTGAAATAATAACTTGGTACTTTGGAGCCAAATGTACTAAAACAATCCAGACACAGTGTAATTGCTATTTGAGGTCAAATGGAGCATGGGATGTGGTTTCTAATAGTAGCATGTGGTTCTTGTATCAGTTTCTCTGACTTCATGTTCCAAATATAACCATGGAGGAACATGGTTATAAGCACACTAAAATACCTCAAGCTTTAAAATGACATTCGTATTTATGCATTTGGCAGAGGTTCTTTTTCAAACAGACACACAGTTTAATCTTGTCACATGTGGAAGTCAGTGTCTTGTTACGAGTCTTGCGCTAGCAGTAGGAGGATTTGGAATGGTATGATGTGTTTGTCTGGGCAGGGTACTGAACCCAAGTCTGCTGCTTGGATTCAGTCTGCTTCCTCCACTGCATTTTCCACTTTTCAGCTGAAGAATTCTGTGCTGTTTGGCCAAATGGCTATCAAGAAAGTGACAGCTGGTGAGTTTCCATTAACCTGCTTATTCCAATGCCATTTGAAATAAAAAAGAGAAGTTTTTGTAAGACTCAAAAAAGCACCATTTAACAAAACTGAAATGAAACTTCCCAAAAAATGGCCTGACACATCTGTGAATAATTTTGTTAATGCCACAAGTCTGCCATCCTCTACAAGTACACCAGTTCATAAAAAGTGGTGGCACTGCCTTTTTCGGCTGGAACTGGCTCTCTAGGGTATAATATGTGAGGAGTCAAAAGGGGTGCGATTGTATTTAATTAACTTTTCAAATATAGAGCAAGATATATGGATTATTCGCATACAAAGGACATCTGTAAAGTCATTGTTGACCCAGAAATCATGTATATGTGGACGCTGGCAGGTTTGAGGGGACTGCGTTCCGTTATTGTGCGCATTGTGTCCTCAACAAGGATTACACACTATATTACCATGCCCAATCACTGTGGCAAATTTGGTAAAATCATGGAGCTCAGTCATCATTAATAACTGGAATGACTATTGCGAGAGGACAAACCCTAGCTTTAATAGGACAGTATCATATAGCATCACTCAATAGAAACACATTCACAATCTATTTGATCTTTACTTTTTTTAACAAAAACATCCCATTTTGCGCAAAACAGTAATGGAAACCAACTTAATGAGCACCACTAAGAAAAAAGACTAGTTAAAGATGATAAGGCTGAGAAGAATGTAAAACAGAGCAAAGCAAACCAAATCCGTCTTATGTTGAGGGCAGCTGTTTGAGGTCTGACACATATCCCTAACCATGGAGAATATTAACACACACCAAACCAGATTTGAATATTAATGCACAGTCCTTGGTCATGGTCCATTTTCTGTCCTCATAAATTAGTTTTCATTGTGATATATGAAGTTGTAAGACACAATGTCGGCCAATGTTGGCATCTTCTACTAAACACTACTTCAGCTTCTGGCTGCATGTGAATGTGTGTCTCTGCTTCACTACCGCTGCACTAAACCACAGCAGGACTGACTCGGGCAGAACTATCAATTCATCAGCATTTGAATAAAAATAGCATTTGTTTACTGTGGTATATTTCCATGGTATTTTACAGCCACCAATCCTTAATAAACATCTTGTAACCACAAAAAAAGAAAGAAGTTTGGCCCAAACTTAATTGTATTTTCTTAACATAGTTTTGAGGAAACTGTCTCTGAAGGACTTTTAAAGGCTCTCATTTCCAGTTGCTGTACCCAAGCAGTTTCTGACTTAACTGAGCCAGAGAAGAAACAGGTGCGGACGATTCCAGATGATCAGTACGTGATCAGTATACTGGTGGCGCTGAACACCAAGTGGTTGAAACACCATTATAAAAGCACCTTCCATCTTCAGGCACTTTGTAAAATCTCTGACTACTCCTGAAAGCAATGATTCCTTTCAGGGCACATACCTTTGTGAATTAAGTTATTAGTTGGTTATGCGGATGTAGTTCTGGCATTTAAAGCCTCTTAAAGACTGTTTTCTAATAATCTCTCACTCAATTTATAGGTATCGTAAAGGGATGAAAGAATATTTAGTCTTAAATTTCAGGTACCCCAAAGTAAATATTTTATTTTAAAAGGAGGAAAAAGAGCATACACACATAAGTACACTTTTTTCACATTAATATTCATAGATTAAGGACTTAGGTTTTGCATGAATTAAGAGCTGTTAAGTAAAATTACGTGGTCTCTTCCTATGGGGGAAAAAACGAATATGCAATTAGTTCAAGTGTGAAGTTATAAGTAAGTGACAGTAAAACTCAAAGCAAGGATGATCCAAAAATCAAAGCATTCAGTCTTATTCAAAGTTCCCAAAAAAGCTCTCTAAGGTTTTAGCTCCAGTTTGAGGCTAATCTACTCTTGCAGCCTGTGTGAATTAAATGGGGAGACAGAACGGGGAAAACGCAGGCATTATTACAATCTGGCAACTTTCCATCTGTGGCCAAAGAGCACCACAAATGTAGTCAGGGGGTTCAGGGCTTGGCCTGATTGCTCTGATTAGAGAATAAGAATTTGCAAATCCAAGAAATGTAGCTATACAAATACAAGAATTGTCAGATTATAGTGTTTAGAATTTAATAATTGCTAAAATGTTAACTTAGTTCCTAGAGAACAAATTCAGAAGAGTGGGTCTTTTTAATCACCTTGCTTTGATCTTACCATCCAAACGAGTGTGAGGGGGAAAGGGAGCCTGGCTGAGGGAGTTACTGCAAAGGACAAAGTGAGTAATGTGTCCACGAGAAGAGCAGACACCCAGACTTCATAAACAAACCTTTGACCATCTAGGGCAAACCTCGTGCTGCAGCTACAACTTCAAAGCAGCATTAAAACCCAAACAGATGTTCATTATTACAAAGTCCAGCCAGAGATCATAATATGAATTCAGACTGTATTGTTATGGATCTGAGCCCTTTAAAGAGTAAACAGATTAAGGGTTTAAGATCAATTAAACAAAAAATAAAACAAAATCAACTGGATCTTATGGACATTACCAAATAAAACAGTAAATGAAATGTGCCTCTTTAAGACCACCTCCAAAAACAGTATTTAAACAGGATGTAAACTGTTGATGTGAACTAATGCCACAGTGGTATAAAATGAAGTTAGGGTCCAAGCTTGTCCAAGGAAGGATGTTTCTGCCCTCCTAGAGGGCATCGTTAGACGGAGAGCCATTCTGCACCTTGCCCAGTTGCACTGGTCCTTGCTTGCCCTCGCGTGTGAGAGTAGAGAGGCTTCAGATATATGTTACAGATTGAATGGATGCAATTGGTTCTCAAAATGACAATGAGAATGAACTGTCCCTTGGCTCAAATACAGGACAAACCAAATAAGCAGAATTCCAGCGTCATGTGTTTTGCTTAACTCCAGCCTGTTCTCTTTCACAATGCTTTTCTAAGTTTGTAAACAGACAGAGCATGAACGCTTGACGCATAAGTTTATTGTCTTTTTCAATTCGTCAGTTTCAATTCGGAATTTAGAACACGCTGCTTCTAAGTAAGTGGTTAATGCATGAAACCACTGCTGAAAGAATCACCACAGGAACGCAAAACCACAAAACTGACAACTGACATTTAGCTGGAAGTGCAACTGAGAAGGAACGAGTTACTTTCCAGAGAGGCTGGTCAATTAGAGCCCCAAGCACAGCAGAGCAGAGTATAAGATGGCAGGAAATTAAAATGGGACTTCAGAAGAGAAAGGAAAAGGAAATGACATCAACCAAAAGGAAAAAGAGCACCAATCATGCCCCATTTCGTGGTTTTGTCCTCTGTGTAGTCATGGAATGCACCATGGCCCAGAAACCAAAACAGCAACCAAAGGCATTTCAGTGGCCTGGACATGACACAAAAAATTTTACACAGCTGACGTTCCATGTTAAGGCCATGTGTAATGTCTAGTCTAATGTCATCTCTAGTGCATCAAGTGAAAAAGCAAGAGCACAGTGAATAAAGACCAAAGGTTTAGAGTCACGAGAAGGAAGTGCTTATGAAACCCTAAAGGCAAAGTCAGAGAAAGAATCATTTGCTTTAAACAAGCAGAACAATTATTATGAAAAGTACCTAAAACAAAAAGGTTTCACAGAACCTTCAATCAGAAAGGACAGTTTGTAAAACATTATTCTCTCAAACTGTTAAGAGTAAAACAGGCTCTGCATTAAAAGTTGTAGGGCATGTATTCTATTTGCCTTTATGTCTCATTTATCATCGTATACATGTCTATCAGCAAATACATTTAACCACAAGATTGTGTCTCCAAAATATTAACTTTACAGGAGAGAGGTAAAAGAATTTCTAGATGAAAAAGGGGGTGGGGAGGGGGTGGGTGTGTTGTACAAATATTTTTAAAGGTCAGCATTTTCATATTTTGCCACGGAGAGTTAAGGGTTTTTCTTTTAATTTAATTGTAATTGTGTTTTATTGTGATTCTATTATATATTATATATATAATCCACAGAATATGTATACACTAACTCCATACAAAGGGATATTTGTATACAACATGCATGAATATATATGCAAGTATACATATATACGCACACATACAAAAAAACAATGGCTGTTTCAATCAAATTAAAAGTATTAAAGTGTTCCGCAGGTATGACGCTGAAAAAATAATTGGAACAATGGACAGAGGTGTACATGATTTCATGATCATTGAGAATGTGGCACAACATTGAGAATAAAGGTATTAATTTCTGACATATTTCAAACATAAGGATCAAATCTTGGGCAGATAATACAGGAACAGCTTTTCTTTTGGTTTCTAGCTTACAGTACTGTACCCTGATTGCCATGTTTTTTAGGAGCATTACAACTCTCAGAAATAAAAAAAAACTGACTCCAAACTTTTGAATACTGGTGTATAGGATTGTGTAGATTTGGGATTCAGTTTTTGTTGGACTCTATATGGATCTATTCATGGATCATTTTACATTCACTCTAAGCAGTGTCATTCACAGCTTTTCTCAGCACACCGATTACATTCTCTGCTGTATGAACAAAAAAATATTACAAATGCTAACCCACTGATAATAATGGAAAGAAAGGCTTGTGTAGGAAGGACAGATGTGCAATACAGAAAGACAAGATACAAAGTGATACAGGACTAGCACCCTCATTAAGGCACAGTAAGAGCAGAAATGATAACAAGGGAAATTACTTAACAGCAGGGGGTGCTGTGAAGTGAACTAATTATTATACAGTAAAATACAACAAAAATGCATCTTAACCAAAATCTGGCTCAAGCTTGTTCTCAGCGCTGTTGGAGAGTCCCTGTTGTCGATTATCAGTATCAGATTCCAACTCATTTACAAGAGCCCTGAGCAGAAAGGCACAAAAGAGCTATATAAAATTAACCTCAAGCACTGCAGAAGTGTTGTAAAAGATGAGATATTTTTGATATTTTGGTTTTAGTGCCACATGAACACAACTGATGTTGATAACAGTTGAAATCCAAATCAGATAGAAACTTTTTTTTTCGGCCCAAAAACTGCCCACTGGCACATCTGAGACAACAGCACAAAGTCTGTTTCACATATTTTTGGAGAGCACAGTCACGATATTTGACAGGCTTGCAAGATTATTTGCTACATTAATGGAAAGTTTTGGGTAGCTGAACTTTCCAGACAATCATTCAGTTAAAACCTAAGAACGAACCAAAACTGGCACAGAAAATATCAACTAGCTAGTAAAAAAATTCTATTTCAATTCTGAAATGATACATTCTGGAACTGAGTATGATACCATCAGAAATGGTGTTTGAATATTTTCCTTCACAGCCCGTAGCTCAACACTGATGTGACTTCTGGCCAACAACCAGTGCACTGAGGACCAGCCTATTCACTGAAGTATTCTTACAAGGCAAAGATTTTATGGATCACTGAGAGTCAAAACTGAGAAAACAGGTTAATTGAACCTGCCATAGGGAGAAAAAAATTCAGTTGCAAATAATTAAAGCGTGATTGTAGATCCAGAAAGCATGGTGAAACAAGTGTACAACAAAGGAGACATTCAGAAAATCTGGACACACCAGGAAGAGAGAAATACTAGAGGACAGTTCACCAAGAGAGAAAAAGTGTCAGGAAAAGGTGCTAAAAGGAAGTGCACACTATGTGATTACGCGCTGGATACAGAAGTGCTGTATAATGTTTAACCAGACAGGCTGCTCTACCTGGCTCAGTACCAAGGGGGTTCTATCTAGTTCATTGGATTCTGATCCTATGCTACCACTGCCCTTAATATACTGGTGTTTTCTGTTGTCTAACACACCTGGTCTAGATAACTAATTAGCATATTAACAAGCCCTTTCTGACCTGTAATGGGTGAGTAAGAGCAGGGAACAACAGTAATACTCCAGGGACAGAATTAGAAAACACCTCTCAAGGACATTAAAGCACTGGAAAGTGCAATGCTTATTTTGCTTTTTTGACATTTCTTGTCACTTATATCGCACATTATGGGAAAGCGGAGGGCAATGTACAAAATGTACAATGTACAATGTACAAAAATGGGCAAACGAGTCTGCAAAGAAAATATTTTTGTAGATGCAGACTAAGTAATGATCCTTTTCTCATCCTGTGTGGATGACGGGCGATAACAGGCAAAATGGCGACAGTATGAGTAACGTGAATACAGCATGGGGTCCTACAAATTCAGCTGGTTTGAGGTTGTGGGGTCCCCGAGAGCTAATGACCGAAGGTTGTGGCACTCCAGGAGGAAGCCTTCTACCCCTGTGTCCCCCATTAGAGGGTTGCTGAAGAAGAGGTTCTGCTCTGGGGGCAGTCCTCCATCTGAGCCCCAGTCTGAATCTGAATCTGAACTGCCATTGCCTGAGCCCTCAGTGGCAGTGGGCGGATAGCTAAGCTGCTCCAGTTGCTCCACCAGCTCGTTGAACTGCATGGCTGAACTGGTCTCTGAGCGCACGGAGTACGCTGGGAAGTTGACCATAGAGCTGGCCTCGGACAGGTTTTCAGAACCAGGCAGGCGTAAAGAGGAAGACGAGTCCAGCCCACCAAAGCCTAAGGACAGAGAGTCTCCGGCCGAGCCCAGTGGAAGATTATCCAAAGAGCTGCATTCTGACCGGTTATTGACCAATGAGCTGGTCTCAGAACGTCCAAAAGCACTCTCTGAGAAGGCCGTAGAATTACCATTTAAGTCGCCCAGAGACAAAGCGTAGTCTGCAGTCTGCGCAGTGTTATTGCCATATTCGAATTTCTCGGCTTTCTCATCATAGCCAAAAGAGTATGCCTCTGCGCCGCCTGCATAAAACGACATTTCGGTAGGATCATCATCTATGAACTCTTCACTGACCTGCAGCTGTGCACCAGCCAGTGGAAACATAGGAATTGGTCTGGCACGCATTAACTCAGCCTCAAATTCCTCAGGAGTCAGAAAACCCTTTCTGGAAGGCCCACACCCTCCCATCCCAAGGCTACCCAGCCTGCCCCGCCCACCCCCACATTCGCCATCCTCATTGCCATTTTGGGAGGACCAGGGACGGGAGGAACTACTCTCTACACACACAAACGAGGGGCCGCAGTCTGCTGCGGCCATGTTATGAAGGGCACCTGGGAAGGCGTAGTTAGGTGGGGGATTGGTCTTGATGGGTTCCTCCTTCACAGGGCTGGGGGGTCTGGCGAGCTGCATGGGCTGCTGGTTCTGCTGTTGGTGAAGCTGGTTCTGCTGATGTTGAACTTGGTTCTGCTGAAGCTGAGGCTGACTCAAGGTCTCCTTCCGTACAAGAGAGCTAGAGGTGTTTACAGAGTGGAAATACACAGTGGCAGAGGAGGGAGAACCAGCAGTCCTGAAGCTGTCGTTGAAGGACAAACACTGAGAGAGGAAGAGATATAGAAAGGGGAATGAGTTAAGGAAAGCTAAAAGGAAAAAACACTAAAACCATGACAACGTTATTATACCATTATTACTTCATCACTATATTCCAGGAATACATAAAAAAAACCCAACTAATTTACACATAAGGCAAATGTGGTAAATATGCTTCGTATAACTACTATTGAAGCTAACATGCTAATGTATACAATGTGCTAGAAGCGAATACCGCTCTGATTAGTATTCCTAGTGCATATCAAAAGCATATTACATACTTGCCTCACACATTGTCAAGATTGAGGCAACACATTGGTTTGGCACAGCAACAGGGTTGCATACCTACATATAAAAACGCAAATGGCAAAAACAGGCATTTTTGTCCTCTCTACTGACCTGTTTAGGCACATCACCGCCCAAAGAGCGAGATGACATGCGAATCTTACTGTTCCTCCTGGCAAAGACAATACAAAGTAGAACATAGACCACTAATTATTTCCTTTCTGTTACAGCATGGATATTTTACATTTAAAAGTCATAAGAAAATTGCCTCACCTCTGGTAGGGCGTTCTTCTCACCCCACTGTCCCTCACATACTCCACCAGCTGCTTCTGTGTCCGCCCGCTGTCACAAAGCAACAACCAAACTCGCTCTCAGAAAATCTACCAACCACTTATAAGTATGTTAAAGTATCTTAATTATTGGATTATTACTGCTGAGTTGTTCAAATACATTTAAATTTAAGAGATTAAGAACCCCATGATGTATTCACATCACTCATACTGTGGCCATTTTGCTTAAATGTCACACAATATGTCACAAAGCATAGAATCCCAGTTTCTAGGGCTGCCCCTCAAATAGTCGACTAAACGTTAGTCGATATGAAGAAGGCTTGGTCAATACATTTCCATTAGTCGGTTAGTCGCAAAAAAAAAAAAATCACGTAAAGTTACTCAATCACGGGCTGCGCAGTCAGTGTATGACATCAAAGCAACGCGAGAACAACGTGATCTCGTGCTTCAAAGTATACCAAAGCGCACTCACTTCCATATGACAGAAAATGCTAAAGCATGATATTAGCGCGTTCAAAATAAAACTGCTGCTACCAGGCAGTGGAAAAGCACCATATGATGACATGTACACATTGGAGGTTACTGATTGGTGGTTGCTGTCATTGCGTCAGTGTTTTTTCTCGGCAGTCCGCTGCCGTGCTTCTTTAAGCATCGTCTGCAGACAACTGTTTCGTTTTGTGGCAAAAACACAAACCAAGAATAAGAAATAAAATCCCTCTGATTTTAATCCATTCTGATGACTGTGATTATATCCATTTTTTCACCTCATGTTTTTAACATCAGTTCTGCTTGAGCTGCGTCTCGCTCGCTACACAACCAGTTGTAGTGGAAACTTAACAGGGTAGAACCAAGCCGATCCGAGCCGATACCAGTCTGTGGAAAACCACCCACAAGAATAGTACCGGGTACCGGGTACCAGAAATGGAAAAGCAAAAATAGCGAGCAGAGCCGAACGGTGGAATAGCACCATTAAAATGCTGGAGTATTAGTCGACTAGGAATATCTTTAGTCGGGGCAGCCCTACCAGTTTCTATCAATTTTTCTTGCCTTCTTCATACGTCACAATCATCCACATACAAGAGGTTAGTCATGTTTCAGAAGCCGACAAATACTGCACGTCTGCAGTATGGAAGTATTTTGCTATGAAATTCGAACACTGTTGCTCACAGCAGCAGGGCGTCAACTATGTTCAAACTGTGCGAGCTGTCACTTTTCAATTAAACCCTAGGGCATGACATTCTAGAGCATTATGCCTTCAAGCTGTTTTGTCAGAATGTCACCAGAAGCCACACATTCCTGCCATACTTTTCACTCATGAATCGTGACTTGCTGAACCAGGACCAAACTATTGCTGAAAGGCTACGTCACACTGATTTTGGTCTTGAATTGGTCAAACAAAAAAACATAATTGGTCATAGAACACAAAATCATGCACATATTAAGTGACTGCACTTGAATCCATTATTAAACATATCATAAAAACAGTGAATATCACATAATGTAATTACTTAAATGAATAAGTAAATTTACCTCATTTGGAAGCTTAGCATATCTCTCCTAAATTATGTGGCTGCATTAGCAATGGAAACTCAAAATTAATTGGGATATGTATTAGCCTAAAATTTACATTACTGTAACATTACTGCATTACTACCATGGTATCCTATTTGTATTACAAGAATGTACAAATGTGTTGTTCTGAAATGTACAGAAAGAACGTAGCAGTAACCTATGATCTGTCACAATGGCTTCTTAAATGAGAATGTGTGCTACTCGGTTAGTCCACCACATTAAAACCAAACTATTTAATTCCTAGTAACAATCAGTTTCCATTAAAAGCGCAGTATCTGAGCTTTTCTAAACCCGAGTATCAAGTTTTGTTCATATGGTTGATATTCCAGAATGACAGCTATCATATATGTGTACACAGGACATAATATAGTCCTGCAGTACCTGTATCTGAAGGAAGATCCTCTGGTGAAAAGGATGGCTTTGGATTTGGGTTGTGGTTGATCCAGCAAACGGAAGAAGGAGTGATGTTCCACACAGTTCTTCCAGAAAATCTTACACTGATCCCGACTGGCCATAAGGAACTCCAGCGTGTCCCGGTGAGGACCCTGAAACACGAAGGGGAGGTGGAATATTCACTGAAAAAATAATCGTGAGTAGAAGCAGATCTGGCGAAAGATGACACGAAGAAACACATGGTACTGATTGTTATCTCCCCATGTAAGTGATCTCTGAAGAAAAACAAATTTCACCCATGACAAGATTAGGGGATTAGGAATTGGATTTAACCAGCAAAATGGCCTCAACTTTAATTTCATTAGCTGCATGTAAAACATTAATTTATACTTACATGAACCTCTGGGTGAAGCTTAATTAGAAATCTCTTCCTTTTGAAGCTCAGTTTGCGAATCTTGGACCAGTTAAATGTGTTGATCTTGGTGTTGCCCTAAAGAAGAGATTTTGTTTAAAAAATAACTTTTTCTGTGTCCTTAAAGTTTAGCTGTTTTCTACTGTCCAAAAGGAAAAGTCAAACGACATGCCGTATTCACCTGGAAGACCTGCAGGCCCATATGAGCGACTGACAGATTGATCTTGGTTCCTTCTCGGTCCGCTGCTGGATGGAAACGCACTCCATACATCTCCAGTTTTCGAGCGATTTCCAAAACCTGGAAATCTGACTCTGCTGGCGTCTGACCTCTAAAGGACACAAAGACAGAAGCCACAGGTGAAATGAGCAAGATAGACAAGTAAAGTTGTTCTTAACATTTTACATTTAAGAATGTAATATTAAAATGTAATATTTCTATTGTGTCAACCAAATTACAAATTTCTATCAGTTAATACCAGCTTTCAGAATCTAGGCAGCAGGTTTCATTAGCACCAGTGAGCCAAAATGTTTCCAAACTTTAAACAGAGGTTTACATTTTACTTCTGTATGCCAGTTGTTAACATTACAAGCCCTTGACTAACCCGTAATCTGTTGTGGTTGAATATCCGGTTGTTAAATCTGATGCCACACATTGCATAATAGCTATTTCCAAAGAGCAAAATTCCAAAAGCAATGCACTGTTCAGGTGCTGAGTATGCCAACTGTCTTCATTTATTTATTTTTTAATCATCCTCACATGCAGCACAAGTTTGTTTTCACATGGATGACTGAAAGGGTACCCCCACTATAAATAATCCCTCTACACTGTAACTGCCGCCCTATTTAAGGTAGGACAGAAATTTCTGAGTTTGCAGACCCTGCTACTCTGAGCAAAGATAAGTGATGCAGATACTGAAAAAGTCCCGTTGCTTTGCTTTCTATACTTAGATATCACATTGGTATCAAATTGATATAAAATCCATGGTATCAATATTAGAAAACTGGTTCGTAAACTAAACTTTATGTACATGTTGACAAAATCTTTTATTTCAATGATATATTTTTCTCTGTAATTGTCCTGTCTAAAATTCATTTCAGCAGATCCAGTTACCAGAGTTACGGTAATGGTATGACTAAGAGGAGATATATCATCAATTAAGTAAGTATTATAAATGTCTGTTTGCAAAAGATAGCATTTCCATATACAAGTTAGTTGAAGTGTCTGTTTCCAATAAAAAAATAACTGAAGGAAAAAAAAAAGAGTCCTGAAGCATCCACTGTCTTTGTGTTCTTTTCAATAGGATATTAACATTTAAATCTTCCAAATTTGTAGAATCAAATTTTGCATTAATTTAGAATTGTAATTTCAAATACTATAAATAACAGTATGCAACGAACCCTCAAAAAAAATAAAAAAAATAAATAAATAAAAAATATTGAGTAGAGCACAGGCTCCGGGGGATTTTCAGTGCACCCCAAGACCTGCTTTGTAGAGATCAGGCATCAGTAACCCTTTCCTATCCTCAACAGCTTTTCCTATTCTTTAGAGCATGTAGGAAACACATCAAAGTGTGTCATTACAACCAGCAAGGATGTAGAAGAGGACTAAAGCTTCAGCCAGCAGATGAAGCTCTCCAATCATCTACACCTTTATTCCAGGAGCTGAACCAGAATTGGCCCGATGCCAGATTATCAGCACATTCTAATTCAGTTCATCCTTTAAGCTGTGAAATCTCCTCAGGCTCTTCACCCGGCCCTGCGGCTGCACGGCTAATAAAGGGGCCTTAAGCGCGGCATTAGAACCACAGACTACCAGAACAGAGCTGCAGCTCAAGCACCTCTCTTACAGCCAGAAAGCCTGATCACACACACACACACACACACACACACACACACACACAGACAAACAAACACACACACAAACACACACACACACAGACACACACACACACAGACACACACACAGAAAAACAAAAAGA
>JBBKCR010000101.1:7850240-7867183 GCA_037577295.1 Ladigesia roloffi | reverse complement strand
TATATATCGATATATGTAGGTAGATATATATATGTAGATATAACATTATATGTAACATTGATTAAATATATACATATATTACCTATTGGCATGAAAATAAAAAATAAAATATATATATACATATATAAATAAAACTAACACTTGCTTAAATATTTGTATTTGGGAATATCCCCCCTCCTCGTTACACACTGGTATTTTCTCTTTTCTCGTTGCAGAAGAGGAATGCCACCACTATTGCTGTGGAGGTGAAGAAATCTCAGCACAAGTATGTGATTGGACCCAAGGGCAACACCCTGCAGGAGATTCTGGACAGGACAGGCGTATCGGTCGAAATCCCACCCCCTGATAGCAGCTCCGAAACAGTCATCCTGCGAGGGGAGCCAGACCGGCTTGGCCAGGCGCTCACAGAAGTGTACGCCAAGGTAAGCCAGACTCTCCAGTTCTGCTGACTCAAACAGCTCTTAAAATAAACTACTTTGCTTAATCATTTGAAATTATTATGGGGCTAGGTTTCATCCCCCCACCCACCTAAGAGTAGTTTGTTTGCATTACTTTGTTCTTCTTCCTTTGTTCTTTGATTTAGGAGACTATGATGTTGCTTTGACAGACTTTGACAGACATCTGTCATACTTTTTTACATACAAAAATGCATCCTTCTGGAGGTCGTTGCTCACTTGAACATGAACAGTGTTATTGCTTGAATGGACATTAAACTTTTTTTTTTATCAACCTACCAGGCTAACAGCTATACGGTGTCCTCGGTCTCAGCTCCTTCTTGGCTTCATCGTTTCATTATTGGCAAGAAGGGACAAAATCTAGCAAAGATCACTCAACAAATGCCCAAGGTAAAAGAAAAGGCATAGAGTACCTATACTGAAGCACTATTTTTTTATTAATGAGTGGATTCTGTGGATTTTATTTCAAACAAACCTGTGAGCAATATGTTTTACTTGCAGGTGCACATCGAGTTTACTGAGGGAGAGGATAAGATCACGCTGGAAGGACCCACCAAAGATGTGCAGATGGTGCAGAGTCAGATTGAAGCCATTGTCACTGACCTGGTAAAACCTGCCTTGGGGTGCTAAAATAAAATCCATTAACATTGCATTGTTTTTGAGCTCCCCTGTAAAGAGTGCCTGTTTTTTGTGTTTTTGATAGGTTACCCATATGGATTATGCAGAGATTAGTATTGATCCCAAGTTCCACCGGCATTTGATTGGAAAAGGCGGCGCTAACAGTTAGTAGAACATATTGTATTATGTCATGTGGAGGGGAAGTGAACTTAAGTGTTGCAAGAAAGGGGGAAACCACCATGCATTTAGTAAATCCTATTGCTTCTTTCTAGTCAACCGCATTAAGGACCAGTACAAAGTCTCTGTTCGCATTCCACCTGACAACGAGAAGAGCAACCTGATTCGTATTGAAGGTGATCCCCAGGGCGTGCAGGAGGCCAAGAAGGAACTGCTGGAGCTGGCATCACGCATGGTGAGGGGGAACAGTCTTGTCTTTTTTTTTTTTCCAATCTTTTTTGCAACTTCACTTCTATGTTTACAAACATGGTTTCACATGCTGAATGGCCTGGAGCTTGTTTGCAGCTGATATTTTGGCTTTGCTTTAACGATATTGTTTGGTCGCACCAGAATTTGTCATGTTTTATGCTTTTTTTCTGAGGTTAAAATGCCCCTCTTACAATAAGCTTATGTGGACTGCTATGAAGTCTTCAGGGCTCTGAAGTGGGGTTGCTTGGCAACCGGTGACTCGGGTTCTTTAATGCTTGCTTTCTTCTGTAGGAGAATGAGCGTACAAAGGACATGATCATTGAACAGCGTTTTCACCGAGCCATCATTGGGCAAAAAGGGGAGAAGATTAAGGAGATTAGGGACAAGTTTCCTGAAGTAAGTTCTTGGATGAAGTTTGAACCTTTAAACCTTTTTCCCCCATGGGTGAAATATAATGTAGCTTTTCTCTTTTCTGCCTACAGGTCATCATTAATTTTCCAGACCCCGCACAAAAGAGCGATATTGTACAACTCCGTGGGCCTCGTACTGAAGTGGAGAAATGCACAAAATTCATGCAGAAGATGGTGGCTGAAATGGTACATTTTCTGCAGATAATTTCACGTTTGTTTGCCAATTATATGAAAGCGATGAGCCAATGCAAATGAGAGCTCTCTTTATTTTTCCATAGGTGGAAAACAGTTTTTCGGTTTCAGTCCCCATTTTCAAGCAGTTTCACAAAAACATTATTGGTAAAGGAGGAGCAAACATTAAGAAGGTGATTAAACATTTTCCCAAAATATAAATTTTAGAAGTGAAATAAAAAATGTGTGTAATTACTTTTCCAGTTGATTAATGGGCAGCAGCGTTTTCTTTTTCTTTTTTTATTTTTTTAAATTTTTTCTTTCAGATCCGTGAAGAGACCAACACTAAGATTGACCTGCCTGCAGAGAACAGTAACTCTGAGATGATAATCATTACTGGGAAGAAGGCTAACTGTGAGGCAGCAAGAAGTAGGATTTTGGCTATACAAAAAGAGCTTGTAAGCATTTCACAAAACCTTGGCTCTACTTGCACAGTGTAAGAATAAGTGCTTATTGGCTGTAGTAGTCTTGTTGGGAGTAGTCAAATGTTTTGTCTTTTCTAGGCAAACATTACAGAAGTGGAGGTTTCTATCCCTTCAAAGCTGCACAACTCCCTGATTGGCTCCAAGGGTCGCTTTGTGCGTTCCATCATGGAGGAGTGTGGTGGGGTGCACATTCATTTCCCCACTGAGGGATCTGGCATTGATGCTGTGACAATCAGAGGCCCAGCTGAGGAGGTGGAAAAGGCCAAGAAACAGCTGCTCTCCTTGGCTGAGGAAAAGGTAGACGTCACTGCAACCACCCACCAACCAAGTTCTGATATTTACGAGTAGATTTGAATGATACTCAATGCACCACTCAATGCGGTGTAATTAAATTGTTAGTCATTATCACTAATTAGTTTCTCCTTTTCTAGCAAACTAAAAGCCACACGGCTGAACTCCGGGCCAAACCTGAGTACCATAAGTTTCTCATTGGAAAAGGAGGTGGAAACATCCGGAAAGTGCGTGACAGCACTGGTGCCAGGATCATTTTCCCCACTGCTGAGGATAAGGACCAAGAGCTGATCACAGTCATCGGCACAGAGGAGGCTGTGGCAGAAGCACAAAAAGAGCTGGAGGCACTGATCAAGAGCTTGGTAAGATGCAGTATTTGTTAGGTCTTAATTTACTTGTTTTAATTTTAATTTGTGTTCTCTAATCATAAACTTTAACTCAAGCTTGCCTGAATGCACTCTAATCAGCTGTTGCTAGCTCAGATGCAGTCACATCAATAGATGACAATCTGACTGCTAGCTACAGTTCTTGATGTCTGGGATGTATTGTACTGCTAGCATTTTTCTTAATTTATGATCTCAACCTGTACTTTCAATCTGTCAACTTTTTAAAAATACATTTTAGGATAATGTGGTGGAGGACACTATGAGCGTAGATCCTAAACACCACCGCTACTTTGTGGCACGTCGTGGCCAAGTCTTGAGGGATCTTGCTGATGAATATGGTGGAGTCATGGTTAGCTTTCCCCGCACTGGCACGCAGAGTGAAAAGGTCACACTAAAGGGTGCGAAAGACTGTGTGGAGGCAGCCAAAAAACGCATGCTGGAAATCATTGAGGATTTGGTAGGTTTAATTTAAATTAATTTCCTCCTCACCCATGCCACACAACAAAATACCAGTATTCCGTAACAGTTGTATTTAACTTTCATTCAGTCTTTCAAACCCTTTTCTTTTTCTTTACAGGATGCTCAGGTGACAATGGAGTGTGTGATTCCTCAAAAGTTCCATCGCTCCATTATGGGACCTAAGGGTGCTCGCATTCAGCAAATCACAAGAGATCACAATGTGCAGATAAAGTTCCCTGAAAGGGAAGACCTGCAAGGTAATTGCCTTAATCCTTTGGGATATTTAATTCACTGTGTCAAGTTGTGCTTATTACATGTTTTTTCCAAACATATTTTTAAAGGGGGATAAACCCCCCCCCTAACAATTAACAACCAAGCAGTTGTACTCTGTTCAGCCCACGTTTTGGTGAAGCGGTGTTTTAGTCTATTTTTGCTGTTATGTAAATCATGACACTAGGTCTATCAATTGAATATTTTTTTAAATTTTTAATCGCATTAACATATGAGGTAATTCCATTTAACAATTAATTAGTTGATTTGAACTGAGACTTTTGGCCAAATTTTCCAATCAGCTAATTTGCTTAATGTATTACATTGTAGCTGCCAGTTGGTGGCCTGAATAGAGAATGCTCATGTTTTTCAGTTCGGATAAGATTACTTCACAGAATAAATAAACTACTAAGCGCTTAATAGAAGAGCAACAATATACACTGAATTTAAAGGCATTCCATTTATTTACAGTTCACAATGGCAAAGGCAACAGCTGTGAAATTTTGTAAATATCAAAAACACAGATCTTGTCTAAATTATCTAATAGTTCATTTTAGCAGCAAAAATGTGTTAAACAATTCAGCGAAACTACTACATTTTTAATAACGCGAATTAGGTGACACGTCAAGGGCAGAACATAATCTAACCTCTTCTGTATTTCAGGTGTACTTGAGTTACGAGAGACCTAAAATTAGTCTAGCAACTTTTGAGACCGTCATTTAAGTAGTTCAAGTATTATGTCCATTTTAGCAGCAATGACCGTGTAGAAACAAATTGTAAAACCAGTATATTTTAAATGTGAATTCAGAGACAGGACCGACTGGATTATGAGAAGTCTTGTCGTTTTTTGGGAGATATAGTGAGGGGGAGAGGGCAAAATCTGCCAACCAAACAAACTAGGGAGAGTGAAGTGTCTTCCTCTTATTCCTTTTGCTTTTGGATTGTCTGCTGTAAATTTGTTGCATTTTTTTTGGGAAAAATGTCAACATGCTTTAGCTTCCTGATGTCTCTTCCCGTTTGCTAGCATAAACTCCTGGTACTTTTTTGTCGTGCAAATCTCTGCAGGTGCTTGATTAAATTTGTTGTATTGTACGATACAACTGTACTTCCAATGTGGCTTTGTACACATTACAAGTAGCCGTCTTGCTTTTTGCCTTTTCCAAACTGTAGTATCTCCAAACGAGCCACAGTATGTTCAAAACAACGGCTGGCACAGATTGAAGTTGTCTCAGGTTCATGGAATGGTGGGGGTGATGCATTTCTTATTGCACAGTATCACTTTAAGGTCCAGAATATAGAGATCAGGGCTGTCTGACCGATGTCGGATTTACGGCTATAACAGACTCTAAATATCGGATCAGTTCCATCTCTAGATCTAACACCATCATCCACTGAAGGTGTTCTGATCAATTATGAAGGAATTGTGATAGTCCTGCTTGAAATTAAAGTTGTCAGCCTAACCTAAACTTGTATATCTGCAAAGGTGCTTTCAAATCTTAAGAGTCTTTAATCAGATGTCAGCAAGGCTGTAATATTGAAACAAGACTCCTTTTAGCTCCCCCAGCTGAGGCCCAAGTACAGGAGAATGGAGAAGCTAATGGTGAGGTAAAGGAGCCAGCTGACCCTGCAGCCCCGAAGAAATGTGATGTGATTGTGCTCTCTGGCCGAAAGGAGAGATGTGAGGCTGCTGTGGAAGCACTGAAGGTACCACTCTGACCTTGGTTCTCTTCAATTATGTTGAAATTAATTTTGAAAAAGCTAATGTTTCCTGCCCTCAGGCTCTGGTTCCTGTGACCATTGAAGTGGAAGTGCCTTTTGAGCTTCATCGCTACATCATTGGGCAGAAAGGAAGTGGCATCCGCAAAATGATGGATGAGTTTGAGGTTTGTTTTGTTGGCGTCTGTAACTTTTTTACTTCATGTAAATGTCAATGTGAAGCATTTACATTGTGAGCCAAATGTGTGAACACTTCAGTAAACATTGACAGCAGTGTACTTGGAGTAATTGACACAAATGTCATGGATTCTTCACTGTGATCTTATCTCTTGCAGGTCAATATTCAAGTGCCTGCTCCTGAGCTTCAGTCCGACACAATCTCCATTACAGGCCTTGCTACTCACCTGGACCGTGCTAAAGAAGGCCTTCTTGAGCGTGTCAAAGAGTTGCAGGCTGAACAGGAGGATCGGGTAAGTGTGGGGAGAAAAACGAAAGTTGCACCTTTTTAAGTATATATACATCTTTTTTTTTTCCCTGCTTTTAAATATTCACCTCGATACTGGACAGGCTCTCAGAAGCTTTAAGTTGACCATCACTGTGGATCCTAAGTATCATCCCAAGATCATTGGACGCAAGGGTGCTATAATCACCCAGATCCGTACTGAACATGACGTGAACATACAGTTCCCAGAAAAGAATGATGAAAATCAGGTAAATTGTCAGTCTTTGTGGGGTTTTTGGTGGGTCTTTGTTGTTTGTTTATCAAAATCATATTTTCATGAAACCTTTATTTATGATGTATTTGTTCAGGACCAGATCACCATAACAGGCTATGAGCAAAATGCTTTGACAGCACGTGATGCCATCCAAGCCATTGTGGACGAACTGGAGGAGATGATATCAGAAGACATTACTTTGGACAGCAGAGTTCATGCTCGCATCATTGGTGCTCGTGGTAAAGGGATCCGCAAGATCATGGATGAGTTTAAAGTGTGTGCAGTTTTTTGTTCTTGCTTCAGTCTACCTTAATCTCCTGACCATACAATAACTGATCTTTTGATGCTAACCATGCAGTAATTTGTCTGTTAGGTTGATCTAAGGTTCCCTCAGAGTGGAGCAGCGGACCCCAACTTGGTAACTGTGACAGGACGTCCAGAGATGGTGGATGAAGCTATTGATCACCTCCTCAACTTGGAGGAAGAATATGTATGTATTCCATCAAATGTCTCTTAATGCAAGGGTCTGTTCATACACTTACTCATTCAATGATTTCCTTTGTTTTTGTTAGTATTTATATTGAACAAACCACCTGTTGTGCGCTGACAACTTTGCACACTCTTTGCATTTTCTCAGTCAGATTCCTGAGATCAAGCTGAAATGGTATTAACGATGTTCTCTGTCAAGAGTTAATTAGTGGAATTTCTTGCCTTCTTAAAGGGGACATATGCAAAACTCATTTTAGTTATAATGGCTCTATGGGTTACACAAAGCATGTTCATGAAGTTCTTTGCACAAAATCACTCACAAAGCTCTCTCAAGCTTTAATTCTTGAAGGTTTCAGCCCCTTTCAAAATGAGCAGTTTATGGGCTCTCACTTTTATGCAAATAAGCTGTTGTTGGACACACGCATCCCTTTCTAATGCTGCCTGTTTATTCCACATTATTCCACATTAAGTACCACAACATAAAAGAAACAGTCCATAAACTTGTTATAATTTTTTTGTTATTTTACTGCATAATTCAATGTGCTCCTTCAATTTGTTTTTGTTTTTTTAATCTACAAGATGGAGAACAATAAAACCAAAGAAAACAAATTAGTTGGTGTGTGTATTTATGTATAAAGAATGGGTAACATAAAAGATGCTAAACTTTTTGTCTTCACTCCTGTTTTTCAGATGGCAGATGTAGTGGAAAATGAGTCCAAGATGGCATACATGAAACCATCTGGTGGTGCAGCCGCCAGTTCAGAGGAACCCCGTGGTCCATCCAAAGGCTTTGTTGTGAGGGAGGCACCCTGGACAACCGGCAATGAGAAGGCAAGCCCTGACAGTTTACACATTTTCACACTAGAAAATATGTCAAACTTGACTTAACCCCCCCTTGTCTTTTTCCCCCTTTGTGTAGGCCCCAGATATGAGAAGCACTGAGGATTTCCCCAGCTTTGGTGCACCTGTGGCTGCTGCAAAGGCTTCACCTTGGGGACCAAAGCGTTTCTGAAATGGCCTGTGGTAGACGGTTATATTGCATCATATCGATCCCATTCTCTGCCCTCACTGAATCCTTTGGATGTGGACTGAACATTTACACAAAAAACATTATTTATCCCTTTCCCAATTCCAACCAAAAATAAGTATGATGCAAATGGAACTATGGAAATTAACTAGGTTTCCTGCAATTCTAGAAAGCGGTCAGTGGTTTATGAGCATGAAAGCAGACATTTCATTGTTTTCTATTTGGTTTGGTGTCTTTAACCTGGTCTGCATCTGTAGTTATGCCCAATTGTTTGGAAACTTTGTCTGATACAACTTGTTTGCATTCAGACAATCACGTAATGTAGGAACACTCTTGGCAGTGCTTCAGGTCTGTAACCACCCAGGTTCAGTAACTCTACAAACCTTTGACTGAACAAGTGTTCTGGGTTGATCAAGCTGCTCTGTTTCTTAGTTGCCTTTGCAGTGGGGTGGGGGAAAAGATATACTGTATACCTCTAAAAGATGCTTCTGATTGAAGTCACTCACCCAAAGGAAATGGGTAATTTTTTTGATACAGGTCTTCTGTAAGGTAACTGTATGTGATCTTGTTGCAATCATTTCAGTGGTCTTCCCCTTGTCTTGTCTCTTCTCTCTGTAACTTTTGTGGCACTGTGCAGAAAGTCAGTGTTGAGCACAGCCTTAGAAATGTTCAAACCATGAAGTAGGGGACTTGTTCACTACAGAATTTAACCAAACTGCCAGTTGCTTTGAAAGTACCAAGGATATGTAGACCCCTGTTCCGCAGTAGCCCAGGGACTGCAGAGTCTCTTCAGTCTACACTAAACTTATTTCTCTTCCATTTTTGATATTGAGGAAAAGTCATGTTTATTGAGAAACCTGATCATGTTTGGAAGGGAAAAGAGCATACCATTTTGTGCCAATTAAGTGTTAAGTAATGTCGTGTTGCTCATCCTAGCTAATGGGTCAGTGTTTAGCCCCCTTTTTGTCTTCCAGTTGCTATGCAGGTTGGTCTGAAACCATAGCAATGGCCCTATTGATAGCCTTATAAGAATTATGCAAACAGAGGAAAAGATATGGATAACACTGGAAATTACTGTCCAAAAAAATAAAAATAAAAATGGAAAACACGTTTCTTGCCTTTTTATTTATCTTGGGATTCTAAGAAGTGTACCTAAACTTACTTGACAAGCTTTAGGCTCTTTTTAAAGGATAAAGAATTAAACTGATTCGAACTGAATTGTGTAATATTTTGTTAGATGTGTAGGAGAAGAACGGATATTGCAAAATGACTGATTTTACCATGTAGATAAGGAATGGCAACTTCAGTTACAATTACCACAGTTCTGTGATATTTAGTAACCAGGTAAGTAGGGGTTTTGTGCAAGAAATGTCACAACTGTACGGTCATTACTGTTATACTGTAGTATGCGTTATGAAAAAAGTATGATTAATCAAAATGTAGAGTTTCATGGAAAAAGTAATTTCACAGTTGAAATAAATATTTTCAAAGAAAAGTTCTGAACATGATCATTGTGTGATGTACTTAATGCCCTGATGTACAGCACTGTACCCTTGAGTAAATTCTGAACTTATTTATATCTGACATGTTCTATATAACGTATAGGCCACTTGGGGTGATGTGATAGAAAGGGGCAGTCAGAACATATAACCCTTTACACCTGACGGTGATCACATGTTCTCATTGGTTGCATTATTTGGCACAGAGGAGTTCTGTGCATGTCATCTATGCCGTTCTTACTAGTTTTGAGAATGTAATGCCCAGGAAATATTTTACAGTTTCATTAGACTAACTTTATTAATTAACCTAGTGTGGTTGATATTTGTGGTGTATTAATTATTGTCAAGGGCTTTCTCAACAGTTTCTCATCAGAGATTACCATAACACCTAGTTGCTTTATTAATGTATTATCAGCATTATGTCTGCATAAGCCACATATTGGAGTGTAGGACACTTGTGCACATTAGAATAAATCTGATCACTTAAACCACATCAAGAGGTGGTCTGAGGCCCTGTTAACACTTGAAATGGATCTCAGGCGGTTGAGACTCATTTGGCATTTACACCTTCAACACACACTGTACAACCTTGGTTGTATTAAATTTTAAACATTCTACAATTCAATGCTACCTGGCTGAAGCAATACCTGTTAGCAGAATCCAACAGACCTCCCTCCTCAGGGCAAAATGAAAGATCATGCAATACCATGTTAAAGCTTGTCTTAAAATAGACATCTTATACTTCCAGTCCCTCACAGACTTACTGTTGTCTTTTATGCCGTTTGTCGCAAATACACTAAATGGAGAAAACTATTGGGATGTCTGACCAGAACACCAACAGCAACTCTAATGACACTGCATTAAAATATGTAGACTTTAATGTGGTTGCCCCCTTACAAAGGAAATAAGAAAAGAGACTAATATGTCCTGCAGAGGCAATAAAAACGGCTCCATGTCTCCTGCAAGAGGAAATGTAAAACGGCTACATGTGTTCTGAAAAAAAAAATGTAAAACGGCTTCATATGTCCTGTCGAGGAAATGTAAAACGGGCTTCGTGTGTTCAGCAGGGGAAATGTAAACCAGCTTCATGTGTCCTACAGATCAGAATCAGAATCAGAATCAGAATCGCTTTATTTGGCCAAGTATATGTGTGTGCATATACAGGGAATTTGTTTCCGGTCGATGGTTTCTCTCAAGCACAGCCATAAACACACAATATAACCATTTCAGATGAATTAAGGAAAGAGCTTCAATGTTCTACAGATGTATAAAGGAAAGAGCTTCATGTGTCCTACAGAGGAAGCAATACTAGGGCTTGATATGTTTTGCAGAGGCAATTAGAACAAACGGTGAGTTCTTTGAATGAACAAATAGTGAGCTTCCTGTGTCCTATACAGGGAATGAAAAAGTGTTTGGCCCGTACGGGGATCGAACCCGCGACCTTGGCGTTATTAGCACCACGCTCTAACCAACTGAGCTAACCGGCCATGTGCACACTATGCGATCCACAATTTATGATCGGGATCGCGTGCACTGATTTAACATGACAGTTCAGACAAATGCGGTCACCAGCGTCGAAGTTGCATTTATTTTTCTGTCATTTTGGCAAACTGAGATTATTTAATTTTACCTACACCTGACAACACTGGCCAGGCTACTTTATTACATAGGCTATAATGTAAGTTACATGGACATTATATGCATTGGAACACGTCTGTTTTTCAGGGTTAAGGCTAGACCCCTTAACCAAACATAATCCTTTAACAGACCAAGACTTTAGACCACGCTAACCTTCCAACTTTGTGGACATCTTTTATGGAAGGCCCTTTTCTATTACAGCATGGCGGTGCTCCAGTGCACAAAACAAGGTCCATAGAGACATGATAAGTTGAGTTCGGTGTGGAAGAATTTGACTGGCCCGCACAGAGCCCTGATCTCAGTAGCAGTTTGGTATTTGCAGCCCTAGTAAAACAAGTAAGTGACATTTATTGTCTTTCATACATACAACAGTACAACAAGGGATGCACAGATGAAAAAATTGTCCAGGCTCAATGTGCAGACATTAAAGACAACAGCACTAGACAGCACAATACAAAAAACACATACAAAAATATATACATAAATATACATCCAGTGAAATATTATATGAACGACAGTTTTATTATATGCATTATATAAAGAATGTTGTGATATTTATTTGTGTAATAACCCAACACCATTGTGTGGGAAATACAACCACAATATAACACTAAAACACATGTTGTTCACAGTGCATTTTGAAGATTTGCCTCTTAAATAAATGATTAACCACTACTGCTAATGGCTCGTTGGTCTAGGGGTATGATTCTCGCTTTGGGTGCGAGAGGTCCCGGGTTCAAATCCCGGACGAGCCCAGGTATTTTTCCTTGTTTCTTATTTAAAACAACCATCTCAAAGAACTCGGTGGTGTATTTTACGAACAGTTACATTGTTGTACACTGTATTCTCGTTGCCGTAAATATCAGTTCTTCTGATAATGGACAGATTACTACATAGGGTATACCTTAGCTAAACCAATTTAACTCTAAAGATTTTGAAACAACGGCAACATTTTGTGATTTAAACCAGCGGTCCCCAACCTTTTTATCACCGCGGAACGGTGACAATTTTACCGCGGACCGGGGGAGGGTGTGATTGTTGATACATAGATCTGTGGTCCCCAAACTTTATTTCGTCACGACCCGGTTTAATATACGAAATCCGGTCATTTATTCAAATTAAAACATCGTTTAGTCTCTGATAGTAAATAAAAAGGAAATATTGTAACTTTTCCGTGCAGCCCGCGGACCGGTACCACGTGACTCACGGTCCGGTACCGGTCCGCTGATTTAAACTATTAAGTTTAATCATACGAATGGTGAATATTTTGGAAGCTCGAGCATTTTGTCCTGTCATGTGAGACGGTAAGAATCGTGGCGTTGGTGGTATAGTGGTTAGCATAGCTGCCTTCCAAGCAGTTGACCCGGGTTCGATTCCCGGCCAACGCAACAGTTTTTCGTTCTTTTATCACCAAATTCGTGTTTTTACAGGCAAACTTTTAAAGTCAAACTGAATGAACTACGGATCTATCAACATTATATTGACAAAAGTATTGGGGTGCCTGGCCATCACACCAACAGGGATTTTAATGTCATTCCAAGACTTTATGGAATTGGGCCCCCTTTGCTGCTATAACATCTTCCACACTTCTTGGAAGGCTTTCCACAATATTATGGTGTTTCTGTGGAACTTTGTCCCAATACATTCTGTAGAACAATTATGTGGTCGGTAACTGATCTTGGACAAGAAGGCCTGGCCTGTTCCTGTACATCCCCAAGGTGCAAAGGTGTTGAGTACATCCAACCATGTATTTATGAAGCTTGATTTGTTCACAGGGCCTCAGTCATGCTGGAATAGAAAAGGACCTTCTCCAAACAGTGTCCACAAATTTGGATGCATGGCTTTGCCAAAAATAAATTGCTATGCTGAAGCATTCACTGGAAATAAGGCACCATGTCAAAACCCTGAAAACAGGTATGTCCCAATACTTTTCTGCATAAAGTGTATCTGATGTTCTAAAAGGGCTTGTTTATGTTTGGGATTAATGTTCAAATGATGTTAATGGATAATTTTCATTAAACTGCATTAAACTGCATTAAACGGACATGTTGTGGTAACGCTGTGAACATGGTGGGGCATGCAGGTTGAATGACATTACTCAACAGGCAGAAACTCCTCTAACAGTGCAAGTTACATTATCACTATAGCCAACTTTTTTAAACGTAATAACAGAAAACTGGTTTGCGTGTTTGGTTAAGTTACTAAAACGTATTTAGAAGCAGCCAAACCCTTTGGCAGGGTACTGATCTCCCACCCCTGCCAACAACATTCTACATCTCCCCAACAAAGAACTTGTGGACATGACGGAGATATTATTTATGGAGTTAGCGGTATTTCAGTTATCCAATGGAAAACAAGAGCGTCATGTCAAAGCTTCAGATCTAATTACCTTACTCCCCTGACCTTAGCCCAGAACCTTTCAAGACTTTAAATGACACCTCTTTTGTACTTGAAGGGAGGAATGATTTTACGATAAGCAGTTTTCACTTTTTAAAATCTGAACAATGTAATCTCAAATTGAGGATTGTCCAGTTAGAATGTCTCTTATCTCTCCTCCAATTGGACAGACTTAATTTAAGAAGCAGGCAGCGGATTAACACTTCTTTATAAATCCCCTGGTTTATTAAGAGTTTGTAATAGATTAACCTTTGTCTTGTGCTTTTCATTTGTAAGCCCTTGTTGCTCAACTGAGCTGTCACACAATGCATCATGGGTAGTGTAGTTTTGTTCAAACTAATGTTCAAACAATATCTTAAAATGTTGCAACTTGAATCTGAATGTACTCACAGTTATGCTGAGTAGTTCAACCGAGGATTGTTCTGTAGACTATAGGCCACACCACAGAAGCTGTTTCGCACCATTTATAACATCACAGTACTGCTAAATCATGTGCTGAAAGACATGTTGATTAATTTTAAGCACTTTATACATTAGAAACACTAATTGTGAAGAAAGAATTCAACAGCAGTGTGTAGGAGGAAGACTCAGGCCTGCAAACTGTAGTGCAGTTTTGACGGTGTGCACTCACACCTACAGAGTCTCTCTCTATCTCTCTCTCTCTTTTGCTCTCACAGGAGCTTAGAGGCATAATCATGGTACAATTAAGATAATTTCAGAACGACAGCTGGTGGGTAGAGAAGTAATTTTCACGCCTCCTAATCGAGGAGGCCTGTCAGATTAAGATAGAGAGATGATTTGAGGGAAATTGTCTTGGCCAGCTCTTTGGAGTGAGGCCCAGGTGGCCGCAGGTATCTGCTCGTCCGTGTCTTCTGCCGCCCTGGAGGAAATTTGGTTTTGATTTGCCACACTGGAGAGATGACTGGAATGCCAGAATTCCTCTTTACTTGTCTCTTGAGGGGGGATTTTTCAATTTATTATCAACTTTTACTTGCCTGGCTCTGTAACCACACTGGACGAAAAACCTGGGTTATCCCCACACTCACATCTCTCTTTCTCTCTCTTTTTTTCTTTCATCCTGAGACTCATTCTTTCATTTGTCCCCTGCATACATAATCCTCACCTGCGTATTGAAAGTTTTCTTGGTTAAATTTTCAACACTAGTGTGGTATGGTGCTCACTCTGCTGGGAGGCATCAAGTATTCGCAAAACAGCTACTTGCTGGCCAGGGTTTTGCTCTACAATGAGACATGATTTTGAATAGTGAATCAGAAAATTGAAGGACGCAAATTTACTGAGCTACCGATTAATCAGCTTGGAAATAATGCGTTCCTGGCACATCTATATTTTTGATATATTAAAATCATAGCCTTTTTGTTTTGGAAGTACCTTTATCCATTATTGTATTATGTGTTTGGACGAGACACAGCATTATATATCTCTTACTTTTTTGTACGAGACAACATTTTTGTTAATCGTCAAGAAACAAGTACACTATTTGCACAAGTATTTGGATGCAGAGTATTTTAATTTATGTGACGCGGTCATGTAGTATCACCTGTTGCCCACTAGATGACACCAGACCACCAGCATCCATTGTTTCTTTTCAAAATATGATTCTCATCGTCTGCCTTGTCCAAATCTCTGTTAAACTAAGTAAATGATGTTAAAGTGATGGGGACTAAAATAATGTACATTTTTATGTAACCTACTGTTTATCTAAATTCTGCACTGCCTGATAAGAACAATAATTATAGTCGTTAACATGGTATTAAATACTTAATTTTCTTGGGGAAATAATGACTTTGCTGGAATCAGTTTCAGTAAACAAGTTTAAGGTGGTACTTCTAAAACACTTTTGAAAAACAAAGCTTAACTTGTTTCCCAATCAGACACCAAACAAGAAATATATACAAATAATTTAGACTGGGGCTTTAAAAAGATGTATGTCACACTCCTATAACTGACCTTGACCATCTTTTAGAATCTATCTGCCCCAGTTTTTATATTTATATCACATGCACTTCCATGTAATGTGCTTCGAATTTCTGGATCTGATGACAGTCTGGAGCACTCGGATCAGAGTGACCTGTCACTGATAAGCACAGCTGTCATATTTCCTATAGCTGCATGGACAAAGCTCAATCATACAAGGGAGACAAGCCGTTCAAGAAATGATTCACTCTTCAGGGGATGAATTTGAGAATACAAAGTGCTCTGACTGAGCCCAGGAAGAAGGCTTAATCATTTTAAATGCCACTGAAATTAAAAGGCCCTGAACAATAATTATCCTGGTTGCCACTGCTCAACTACGCTCAACTTGACTTAACCTTCGGTTAGAGAGGGCAGATGGATGGGTGCAACCAATCATGGCTGCTGATGCGCCCGCTCTGTTCTCTCTTTCCTATTTAATTGATACTCTACATCTTTTTTATTGCAGCCCTTCTGGGTTTAAACTTTCAGAAAGCAAAACTTGACAGTGATAATTCAATCTGAGTGGTGGCAGTATGCCATCATGCATTGGATGGCTGTTTCATAGCATATAAGAACGTGTCTCACATAGTGTTAATTTTGTCACCTATATTTAATTTCATCTTAGTCTTAGTCTTGTGACGAAATGTGCTTTTTAGTCTTAGTCATTGAAATATCTTTTTTTTTAACAATGTGTTTATTTTTTTTTTATTATGCAAGACAGATAACAGAGAAACACATTTCCACTTCGTCACAATTATTGCCCACCCCAACAAGAGAACATCACTCTCTTCTTCCCTATATAAATGCACAGGATTCTCTTTCAAGAGAGAATTTAAGTGCAAAACGAATATTGCAAGGTACCCAAAATCCAAATATATATTACTGTACTTTACACACAAAAGTTGCATTTTCCTACAAAACAACAAACAAAAAACCCAAAAGCAAACAAATATTATACATAGTTACACCTCTTGGAGTAAATGACCAATATTGTTGTTATTAATGTAGTAATTACACGGCTTCCATATTTCTTCATATACATCCATTTTATTTTTAATAAAATATGTTACTTATTCCATGGCCATACACTGTGCCATGGCATTAATCCAAGTTCCAATAGATGGCAGATCAGGCCTTTTCCAGGTAAGAGCTATTATTCTTTTAGCTTGTAATATAGCATATATCATTTTTGTCAGTCTAGTTTTAGTCGACTAAAAGTCTCCTCATTTTAGTCTACTTTTCGTCAAAAGAAAACTCAAGGTATCTTGGTCAAGTTTTAGTCGACTTAAGGTCTCGTCATTTTAGTCTAGGAGCTCAATCTAACTTCAAACCGACATTAGCTTTGCCATTTGTTTGTATCCACTTCAAAACTTGATAGTCATTAGCCAACTAGCAAGTCTGGTATAATGGCTATAAAATAAACCTTCATAATGTATGTGCCACAACACCATAGCTAACTGGTTTATTTAACGTTACAGTGTAGATTCCTAAAATCAGCATGAGTTTATGAGACGTT
>JBBKCR010000101.1:7835713-7850140 GCA_037577295.1 Ladigesia roloffi | reverse complement strand
AGTCCTTCGACGGATGTCGATGACGTAGCATCCTCGAAATTCTGGCTTCCGAGGATCCTTCCTTGACATTGAGAAACATCTAGGATTTTTGGACACTTGCCGTCTCGTCATCGTCTTAGTCATGGACAAAAAAGTCGTTGACGAACATATTTCGTCTCGTCTCGTCTGGCGAAATTAACAATAGTCTCACAGAAAGTTCTTGGATTTGCATTGTAAGGACAGTGCCATTGAAATAACAGGATGTTTGTCCTTCTACTAAATGTTAAGAGCTTTTATCTGCACTTTTGACACATTTGTCCAAGTGCAGATGAGACATTTTTGTTGTCTGGTGCTTTCTAACTTGCAGGTCCATTTTTATCCAAGATGCTGATTTCAGGCTACTTTTGAGTGTCATGTACATCCCTTATACGCTTGTGTGTGAAGGGAAGTTGCCATATTAGAGATGACTGTTTTTCCACTCCTCTTTGTGATGAGATAGCAGGTTTTGTCTGTTAGCCGGTGTTTTCTGTCTCTGTTCTGGGCTGGTGAGTTGTGCTCCACTGAGCTGTGACACAAGAACATGATTCAGATTCAAAGTGTGTGACGGCACTGAAACACACTGTTGTCTCACATTGCACTTTTTCTTTCCAGCTCTCACTGGGTGAGTGCTGCAAAAACACCAGTTCTATGCATGGTCTTACCACAGAGATATACTGCAGTTCAGGCAAACACACTTGCCAAGGAAGGTTCACCAATTACCCTATCATCTCCAGCCAGTGTGAAAACTACAATTAAAATGGTTCTTGATTTCAATTTGGACCCAGTATAAATGCTATACCTTTGACAGTTTATACATTTAAGGGGCCAAAATAAAAAAAAAACCTAACAAAAAAGATTTATTTTATATTAATAAATCAATGAGTTTGAAATACAAGAACATTTTGGTAGTTTGCTTGCTGTATGTTAGCCCAGGTTCACTGTTCTTACCAGCAAAAGATAGAATCAAGAATGAATTACCCTGCTCTCATGATTACTTCCAGTCATAACATTAAGATAAATGACTTACACTCAGTATTCATGTTTTTTTAACTGTACTGACCCAGTATCACCAGCTGTAGTCCATGCCCCTGCACTGTGTAGCTCGTACAGTGGCCAAAGTCATGCCCTTTACTCATGCCTTTCAGCTTGAATGATGAGTGGCCGTTCTCGTTGTGTTCACTCGCTTGCTCGGAGATAGCACATATAACTTGCAACGCTCCACAGTCCTGCACTAAGATCCATGGTAAACGGATGTGAAATGGTTGGAGAAAAGGGGATTTGGTGAGATGGACCAGCACAATGACGTTGTCTAGAATACAGCCCCTCAAGTCGCCTGACGTTGGTGAAAAGCCCCGTTAGTATTTCCTGTCAAACAGAGCAATTTTTTCTTTACTTCTCCTCAAGTGTCTAGACAGTGCTTTTCTTGCTTCATTGGTTCTCTTCGACAGAGACCAAATCTCCACTCTCGGAGGTGATAAGAGCTGTTTTATCGGGGCGTCAGAGGGGAGAACCAAGCCCAGGCGAGTGTCACTCAGGTGGGATCTCTGGGGATGTGAAAGCCCCTCCCCTCCCTACTCAGTGGGAGAGTAACCTTGACCAAAGCTCACAATGACCACACTGCAGTGGGCAAAAAAACATTTCCTGCCTTACATAAAGCCATTGTTCAATATTTTGGAATCCTCTGTTTTCTTTTCTCTCACCATGCGTTTTGAAGATAGCCCTTAACACAGTAAATGGAAGTAAACATCCACTAAATAGATTTAGGAAAATTGTATTAATCCATGTTAAATATAGGCCCACTATGACATTGTACACTGTCTAAATAACATTGACTATGTTGCAAAGTTTACATCTGTCAGACCTATAGCTCATTGATTTATGCCCAAATCGGACACTTTAAGGAGCTCTAACCAACATTTTAAGGCATTCTAAAACTGGGAGTACAGAATTTTCTAAACTTTCCTTATCTGACAATAGTACTTTTCTGGAGTGTTGGTTATTTAAAGGAAGTGAAGTATGCTAACGTCTTAAATGTTAATTAGAATGTTGATTGATTGTGTGTACTGGAGTTGATTATAAAAGGCCACCCTCTTCAGTTATACTATCTACTCATTTTTAATTGGAGTTAGCACATCCATTATTTCTTATCTGTATAACTGTTGACAGTATCCAGCAGAAGCATTTGTTCTGGTGTATGCTTCATTCATATGTTTACAATTATTCCCATTGTTCTGACTACAGACTGGCAGGAAAATGAGAAAAAAAGGAACAAACTGAAAGCTTAGAAAGTTTTTTGCCTTTTGCAAAACAATTCCACAAATGTTTGGCAGGCACAGAACAGCTCTGTCCTCTTAGCCATTATAATGAAGTACATTAGAGATTAAGGTCATCCATTGATGTCCAGCAGCACCTAAATTCCCTTGGTACAGGGCACCAGGGTGATACATCCTGCATTCAGGCAATTCACAGCTTTATGTCTGTCTTCACGGGATATTGTCTGTTTTGAAAAGTCCCTGGTCCCTGAAGTAAAAATCAATCCATGAATCGTGCAGTGTCCCTTGTTTGACGTCTATTGTGGCTTTATTCCCAAGCCAGGTAACACAAGAATGGCCCCTTTCTTCTGGGCATAGTTGATCCACAATATTGGCTACTGGGTCCTTAATTCCTTTCTATGCTAGGTAACTCTTCAGCTCAGAGTAATTCAGGCTCCTTTCTCTCCATTTTGAATGGAGAGCCTGGCGTTGTGAAACGAATAGGATTCAATAGATGGGGATGATTTATTCAAGGGAAAGACTTTCGTATGAGATGCATAGCACTATTCTTTCTTGAAGGACACGCGTTCATTTTCTGCTACACAATAACAACAGATTCTGTAAAGGCTTCAGTTTATTCTCTTTTCTTTTTTTCTCTTTCTTGTCTCTTTTTCATACATAAATGAATTGATTGAGTTCTACATTCAGTAAAAGAATTTTTATGCAAGAAATAAAATGTGGCATTTCATTAATATTGTAAAATAGCGTTACATTATTACAACCTAGGCTTTCTAGAATTTAGTAAAGGGTGTGTTTTCAAGCTTGACTTGTCAGTGGAAGCTGTCAGACTTGGATTAGGGGTTGCATCTCACAGACATGTGTCCTTTTTGCTCTTGTGTTGGAAGGTTTTTTTTTTTTATCTGGATGAAATATAATTTTTATCTTAGTTCATTCAGAATGACAGTTCTTCAAAATCACTGCACACCAAGGGATATTCATTACTTTTTGTGGACCCGCCTGGGTAACCCGTCAAGTTTTCATCTCCTCTCATCTCTCATCTATTTCACTCTCTCAGAAAGCCCATTTTTCCTACCACTTTCCCTGCTTTACTTTGCTATGACCTTCTGCTGTAAATTGCCTGGCTTGTGTTATTCACAGTTTCAGATGTAACTGGAACAATATTTCTTCATTGGATTTCCTACACTCTTAGGTACCCAATAACTTGTACTGATAAAACCCAGAACATTCTGCCTGGCTCTCTACTACTGGCTGCCATTTCTGGCTGAATCATGATTTGTTTCCGTTTATTGTAAACAATGGAATTTACTGCAGTTCTCATGTAGATACAGGTGATGGTGCCTAAAGGAGAGCTAAACCAAATGATTATACCATGAGGTGAACTTGATGATTGCACAGTTATCTGTGACTACTATGATTTATTGAACAACACAGTAGAAAGTTGTTGAGTGATTATGGAAGTGTTAATGAATTCATCAATGGTGAACTTAATGAATTACTTGAGCACATTGTGATCATTTGTTTCTGTATATTCATTGACTCCACATATGTACTAATGACTGTTTCTCTTCTTCCATTGCTTCTGCCTTTAATGCTATGCCCTTTTTTTACTATGATGGGATCTATCTCTGGTTAAGCTTTAAGAGCTCTCTAGAAATCCTAATTTGAGTCTTCATTGTAATGAATGAGTACACCTGCAAGCATTAAACTAATCGTGATATGAGGTTCTACTGCACCTCCTGCCTCACCTCAGATCACTCAGGAAACGGAGCCCATTTTCCTGTTTTTACCACAGCGCAAGGTAGACAAAAGATGCTGCTCTTAATTTGCAGGTAAGCCTTTTCTCCAGTGTTACTATAGCCCACATTTAACTGACAGAATGACTCGTAGCTTTTGCCAGGACTCATTTTGGGGATATAATGGCGTCTGGAGCTCTCTGCGAGTCCATTGTGGAGAACAGGGAGACGTTGCGATCATTTAGAGAAAACCCCGAAAATGTCCCAGAGGGCTTTAATCTTTCTTCATTATTTCTCCATTATGGATAAATGCTCTCTGAAGGCCTCTCTCCGGTTATAAATGAAACACTTTGACTCTTTCTCCATTCCTCATTCTCCCGCCTCTGCACCTTTCGCCCCCTGCTTTCATCTTTTACACTGCCATGACTGCATAAGAGGGCCGGCCGTGTGTATTCCACTTGCAGATAAAAGGATAATTGAGTTGATAAACACAAAGGTCGCAGTGAGTTAAGTGTTAAGGGGGTAGAGAGTTGCTTTGTCTTGCAACAAGGATGTACTGTACCACATTTACATCTGACCATTTTAGTTGGTTACTTGATGCTGTTGGCTGATGGATACCTGACAGGAAGTAAAACCATTTGGATCAATAGGACTATGAGACCATCCCTGCAATGTCCTTGCCTTCCAACTTCATGCTTACTGCTTTTTCTCACTTTTGAGAATTTATAGGCTTCTGTGATGTCAGTATATATAGGAAGCTAAGTGTAGATGCTATTTGCTAGATATATTACTTTATACTAAAAAGTGTAGTGTAGTTATAACAATACTGGGTATATATAATGGTGAATGCTTGACGCTAAATATATTACTCTATAGTACAAACTGTACTATAGTTCGAACAATATATATACAATGGTTGTCTCATGTAATTGACATTAACATACCTTTTTGCTCATGCTGTCAGTTTCATGAATGAATTTTAAATGAAAAATTTTCTTGATTTCCCCAACTATTATTCTCATTGGCAGAAATACCTCAGCAACCTTAATCAAGTTTCCCCTGAATATTTTATCCTATTTTGCTGCATTCGTTTGTTAATCTGTTTTATTCATTAAGGATCTAGCCCCTGCCCAGAGAAGCAACTTTGTAGCATGATGGAACCACCACCATACCTCACTGTAGCTACAGTGGTGTTTTTCCCTGCATACTAAAAAAATGATTATATTATCCGACTAAAAAAAACTTGCTTCATATTTGGTGAATCCTTTTTGAAATGACATGTATAATGTTGTTATTCTTAACTTGTGCATGTTGCTGTGGCTCAAAGTGGAAATCACTAATCTCTTTTTCTATGCAGCTTTAACTGGATATACAGTCTTTTCACCATGTAGCTCATATATTCATTAATTGTATTGTATGTCTGTGTATTTTAGTACATTTAACCTATTGCTGAAAAATGATTGCCTGTATTGGTGAGATGTCCAACAAAAAACAATATCTTTATTGTTTTTTTTTTCTAGTAATATTTTTTTAAATTGTAAACTGAAATGTATTTTACAATTTTCTTATGTTATTCAGAAAACCTTGTTTTCTTCAAGAAATATTTTTTTTGTTCTCACAACTGATAAATTGACTTTGCATTTTAGCCAAGGATAATTAATATTAGTGGGGATTTTATTTGTATTTATTCAAGATGTGAGTGACAGTGTTACTGTCTTGGTTAAATGGACTGGCTCAACTAATGTGTTTGTAAAATAAGTTTTTAATTGCTTTATCATCCAGTTACTATGCTGGGACCTCCTATAGGCCCTAAGTAGTGAAAATAAATGTATATTACTTAAATCTATAAATGTATAAATATTTGAAAATAAAAATGTCACAAATTTCTTACCAATGAAAAATAGGTGAATAAAATAAAATAACATGCATGCTAGTATGATTAATACTTTCCTTTGTTCTCTGTGCCAGATTAGTCCACATGTTAGAGCTGTATGACACTTCTACCTTTTTCTGATTTTGTACTATGGATTTTTTAGCACCTAACTTAATAAACCCTTTTTTGCATTTTGATGTAAATATAAGTTTTGTGATAAACTATATTTGAAGAAACCTGGATGTTTTCAAAAACCTGGATATGACTTTTGCAACAAAAGAGGTGACCAAATGGTAACAGAGGTTTTATAACCCCAGCAAGTCGCATTGCCAACCCAGCAGGTGTCAGAATAGTAGGACCTGATAACCCCCATATCTGGGCCCGCAGGAATTTAAGCGGTAGTGTGTGTTGTTAGAAGCAAGCATTTGTGCATTGTTGTGACAATTTCAGATGTGAGAACATTCAGCAAAGACCATAGTTATTTTTCAAAAGGCCAGAAACGGCATAGAATTCATCTTTTAACGCCGCAGCCAAACTCTCCAACCACGCTGAAACCCTCTGTGTTAGCTTATGGTTAAAGAAATAATCGGGTCCTTTTTTGATGTTCTCTGACTCATGCTGTCTATATTCTAATCCTGTTTTCTCTTATTCTCTGCTTGGTTAGACGAGGACAGGACAGGAACACTGCGAAAGCATTCTGTCCATTCCTCCGCTTGCTTTACGACTGATTATGGCGGAGTTCAAGGAGCAGAATAGGACCTGTTCGTGCTTAGTCCTCAGTCCACAGAGACCAGGGAAGCTAAAGGAGGGGGAGAGAAAGGAGGAAAATGTAAGTGTATTTCAAATATCTTGATGGAACTCCCTCTTTTTTCTTCTTTGCACCAGCATGTATTTGTCCATGAGGGTGGCCAGCTGCTCTGGTTCGATAAATCCACAATGGGAGCTATTTGAATTAACGGGAGGTCTGTTCACTCAAGAGCAGCGCTTACTGCTAGACCTGAGTGCATTTCATACACTGATTTAATAGAGTTTCCCCCTTTTCTACTGCCATTTGGGACCACGTTGCCATCCAGTTATGGGGCAGATTCCAATAACAAACATAATTTTGAATTTTTATATTCTGTTTTGTTAAATGCTTTGTGTCATGACTATTAACAGATTGCACAGCTCAGGTCAAGATAATTAGATAATTCTTAAAAATGATGGGAACACACATGCTTATGTATGAACAGAAGAATTCTTTCTTCCATGGGGTCCCATTTAGTGAACTTAGTAAATAAACTGTATCCGTGGTTATGAACACTTTTCATGCAGTCCACATCATTATGCTGGGCCTACAGGGCCAGTTGCACAGATGTCTTCTGAAGTACTTAACTTATCTCCAGCAGTCGTATCTACACGTTTAAATAAAATACAATTTACAGACTAGAGAATTTGTCAGGGTGTGAGATTTTGGCCTGGCTCAGCAATAATATCTGACTCATCCCAACAATGCCAGATCAGCTGTTGTTTATTTCTCTCTACTGAGCATGGCCATACAAGCCAATCCCAAGAAACTGGAATGAAAGCCCTTCCTTTTAAATTCTCAAAAAAAGTCTGAAAAATGACAGAAAATGTGAAAAACATGGGTGATAAAAATGAAAAAAATAATAAAACAAGAATGAAATAGGAAGATGTGAGGCTAGATGGGCGGGTGTATGGTAGAGAGAAAGAAATAGAGAACTGTGAAAGGAGAGAGAGAGGAAGAGAGAGAGAGGAAAAAAGAAACAGTTTTTTGGATTAAGCATGCATTGAAAAAAAGGGAAGAATCTAAATTCTTGGGTCCTAATCTCCCGCTCGGAGCGGCGCACCGCTAAGCCCTGGTTTGGATGACAGGTCCCCCACCTGGACAAGCTTGGACAATGTCTCTGCAATGTCTCGTTTCTGTGGGAACAGTGTGCCACAGACGGCTAATCACGTCCGGAACCAAAGGCACCTGCCCTATCTGCCTCTACATTTGGTGGGGAATCTTTAAAGAGGCTAAACCTCACTTTCATGCTTGTCTTTTATTCACGGTAAGTGCTTATCGAAAGCGAGCTGTTGCCACTGCCCCGTGTTCCCTCCCACAAGCTTGGAGAATGCTTGACGTAAGTACCAACCAATCTGGGTAAATACGAATCTCTCCTTACTGTCACTGTTGGCATATTATGTCCCTGAGGGAACATTCTTTTCATAATATCATAAGCTGCTTAGCGGTGTGCTTCTATTTAAGGCATACATATTAATAGCTATAAGGAAATCATATTTGAACTGTTCCCTGCAATCAATGTCTTTAGGATTGCTGTTATACTTTGTATAAGAAGGTGCTAATAACTTAGAGGCACTTAGACTGGGCAGTCTAATCCGTTTGTATGATAAAGACTCGCCTCAGCTTGAGTGGATGCCAGATCACGGGACAAGGTGCTTCTGCCTAGTCCTTCATATCATCTCCTGCTCTTTCCTGTCTTTTTGTCTCGTCTTTTCACCTCCCAGAATTCTGGCAAAATGCTGAAGAATCAGACATTAATCTACTTAGGCACCCAATAAGTGCTTCACCAATGAGTGAGCAACAACCGTTGTGACCACCAAAATGACCCACTTTCCCAATCACGTTTTATTTTCAGGCTCAGCTGGAAATGTAACTGTAGAACACCACCACGGCCTGCTTCAACAACCAACCGGCATCTGGCTACTAAAAGTACTACTGACGGCTAGTTAAACCCACCAAAACTACTCGTTATTTGCTTATTCACAAAATTCTTTCAAAAGGTTTAAGAGTACCTATTCAACATATAACATAATGATTAAAGCTAAAGCAGACCTAGAACCTAATGAACTGTTGTGCCATGTTCCCAAAATATGATTCATCCAAATCACTCATCCAGACGTAGTATCTCAAACATATCATCATTAACACAAAAAGGGATAAAACAAAAACTCCCTGTTCCTTTGCTTTTTTTTTTAGATAATTGCATAAATATTCCAGTTATGCAATTTATGCAATTTATGCAGAAGTGTCAGCATGGTGCAAAAACTTTTCATTTTCTTTTTGCATGTGGTCTGTATGATTCTCCAGCATTCTTGTCTGTCAGGTTACATTAGCTTTCAGCATAGTAATTTTCTGTTGGTATGCTTTATCCTCAAGGACTTCCTAGGGAGGGACAGCACTGCACAAAACATATGTAGAAAATGAATAATAATATTTTGAAAAAAACATTTAAATATGTTCTTACGGATTTGTGATTTTTGTTTGTTTTAGTTTCAGGATTTTTCAGAATTTGATGCCACATACCAATTCTTTGTCTGACTATTTCATGAAAAAATGCACAACTGCTGAAATTATTAGTGTAGCATTGCACCTGTGGTACAAGTGTACGGAAAATAATACAAAAATATTTTCTGTAGGTCATAGCAATAGATTTTATGAGAACAAATATGTATTTTTATGTACAATTATGTAAGGTTGGAAAGCACTGGTGATTAATTTGGCTATTAGCTAGCTAACAACATTCTCCAGCGGTATGAGCGGCATTCTAGCTAACTCACTGGCTCCTGTTGAACATAGCAAACCAATACAGTGCTCTTGAGCATGAATGCCAGGCAGCCAAGGCATCTGTTTACATTCAGAGATTGTGAAGGACCAGTTAATGACATTTTGTCCTTTGTCTGAATGAAGGAACTGTTCCTTGAGTAAAAAATGCATGTATTTTAAATGATGCCTAGTGAAGCCACCTACTCCAAATGGGAGTCCTACCTGGATTTTTATTGATGCCTGAAATGCGGCCTACTCTTTCCAGTATCATCTTTAATAAACATTTCCATATACTGAAAATGAAGTTATTTTAAATGTAGCATTATCCTTTGGATGTTTTGAACTATTAAAAAACATGTGTTCATAGATGGGTTACATGGATTCAACTTTTATTTAATAGCGTTCCAAAAGTAGTACACTGGAATTACAGGAGAGTTTTAGGCTCTGTAGTTGTACTTTATATGCACTTCATATAGATTATGCAGCCAGTTTGTCACTGGAATCCTTTGTAGTCTGCCATTATGTTTACTTGCTTACATAAAGTAGCTTCCTGTGTATGCCCTCTAGTGGTATAGACATGGGTGTTTCCTATACTGGTGCCCTGAGAATACTTTTTTGCAGTGGTAGTGTATGATTTTCAGAATGACTTGCATACAGATTTTAATAACTTACCTGCATATAAAATTTGAGCTTCCTTCATACCAACGGCAGTTTAAGAAAGGAAACTGGTGTGTAACAGATACAGAGGGATCACAAATGACTGATCTCCAAAAATATGACCTTTTGTTTGTGTTTGTGTTTGTATGCTTATCCACAAGAATGCTTAAATATTCTATATTATTTAAAGACAGTAAAGGCACAGTGTTTTATTTGTTTTTATTTGTTGAATTAACCCTCTGCATAAATGAACAATTTATTTTTATTAAAATTAAATGTTTTATTAAAAGCTGCCATTTATAGGATTGAAAGCTTTGCCGAAAATAAAATTCATTTTCTGCATGTGACCAGTGATTTTAATCAAGGTCCTTACATTTTTTTTTGCAGTTTTTTGTAAGGACACTGAGCTGAAGAAGCTGAGTTTCAAATCACCCTATAATGTAGCACAGAACACTTGGTGCATTAATTGGTCCTGTTATTGAGCACAGGATTTAAACTATTTTGAATTGCATTAAATGCATTTGATGTACAATATTATTGAAGTGATTACCTGTTTAAAATCAAACAAATTTCACTCCATCATTGTATATATAACATATTTTTTTTATTCTTCGTGACTGTGATTGTTGAGAGTGAGAAAGCAGATGCTGCTTGACGGAGGCTTTGCCCAGGTCTCCACCAGGGGGTGCTGGATCACAGTGTTAGGAGCCCATGAGCAGGCAGAGGAAAGTGGAGCCGGAGCAGGGCCACGGTTCTCTGAGCCTAGATGAGTGCCTCAATTGTGAGGATATGTTCCTCTAAGCCTCTGGTTGACAGCAACACAGTACTCTTATTTAAAGCAATTTCAAACATGTCTTGTCTGACAAGTTTTAAATCCTACTTAACACCCCGTAACAGCCACGAGTTTACTGTCAGAATTAAAGGGGAGAATTCTCAGAGGGGGAGAAATTATCACTTTCATTTTGTTCGCTTCTGTTCTGCAGAAGGGACATGGCAGGGATGTTTACCTAGGGATGAATACATTATTACCAATTTGCAACACAATGCCTTTCAGCTCCATGAAAGGGCCGCTGAAAAGTTTACCTTATATTTTAATTGCTGACATCACGGATGAAGGAATAAAGGGGGTGCTGGGGCTTGCTGTGGATGACTGGATGGTGGGTCTTATGGGGCAAAGCAGACGTCTCCAGAGATCAAACCCTTCAGCTGGGTTTAACAGAGAACTACATGAGCGTCATTGGTAATGGATGTAAACCTGCATGCATATTATCCTGTCCCATTTCTCCCTGCTTTGTGGATGTAACAAAAGTATGGAAGAACTGTAGGGTTCCTTTGTGCACTTGTGCACTCTTGCATATACTAGACTTTATTTTGCCTTCTTTAGACCCACAGTTTGGGGAATTCAAATGATGGCTGTGGCTCAAAATATTGGGAAATATTCAATTCCATTCTGACAAAGAAGTTTTTTTTCCCCCACTCCCTTTACAAAAGCGCTTCTGCTTCTCTAATATGGACTTTTCATCCAAAATGTCTTTTGGAATAAATGCTGGCTTACATTTAACTTCTTTTTAAACTTTAATCTCATGTGCTTAAAAAGTGAAAATAAAAAATGAAAAATGTTGTTTATTCTATTAGTATACATGTTGTAACAGTTTGTCTATGGCCCCAGCTAGGTCTGTCGGTATGCTACCTCCATTCCGTGGGGTTGCACACTGATTCCTCCCGCCCCCTCTTTTTTATCTGCCCCAAGAAGCAAAAACAAATCACCAAATGTAACAATCTTCCCCCTGTCCTGGTCGCTCTGGCATGTGAGGATGTGCACAGATAAGAAGCCTGGTACGTGTCGGTGCTGTGTGAAAGACACTCGTTATCTGCTCATACCCCTGACTCCTGCTTAGTCTAGTCAGCCACAGAAATATGTCGGGAAATCTGATAGTGAGAAATCGGCCCATCTCAACATCAGTGTGAGCGCATGCCTTGCTGGCTGATGTTTACTCTGCCCTGGCCCTCTGTTCTGAAGGGAAATATGTCAATAGCCGCTGCCCGGGCCAGATCGTGTGCCCAGGTGGGACCACCCCTGGTGACCTCACAGCCCTGAATCGACTCATCAGCACACTAAAAGGGTGAATAGTGGCAAGTGCTCTGGAAACTCTGGAAACAATCCCAAGGCTGTGCGAGTGTGTGGATGGATGTGCATGTGTTTGAAATTCTCAGTATGAAAGCTTGAGTGTGAGCTTCATGGAAATAACGAGGCAATGTTAATTTTGTCAAAAGTGCATTTGATATATTTTATTGTGTAAGGGCATACTATGCCTGGTTCATTCTGCTTGATGTAGCTGTGTGTGCATGGATGGCAAATTTAATGATTATTAATATTTATATGATCAAAGCTTGGGTATGGCCATTTTGTTGAAATGAGGTAAAGATTTTCATTTTTGTCAAAGTTTGATCTGCAAAACTTTGAATGTTTGATCACTCTCTGTCAAATGACATGTTTTGATCGATGTTTTAAGTAAAACTAAGTACACATCTAATATATGCTGTCAGAAATAAGGGCTACTGTACAATTGGACTCTCAATGTTCAACAGTAGTCCCTTTTTCCAGTCTAGCTGTGTACCTTAAATGAGTTTTCCCCAGGAGAGGGGTTATATTTTTTAATTTTCATGGCTTAATATTTTAAAATAAGGAAATAAAGCTTGACCTAAAATATAAAACATAAAAAGTAAAATATGCCATATTTGCACATCCCAGGTTTTTTTCCCAATAAATGAAATTCAGCAAATTAAAGGCATTTTGTATTAAAATGTAAAGGAATGTGCTCTCTGTAGTGAATGTGCATTTTCCCTTTGGCCAACAAAGGGGCACCCAAACTTTTGAATAGGACTTCAGATGGTGCATTAAACGGTGAAGGTTCAAATATTTTGACAACTGGTCTTTCTGTATCTGATGGCTAGAGAGTGACAGGTTTATTTTTCTGCCTTTTTGTGAATGTGTTTGATAAAATGGGTGTTGATTATTGGTTAGCTGCAGTATAAATGGGCTAGGAGGCTGAGCATTCGCAGTAGGACGGCAGTAGCTTTGTAATTAGCCCTGCAGAGGAGCACTGGTGCCTATAGACTTCTCATACGGAGAGCCATGGCCTTGCCTCTTTGCCCCGTTCCTCCACATCAACACTCAGTCTGCTCTCACAGAGAGCTGCAGAGAGCCACTGCTGAGGGTCAAACACACAGCACACACATGCAGAGCGACGCTTTACACAGCAGCACACTTTCTGGCAATGAATGGACCTGTTAACTGTATGCTGAAAGAAGCGTGTGGTTCGTAGGTGAAGTGACGTGTTGCTTAAAGATGACCCACATCCTGTCCTTTTGTACTCTTTTGAGATCCTGAAAAGAGTCATTCAGTGTCAGAATGGCCTTACTCAGAAATGGAAAATTTTTGTGAATAGCACATAGACTGTGACTTACTTGACCTGAGCTGCAAGCTTTTGAGTGGTGCATAGGCCATCGGAAAATGTCCTCCTTCTTGATCTGTACTGGCTGGGACTTTCGAAGGTGTTAAAAGAGTCATGAAATGCAGGATTACTAGTTGACGTTTAAGTGGAATGTTATTTATTCTGTCACATTATTTTTAGAAAGGTCTACAGAAACACAGTAACATAAGTAAGTTTGGAGTTGTCAACTAAGTTTGGAGTCTTAAAGAGCTAATCAATGTTGCTCACAAGTGTAATTGCAACAAAAAATAATATCCACATCAACAATTATATTAATACAATACTACATTAATTATTATTTTTGTTATTGTTAATGCATTATTATTATTGTTAAAACTTTCAGTTGTTCAATTCCAGTTGTTTAGAAAAACAGTTAATTTAGCTGATGTGTTTAGCTGATACATTTATGACATAGTGCTTTAAGATATGTTGACAAGAACAACAACAAGCATATTAATTATACTAATGCGAAGAATATGTACATCAGCATATACATATTTCACAGTCTATTGAGAAATATGACAACAATATTTTGGAATATATAAAACCTTATAAACACACACAAAATATACTATGATTAACTAGATAAATTTGACATTATTACTCTTGTGAGCAGATGTGTGTGTTCTTTGTTATAGACTAAAGTGTGTGTTCCTTAGTTATAGACATCGCTACAGGAGCTAAAATAAAAATGCTCACTGAAAGTTGAAAGTGTTCATTAATATTGGTGTTCAAAACTGGTTTGAGATAGGAAAATCAGGTCACATGACAGGCACTTTTCCGATCTTTTGACTTTGTCATTATGACCTGGGAATGCTTGGGTCCGTTT
>JBBKCR010000101.1:7823346-7835613 GCA_037577295.1 Ladigesia roloffi | reverse complement strand
AGAGCTAATCAATGTTGCTCACAAGTGTAATTGCAACAAAAAATAATATCCACATCAACAATTATATTAATACAATAGTACAGTAATTATTATTTTTGTTATTGTTAATGCATTATTATTATTGTTAAAACTTTCAATTGTTCAATTCCAGTTGTTTAGAAAAACAGTTAATTTAGCTGATGTGTGTAGCTGATACATTTATGACATAGTGCTTTAAGATATGTTGACAAGAACAACAACAAGCAAATTAATTATACTAATGTGAAGAATATGTACATCAGCATATACATATTTCACAGTCTATTGAGAAATATGACAACAATATTTTGGGATATATAAAACCTAATAAACACACACAAAAAATACTATGACTAACTAGATAAATTTGACATTATTACTCTTGTTAGCAGATGTGTGTGTTCTTTGTTATAGACTAAAGTGTTTGTTCCTTAGTTATAGACATCGCTACAGGTGCTAAAATTAAAAATGCTCACTGAAAGTTGGAAGTGTTCATTAATATTGGTGTTCAAAACTGGTTTGAGATAGAAAAATCAGGTCACATGACAGGCACTTTTCCGATCTTTTGACTTTGTCATTATGACCTGGGAATGCTTGGGTCCGTTTCCTTGGTTACTGAGAAAAGATCTGTAACTTAACATGACATATTGTAACGGGACATATCTTTCAAAAGCAGTTTAGACATGTGTCTAAATATTTCATACATACATGATACATAAAACTCTTTTTTTTCCAGTAGTTCACTGTGATGATTTGTGTGTATGTAATTATGTCCATAAATGAATTGTGAACAGCATGTTGTATATGTAAAGGAATATACGGCTGTAATTGTGAATGGTATCAGAAACTATGCAAACTCAGTCATAAACATTTGTAAACATTTAAAATCTGATTAACAAATGTTTTTAAATTACTATGCTTTACACGGCTAATAGTTTATTCATGAGAGTTCTTATAATGTATGACCTTGTTATTATTATTATTAATATTATTATTGTTATTATTATTTTAAGTTTAATCATTTATAGGTAGTGTATTACTTAAGTACATGAAAACAACTCACTGTTTACCCTGCAGCCTTTATACTTCTTTAATGTATACAAATATACTTCTTTAATATAGACAAATTGTCAAAACTGCGGGCAAGAAACTTTCTGACACTGTAGTCTGGGAACCAAATTATATATGGTGCTATGCTTATGGTAATGCAAATGCTTAATTTAAATGCAATGGTTAACTAAATGGTTGAGTCTGTAATGCACTGCAGCACTGCTTGGTGTATGTAAATGTGTCAACCAATATTTGACACATAATCAAAGGGATTGCTTAAGGCACGGGGGTTTTGGGATTAATAGCATTATTTACAAAGCTATAGCTGCGCACTGAAAATGTGTTTTAGTTAACGGCCACATTCAGTATTTGTTCCCTTCGCGGTAATTGCCTTTTGAAGTGAGGTGCTTTCACTCATTTGGCCTGAAACAGAAAACTGATCAGAGAACATATAATAGACTTAAGCGAAATGTGCCTCTGTGCCGTAAGTCTACCCTGAACATCATATGCCTTTGGAGTCAGTGATGTTCCTAGGCTTTGATGAGCTTTAATTCAGCCTGTTTTCTAATCCATAATGGTATGGTGCACAAAATGTGCTCTCTCTCTCTCTCTCGCTCTTTCTCTCTCTCTCTCTCTCTTTACCCCTTGCTCTTTCTTTTTCTCTCTTTCTTACTCAATTTCTGTGCCAAAAGAAGGGCTTCTGTTATTTCAGTACTTTTTTTTCAAACAACTTAATGCAATAAACACATTTGCAGTGGAGTGTATCTTCAAGTACATTTTATGTTATTAGTGTGCCTTATTATGAGCACAGTTACTGCTATGTGCATTTTAACTGCAACTGAAATGCCTATAAGTTAAACATGGATAAAATGCAATGTAGTATTTAATGAACTATTTTAAATTTAAAGAGCTAGTATAACAGACCATGTCTTCAAGTCACTTTATAAATTGCATGAAAAATGATAAATGTAATTCTATATAGTTTTTTAGCACAAATTACGCTACTTGGACTTATTTACTTTAGATTTTTGTAGCTCTGGGGGGTCGTTTGCAAGGCTTGTCAAAGACAGTCCTTTGTTATTATTTGTTATTTTCACCATCAGTAGCAACTTTGTCTTGTCTGTCAGGTGAACACTGCCTCATGCCGTGTGAATGGGGGTATTTGGGGGTGAAAGAAAGCCAGTGGTATCCCAAGCAAATGAGGGAAGATTCACACAGAATAATAAGGCCAAACCCATTTCTTTATGCCTGATGCATATCTGAAAGGCAGTATAAATACTGTTTCTGAATTGAAGGCCTTATCAGCAGATATACATATCCCCCTGCAACCACTAGCCCCACATGAGGGCCAGCCTTATCTGCTACATCACTTTTAGTCTTTACAAGTCTCCTTTTCCTGTTCTCAAGAAAGATAGAGACATGTCCCACCTCATTTAATACCTTACATTTCCCCCTGACTGACCCTGAGGTTGCAGGAAATAGTTGCATTTGTCAGCATTTTTGTTAAGTACATTTTTGATATTTGATAATATTTCTTACGTGGAAATTAAAAAGACACTGTAGATAATTCACTATTGATTATTCAGTATGCAACAGGCTGTATGGAACACTTTAACATTTCATAACTTCTAATTGGGGAAAATATAAAACTCTTGTGATCATTTGTAAACGTCATATATTAATGTCATAAAAATGTCCTGGGAATGCTTGGGTCAGTTTCACTTTGGTTACTGAGAAAAGATCTGTATATACATAAATATCTTTCAAAAGCAGTTTACACATATGTCTAAATATTTCATACATACTTGATAAATAAAACTTCATGTCAGTATTTTGAAATATTTTAATTTCAGTAGTTCACTGTGATGGTTTGTGTGTATGTAATTATATCCATAGATTGACTGTGAGCAGCATGTTATATATGTAAAGGAAAATACTGCTGTAATTGTGAATGGTGTCCCGAAACTATACAAACTCATTCACAAACATTTGTAAACGCTTAAAATCTGATTAACAAATGTTGTTACATGGCTATGTTTACATGGCTAATAGCTCTTATAATGTATGACCTTATTATTATTATTATTATTATTATTATTATTATTATTAAAAGGAGTAAATGTAGTATATTACTTGAATACATGAAAACAACTTACTGTTCACCCTGTGGCCTTTATACTTCTATACTTTATAATGTCATAATACCTGAAGGAGAAAGAAAGGGATGAAAGGGACAAGCTTGGTGCAAAAATCATCAGATGTGTCTGCTGGTTAAACGGGTTTGGTCTGATGGAACCAGCAGGTGGATAATTAATTAGTATTGAAGTATTGTACTGAATACAGGAAATGCTTTGTTTGTTTGCTCAGTGTGCATTGTGTCGAAAACTGATGCTTATTTTTCCATTCACAAGCCAATAGGTTTGGATCCTGAACCTGAATGGTGGAACATTAGCCTGTCTGTATCTTTTTGTGTTGGTTTTGTCTGAGTCAGGCCTGTAAAAAAAGCCCTGCCCATTTATTTCACAGTGTGTGTTTTATTAAGGGTTATAGAAGGCCTCCCCCAAGTGTGTTGTGCTCCACAGGCCGTAAGCCGACACACTTGCCAGGAACAATGTCTCCTCAGGCTGGCTTATTTAATGATAAACAGTGTTTCTGTCTTGGCCCTGCCTGTTGTGATGTATGCTGGGAACGTGGGGAGCAGAGCAGCGGGGATTGGCTTGTGTTTATTAGCGGGGCTTTGTGGCCCATTGGCCAGCTTTGCCCTGCTGTTACAGGAGCCTGGGGCGGTGGAATAGAGGCAAGGTCAAGGCTTTGGTGAAATAGTGATCTAGTAGGGGAATGACCTTGACTCTACTTGGCACACTCCCGGCACTGGGTTTGTGTGTGTGTGTGCATGCATGTGTGCATGTGTGTGTGTGTGTGTGTGTGTGGCCCTTCAGCCCTCACTAGGCGCCCGCACAGACAATCAGCTTGGCAGGAGGAGAAAAATATCATTTGTAAGCATCATGGATGAATCTGTCAGCTACTAGCTTGTTGCCACGGAAACTGGTGTAGTTTTGAATGCAGTTTTTAAAAAAATTCACTTTAGGCCTTGGCTGCCAAGTTGAATCATCTCAGTGTTTCAAACAGTTCAGCGACTCAGCCCAAAATACACTGATTCCATGGTTTAGTAGCAGTCCAATCCTTTTTGTGGACTCTGTACAGCGGCTGCCTTTTGTGGCTGTCTTGTCACCGTGGATGAACTAGATCCCCTAATCCAGGCAGACATCTAGGCATTTTGTTGGAGGGAATCTTGAAATGTTTTCAATTTTTTGTTTGTTTTTTAATTTTTGTACTTTAAACACAATATCACTTCTACAATCTACTTTAGAAACCACAAACCTTACAGCAAAAGTTACAAAAAAAATGCACTTCTTACATTGCCTTGGTTCAGTAGCACAGGTTTTGTGTCCTCTCCCAAACAATCTATTTTTTCTTTCTTGCTGTCACAGAAATTGAGGAACGTTTGCAAAAAATAAAAAAGAAAGAGAAGAAAAGAGCAAAAGAAAGGTCAACAGGATGTGAAGCTTCTATTATCAGTAATCTTCTCCCGGCTTCCACAAGCAGCTTGTTTCTAAGCTGCTACCTAGCCAAGCATGAAGGGAGTATAATTTTAGCCAATCTCCCGGTAGCTTGGGTGTACAGAAAGCCATTGTAGGCCAGCAAAATGGCCACAATAGACTCAGTGGCCCCCTGATAAAGATCTGCATAGGTAATGCCAGGACAGCAATAAATGCAGTTTTTGCTTCCTCGCATTCAGCGTGCACTCACTTACAGTCCTGACCACTGTTTGTCCCCTTGGCTTTGAAAGTGATGGATAGCATTTTTGTGGCTTATAATTGCAAGGGCCAGGGCATGTGTGGAAATTGATTAATTTCCTGGGCGAATAATGCATTACCCCGGACACTTCTTTACTGTTTATCAGGCCATGCAGCCAAAGGCTTTGTTTGCTCTCTTCAACTTTCTCCAACTCCTCCCTATCTGTGGCTTTTCAAGGGGGCTTCTGGTCTGAAAGGCCTTCAGTCATTTTGTTAGCATCGCTTGTGCTGTAACTTTGGTATCAAAGCCAGAGGGGAGGGCAACGAGCAAAGATGAGAGTTAGTCATTGTACCTGAACAACTGACTCCTCCGATAAAAATGTGTACTTTGGGTTATTTTACAAAATTATGCTGCGTGAGGGCCGGTGTGCTGGTTTTTGGAATGTGTTCTGAGCTTTAAAGTTGCCTAATGGCATATTTCATGTAGGTAGCTATCATATCCCCCCCTGTGCTGCTCTTAATCCTTCTGTTTGGTGCATCCTCTCCTCCTCTCTGCTGTTTTCCAGTGCTTAAGCTGTGTCCCTCTCTAGCAGACTAATGTGTCACAGTTAGTGTTTTTGCCTCAAACCTATTGTTTTGATACACATTTAATCCCCTCTTGTATCCAAGGACTAAAACATCTGCTTTGCAAGCAGGCATCTTTAAAAAAAAAAAAAACTTAATGTTTATGGTTATTGTTTATGTTTGGGTTTCACCCAACAATGCATTTCACATATCCACTGACATGCTAGAAATCCAGTACAATTGCACTGGGTCTTTTAAAAGAAACAAAGCGATCTAACAATTGCCTTTGCTGTTTTTAAGCAGACTAGTGATGTCTGGAACTAAATCTCTGTGTTGTCTGATCTAAGGTGCTGCTCTTTCAGGACTTTTGAATGTAGCCACAATACACATTCCCATCTCCTGTCCGATCTTCCGCAGAGCAGATGCCTCGACTTGAAGTGGCAAAGCTGATGAGGGGCTGTGAGCCAGAGATCAAAACAAGTTTTTGAACAGGGGAAAAATGTGTCATAATTTTCACAAAGGAGAAATGAGACCACTGCAGACAAACATCTGGTGTCTTCATCAGCAGGCATTTGTCAACAGGGTGATAAGTGACTTAGAGGGAGTGACACGTGCTTGTCTTTTGATTTTTTAGCAGGTTACATAGGTTGCTGTGTTTATGCATTGCATGGTGTGCGATATGGCAGTTCATCCTCATGTAAATATTTATAACTCATTTTGTCTCTTCAAGATGCACACATTTTGTATAGATGAACTTCTCACAGAGAAAAAAAATTCTTTGCTTGACTGAGTAAGTGCACAAACTGCTATTCGGTGCTTAAAGATTGAGATCAATAATGTAGAAAATATAAAGCTGCACATTACAGGACAAGGATAAAAATAATGTCATTTTGGAATTCTGTGATCAATCTTTCTATCACAGTAGCATAATAGTGAATGCAAAAGGGGAAAAATAGATAAATGAAAAACATTTGAGCTAGAGAGACAGCCGCCACACTGCACCTGTGTAATTTTTGTTCAACTTTTCTACGACGAGGGTTCACATTTTTGTGTGAGAATACCACACTCCCCCCGCAGGTTCTCTGAGACGGAAGAATGCAGTGGTAGCTTGGAGTAAGAAACAGCAATTGCCACTTAATTAACCTCTCTCACCACCTCCTGCTCACAACAATTTTCCCTGTGACTCATCTTAATAGTTTTATGACCTTGCCGTCAATAAGACTGAGACGGACTGAATTGAGGTATGATTTAATTAAAGGAGTGCATATGTTTAAGAAATGTAACCACACTGCTAAGAAAACAGAGGGTGTGGAGAGCACAGCGTGCCCTCACCATTAAATATTGAACATAAAAATGTGAAGGCAAGCATAAGTAACTCATACTGCTGGGCTGCTGTGCTGGCTTGCATTTGAGTGAATTTATGACTCTGTCTGATTTCTGCAAATCTTATGCTGCAAAAGTAGTGCTTGTTTCATCCACCATATGGTGCTAGTGTCCCTTCACCACCTTAATTCTACCAGGCTTCACACATTCTACAGCTGCATGATGTCTGTTCGTTTGTAAGGAGATTTATTGACTAGGATGATTTTAAGCTATTATTTTTAAACATATATTAAGTAAGAAGTTTGACTGATGCTAGTTGACATTCCTATCTCAATTAAAACTGAATTGTTGCTCTTAAATGATGAAATATGAGCAGACCTTGATGATATGACTATAATGTTGCTCTAGTATTGCTGTAAAAAATTAAACAGTATATCATTATTTTAGTCACACCAAATATTAAATTCTGGCTATGATTATACTATGATTTACACCTAATTGGACCAGAAACACATTTTGTGGAAGAGTGGGCTGTAATTTCACTGTAATAAATAAAGTAAAACCAGTCAAAATTTAATAAACATCGACAATTTATTCAAAATAATGTCAAAAACTGCAATCTGGAAAAACAGCCTAGTAAGTTAATAGTAGAACCCTGTCAAAACTGCAACGTTTTCTGTAAATATTGCTGTCAGAAACAGCATTTAAATTTTTTGCTTAGTTTTTCCCATTTTAGTCAAGGGAAATTCATACACATCAGTTGATACTACCCAGATCTCAAACACACTTTCATATACTTGCAATAACTAAAACCAAGCATGTAAAGCAAATATCCTGGAGAGCATGCGTTAGACCCCCGTAGTCCTGGCTGATGTTCTCTAGGCCTGCAAGTCAAGTTAAGTAGGCTTATTGTCATTTGCATTGTAGTGCAACACAAGACATAAACAGAACACCATAACAGTACATGAGTGCTCTGTTATATTGTTTTTGTTTTGCACCATTTTCCTGGAGGAATGCTGTTCATTTTACAGTGTACGGTGGATAGGGTACTCAGGGCATGTAATTATAATGAATATTATTTGACCTTATATATAAATATACATCTATTTACAGTTTGAATTGTTGCTGTAGGAAAAGCAACAACATTTTATGTATTTTGAACACGATGACTGATTTTACACTATGCCACTATTTTTTGGTGATCAGACTGATGAGAATACATTCAAAAATGGCTTAAAACCTTGTTCAATTAATGTACCATAAACATTAATAATATTTTTCCTTCTTCTGTAAAGTTACTTCATGGAGCTATGCAGTTTTATTTTAACAGCAACAATAAGTATTTATAAAAACTGACATCACAGCTTGGTATCACAGCTTCAGAAAACCTGACAACCAATCATGGTAGGCAAAGCATTTTCCTGCCTCTTTTATGATCTCTTTCATCACCGTTTAATGTGCATGAATATTCCTCTGCACTTTGAGATTAAATTTTCTTCAGATAAAATATTTAAGATCAACAGTGAGAGCATATGCATCTTAAGTACGCCAGGCTCCTAGCGCAGAGACTTAGAAGCTCAAACAATAGCGAAAAGAATATGCAGTCACCTGTGATGGCCTTGGACACTGCCAAGCACTCCTACCATTTTCAAACCACTATCCTGATGAGAATGAAATGACTTCATAATAGTAGGGGTGTTCCTGGGTTTGTACACTGATATGATAATCCGTTTTTCATACAATGGTGATAATGATCATTATTATTGCTGCCAGTTGGGGGGGGCGAGGAAGTAGTTTGGAATAGAGTCTTTACTCTATAATCCCCCTGCCTTGAAAGGTTAAAGACGGATTTGAATATTATCTTCTTCCCTTCTCTCTTGCAAGAAAATAATAGAGCAGGAATGAAATGTGTTTTACTTTGCTGTAAAATATCATATGTTAGAATACCAATCTTACTGAACATATAGGGAACATCTTCTGAAACCTTTGATCATGGCGGCTATGGATACAGGTAGTGACTAGAGTAGCAATAACCTAATTCTAGGTGTATTTTCCCTGAAACTGCTAGTGTTTCTTTAATACACTCAACCATAGAGGTGATTCAAGATAGGCCAATTGATTGTGATCCCAGGATTAGTCAGAGCAGTAGGATTTAATTACATAATGGATGCTTAATGAAAACAAACACATACACACCATATGTTCGGCCAGTGGAGCATATGTAGCGTGGAAGGATAACAGTGGAGAGCTGACATTATATCCTTTTCCTGAGATGATATGACCCAGATGATCTCAGGAGTATATGGATATGGGTGTTATTTTTTGGTCATGGCAAGCTGGATTTAGCTCAATCTTGCTGTTGTTCTAAACTTATTATGACACTGGCAGCATCACAGAGGTGAACAGGTTTTCTTCCAAATGACTTGGAACAGTGGCCAAGTTACAGGCAGACAGTTTTATTAATGGCTTCATATAGCTGTTTAATACTCTAAATCCTGCCGAATGGACTTTGGATGGATTTGTAAGGGATGTCAGGCCAATCTGTAGGTTCATAAACACTGTTGCGATCACTGTGCTGTGGGTGTAGTGGAGAGAAGGAGAGATGGCACAATGAAATAGGCCTACCTGTGACAGTTCAAGTGAGCCATTCTGCAGCCGAGAGGGGTTTAAGTGGACTTAAGTGAGATTAAATCCTTGTATGATTCACACTTTGTGAACACTGCGGCAAATTGGAAGCAGAGCTCAGTGACCCAGTTCCACTCACCTGTCCTACATGAAACACTCTCTTCCGATAACAGCATGGAAAAGACAGGATGATATTTTCAGAACATGTTGGAACAAGTTTGTCACTACTTGGAATTTGTACACTTTAAACTAATGCATCTTATACAGATAAAGAAAAAATCACATCATGATTAGACACATTTATGTGATCATACTGAACATTTTTGTGTAAACAAACAAACAACAGGTAACTAAACCATTAACAATGAGAGAATCACAACAGTCCCTTTTACCCTCTTTGATTCACTGTTCCTCATGCAAAAAAACACAAAATTAGCCAATATAACTGAAGACTGAATTGAAAGCTAAACCAAAAGCAATGCAATAAAATGAGAGGATCTGTATGTATCAATATCTGACTCTCAAAGTTGTAACAGTTTCATATTTTTTGCTGCATAATTGTATGATTTTGAATATTTACTGAATAAAACATCTTAATACATTTTGATCACGAGCCTGTAGTTTAAGGTTAAACAGCTTGTCTGGGCTACAAAGTGAAGGCCAGGGGTGGTTGTGCCATGTCCGGTGTGCCTTTCAGAATCATCACCTTCAGAGGGCCAGGAGCTCCGGGGAGGCAGACAAGGATGGAGATGAAGGAAGCCAAAGCTGTTTTTTTCACAGCTCCCCTCTCGTCACCTTGAGATTACTTTTTCGTTACACATGAGGCCCGTAGTGAAACAGCCTCCTGAAGCATTAAATAAAGTTGAGCTGTGTAGCGGCGCTCACCACACCTCACCAGTCAGCCAGCTAATGACTCCTGAGGAGAGACGGGCTGAGTGTACTTGCATTCAGTTCTCGTCAGGTCACTGTGAGTGCAGGTTACACACACCTTAATGGAGTCAAAAAATTACACTCAAATACACATCTACATAAATACAAATATATGCACACAGAAGTTTGTTACCTATATTTAATAAGAAAAATATGACCCATGTATGATAAAATATGTAAAAAAACCTACATGTAATAAGCATATGCAAAGCCTTTGGCTAAACTTTAATCTCAGTAATAGAAATTATGTAGTTCTGTCCATGGAATTTAAAGGTGTAAAGAGCACTGTAACGTTTGCTTGCCTTTTTGCCCTGTTGCCCTGTTTTTCTCTGTATTTACTTCAGTGAGTTTGTCCTATAAATGTACAAAAACAAAAATATGCATGCCAGAGGCGGAGCCAGACATACTGAGCATCCAGGGCTTAGCCCAAAGTGGGGTGTGTGGGTCCTCCCCCCCAAAATTTTGGATTTCTTAGATGCAAGTTCCTGCATTCTAGTTCACTTTAGGGTAGACATGGCAAATCCTAAATCCATTATGAGATCTTTTTAAACGTGTTATCTAAAACATTAATAAAGTTTGAATAAAGTAAAGAATATCAACATATTTTTTATATTTTCTTGGATTTTCAAGTGCTGCCTGGATCACGTTTTAACGTAAAGTAGCCTAACATTTTTATTAGGTAATATAACACTGTCAAATAAGCTAAAATGAGAGATAATTACAATTGGAAAACAGATTTCTGACATTTAAACAATGCTGGTTATATGTTTTGTATGAGGTAAGGAATTATCATAACAACTCTTTGCAGCCTAACCTAGCTAGCATAGCATAGCTGATGTAGTGCTGTACAGTACAGCCAGGTTGTGATTAGCATCAAATGTCAAAGTGCACTGAACTGATGTGTTTATATCACTGACCTGAAACGTCTGACAAGTTACTGCCCAGCTGGAATCAGCATTGAATCAACGTCAGGTGCGTCAGGTGTCAGTGTTGGATAACCGTTTTTTTTGCAAATCTAATCAAGGTTGAAATAGCAACGTTATTCCAACGTTGATTTGATGTACAACTCAAATTTTATTTTTATTTTTATGTTGAACCCATAGTTAGTTAACAACACCATTTACGTTCAATGAATGTTTTTTTATAAACTGACATTATTTCAACCACATTTAAACGTTTAAGGTCGGTCGAATGCCAGCTGGGTGGCAGCTGCTCCTGATGTATCACTGGTGGTTCTTTTTTTAAAGAAATGTATTATGTCCATGGTAAAGTTTGAGGCTACTTGAAGACAGAGACGAGTTCTGACAGACGATTGACAAGTAGAAAGTAGCTGTTAGTGTGATGACTCTGGTCAAAGACAGTAAATAGTTAATAGATAGTATAGGTAAGTTAATACTAATCATTTAAAAAATGTGTTGGCTTAAAAATCCGAGTGAGGTGGGACATCTGTACCAAAAAGGATATTTGTGGTGTTGTGCATGCAGCTCCATGGGGAAGTGAGCATTCTTGCTATCATTATCTTGGGCATTTCTCCGGTGAGGTTGAGCTAATTTGGGGAGAGAGATAACAGCTCTTGTGTACGCTTGTGCCCTGGAAAACTTTCGTCTTTTTACAAAATAAAAAGAAACATTTACAAGAAATCTTCAGTAAAAACAAGAAAAGCAAGCCTTGAGTGGAGGTCTATTTTGTTTTGCAGGCTGTCTAGCCACACAGAGTTACGTGTCGTGAGGGCAGCAGAGTTAATGTTTAGAATATTGTGTGAACAATGTATCAGTCGGTGGAATTCTGTTTTTGTAGTTTCAGCCAGTTGAAATAACAGCATTTTAAGAATGAGGGAAACGGGGGTTTGTGCCCATTAATGAGTTTGAATGTATTTTATAGGGAGCATATATTGTCAGGGTTGTCATATTTTTTAAAAGCTTAAAAAGATTCGGGGCTTTTGAAGTGAGATTCGGGGCTT
>JBBKCR010000101.1:7798892-7821389 GCA_037577295.1 Ladigesia roloffi | reverse complement strand
AGAGAGAGAGAGAGAGAGAGAGAGAGAGAGAGAGAGAGAGAGAGAGAGAGAGAGAGACTGAAGGGGAGTTAGAGAGAGACTGAAGGGGAGAGAGAGAGAGATTGGGAGAAATGAAAGACTAGGAGGGGGGCAGTTAATGCTAGCTTTTGCCAGCTTTTTTTAAAACATGATTTACATTCTCAATGTAATGTATTAAAACGTTGACAGGGCAAAAGGGATTCACAAGATGCTGCATTAGAAACTCAATTTCTATGATGAATTGCCTGAGGCCACTGAATCACAAACTGTTCTTTCCCCCACCTTCACGACTCCCTCCCAGAGCTTGCAAGTTTTTTTTTTAAGTCCAAATCTTCTTAAACCTCTCTCTTAATCTGATCAGCTGAATATGAGAGGGTGAAAGGATTTCTGGACTAAAAAAGCATTCATTTTTTTTTTGCCTTGTTGTGCTTCGTATTTCCAAATGCTGGGTCAGTAATATTCAAAAAATGCTTAGCTCCCATGCAAGCTTGCCTTCCCATCACTGCTTTGGAGGGCTCACTGATGGGCCTTTCTTTACTGCTCCTGCTATAAGCCATTGACTTTGAGCTGCTTTTAAAGGCAGTAAACCCCAAGAATAGACATATTCTTCCAGAAGCACTGTTTAGGCAGTGAGTCGTTAGTGATGTCTTATTTTTAATTATATTGAATTTCTTAGAAAAAATGACTAAAATGGATATCATATTTTATAATGTGTCACTTTTGTGTCCACAAGATAAATCAGACATGCCTTTTCACAAAGGGAACAGAAACAAAAATATCTGAAAGGGTATTCAGTGAAAAGCCAAGATTGCTGACAGAAGAGTGATTTAGCCAAAATTCTGGAGGTCTGTCTTTGTGTGTGTTAGAGAGAGAGCATGTGTGAGGGATGGCTAATTCTTCCCACCATCCCAGTGCCAGCAGTAGTAATGAGAGAGTTCTAGCAGAATGGATTTCTTCAGCCAAAAGGGCTTACTTGGCCTGCTCTGACCGGTCCAGCTTAGTCGTGTATGATTAGAAACTGAACAATTGCATAGCAAAGCTGACTGAGGTGGATTTTTGCAGGTTAATGCAAAAGAATGTAGAGTGTACATTCTTCTGCATCAACCTGCAAATGTTACAGTCACACTGTATTTTGATAGCTCCTGTATAGCTTGAAAGTATTTAAAATTATGATGACCATCTGAAACATAAAAGTCTAATTAATATTTAGGGATTTGGATTAGGGTTAACTTTAGTGTAAGAGTTATCATAATATTTGATATTTTAATTTAAGCTCATTTGAGCACAATGAGAGTAAAATCAGCAAACGTTGAAAATAACATGTTACAGAATTTAGTTTTTTATATGAATTTAGCCTACATGTTAGACTGTGTTAGACTAGTGGAAGTATGTATAATTTGGGTTTTACTTGAGGGTTAAATATTTTATTTTTTCAAGTTTATGGTACAGAAATCAGCATTGCCTGACCCAAAAGCATTATGTTAATTCTGTCACATTCTATTGCTTTCAGAGCCTCACCACCTCAACTCAGCACAAAACTTGTCAACGTTTCCCTTCTCTTGCAATGTCTTTCAGTTTATGGGTTACATAAGCTAGTATTTAAATTCCTATTGCTGCAAATACAAATTGTCTGACACACAGGTGGTACAGAGCACATAAAATTGATTTATTCATGAAAGTTAGTTTTGTCTGGAGATACTGTCCTGCCTTTGTAGCATACTTGCCATTTTCAGATAAAATATGCCAGTCACTGTGAAACTGTCATGCAACCTTTACTTTTCTGATTTGACCAGAACATTGTTGAACATTTGTTAAAAAAAAAAAAAAAAAAAAATGCACTAAAATAAAATGAGCTGTATAAATATGTACATGGTCCGTTGCAAAAAATACATGTTCAGCTAAAAGGCACAGATGTTCAGAAACAGTAAGATGTTGAACACCACAGGGTAAAGTTAGAAGTGGATGGGTGGTAAAAAAATTGTCATACGTGTAAAAATATATTGTAGTTTTTCTCTGTTCAAAAGGTCATGGAGGGTAAAGGCAAGTATTCAAGAAAACACAACATGTAACTCTAACTCTAACATATCTAACTAATGATTTATATGTTCCTGCCATAACATTTATTTGTAGTTCAGCTTGCCCTATATGCTGTAATGTTAACTTAAGGTAACATAAGAATTTGCATCCTAGACTGCTGAGATATATTTCGGCTTTATATTTGGCCTCAGTCATGAAGGCAGAAAATCAAATGTGTCTCAGCCGTTTAAGATGCAAATTTGTAGGTTAACTATATCATTACAGTATGGAGGGAAAGCTGAACAACATTTCATTTTTTTTAAATATGCAATTTGTAATGATTACACCATCATATCACGTAAAAACTTTATGAATAAAGAAAAATGAATAAACAGAGACTTAATTGCTAATGAAACTAAAATTGTTGTTAATACAGACAATACAGGTAAAACCAAGCAACTTCATCTTGAAGTTGGCAAATAAAAAATCAAATCATTATGTGAGTGAAGCGCAAACTTTTTAGTGCTCAGGTGAAATATTGTTTGATGGAATCAAACTGGCAGCCTCTGCTACGAAGCTAGAACTTGGTTGTGGTCAGATCTTCCAGCAGGGCAGCGATCCATAGCACAAAGTCAAGCTTTTGCCATGGCCACCCCAGTCGCCTGACTTAAATCCAATTAAAACCCAAGGGTTGAGCTCAAGAGGAGGGTGCACAAGAGAAGATGAAGGACTTCTGAGTCCCCAGGTCTTGTAAAACATTACCAGTACTTAGGTCATGTTTTTACATTTTTATTTATTTATTACATGAGAACATTCAGTGCTGTTCTCTTGGCAAAGAGGAATTCAGAAAATAGTAAATGAGGAGTGGAGTGGAGGAGTTATTTAGTATAGTTTTGTGCATGTTTTAACCGACCCTTGCCTCAGGACCTTGCTACAAAACAATGAAACACATACCTGAAAAAATACTGTACTTAAAGTACAAATGTATATGCGTGCATAAAGTTGGTATTATGTTGTTTTCTTTCTAGTAAACATGATTTCTTAATATTATTGAAAGTTTAAAAATCACAACATGCTTCCATGCTTTTTTGGCCCGTGGTGTACACTACGGGTTGGAAATGTGAACCTCCTACATGTGCTTTGTTTTATAATGCTTCTGTCCTAAAGATAAAGTCACAGAATTGGGATAGGAAAATAGCGTGTAAGCAGGAAGTATAAACAAGTGAATCAGTCCCTGATGATCAATACAATAAATAACAGTAGAGCAATGGTATTCTCTCCCCCACAGAGACTGTTCATTGTTCTTTTGGCTTGGTCTCTATTCGATATGGATGATGGCGCCATCCGGCATGATTGCACCTCTTCCTTCATTGTTCATGCTGTACAATGCCGTGATTTTACTCCTGGTTTACATTGGCTAAATGTGGTGTGAACATGTCGCGAATGCTCTTAAGCAAGCTCAGCTGGGCCCTTTGTTTAAGGGCTTGATGATGAGTAGGGAAGGCTTGAAGCTGTCAGCCCAATAAAGAAGCCGTTTCTGTGGAGCTTCATCACTGGGATGGAGATGGAGGTGGGGGGGTTGGAGGGGGGCAGATTTAATTCACTACTGTTCCATTTTTGCAAAAAATCCCCTGTGTTAAAATGAATCCAAATATTCTAGCATTACCAGAGGATCATAATGTAAAATCAACTTAATATTGCCACAATGCTATGTGTGACAGTTTTGCCATAATGCGCGTCTGTGGGATTAGGCATTCATTAAACAGGTTTGCCATGCAAAGCCACTGTCAGATATTTGTCTGGAAAAAGAGAGAGGATGAAAAAAAAACAACCCAAAGAGCCCCTTTACAATTTGCAACCCGTGCCTCATTATAGTGACCAACTTAATCTTTAAGCATGTGAGTTCCTGGCTTTGGGTTTCATGCAGAGATTTCAAGCTCCCTTTTGTCCTAACTAAACAAAAAGATTGGCAAACACAAAAGCTCAAATGAACAAACCCTCAAATGTGTCTAAAAAGAAATCGTTGTGGTTTGTATCAGACAAGATATTGTCATGCGTCCATTGCATGCCTGAGACAATGACGTGATGAATATTTATTCTTGGTTCAGTGATGCAGATGAGCGTCCTCAAAATCCTTTGAGAATAAGGACCTGCCGATCCACCTTATATAAAGTCTCTTCGTATTTGATTATTTTTTCCCCCTTTTTGAGTTTACATAGTTGTTGAGGAAAGAATTGATATGCTGGTTTTAGCACCTCACCCTTTCATTGTTATGTAACCCTCTGGAATGTATCAGTGTTTTAGCCACTGTGAAAGAACTTCATACAACACTAAGGAATGTAATTATATAAGGAATGTTATATTACTAAAGGCCTCAATGTGATGCATTTAAAAGGTGTTTGATGATGTGGGGTCATAATGTTGAGGGCCATTAAATGCAGGTTTATAATTCATTCCCATCTAAAGCCTTGGTGAGTGCTCTTATGAATGTAGTGGTCTTTTTACAAAAAGAACCAGAGAAATGTGTAGAACCTTTCTGCTGCTTTGTATTTATGGTATTCCAAAAAGTAAGAAACGCTGAATACAAGTGTTGAAAGGTGGATAAAGTACCTCAGTTAAGTCTTTCACTGAACCACATTTAAAATCTAAGATATTTTTGAATAAATCCTCAAGCCTTGAACCTTATTTTTCCAGTTCACAAAGTTAATGATTGACTGTGGTATTTTTATTCTTAAAACCGAAAAATGTCTTGCTCAGTGCCCAAGTCTGCAGTTAGGGCTTGAAATAATATAGTGTAATATGGTATAGTTGGGGATGCAGTCTATGGAACTGCACTGTGCTTAAAGATGAAAAACTATGGAGCATGGTACGTATGTATTTATTCATCAGTTCATCCGTTTCCATATGAAAAATACCTTGTGGTGGGGCTCCCATGGTCCTTGCACTGAACTCAGAATTTTTGCCAACATTTTGCTTGGATAGCCCACTGTAGACATGGGTGCATAGGTGCTTAGCTTTCTCTAAACTTACATTCATGTAGTCCTAACCTTAACCTTAGTACAGTCATGAGTTTGGGAATAATTTGAATGTCTGTAGTTAATATATAGGAGGCCATTAAAATAAAGTGTCAATAAAAACTGCTGTAACCCTATAGGACCTCTGAGAAGATTACAAGTCGTCTGTGAGACATAACTTAACCAGAAAAACTTTGTCAAACAAAAAAACCCACTTTTTCATTAACATACATTTTACTTACTGACAATATTAATTGTTTTCAGCTATTATACTGATATGATAATGACATTTTAGTTATATACATTATCAGGGCATAATGTTGAAATGAAGTATCATGAGTTTTAAGAGCTCTGTCATGAACTGCTTGTGACATAAAGCAGCAACACATTAGATTAGATTTGTTTAAATAAACAAATGTTATTTAACAGAAGAATATTGTACTTAAAATCCCTTTGTCATATTTCACTGTTTATTTTAATGGCATATCACAACAAGGCTAGATAAACTCATCCATCCTGATGGTCAATGAAAACCCTGCTACATATGCCTGTGACCTGTGTGGTATCGGTGAAAAAATGCTTTTGTCCAGGACATCTCAGCCCTATAAATGTGTTTGGTTGCAGAATTCCCTGCCTTTGGAAGTGCTTTATTTGTCATTCTATCAGGAATGATAAAAAGATTGGGCTCAGGGGAATGTTTTGTTGCTGTCATAAAGGGAAGGCCATGCTGCCATTATTATTTTTTCCTAGTAGCAATCTGTACATTTTGAGCCCACTTTAATCTGCTAGGCAGCTGGTCATGTGGGACTCGGCCTTGCCCTTCCGTCACCTTGTCGAGAGTCCCAGTGGTAAATATAAGACAACGTCACTGCCTCTCCAGCCAGGGGTGTCCAGCACCATTCCAGCATACTAATGGCCTTTTGATAAGCTTTTAGGGGGATGGACTGAATCATTGACTGTATGAACAAGATCTGCTTTGCTTGCTTCCAGATCTGGTCCTTATAACTTAAGTCAGTGTTGTCAAATTTGTGAATCAGAATCAGAAAACTTTATTTATCCTGGATGAATTTGTTTTGAACATTGTGAATGTAACATACATTGGAACATTCTTCACTGATAGCTGCATGATGCTGGTTTACTTTCAATATGAGTTGCATTTATCTAGCACGTGTCTAAGTGTGATTTTTGAGAAGATGATTAATGTATTTTAATCTACCTTATTAAAGGTAATTCTATTATTATTATTATTATCGTATTCTATTAAACATTCGGCTTGTGAAGGCACAGACTGCCACGTGTTTCTCTTCACTTAGAGCCAATGTTTTAGTAATCAGTGTAGTCAGCTGTCAACTCCCTGTGGTCTCAGTATGAAGAGCTCCTCTGGGACCCTCAGGGTCATTAGCTATAATGCCATTTTCTGCCATGAAAGCCCTCCCTTTAGCCCCTCTGTCCATGCATGCAATTGTGAAATAAAAAAAGCACATACGGTTTCCTCAAGACTATACAGTCTCTTTGTCTCTTCCAGATGCTAACAGTTTATAGAGGAGTTTGTGAGCTGTCAGTTGTTTCTGCCTCTCTTGATGGCCTAGTTAGTCTGCTGTCAAGAGTCCTGTCAGTGGGGGTGTAATGCTAATGACCTGATGAGTGTGAAAAAGGGTAGCATGTGAGTAGGGGCAGCATCAGTAGGAGTGAAACGCCGCAGCCAGACTAAGCTATGAGGCTAGTGATGAAGACAAGGGGTGGACAGGTCATATGGCAATGCGTATCGTAAATGATGCTATTATTGATTTTTAAGCTTCCTCAAGGGGAATGAACAAATGGTGGCTGCTTGGCAAAAGTTGTTTCTGTCAGATGACTGTATATGTGTGTATGTGTGTGCGTGGGGGGGTGTTTTGCCGACATATTCCCTTGAATGCTGTGAAAAAGAGTTTGACAGAGTTGTTTGCGGCCTTAATTACATCTGAGGGAAATTGACATCTTGTGGATGTGTTAATGAGCCCATAGGGACATGGCCCACTTTGCTATGCCTTTACTAAGCTCTAAAAGTACTGCTTGTGTTATATTCTACCTTTCTTTTTAAAACGAACCCCAGAAAGTAAGACATGAACACCTTAATATGGGTTAACTATTCTTAACTATTAAAATACATTGATAAAATTACACAAAACCAATTTAATTATTATAGAAATCCACACCTATAGTTGGGCTATTTGTCATTTTGTCATCACTAATTTTTTAGTCATTCAGTTCACATTGTATATAAGACAATGATTGTATTTGAGGAAAAACTGTTGTTTTTACCAGCAGATGTGGGCCAAAATAAATGCACCAATTAATGTACTTTCAATGTTGTTTTCATTTGATAGGTATCAAAGAAGCTGAAAAACTTCAAAGTTCTTTTAGAGCGATAAACTGGGAAGCTAAACAAAGCTTCCTTTAATTGATTTTAACTGGTAGTCATGTGGATCCTCGTGCTAGCAACCTCTGCTAATATGCTTAGCAAGACCAAGGAGTACAGGTCATGGGGAAATGTAGAAAAGTAGGTAGGACTCATAGATTTGTGATATGAATGGAAATTTGTGACACGAATGGTAAGTCTGCACTGCGATGTTCGTAAATTCTGACAGAATTCATTGTTTTCCTGTGGTGAAACAGTAAATGAAAAATATTATTTTAACATTTAGTTGACTACTGTCTGAATGAGACCACACAAACCAATTTAGGCATCTTAGCTGACTCTCCTATATCTAAAGCTTCTTGGATATAGGCCTTTGCCCTGCTTTGAGTACATCTTTATGCACAGTACAATACAGCTGTTAGGTTTTCTAGAAACCTTTAACAAGTGACAACACTGGCCTTGTAAAATTTTTGTTTGTATGTATGTGACACTACTGCACTGAGTGCGGCTTAGTGTGTTGTGGTGCAGCAGCAGAGATAATAGCTTGCTTAAATAGAATTTCTCCCTAAAACTTACAGTAAGTGCAGCCCACAAAAAATGTTTGTGGTATATACAAATTTCAAGAAAACAGTGTAGTTCTTTTCAAAGTGTACTGTCTTTTTCTGTTACGACGGGGCCAACTGTGGTTATACACAAACCATTCATTTTGCCTAATTCTCTCTACAACCATCTGATTCAGTGATTTTTGTTAACTTGACTACATTCATTTGTTGATAGCCAATATGGCTGTCATTGTGTTTTCATATTCAGGAATGACTTACATTGGCAAGGACTGAAAACCTGGAAAACAGGTATGTATTAGCAAACCAGTCCTCAACAGCAAAGGGCTCCAATGCAAACACTTCACATCACAAACCAAAGCTAAGCAGAAGTGATGAGTAAATGGAAGGGTTTTTATTTTAATACAGTGGAAAGCCACAGTGTTTATCATGATCAGCTACTTATGGATAAAAGAGCATGGAATAAAATCACTCCGGTACAAGTGCTTTTGAACTTACAGTAACATTTATCCCCAAACAATGAGCAAAAAATGATAATTACAATGTCAACTGGTCTGCGTGCAATTTTGACCTTTTGAATAATTTTGCACAAAATGGTTACTTGGTTTTGTGCAAATCTTTGAACCAAGCAACTGTGGTTGAGTTTGTGAAATGACTTCTCCACATGGCATAGGGCCAACACAGAAAACTAAAGTAGCATCATATTTCATTGTTGTTGTTCTTGTTATGTAATATTTTATGAATAAGTATGATTCAAACCTGGCCAAGATGTTGCTTAACTTGCTTTTACTGTTGTTTCTGTGTTTTGTATAGCACACAATATTTTTACAATTTACTACCACAAACTTTAAACACAGAATAATCCTTTATAGTAGTGTATTTGACTCACGGTGCAGTAATTTAATTTGTGCAGTACTTTAACATAAAGTGCAGGAAACAGCTTTATAGTGTTTTGAGTTCCATAAATTTCAGTAAATGTTTAGACTGTCAGGTTCATTACTTTATGTCTATGTAATAATATACAAAATGTCAGTTGTATGGTAATCACCATTAGAAAAAAATGGTTTGAATGACCATCTTCTAATAGTGATCATTAGTTTCAGCTAGACAGATCACTATACGTACTGTAGTTTCATCAGTTGAATGTCAAAATGTCATGTCATTCAAGGTTTTAGAAATCCTTTAATTATTTTTCATTTATTTATGTAGTAGTCTATAGACAGGTCTTCTATTTGCTAAAATCATCTTCTGGACAACACTGCAGTAGATTTAGCTCATCATCATATGCTAATCATATTCTGTGTTGCTTTGGTTTATTGAGATTGACCAGACATGACTGAGACATCAGTCTCAGAATTCCTCGACACCAATGCAGCTCCTCAACTGAACAGCAGCTTAATAGATGTTGCATAGCTGTCGAGAAATACAGCAGTACTTGCCACTGTTGAATTTGTCTCTCCACACTTGCACACGCTGTGACCATTTCACACTGACCCAAAGGTTATCTTAGGGTAGGCTTACAGGGAAGCCTTAACGCACTGGCTGTTTGACTGGCTACTGAGTCCACCACTCTGAGCTAGGATCCCCATTACATACAGATTTGATTTTATCAGGCAAATCTGAAAAGCTGCAGCCACAATAACTAGCTGTTCTTTTGATCTGAGTTTTATTAAATTGTTGCAGCCAGTGTGCAAAACTCCATGATGGCAATTGGGGGTCCACCTCCACCAAAATGAAACTGAATTTTTTGCCAATCAGGGGATGTTTGGGGTGACATATATAGTTAGAGGACGAAACAAAATGGAAAGATATTGATTGTGGATGGATGAAACAGAACTAAATATGTATTATGAATGGGGGTTATGAAACTAGTTGATGAGTTGAACATTTTTAAATTAAAGTAAATGCTTGTTTTAACAATTTTGCTCTGCTTTCACCAGAGAGCCTACTAAATTTTGCTGTTAAAGCCTTTGGGGGTCTTGAGTGTCAGGCAAGTGTCCCTCCAGACACCCCCATATTTCAGACCCTGGTTTTGTTACCACTGACACAGCAGTTCCTGCTTTCATGTAAGGAAGCATAATCACGTTTTCTTCAAGGATATTGGTGATTCTATATAGTGTGTGTAATGCTATTTAAAATAATAATGGGTGGTGCTTGTGTTCTGGTAAGGGTTGCTTTTTTTAGATGTTCAAAAAGACTTAAAGAAGTAATCTGTATTTCTTTTTTAGACATGAAATCAGGAACCATGCTATTGTGGACAAAGCTGTTATGCTCTTAGGCTTCTAGTAGGTTAGGATTGAACGTTTTTTTTTCTTTCATATTACCGTCTCTCCACTTGACCATTGTGTGATGAGATTTCAATTTAGTACATTGACTCACAAAAATGCCCACATGCATGCAAATAAAAAGGGACTCGGTGAACAAAAGCTCCCTTAAGAAAATGCAATTGTGTTCAGTAGTATATGACATGTCTGTGAAACATTTAAAGGAAAAAATATTACCATTTGAAACGGTCTCAGCTGTTGACTGCTAATTAGTCGTCCTTGGGAGAACGAGGGTATGTTTTTTTATTGTTGACAATAGGCTCTTTCAATGTATTTCTGTGGCCTTGCTATTTAGGCCTGCTTCCCCGGACTATTCAAGGCAACCAATGGCCTGCTTTTTAGACTATAGGATATTTGGCATTTTCAGTTCGTTCTTTCATAGTCGCTGTCATGTTAACCCTATGTTGGATGTACAAGTGGTAGAGCCTTTTTGCATGGTTTCATTGACTTATTTACTCTTTTAGATATCTAAATGTAAATCTAAATATTAATATATGTCCTAGCATGCATTTATTAGACATAAGACTACATTGTGAAGACCTTAGTTATGTGAAGAAGTCATTCAGCGTACTTTCTAGACAACAACTATCATACGACAGCAACAGTTTAGTTTAACATCTGAATGACTACATGTAGCCTCTTTTGATTCTTAGCATACAAAGGCTAAATTAATTTCTTTAAAAAATTATCCTTGAAGCTGGTCCACATTAGTAACCATTCACCAAAAACTGGATACAATTTACGAAACTGGATTTTGGATTAAAAAATGTTTTATTTGTGTTGGGTTGAAAAGGTTAATGAAGCTCCTATTCCAGGTGGAATTAAGTAATTTCTGTGCCATTGATGTTTCGATTAGTGTGAGCAGCTGCAATGGTCTACACACTGTGATCAATAGAGAGGCAAAATCCTGACACAGCGGAGACCTAAGTGTTAATTAAGGAATGAGGTTTGTTAAAGAAAACATCTCATGACACCCAAGAGTCGTTAACAGCTTGTCAGCGCTAGATGTTTATTGCCATTGAAACCTTATGCCTGTATAGAATGGAATGTGCACAAAGCAGGCCAAGGTGGTCATTGCCAATGTCTGGGTGCTTTGCAAATCAACAACGGCTTAAATATTAGTTTACTTTAAAGAAATGTTAATATGTCTAGATCTTTAGATGTTGATTAAGGGGTTTGCACTTTTCAGGCAATGGTGGTGATCCCATCCAAAGCTTATTAACCCCTTTGAATGCATTCTGGGTGGTCATTAGGTAGACAGTCATAGAAGGCCTAATTTACCTTGAACTTGGAGTTTCGTTGCATCCTTCATCTATTGATCCGATTAAATATATTTATTGTTATTTTTCACGTGGTCAGTAAATAAATAATGTCTGAATATAGTTGAATTAAAATGCAGGTTTAGAAAAATTACACAGTTCTAAGAAACTAATATGTATTTGTTGGTAATGGGTTTTTAAAAATGTTTATTTAAACCATATAACTGAAAACACCAAAGCTTTTTCAATGAATGTTCCATGTCCAATGGAGTTTGCCATATATCATTCTCCTTTATGTATAAAACAACAAAAGCTTCTACTATTCCATTGCGTCCTGTGAGATAGCTGGTGCTACAACTCAGAGCGACACTACAAACATCATCTATGAACTCGTAGAGGAATTTCAAGGTTTTTGGGGTACTTTAATCACAGTAATCAAAGAATCAAGTATCAAAAGTATCGTTAGGTTTCATCCTTCCTCTTTTTGTGTTATCTGCTGATGATGTACATATATATATATATATATATATATATATATATATGTTTCCTTACTCTTGTGTTTGTCTGCTGCTCTTAGCTTAAAGCTTACAACCTTCACCTGCCAGAGATTCATGAATGCTGTGTGGTATTGTATTGAAGCCTGTAATGAAATGTCAATAGGAATTCTTGTTTTTCTGATCAGTAAGACTATATTTAATATTTGTGCCCTGAAGATGAAAAATATTTAAGACATGTGGCGAAGTTTAATATTTTTGCATATAGGTAAATTTTGTCTAAAAGATGCTGAGAGGTAGATAAATGAAGGAAGTGGCTGATCAGCAAGTTGTGTTCGATAGAGGAGGTTTGAGGGGGCTGACTCCCACCGCTCCATTCTAACCTAAACTGTCCGTCTGCCCTATCTCCATACCGTGTATACACATATTTATGCGGGGAAACAGCAGTCTAAGCACAAATTGGAATTTAAAAAGGCTTTAAGGCCGCAGAATCTTCCATTCCTCACATTCCCTTGAATTTCCATGCTATAGAAAGAGCAAGGAGGGAAAAAAAGTCAAATGTTTATCTTGCTTGCGCAAATACTGGCTTTATTTCTCTGTTTATTTGAAATCTTATCATTCTTTTGGACACTCCTTGGCCATTTTTAAAATAACCTCTTATTTGGTTCACATCTCATGGTAAGTGAATTTCTCCTGTGCTCACCTACCAGTTAGTTCATCTGAACTAAATATCTTTCATTTCTTAATCTACACTCACACCTGCTTGGAAGCCAAGTGACTGAATGGGGAGAAAACATTATTTAGAATCTATAATGCTGCATGCATGAATCACTACTTCACCGACATTTTGCGCATCACTCACATAAAATAGTTGCATTGAGTCCATGTCTTATGAATTACTGCTTTGCAAACTCAGCTTCATCAAATGATAATTGTCCAGCACTGTATGTTGTGTACATTACTTTGGAGATTTGTGCATTCCTCTAAATCCTATTCAATCAACACTGTTGATATTTGGATGTTGTATTGTGATTTATTAAAGGTGATTTTTGTGTTCCCAGTGATGAAATACTTTTGATGTTGCACTTGTTATTGGCCAGTTGTGCAATAAGTGTTTTCACTGGTGTTAGAGCAGTACCCATTAAGCAGTAACACTGGTCATCTACATTCTTAAGCTTGGCCAATAGGATAAAACATGCCAATACATAAACATAGGTAATATATGTGCCATTCAGCATTTTTATTCACATTAAATAGAATGCATTGTTCAGCATAATTTCTGAAATTGGGATGGCAGTAGTAGAGGGGGAGGATTTGGGCAAATGTTTTGGACAAATGTTTTGATCATTATTACCCAATTGTTCAAAACTGGAACAGATATGATACTGCAAATGACAGTGAATAACAAACTCTGAATTTGATTTATAGGCTACGGTCACCCCACCTTGTGTTTGCAATTATATCTTAATTAAATCCCATGCTGGGTGAACAAAGATAACTTTATTTGGTTCTCCAAGGCTCTGGTGTAAAATGAGGGGGGTTTGACACAGCAGTTTCTCCTAAGCCTGTGCGGAGCTGGGCCCTTTTCTGAACCCGTTAGAGCACTGAGTGCGTTAACACACTGGCGAGGCCTCTGGGAGATGAAAAGGCATAAATTAAAGCATTCCCTTAAGGAGTAGAGGGGGTGCTGGGCTGGGTAACAGAGGCATTATCAGCAGCGGGCGAGAGGCAAGAGAGCTCAGTTTCATCCCACTTTCCCTTTGTTAATACAAAGCGGGTCACCTCCATAGGAAGGTGAACATAATAAAGAAAGGGAGGGGGCCTCTGTACCTCAGACAATGGCGAATGGGTGATAAACTCTTGCCTCTGTTCCGCCCCTCTATTCATTATTTTAAACTTGTTTTGCTGTTCACACAACGTCTGAAACAGCAGTGGCAGCCTTGGTGGCTGTTTCAGGAGAAACAGATCCATGTATATGTTTGTGGAGAAAGAAAGGGGTGGGGGTAGGGAGGCACACGCACAGAGCATGCACAAACAACACACCCATGCACATGTTCACTTGAGAAATGTTTTAATTATGTACAAAAGAAAGTGCTTAATAAAGGAGGGAATTAAGGCAAACGTTCTGAGCAATCACGGGAATTCGGCCAAAAGGAAATGAGTTGATCGCCGCACACTCCCTCTTTCTCTCCCTGCCGTCTCTCTTTCACTCCCTCCTTCTCTTCCCCCGTGTTCCCCCTGTCTCTCCTCTACACCCCAGCCCCCCCACCAAAAAAAAAAGCCTGCAACTTCAAGCAGTTTTTAATCAGCTAAAAAACATATGTGGCTTTGCAGCTAAGACAGTTTGGCCAGCCACTGATAAATGCCTATCACTAATTTGCATACGGTAAAAGCTACCCTTTAATCAGAACCTCTAATCCCTGACGGTATTAATGATTTTTTTTCTTTTCCTCGTATAGTATCATGTTTGCTAATTCCAAAGTGATCAGCTTCTTGTATGCGTCTCCTTTTTTGTGCTGGCATAATGGTCGAGTTGAGAACTTCTGTTATCCTACTTTGGCACATAATTAGTACTACAAAGGCGGACAAATCGCTGTGAATGGGTCTCACAAAGAGGAGCTATTTTTTTCTTCTCCTTGCCTTTTTTTGCGTAGTCCTTGTTAACTGTTGTGTCACTTTTTGTGAGAAAAAAAGAGGGATTGGTGAAACCACTGGCCTACTGCAGTAGCAATATGTTTTAGAGGGGAGCAAGTGAGAAGGAGAGAGAGAGAGAAAGAGAGGAAGAGAAATATCAAAATTTACCATGTAATTAAAACGTCTATCACGGAGCTCCTGGTTTAGGGGCCGCGTACGTCTTTTTGAAATGGCACTCTAGGCTATAAAACACTCCATTTAATTTGACTGCTAAGCACCTTGCAAAGTGCTTCAATTCCAGCCTCAATTCTGTTTATGTAATATAAATACCCTCCTGCTTTCCTGTTTGGAAAAAAGCTGGAAGGGGGAGGGTCTGCATACTTATTTATTTTTGTGGGTTGGGGTGGGGTTTTGGTGGGGAATCAAGCAAAACAGTTGTCACTTCCATTCTGATTACACAGTGTCACAAGTTGCGTTTTCTTTCAAATCCACAACTTAAGAAAAGAGAGAAAAAATGGGTGAGGGTGGGGTAAAAAGGTTTGGGGGGTTAGTGGTATGTGTAAGCACAAGTCAGAATAAATGGCTGTTAAAAAAAAAGCAGTGTGTCAGCTAGGTATACACTCTGTCTGATTTATACAATTCATTTGGGCCATTACTTTTCATTAAAGATCAAATGAAATGGGTACTTACTTCCTAAGAGGCCTTTGGGGGGCTGAATTGCTGAGAAGAAAGAAGATTAAACTTTACATTCAGCCCCAAATTTAATTCAGAAGTAATCAATCGCATAATGGGCCAGCAACTGTAGCCTGGGTGATTGAAATGAAATTACCATATTTTTAATCTTAATTTTCCACACTGTTTATCTGACACTGTCAATATAAAATACAAACAGATAATGAAATAGCATTATATTGACACTACAATCATCTCTCGAGCAGCCCTCTGTGATTAAACCGCTGGAATGTTTGATTACATTTTGTTGGCTGACATTACAAATGACACGGATGCTTCGCCGAGACTTGCTGCTGGCTGGAAAATGAGTCTATCCATCAAGGGCTCCTGGCAGCTTCTGCCTTCCAGTCGATCGCTACTGCCAACGGTCTGGGCACCCTTCTGTCAAGCCGTTTAGCACGCTAGAGGAGGGGTGGGGGAAAAGAGGGTGGGGGGGTGGAGAGAATGGGTGGTGTTAGAGAAAAGAGTGATTCATGACTCCCTTGCTCTGCTAACGATACAAAGCGAAACAGTTGGAGAGAGAGGGAGAGATAGAGATAGAGAGGATGTGCTAATACTCCAGACTGTATTCCACAGTGCCTATAAAGCTGGCCTCTGATGATGTGAAGGCCCGAAGGGCTACAGCTGGTGAGGAGAAGCTGACTTACTCTTTTGATTTTCCTATATATATAAGATTCTATAGCACACGTTTAGAAATCTATAATATCAATAATAGTCATTGAAGTATTTGGCGCCCACAGCAGCGCTAACTTTGCTCTTAACGCCACAAAGCACAAGGTCAGTACTAGTGGTTTTTTGAAAGGCATGGTTATTCAGAGACACAGACAAAAGCCAGGTGTATCTGTAGTTTTTACAGATCCTAAGCTGTTTACCCTAACCTTTCTGGCTGTGGGAGGTAAATTTGAAATTTTACTTGAACTCGATTTTCTGAAGAAAAAAAACGAACAGAACAAAACATACAAGCAGGTTTACTAACACCTTCGACTTGGGATTTAGATGTTAAATCAGAGCCAATAGCAGTGCAAAGCCCCATTCTCTGCTTTGTCCAACAGTCATGTTGTGCTTGAGATGTTATAGTAATTATAGAAAATGTTTCATTGTATTTATGTATGATAGTTGGCTTCAATTCACACTAGACTTCAAAAACAAACAATGAGCTCCATTAAATCTAAGAACTCTTATCTTGTCAAATTGTCTATTTGTAATTAACAGACTGTAAAATTGTGATATTGTAGAAAACCCTTGTATATCAATTTTAACATATTTTTTTGCACCATATAAAGACAAAGCCCTTTACATTACACTCTTAAAAATAAAAATGTCAGAAAGGGTTATTTGTGATGTGACGCAGAACCACTTTTACTCCTCTATAGACTTTTTATTGGATGTTTATTTAGAGAAACATGTTTTTGTAAATGATGTATACACTGGTTTTAATGGTCCAAATAAATAAAATTATTGTTATATTAATTTACATATAAGGGACATCTTTTTTTCCCTGTTCAATTACCATTTTAAGGATAACAACAAGCAAAATTCATTTTAAATGAGCTGAATTATTGTCTCCCTAAAATGGATCAATCATCTCAGAATCAGAGACTTTATAAGTCTTTATATGTCAACAGGGACCCATAATAAAAATAAACAAAAGTAAATTCCAGCATTGCTGTTGAACTTTACACATAATAAAACAGATTAAGCATTCAGTGTAGAAAAATGTGTTAATGTCATGTTTAAAATGTTATTAGATTTAGAATGCATAAGGGTATTTGATAACTTGTACATCCAACACTGATATATAATTGAGTATTTTAGCATGTGCCACATCATGTGCAGATACACATGTACCCTTCCTGGGACTTCCAAAAAGGAATACTGAACTGGCTCCTCAAATTTTTGTTGGCACAAATGCCTCTCAGGATTAACTGAACTACTCACCTCCTCCAGTCACAAAGCAGGCATAGTAGCCATGAAGTGGCCATGTATAAATGAGCTCAATTCACAAAATCTTAAAGACTTGTATGAAAGTATCCTGAATGAAACTCCCACATTAAATGTCAAGTGAATGTGTCATGTATGATATGTGAGATGTCTTAGAGTAAGTTTAGAGAACCAGTGTTACTTTTTCTCAAATACTCAAGAAATGTATCACAGATATTCCATTATCATATTCATAGCCTTTCTTGGTCTGCTGCGTTCCATCACCTTTTTTACAATTCCAAATGCACTATAGTGAGTGAGGTGAATGAGATTTGAGAATTTGTACAAGAGGTTGACCAAACATGAGGTAAAGTATTGTCCAGAGGATACAAAAGTGCAAGTCTGCCCTTAAGTGGGTCTCTGTTAAAGAGCTCAGTTTAGGCTGAAGGCCAAACGCCACCGTCTGTATGGAATCAGAGGCATCAGCAGGCCTGAAGGTCACGCTGATAAGACCAGGGCTTTCCAACCCAAGAGGTGCTTTGTGCTATGACCTTGTTGAAGGTCAGAACTAAAATGGGCCAGCTGGTTCTCTGCAGCACCGGCATGAACAGAGTTTACTTTGTTCATAATTATATATGGATAGTTGTAGAAATCCAAACATACCAGTTCTGGACTATCAGAAGAACCGTGCTGCAGTCAAATCAATAGGATGGAAAAAACTTTTACTCAACTTGGCCTATTTAAAGTAATATGAACACATCAACTGCTATCTACTGAATTAAGTACCTTGTTTGATTGTAGGTCCATTTCTGAAATCTGAAAGGTTGTGTTGGTCAAGGCTTGCACTGGCAACAAAACCCCAGTTTTATTTCTGTTGTACTAGACAGGACTCTGACAACTTTCCTTTGAAAGGTACACAGATGTGGTATTCCTTTGTCCTGAGCTACAACTATTAACGCTGTGGTCCAAGTAGAGGAATTCTTCAAACCACTGTCTATGACCTGCTAGTTTCAGACATTGGTCAGATTTGGGGACAACTGCTCTGTAGGCTTTTCTGTTGTCCATTCTACATTCAGCATGTGTCTGGCTCCTCTCATGTCAGCTGTGAGGTTTAGTGCGAGCAGTGCAAGACCTGGCCTGACTCACCCGCTTCTGATGTGCTGGACCCAGAGCAGACAAAGTGACAAACACCTCCCTCCAGCCCGCAGGGGGGGGTGGATATTAGGAAACCATGAGAGGCCCGGGGTCTTAAAGGGTAAAATAAATGAAAAATAAGTCGCAAAGTCAGAGCGGCTGGGAGCCTTTTCTTCCAGAGCCTGGCTGCACAATAGGAGAGCCTGATGGGGCGATAAGGGATGCAGCAGCCCAGTAAAAATCCAATTCCTGAAGAGCAGGGAGCCTGGTGGAGACAGAGAAGCATCTTCCCTCCCGGTTTGTGTGGGGAAGATCCTATCATAATCACAGTCACATTGTGTCAGCCCTGAAAACAGATCACAAACCAAAACATATTGACCCGAACCAAAAGCAAGGAACATTTGCAGAGGGGTTCAAAAAAACATTAGAAACGAAACAGGTCTCAAATGAATATGGACTTTTATAACATTTGGTATAGAACAAATTAATCTCCATGTATTCAATTGTGACTTGCATCATTGGTTTCTTCTTACATGTAAGCTTAACTTCGTTTTGAGTCTATTAAATATTTTAGATGAAAACATTTTCAGGCAGACTATATACCATGTCAAGATGTTCACTTTGTCATATCTTCTGTGCAGGCATATTTGTTTGTGGCCTTGCCTATTTCCTAGAACTTATTGCATTCTGAATAAGGCAGGCTGTGTTTTGTGGAAAATTGAAAAGCATTATTTCACCAGTTTTGGTGTCTTTACACAAGCTGGAAAGACATGAGGAAAGTAATCTATTTTTTAGTTGAGTGTATCTGCACCTCACACACCGTGGCCACTGCTTATGCCTGCTGGTGTTGCACAAAGCACAATGCTGCATGTTGTAACTTGGAAAATCAGGCAGAGTCTTGCTTGCTTAGAATCAGGACAGATCTTTGCCATTGCTGAGTTCCTTGCACTGCAAAAGGAAGAGAGAGTACGAGAGAGAGATAGAGATACAGGGGGAGACTGCCACCCTTCTCCTCCTTCCTCGTTGAATCAGGGCGTAACCCTCTTTCGCTTCAAAAAATACAGCCACTCATTCCAATTGAGTTGTTGTTGTTGCAAAGGGCTGCCATTGCTATTGGCTTTCAGCGCGGCCGTGCGGGGTTATCAAAGAATGAAGGAGAAATTGCCTGGGCTCTGCCACGGCCCTGATTGCACTATCGGAGCCGTCAGGGAGGCCCTCCATAAAGGCGGAGGGCACTGGGGAGTGCGAGGTGGCGTCTGGCGCGGCCCTCCTGATAAATCAGAATGGCGTGTGTTTGGCGCGTGTTTGGCAGTGGCCCGGGCAGTGCCAGGCTGCCTTAGTTCAGGGCCCAGGCTCCTGACTCACTGTGCTGTGCCAGTAAAACACACACACACACACACACACACACACACACACACACACACACACACACACACACACACACACATGCACACATCCTATGCGACCCCCCAGACCCCTCGCCTCACCCCTGCTGCCCTCCTGAAGGTTTGTTTTGTTTAGTTTATCCTCTGTCTTTCTGTTTCTTTTCTCTCTCTCTCTCTCTCTCTCTCTCTCTCTCTCTCTTTCTCTCTCATTTTTATTTCCTTCTGTGCTTCCATTGCTTGGTTTCCAGTTCCCTGTAAAGCTGCTTTTTTTCAAACGCGTCCAAATTATTCCGCCTCCCCAAATTGTATTCTGCATATTTTTCAAAACTTAATCTATTAAATTAAGCAGACAGTCTGCTGCATGAATTTGTGCTTTTGGCTGTTTTGTGGAGCCTTTTTGTGTGCTTTTGATCATAATGTTGGCATGTTATTTTGTTGGACCGACTGATATCATATTCTACAGATTGCCAGAGATTTAAAAAATACGTTATTATACTAAAATATGTGTTTTTAAATAAATTATTTTACAGTCTTCCTGTAGGAAACCTTCAATATATATCGATCTTGAATATTTTGTTGATGTTTTTGGTGCTGCCTTGCCTTGGATGCCTTGGACTCTGTGGGTTGAACAGGTGTGGCAGTGTAATTTGGGTTGAAGTATTTATTTGTGTTCAGTCTGTTTATTGTTCCATTATTAAATGTTTAATTAAAAGCATATATTCTAATTAAATATAACTTTAAAATTAAACATTTAACCAGCCAGAGAAGGAAATTATGCCACCTTTAAAATGACCCATAAATTTGAAAACACTTTGACTCGAATTGGATGCCAAAGTTTATTAGTTCCTGTAAAAATGTTGATTTGTAGGCCTCTTGAGCGCTGGGTTGATAAAGCTGGAACAGAATCAACACCAGGCAATGAGTGGCAAACCTCTGCTACCCTCCCTTCCCAAGTCCTGTCACCTCAACAACTCCCCATGCTCTCAGCGCCTAATATACACGTGTACATGCATATGTGAGTAATTCTTCATTTAAATGAAATTAAAAGATCACACCATTCAGGAAGGCACTGGGAGAGGCTCCTTTTTAATGATTCTGCCCATAATCCACCTCAGGTGCTTTGAGCAGACACAGATGCTCTTTAATGCAGACAGGAGATTGCCATAAGTGTTCATTTACACATGGTTAAAGCCATTGAGGCTTGCGCTATAGCATCCCCTTTAGTTAAGTTCAAGCCCTGATTAATTTCTGATTAACACACAAATTTGCCTCACCCATCTAATTCCTCTTGCCATTTTGAGTTTTAAGTGGGATCTGGTTAGTCTTCTGTCAGGACCTCCTCAACTCCTTTAATTAGATTGACATTAAATTTACTGTTACATATCATTAGTGGCCTGTTGACATACATGTTGCTGTGGGATCAGGATCACTTTCAGATTTTACAAAGGTCTTCAGCTATTTAATATACTTAATCTCTAGATATTTTTGAAATATCAAGAGATTAACCAAGGAATGCAGAATTGTCCAGAATATGTACATTAGCCATGGACGTCTTGCTAATTAACATATTAGAGTTTAGTCATTATTATTTTCAGTGTTCACAGTAATCAGTTACATCCGCATATGATGCACAGACCTGAAGTGGATTAAATCCAGACAGATTCATTTTGAGAGTCCTTATTTAGTTCCATTTCTAATGAGGCTATGCTGGTCCTCTTGCTCTTACTAGGAATAATATAGTCTGTATCACTCTTCAGACATTCTGCAAAAAAACACATCTCATTGATTATCAATGTCACAAACAGTTTTGTCTGCACAGTTGTTTATCATCCATTGCCTTTCCCAGTTTTTGAGATTTTTGCAGTGGGCCGTCGTATTTCTGAGTAAATGTCACCTCCAAATACAGCTGGAAAAAAGCTGACAGGCTGGTTATGGTTACAGTACGCACTGGTGGTTTACCCATACAAAAAGGCAATGCTGTGATTCATTGTGGAGGGAGACTTACAGTTAGCCGTGGAACAAATTGCAGCGATATAGTGTAGTCGGCTCTCCCGCGTTGTGGCATGGTTTTTATTCCTACCATCCCGGAGTGTCAAAACATGAAACGGAGGACGTTGGCATCCTCCCAATGAAGGGAAGATTAAATAGATTGTGCTATTGCATGTGAATGGAATTGAGCTCTTTGTCGGGTTTTTTGTGCCCAAAGGTTTCTCTCTAATGATGCCTGATGTAATTCAGCTGAGAGATTGCTACCAAGCTCCACTTAGGCGTCAACTTCAGACCCCCACATTCATCAAAGAGGCTACATTTCTGTTTTATGTTTGAACTGCAAAGAAGGTTTTGTTATAATGGTGTATGACTAACACGTCATGAAGCCGTGGTTGTCATAGCTGTTCCTCTTAAATGGGATAATCTAAGTGTGTGATAATCGTAGTTGACAGCTGCTAACAGAAATGTGCAGCATACTGCGGTCTGTTTGTCTGGGTTATCTCATTTAAGGCCCATATCGAAATGTTACACTGATACATGTCACACACACACACACACACAGACAAACACACACACACACACACACACACACCCACACACACACACACACACACACACAC
>JBBKCR010000101.1:7782531-7794876 GCA_037577295.1 Ladigesia roloffi | reverse complement strand
CTCCCCCTCCCCCCCCCTCCCCCCTCCCCCCCCCCCCCCCCCCCCCTCCCCCCCCCCCCCCCCCCCCCCCCCCCCCCAAATCCTCCATGGGACTCACATTTCAAGGCAAGAGAAAAGTCAGAATACAATAACGTCTTAGATCCAATCGGAACTATATTAAGCTTGCAAGGTGAGGAAAACAATGTGAATAAATAAAGTCATTACCAAGGCTTAGAACAGAGAAGCCTGTTTTTTTCCCTCTCTTTTATCCTGCGGTGACAAAAAAAGAAAGGGAGGGAGTGTGAGAGAGAGAGAGAGAGAGAGAGAGAGAGAATGAAAGAGACAGAGAGAGAGAGAAAGAGAGAGAGAGAGAGGAAGAAGGGAGGAATAACAAAAAAGAGAAAGAAATGCACAGAGGCTTTTCTTCTCTTTAAAATGCTGCATTAGGTCTTTTCCGCCAGTCAGTTTTGATAGTTCAAAGCTGGCAGTTCAATAAATAGCTGGAACCGGCACATCTCTGTTCTTGCAAAAAGAAATCAATGTTAATCCTATTACCGGCAGTTATCACCTAGCCCAGAAACGGTGGCAAGTAAGGAAAAAAAAAAGAAAAAAAACTGAGATGTCAAAGCGGGAAAGGGAAGAGAGAGCGAGCGAGCAAGGGAGTGGGAGAGAGAGAGTGAGAGAGAAAGAGAGAGAGAGTCACCCTTCATTCACTTTCAAACACAGTTTTGATAATTTACTTCTGTAGAGGATGAGGGAGGCAGGCGCAGAATGGAGGAGAGGTAGGGGTGGGGGCACAAGTACTGATGTGTGTGTGTGTATTTGTGTGAGTATGTGTGACTGTAAAGGGGGGTCCAGGCCGACCAATGTATTCGCACATAATGCCAGGATCAGACCTTGCTGCTGTAAGCAAGATGTTTAAGGCACAAAAACGTTGCTTTTTTTCTTTTCCCAGCATTCACTGGGCTTAGCGGTGGCCTTCCCTCCACAGCCCTGACGTCTGACCTGCAACTGGGCTCTTGGGCAGCTGTGGTCTTAGGCTGGCCGAATGGAAAGCAATAGCACTTTTAATAATACACTTTTAGACTGATCTGTAGTGGTGTGTAGCTTGCAGTTTAAGTCATAAGAGATGGGTGAACTATGACTGCTTTGTTTTTGTCCAGAAAAGTTACTTTATACTACAAGGTTTAGTGTGGGGGTCCCGACTTCAATGTACTTCTATTACTACACAATTTGCATAGTAGTTCCACAGTACCATAAGGTAACACATGAATAATTTTAACTAAAAACTCAAGACGTTTAAATGCACAAACATCCAAAAGTGTGCATCCATCATGGTCTGAAATGGATGGACTCAGTCCTAATGGACAGATTTTATTTTTCTTTTTCATCACTGGAAGGTTATACTAAAGGAGCCTCCTTTAATTAGACTTTTCTTTTGGTAACTCAACTTGTGTCTGTAATCAGGATAATGTACAGTGCCCTCTTGAAAATGATTAATAGCGAACAGATTTGAATTGGACTGCATATTGATGAACAAGCCATCTATTAACACAATGTATCTTGAATTGTGCTGACCAGTCATGGCAGAGCACTTCTATACTCTAGCTTCTATTGATTCGCCCTCAGCACGAGCACACAAAGAAAGAGGGAGAGTGAGAGAGAGAAAGAGAGAAGAAGGGGGAAGAAACAAAACACAGACACAGTGGTGTTTAGAAGTGCATTTCTCCGGCGAACAGCGTAGCAGCGTAGATTAGAGCTAATCATTGTCAGCAGGAAGCAGAAGTGGGCCTTCTCGCTGACGGATTAGCCCTGCTGCTGTTGTTGTTCCTATTGTTACTGTCGGGAAAATATAATTACTGCCGAATCTCATCAAAGCCTGCTCAGCCTTCTCAAAGTTGTTGCCCTTTTTTTGCATCCAAAAAGAAGGGTGGGTAGGGTGCTGGGGGGAGAAACAGAAGAACGATATAACCTGAATTTGACTTTATGAAAAACAAAGTGAAATGAAATGAAAGAGTAAAATGCAAACAGCCTCATGCTTTCCTTGTGTGATCTATTTTTGTACTATTGTTTCCCTGTTTTTTCAGTTGAAAAAGAAATCACTTCTGAAAAAAAAAAACAGCCATCTTGCTGACACAAGTTTTCACCTTGACTTGACTGACTGTATATATATTTATTTCCTGAGCCACACAGACGCAGGTGACCCCATTCCATGTTGGCCCATTTGATATTCCTGCAATAAATTAGATGGCAATGGAGGTGCTTTAACATGTAAAATAGCAGTGACATGCTAAATAATGAGCTGTGTTGGAATTACGCAGTGCCGGCTGCAGGACTCTGGGGTATTTCCCAGGCCTAGAAGCGGCCTGTGCAACTCCGAAGGGGGCAAGGGGGCCCGGAGTACGGGGGGTAGGGCGCTGAATATGGAAATGGCATTAATATACCCACGCCCAAAGCTAGATTACAGTGTGTCAACCCCAATGGCCCAGCCACACTGTGTTTGGGTCTGCCAACAAAGTAAAGAGGGGAATTATTTATCGTTGAAATTGCTCTCCTTTTTATTGCTCCCTGGTGGACGTCCAGGCCCATTTTGTTAGTATTATTCTTCCGCTTTGGTTCCATTTATTCTCTTACAGATAAAGTGCCCATCAAGATGGGGTGGGGGAAGGACATGCTTTAAATTGAAGGACTGGCCATGGACAGCAGTGTTGATGCTGCTGTTCGGATCCGTCATCCATCAGTGCTTATGATGTGTGTGTGTGTGTTTTTTTTAACACTATTGTTGACGTGTTTACAGCGTCTGGTTTTAGATGGTCACAAACATGATCGTAACCCAGGTTTATGATCCCGCGGCTTTTTGACCCGCAGGATCAGTTGGGTGATTATGAGCAGCCGCTGTCCTTCAGGTGACAGGCTGCTGTTCTGATTTAATCAACCATCCCATGAAGAGTCTTAAATGAGAATCCAGCTTTGAAAGTTGACCCGAGTGAGGGCTTTTAAAAGGTCTAATGGCCCCGTCCTTTTGGAGTGGAACTAGCCATGAAAAAAAATCTTCAGGTGATGATGTCAAGCAGAATACTTGTTTCAGTGTAATATTTGATTGTAACTTGCAAAACTGCAAATCTGAATATTATATGTATAAATATAGCTGACAAAGATGATGATGATGATGATGATGAAGTAATCTAAAGTTGTGTGGTGATGAAGCCCTAAAACACCAATGCAGAGATTTTATTTACTGCATAGAACATTTTTTTTACTACTGGCTTTAAGATGGAATAGAGACAGAGAGAGATTGGTGATATATGGCTGAAGGATTTGTTTTCCTACTACTGCTTTAAAACACGGCAAAAAAAATCCACTTTGTTCTCCCTTCTCACCTCCTTTGCCATTTTTCCCCTGACATTCACGTCAAACATGGACAGCTGTAGTATAATGGCTGATATGTTTTATGTACACAGAGCAGGATTACATTTTTAATGGCTCCATTGGTACTTGTCCTGGGTCATAAAAAAGTGCAGCAATAATGCGAGAAAAGGTTACTGCGCATGCATCTGTGTTCTCACACTCAGGGAAAATCGTCAAACATTTGGACGGCTGGAGCCCCCCCCGCCCCCTCCTGCCCAAATCCCAATCAATACTATTCTTCCAGATAGGTGATTGCGATTTCCTTGTCTGTCTCAGATGTCTAAAATGAATAAATGTACACATAAAATATCACATAAAAACATTTTTGATAGTTCAAAAAAGGAAATTGAAAAAACAAAAAAAAAAAGCAATCAGGGTGGCCTGCTGGCCTGTAGGTAGTGTCTGGTCTGTTCAGGACCCACTTGAGTTACGGCTGCTGATTGTTAGGCAACATTATGCACACTGTTCGAGCCTAAATAACCCTGTGAGCGCATCATAAACTGTCCCTCCAGCGCATCGGTGGGGCGAGAGGGAGGCACCCCCCTCATAAACAACTCTGTCATTTTAAGTAAGAGCGGGGCTGCTTACCCGGCACCTTTCGCTCGACAAGCCGCACCTAATTTAGCAGCTTTTAAATCTTTTGCCGTCGTTGTCGTGAGAAACGCACGGTTGCAAATGTCTTTTATTGAATGCTGACTCTGTAGTATTACAGGCTTGCAGATATGCCTGGTGTAATATGTCCCCAGCTTTATCTTGTAATGGTAAAAGTGTATTAATTTTAGTGGACTTGTGGAGAGTGTGTATATGTGTGTGAGGGAGTGAAGGGGCTTGGATTGACACTATTTGGGATTGGAGGTGCTTTCCACAGTGCTCAGACGCATTTTTCACGCGAAGACTTGGCGAAAGCTGAACGAGGAAAGGGACTTTTGGATTCCTTTGCAGCTTTAAGCACTGATATATCAAAAGCGATCTGGAGAAAATGCGAATCTTTGTAATAACTGCTCTTCCACAATAAGTGCACCCAAAAGTGAAGCTTTATTAAAAGCCTTCATGAGAGGCCATATTACCTGTAGAAAAGTGGATTTCATGTCAAAAATACTTGTGTCGAATATTTCTGATGGAAAGAAACTGAATTTATTAACGCACACCCTCCAACCACACACACACACACAGACACATACACTTACACACACACACACACAATAATTTACACAATGGGCAAACTTGACTCAAGCTTGGATATCCTACATTACACATCATCAGGAAGTCAAATTTGAATTATATTACCCTGGGAAGGGTTAAAACCATTCTCTCTTAATATGATTTATTTACTGTAGGCACAGTGGAAGGGAAAAAAGTATGTGGATGTTTCTCAAGGCAGACACTTTTTGCACTCCCCCTGTCTTGTTAGCTTTAACACAAGTGCCCTAGCCCTCTCACTCTACTTAAGAGTGTCTAATAAGGTGTGTATGTGTGCCGGCGTGTGTGTGCAGGAACGGTAGCTCTGAGATAAATGTGGAGGAGTCCTGCAGTCGACAGCTTTTCCCCCGGCAGCTGTTGGAGCAGCAGTGTCCGCGTTTTTTGCACGTGTGTGTGCGGCTAGCATCTTGAGAGCGTATAGCCGTCGGCGGTTTTATCACGCCAAGGGCCTGGACCACCGGAGGCTTCTCTGATGGAGGAAAATCACCGGGCACAACAGCCACAATGCCTCCCCTACTCTCATCTCTCTCTTCCCTCTGTCACTGCCTCTTTTTCTTCTCTCTCCTTCTCTCTCTCTCTTTCTCTCTCTGACTCTCTCGCCCACTTCCCACTCTCCTGTCCCCTATGTTTATCAGGTTTTTGGGGGCACTGTATTTTGATGTCAATAAGCAATTTTTCTTGCCTGGTCTCCAGCCTGACCCCTTTAATCCATCAATATATTATTAGAGATAAAGTTTTGTGGACGCCTGCTGCAGTCACAAGATAAATGACATCTCTGAAGTCACGCATTAAAGACTAGATTAAGGCCCTGTGACTGTGTCTTCAGTACTCATCTGCGCGCCTCTGTCCAACCTATCACACTAAGTGACAAGAAAGAAAAATAATGAACTGAGGCAGAAAAAGCAAAGAGATATTCCTTACACACACACACACACGAGCGCGCACACTCACACTGTGCACGTCTGTCTTCAGCTGGGATTAGGGTGCATTAGAGGAGAGCTGAAGAAGAGGGGAGAGATGGAGAGAGAGAGAAAGAATCAGAAAGAGAGGGAGAGGGGGCGCAGCCTCTGTTTGGGCGTTTGCTTGTGTCATGGCCAGAAAAAAAAAACACAGAGATTATGGGGGGTATTTTATTCAACCTTCTGTCAATCATAGATTTAAATAAACCACAGATTTCTAAAAAGAAAAGAAAAGAAAAGATCAAATGAGATTCTTTAAGGCTCATAGATGCATCTTCTCATCTCATCATCTGAATTTATTTATGTATGGAGACATCCAAGAGAGAGAGAGAGAGTAAAAGAGAAAGAGAGAGAGGCTGTTTTGGCAGAAATCAAAGCTGTTGCTTTGAACCTTACACTGGTTTTATAAGACAGAGGCTTTTGATCGTGCTAAATAATCTCCATAGATAATTACCTGAACTGAAAAATGAACTGTTTTGTATTGTTAATGCGCAATTTATGCCCCACTGTCCTGTTCTGTATACCTTTTGACTCAGTAATACCACACATATATCATGCATAATCTGCTAACAATGTCCAAATTTTATGGCTCTGCAATGAGGAAAATGCAGAAACGTATGAACTGAGGCATTTTTGTACGTTGTACAGCATTTACGTGAGAACCACAGAAGCCAATGAGACACTAGCATATGACGATTTCTCTCATAATATCCTAGCTAATACTGTATATAGGGATAAAGATTCAGAACGACCGTACCTTTACACTGGTAACCTCTCAACTGGCCCCGTTAAACCTTATAGTAATAGCAGGGATTACGAAAATGAAATGACAGCATTATGGGACGGACTCCTGACTAGCAGGAAGGATATTAGGAGGCCTATCTGGTCGCACTTGGTGTTAAGTGGGACTGAGTGCTCATTAAGTTTGCTGGGGCTGTAAGTCCATGTCTGGCCGGCCTGGGACTGATACGCCTTGCTCTTCAGGCCACAACGAATCCACAGGAGTTAGGATTTTTTTCTGTTGACTTCGTCCAGGTTTCAAACCCTGTGTTATCGGGTTCTGTCTGTAATTCTGGTGCAGAAGTGACACTATGTTATGGTGTACGCAAAAAAAAGATGGGAATTTGAATTTCCCATTAAGTTCCTGCTTGCCGCATGTGTTCCCATGTGGAACGGAGGAAGCAGAGCCGACACTCAGACACTGGAGGGGGATGTACAGCCCTGGTGTCATGGCCGCTTTGTACTCACGTCACTTGTATATCAACTTCTGTTACGCAGGCTGCCTTCACAAGAAGTACCTTCTATCCCAGGTAGCGCCTGAATCATTTCATGCCAAAATGTTTGTGCAGTTTTTAACTACTTCAGTCGTAAGGGAAATGTATGGAGTCCACACTTCAATCCCTCACTCTTAGAATGATATAACTTGAATATTGGTTTCAAATAGTTACCAAATAATTCACAGTAGGCCCTAGTTACTGATCAATGTGGTTTATGTTTAAGAAGTGAATAACAACAGTGAGGCATATCTTGTTTAACTTTTCTAATTTAAGTGAAAAAACACCCTTGCCATTGAATGGATCTGTAAACGTAATAGCAATCATAACAACAACATAGCAATCATAACAATAATTTTGCAATTTTTTTATGAGGTAATGGAATTTTAGACAGAGACATAATTATAAACAACATATATCATATTACACTAGTTGTTTCTGCACATATTTTCTCAAATGCCTAAATATTTTCCTGTTTGTAAAGACACCATAAAAATCAAAGAGAGTGTCAAAAATTGGAAGCAATTCCTCCAGTTCAAGTCTGTCAACAAGTCTAGTTAACAAAAACAGAACACCAGAGGACTACACAATACTACACATGATCAGGCAGGTCTGCAAGAAGCAGTAAAAAATACACAAGAGCAACAGTACAATAATTTTCAAGACAAAACAACCAAACAAAGTACAGCTAACCAGTAGTAAGAAGTAGGATTTGAAGGGATACAGTATGATAACATTCATTATATTCTAACAGCAGAGTAGTTAAGTGTGTAAAAAATGCATTTGAGGTAGACAATAACTGTGCAGAGAATAAATAGCAGTGACAGGAATGAGAATGTGCATTGTAGAATAAATTTAAAGGGTATTAACATTCGCAGTTGTGACGTTTTTTTATAAGTTTTGTGTGTACATGAAGTGTATTTGGGGAAACTAAGCTGTTCAGTTCAGGATATGTGTGAAGTACAGTTTGTGTGTCAGTTCTGATTGCTAAGTCTGATGGCCTGAGGAGAGAAACTGTTCAATAATCTGACAATGAAGGCTTGGATGCTGCAGAACATTCTGCAAGACATTCTTCCTCTGCCATGAGAGAAAAGTGGGTTTGTGAGGGGTCTATGGGGTCATTCACAATGCATGACTCAGGGGAGAGAGACCCCAATAATCTTTTCAGCTGACCTCTCTATCCTCTGTGGGGTCTTGTGATCTGATGTGGAGCAGTTTCCATGCCAAGACATAATGCAGTTACACAAGATTGTAATTACAATATACATGTTGTATTTAATTATAAGACATTTGCCACTTTGTGAGAATGGGTGGGGAAATGTAATATTAACCGATAATGTCATGCTTCATCTCTCCTCTCTCTCAGCCTACTATTGGGCACAAACTTTCAGCTGGCTTAAAGTTTTGAGATTATTGGGAGACACAGTTCCAGTCCTTTACAGAAATACATGTAAAACCAATATGAATTTCAAATAACATTTAACTTCTGTTAATGTTTTGGTTCTAACTGGATTTTACTCTAAATTTTCAACTAGATAAATTGCTTGGAAATGATGTTTCAAAGGAGTGTTATAAATCGAACAAATGTCAATAAATTTGCCCTGTATGTCTGTATTATTATAATAATCTTATCATATGTGATCATAAACACACTAAAGGAAAAGCCTTCAGAAAATATGGCTTGTGTTCTTGAGTACATTCGGCCGACACTATCATCCAGAGTGACCAACAGTTGAATCGTGTGCAGCCGTAGCAGAATGTAATGTTAGGAAACTTGCCCAAAGGGCTCATATTTTTGTGGCATGGTGTGGGTTCCCTGATGGGAAAATCAAACCCTACTCTGCTGTCTTATGTGCTTGAACAAAGAACCCTCCTCAGTTAGTTTGATATGAATGCACACATGCAGAGCACAACCCAATAAATTAACCTCTCAGCCTTAGTTCTCACTGATGATGGTAAATTAATATAAATTAGATTCAGAATCTAAAAAATGTTTTAGTCTCATTGAAAGAAGCCATTTGTTTCTGATCTTAGCCAAACCTCTCTGCAAGATTTCCTGAGGCCAAAAGGAGCTTCTGAAGAACCATACAATTGTTTGCCTGTTTTTTTAAAGAAAGTTTTTTTTAAAAAAGAACACAAACTGAAGTCAAGAATGAAATCATTTTGTGCTTGGATGGGGGAAGGGTCTGTTTTGCAGAGTAGAAGTAGAAGTAATTTTAAGTCCATTCAGCTCTGGCTGATGGTGACTGAGCAATAGTATATCAACCAGAGAACTAACTCCATCAAAGACAATGAAAAATATTCATTCACTGGATGAAACAAATTGTTCAAGTTTAAATATATTAAGCACAGTTAACATCTTGATTTTGCAGCTCTATAGGTTTTCATCATGTTTTATTTGACGGGTTTGGAGAAATGAAGGCACCCATCCATTTCTTGCTGTATTTCTTAGGAAGTGCGGATTGTGATCCACTTGGATATAATAATGGACATTTATAAGACTCTTGGTTAATTATTTGCAGACATCATCAGTCAATTAATTTAATTAATTTAAGTGAGCGTCTAGTTATTAAATTTTGAAGCTTCAGCCTTTCTGTTAAGTATTGATTGAGATTTCTCTTCACTGAGTGCCAGAGATTTTATTTTTCTAATTATACGCCTGCAATTGAATCCTGTCTTAAATCAGTCCTCAATTGTGGAGTTTCACTGTGGTTATATAGTTTCATAACTATACTTGGATTTTCCATATACTTCAAAATACACATATACACCCAAATACAAAGCATATTTGTAGAATAAAATATGACTTCAAACAAGCATCCAAATAAAAATAAACCAAGCAAATACAGGACTAATTATGGTGCCCAGAGTAAGACTGTGGTCCTGTGTGAATTTTAGTCCCACTTTAATGCTGCCATAGGCTGTTTAGTTGTTACAGCGTTAGCTTAAAGGGAAATAAAGTAGTTCTTGGGAGTTGAATTTGAATTGTATTTATGTTAGATAACATTATTATTCTTTCAATAAATTCACTTTAGAAACACTGATGAATTTAGTAAATTTTTCTTTAAATTTGTCATCAGATTAGCAGTGACAGTGAAAAACTTTGTTCCTCCATTGTTGTAGAATTGTTACTTGGTGACTCTGCTTTTTTTCTGGTCACTCCAGCACTCCAAGGATTAAGTCCCTAATAAAAAGACAAGGGAAAGCATGTATATGGAGCACAAAAACAAGCTGATTAACTACAGCAACAAAATGCAGCAATAAACTACAAAGCAACTGAAAACTGACACCACAATAACCCAAACAGTAGTTTACAAATTCACAAGCCCGGCATTTTTAATGTTGTGATAAACTTTGTTTTATTGCATGAAGTTAAACCATGTAGTGTTGTTTTTATATACATATATATACACTACACGAAATGACAGTAATGGCAATAACTGCTCCATCCTCAACTGAAAGCAATCATTCCAAAATCTGTGTGGGGATTGCCCCACATACTCTTCTTTCTCAAGAAGAGCTATTGCAAGAAGAACAAATATTGCATTGGCTAAAAGTCCACTGGCATGAAGGTTTGCAGAGATTTACTTACAAAATGATCAGGAGATTGCATAAGATATTTTAGCATCTCATGTATAACCCTCTGGGCGTCCTCTGGCCAGTAAAAAAAATAATACATTTCATGCATCAAATTGTAACACTCAGCACCCTCATGGTCATTTTTGGCCAATTGAAACCCATTCAAACTATGTTGTAGTTTTTAGTGCTTTCTACCAGATTATGTCATTTATCCATGTTTGGCAAGGTAAGCAATTTTTTATAATATTCTTAATATCCAGTAGGGGAGAATGATGGCACTCCAATGGAGCAAATGAACGACACAATTTTGACATAGGTGTGACCTCAAGGATGACAGTTTTGCCCATGTGAAATTGCAGCACAAATATGTAAAATTTGCAAGATAGAGTGAAAAAAAATTATCATACCTCAAATGGACAATGACTTTCTTTTGTCAGTCTATTGAGCTTTGAGTTTCCCAGGCAAACCTAGCTTTGATGCACATGCAGAAAGCACCTATAGCTTTGTACTTTTCATAAACAAAATGCAAAACCCAAATATCTACTTTCCAAAAAAAGAGAAATCACAGGGCATCAACAAGAAACTCTGGCACTGTTTGTAAATCTGTACTGGAGTTTATGCAGGTGCAGTCAGGTTGCATGTATTACTTGGTTAATAATGTGTACTTCTTCCATTTAGGTTTTCAAAAGATCTCTCATTTGAAATTCACTTTACTATACATTATACTTTATACACGACATTTTATATACTATGCATTTATGAAAAAAAATCTAATGTATTGTAATGAATCAATTTTATTTCTTGATAAATTCACCTATTTATTATCATTTTGTTTAGCCTATATACTCAGTATAAGGAAGTGTCATAGTTCCAGAGTGTGCAGGTAGGTGATCCTTCATCCTTGTCAGAGTAAATGGTACTCTATCATTTTTCCCCTTAAGCTTTTTCACCTGGCCTCAGCTCTGTGCAGAAAATCCCTCTTTAATGATGGGCTCCAATATTGATAAGACATATGACTCCTCTCCAGATGTGCAGACTCAGGCAGAATGAGCTGCAAATTGTTCTCGCAACATGAAAAGCTCTTCGGTACAGTGATAATCAAGACTGAAGGCCACAAGCTTGCATCACGATATACCTAAAGAAAAGGTCAGCTGAAAGAGGAGAATGGAGAACTGGAGAACTGCTGCTCCTATATATTATGTTTCAATAGAAATTTTAACATCTCTTAATATTCCTACTTTGCGGCCTTGTGTTTTCAAAATAACCAGTTGCATCACAGATTTCACATTTTAAATGTGCACCCTGTTTGTACTTGACTTTCTGGAGAATCTGTGGCTATTTGGACCCATCCATATTTGCACAATGAATAATCTATCTATCATTTGCTCTCTGCAAGCATTTTAGTTTGCACAGAGGCCCTGCATAGCCAACTCCTCTTAATCAAAAGGAGCGTTTTGTGCATTTTCAGCTCTTTTTGCATTTTATAAATGAAAGTGATGACATTTTAATGGGTGGGTGTTTGCCAACACAAGGAGACAATTGCATCTCATTGAGTATTGAGGGGACAGCCCGGAGACACACTGAGTTATTAGTAACCCTGCAGCCCCCTCTCGAACTCTCCATTCCCCATCCTTGTCGCTGCTATAGGTAGGCCCGGGTTTCCTTTCTCTCTTGCTTGTCCCTTGCATGCTTTATGCTGCCAGATGATGAATATGCAATGATCACTTAAAAGCACAGCGATGATAAACTAATGAATCAAGATCAGCATTAATCAAAGTGCATGCCCTTACCAAAAGATGAATGGAGATGCAAAAAGTTCCCTCGCTAATGATGAAGTGCTAACAATCTGGTGGCAGACAAGGCAAGTGCGGGAAATTACATACTAGGGTTTCATGCATCATCTGGGAAGGCGTTAGTATGGAGGGGGGGGGGGGGGGGGGGGGGGG
>JBBKCR010000101.1:7768985-7779190 GCA_037577295.1 Ladigesia roloffi | reverse complement strand
CCACTGTTTTATATCTATATATCTATACACAAACACACACACACACACACACACACATATATATTTGTGTGCTCATGCAGTGGTGTGTGTGAATGTATTTAGGTTGTGTATGTGTGTGTGTGTGTGTGTGTGTGTGTGCAGGAGCAGAAGATGCTGGGGATCATCTCAAATGAAAGCATTTGGGCAGATTTATATGAAATGGTGTTGGGTGTATGTGCAGGGAGAGCTATCATTAACCCCAGGGCTTTCCCTGTCTGCTCTGCGCTCTCATTTCATGCTCCTGATCTGAGGGTGTGAATTAGCCATTGCCTCCAGCAACCCAACTTAGTTACCGGCTGGACAACATGAAAGAAATACACAGAGCTGCATAAAGAATCCTCTCAAAGCCTCCTCCCTCCCTCTCCCTGCTCCTTCCAGCTACTTATTATTCCACCCTCTCCTCCCTCCCCACCCTTAAAACTCCCCCACCCAGGGTTGGGAGACCCGTGTCAGGTCTGTAATGTGAGTGTGTTGGGCTCACCTTGGCCTTGGCTAGGCAGAAGTGGGTGAGAAAGGGGTGATTTACATGACCTTTTTCTCTGAGGCAGGGCTAAAGTGCTAAAGCAGCTATTGTCCCTCTGCTATTGAGCAGCAGAATGAAGATAAATGAACTCTATGACCCCACTTTAACACTATCATGTTTTAGGCCCAACATACAAACCCTTTATAAGCAAGACATGCAGTCACAGTCTGGCCTCTCTCTGGGTCAGCTTGCTCTTTGCAAAACCTATTGCAAATAACTGAACTGATTTTTCCCATTTTTTTTCATCAGGTAAGCATTTTTCAGCGCACAGGAAATGAAGAGAGATGTTTTCAGATCCTGCTTGTGATGGTTTAAAATTTTAAGATTGACCTGTCTTTTGATTAGATCTGGCTGCCTATGATTTATGGTTTGTGTGTAAATAGATGTTTCCACTACAGTTAATAATTTATTACCAAAGTGGACTAGTCAGACACACATACTCACTCTCGCTTTTTCCTCAAACACGTACAAGTTACCCAGTGATAAATGATGAAATAGGAGGCAAGTCTTTTTTTCTCTTGGTTACAGCGTGACTGAGTTCAGTCCCCTTTGCTGAGTGAGTAAGCAGGCCGCTGCTGTGGTGATGGAGACAGTCTCTTAGGCTCTCATGTTATCACGCCTGCTTGATTCTACTCCAGCAACTTCCTTGCTCTGGTCAATAGCCATTACATACCATGTTACCCCACGGCTCAAACCTGCCACCTGCTCCTGCTTATTCTGGAGGACACAGGAGGAAAAATAAATACAACTGATTTGATTTGCTTGTGCTTTCAATTTAAAGGTGTATTTGGCCAGTTAAACTGATGGCATTGCCAAAAAAATCAAATTTACGCATTTTGCTTTTACCCTATACATCAGTCCGTGAAAACATATTTGGTGTCAGAAGTTCATTTCTTTACTTTTTCTCTGCCTCAGGGCTATGCAGCTAATAGAAGCATGGAACCACAAGGTTAACATCATGCAGACTGCAGTCCTCAATTGTTGCACTCTCCCATTGACTTGTTATTATTATTTGAAATACGTATGTGATTTCTGACTCTATATGTCATATTGTTACCTATAAAAGAGTAATAAAAACTGTAGTAACACAGTGTAAGTAAAACAAACAACTGTTACAACTGGTTTGCCATAGAACAGCTTATGTAGATGTACAGCTGTATCAACTTCATTTGTTACTCCAATCATTACATGTAAAAGTATTTGAATATATTTGAGTACTTATAGAAGTAAAAACTGCACAGTTGTCAGAGACACTTTAAATGAAGAGGGGGCCAAAAGTCACATTGCTATAAACAGCAGGAGCCGCCAATGTTAAGTGTGAAGTTGATTTATATTTTGTTCATGTTCCACAGATAATAGCATGTCAAAACGCGTATATTTGTGATTGCGGTAACATGTAACTGAAGGCCAGTATTCATAAGGCTTCTTGACATACACTTTTCATGAAAACTGACATAAACCTGCATACTTTAAAACAGCGTCACAGTTTTTTGCCCTTTAGTAGTTCTGTCTTCACACTTTGTGGTAATACCTGTTAGGATTTGCGTTAGATTTAAGGATGAAATTGGTGTGGTTGTTTTGATTTTTTTTGCCAGCAGAGACAGCGTTTGTATGTGCATGTGTATTCTGTAATAAACCGGGTGAAGTAAGAGGCCTGTCTTCGGATTAGTGAGGAGTATTCAGCTCTCCCTCTATCAGGATCAGCCATCCTTCTCTGTAGCGTCCCCTGACTTTCAGATGTTTGCATCTAATTTGTGTTTTTAATTGCGGAAGTTTGATTAAACCCAGCCCCAAGTGTTAAATGGCATTAGGCAGTGCCATATGTTTGGTGGCACTATGCAGATATCCATTTCCATAATCATTTTTGCCTGTTTGAGGCAGTCATCGCTCTCTTTTTCCTCTGATGCTGCTATGATTGCATCTGCCCTAACTTAACCATTGCCTCGTGAGTTTTTACCAGCGCTCTCTTTCTGTGACCTTTAATCTAAGACTTACAGAATGCTCCCGACTATCATGGTTGTCAGTTTGGAAATTGTAATCTCCTCTGAAAAGTCTTTGCAAGTGGAGCTGGATTACTCCGAGATAATTAATCATATTCAGTTGCATGAAAACAAATTTTGTTTACATGTTTGGGATTACTCGCAATGAAGAAAAACGAGTGAAATTCTGCACGGAGCTCTGTAAGCAAGGTAAGGCGTTTAGCTGCATGTGACGATTGCAGGAGGAAGAAATGTTGGAAGAAAAATAAAGTTCTGAATGCTCGTTGAGGACGCCTTGGGGGCTCAAAACAGACTTTGTATAGAAAACAATGGGAGCGGCCAGGTGAGCTTTCTTTGTGTCATCTGAGAAATATAGAGAATCCTTTATGGGTTTTTGCATTCACTGTGTCTGGACTTTTATAAAGAAACTTCTTTTTTTCTTCTTTGGCCAAATTGAGCTCTGGTTATGTTTTCTCTCTCACTGAAAAGAACACATTCCTCTGAAAGAGAAGATGGAAAGGAAAAAAAAAACATTTCCCTTTTCAATTACCCCCAGCTCCTTCACCTTCCCCATCCTCCCCATGTCTGCTTTCCTCAGAGAAGGAGAGCTGGGGGGTTAGTTTGGATGCCTTTCACTGGCATGGTGGCCCCCCTTCTCTGTCTAATTCTCCTCCTATCGTCCTGGCCGCCACTTTTATGCATGAAACACAGAAGTAGATTGAAAGCATTCAGTGGCTATTCAGGCGCTGAAGAAAAGAGATCCTCAGAGCTTTATTAGATATGAAGATCTACAATAAAAATCAATTTCTGGCCTCTTTATGCAGTTTAAATGACAAAGCTTCCACCCATTCAGCCGGCATTGTGTGGCAGAAAGTAATTTTGCAGCAGTGGGCGAGACAAGAGCCTGGTATACTTTCTGACCTGCGATTGCAGATTCTAATATGATACAGACCTACTGAGATAATGGCAGGCACTTAATATCATCTGTGGAGAGGAAGAAAAAGTTATCTGATATCTTTTGGGGGGTTAAACACTTCCATGGGCAGAATACTAAGCAGGCAGAGACGGTCAGGGTTTTCTTCTGAGCGTGGCCCTCCAACGCTCCAGAAAACAGTGGGAAATGAGACACTGCTGCAAAGTCAAGAGTCATGACCAAGGGAGCAGTGTTGGCCCAGAATCCATAGCACATCAGATAAAATGGCATAAACTAGGGCATTTGCAAGATGAAAACTGTTCTGAGTGACAATGCGATGGGAGATTTAATTTGCTTTGCAATTTATTTTAAGGTATAATCCATTAACAAAGGAAATGAGAAAAGGGGTAACCAATTCTTACACACTCATATCCAGAACTGTAAGTGCTGAATCATTTTTGGTCTCTGGTAATCTTAAAATGTTCCTGGGCAAGAATGCAGATTAGACAGAAGATTGTTTTCAACAGAACACTGTCAGAGACTGATGTAGCCAGCTGATATGCTCTCTTTAAAGAATGGGCATACTCTACAGCTTTCACTCAATTACACTGCACTCAAATACATACACAGATAACACGTATATGCACATTAACAAAGATAGCAATTTCAGCTATTTTGCAAAGATTGACATGCACATCAATCTTTGGCAAATGGGTTGAGCTACATTCTGTTGTAATATAAACTGCAAGGTGTGTCAGCACACTTGTGTTTGAGTAGCTCTATTTTTGTGTCACATTTCATATCTTATAAATGAAAATGTAATGAAAGACTCAATATAATTATTTTTTACCTATCACTAAGTGACCATTTGCTTATTCGTTTAAGAATGATGGTATGTAGTGGAGTCTCTAAGCTGTTGACACCATGTAGGAATGGAGCGCATGTCTGGGTAAAACACATGTGCAGGAGAAGGAACCCCCCCCCCCAAAAGAAGAGCTGGCAGTGCTTATCAGGTGTAAGAGCCTGACTCTGTTAATAGCATAATTTGATAGGGGGAGAGCGGCCTGCTCCATAGTGCCACAGAGGTAATCTGAGCGAGTTTAACACAAAATTAAAGGCAAGACTGGGCTCATGTTAGTTTTAGGCACATCCAGAATAGGGTTTCAGCGGACTGCCAGATAAGCACTTAAGACATGCTGTAAAAGTATATGCTGCCTTTTCTCTCCCTGCTTGTGCAAGATATCGTGCTACAATGGAAATCGTATTATCAGCTGTTAGTGTGAGAACTAGTCTTAGTGAATACTAAACATTTTCCTGCACTCTACTACTTTTTTATCACTTTTCAGACATTGATAGGCTCCATAAGCGAGGCCTGCTGCCATTATTTCATGTTACAATGATGTTGTACTCTTTCACAGAAGGCTTTTATCTATTTCTTCCCAACCCGACTTGTCAAACTGTGCCAACCAAAAGATTTGTCTTGTTTTTTTCTTTTGTTTTTTTTTCTTTTTGGTGTGTTGATAAAGCAGTTGAAGTGCTCTGATGAAATAAGACTTTGTCCGTGTTGGTGTCCCTCTCTGATGGAGATGTGGCGATGAATTGGCGTAGCGAAGCCCCATCTCCAAGGGCAGAGGAATAAATATCAGGTTCTGAATCCTTGCCACGTCAGTGCACGCCTTGCCTGCTACTGAAAAGCGATTGTTTTATTTTAAAGTCTCTACTCCAAGACAAGCTCTTATTTCAAATTAAACTTTCAAGGTCTTGGAGTCATTTATTTGTGTCAAAAGAGGGCTGGGAGGACATTCGAGGTAACGGTGATAAATCCACAGTGGACATAAAAGATGACAATGACTTTTTCACGGCATCTTCTGTGATGGCTTGATGTTGCTTGTTTGCCAAGTGAGGATGGAAAATATTCAAGATTGCCTGATTCCTTTCAAAGGCTTAGAACACTAATCAGGTGCTGCCCAGAGGGGTAGTTTCTGAGTGCCTTGGTTCAGAATGTGCCCTTTTCAGGTACAAATGACACTTCGTCACGCGTCCTTGGAGTAACTCTAGGTCCTGATGCCACCAAATGATGCTGGTTCACAGATAACCAGTTTCTTGGAGTCTTGTGTGTCTTAGAGTCGAGATCAAATATGGACTGACTTTGGCAAAAAAGTCTCCCAACACCCCAGACACCCCAACACAGCACTGACTGGAAACAAAGATGTTATTAGCTAGCTTAGTCACTATCTTCCTTCTGCACTACACCTCCCATGACACCACTCTCTCCAATCAAGGCAGCTTATTTATGCCATTATTTATATATTTATTTATTTATTATTCATTTCTTTTCTCTTCTTTTTCCAAGAAAAACACATCCTAAAAGGATTACGATGTTCAGGAGAAGTAAAATAATTATCAATGCTTCTGCTGCTCTAATTTGCCGTGCATTCTCTTTTTCTTCAATGCAAACCTTATTATTAAGCGGCGTGTTTGAAATTTGAACGGAACACTGGATTTTGTTCAGCAGATAATGTTTGTCTAACAGGCTAATAGCTCAAAAAGAAAGGAGAATGTTCTTTTCAGGGTTCACTCTCCACAGAGAATTAGCTACATGCAAAGGATGAGCACAGTAAAGTCATCTATCGTTTTAGACAAATAGAGCATGAAGAAACCTATGCGATGAAAAGGTGGGGAGGGAGGAAAAAAAGAGGAAACAAAGGCCTGTTTCACAAAAAGGCATTATCGTGATCAATAAAGTACAGAAAGTACCATGTTTGGCTGCAGGAAGCACGTGCAGTTCCTGAAAAAAGCAAATCCCCCTACTTTCAATGTGTTGGACAAAGCAGATAGGATTGCTTTGAGGGGCTATATTCAGGTTCTTTCAGTTTCAACAACGAAGTGGGTAGCACAGCAAATTCATTTAAAGCATTGCCAAGACACGATAGACACACGTACAGACTGGAGGCATCATGGCACTAATCATTTACATAAACATTGTGCCAGACACAAAATGCACCTCATGTCCTATCTTAGACATGTCTGTTTTTATTATTTTAACTCATTGTCTCTGATCTTACACAAGGGATGAAAAGAAACAGCAGCAGCAGACAGCTGAATCATTTTAGGATCATGATTGACATATTTCAAAGATGCAGCAGTGCATTTAATTTTCATAATGATGCTTAGCTCTTTCTGAACTTCGGACTCCACAACTAGTTGCTGTGCAAATGCAAGACAATAGCTTAGAGTTTCCCCACAATATGAGTTTGGTCCAATTAATACGAGCCTGATGTTGAAATCTCATAGTTTCTATGAAATTCTCTGCTTGTGCTCATGCTCCATTTCTCTGCAGTAGAGAAAATTATGCCTTAGTTCTGTACTGAAAAACTTGAGTGAGTGTGCAACCGCTATCATTCCTACCACCACTAGCACCAGACTGACTCTCTCGAGTTTCTCTCTCTCTCTCTCTCTCTCTCTCTCTCGTGCACACTCGCTCCCTTCTCTTTTTCAAAAATAAATCAAAGAGGGTATTAGGCGGCAGGGTTATCCCCGCCACTTTGCTGGAGGCTGCCGTTAATCTGTGCGTTTTGGAGAAACGAGGTTAGTTAAGCATTTTAATGGCCCTAGTCCTGTGGTAATTAGGCCTGGCCTGGAGGGAGCTCTGCTTGAGCCACTTGGGCCCTGAAATGGAGCCAGGGAACTAATGCCCTCGTGCACACACAATGGTCCTGAACTAATTCCCCGAGTAAACATTCTCTTCCCCTTCTTTCCATTGCACTTCCTCCTTAAAGTCCTCAAAGGGCCCGTTCCTTTTTTTTCCCCTCTTTTCCTCTTTTTGCTCTCATGCTTTTTTTCTCCACTGTCCCTCCCTCCCTCCCTCCCTCAGCTGGCATTTTGGAGGGCATTTTTTTTCCTGCACCCAGGTCTTTTCTTCTCTCTCTTTTTCTGCCTTTTATAAGATTATTTGTATTTATATTTCATTTCTCCCTCCACACCTTTTACCTACACCTTGCTCTCTTATTTTCTTTCTTTCTCTTCCTCTGCTCTAACTCTCAGCTGAAATAATGATCATGTAACAGGTAGTGTGTGAGAGACAAAAGCTGCAATCATCTGAACTATGCAGGCTGAGCTGGTTGCATTGTGATCATGCTCTACCATGGCACTTGAAGTGGAGCTTGTGCTTCTTCTTTGAAGAAGAATCAATCCTCCCACCCAACCCGACCTTGTTGCTCTCTCTCCTTTCTTTTCCGCCTTCCCTCTCACTTTCTTTTCTCTCCTCTCCCTCCACATCTAAAGACCCCAGGGCCCTGTCTGCCATTGTTCAGTAATACAAAAAGGAAGACGTCATTCTATAAAGTGCTCTGTATCTGCTTGAACTTGTATTAGTCATACTGGGGTTGATGATAAAACTAATGGCTCTAGTAATTAAAGCACGCACCTGATGAAGAAAAAACAACAAATCTAGGTGTGAAACAGTCTGTGTTGACACAGATGTTGACTAGCATGTTCGGGGTTTTACAACAACCGTTTTTGTTATGGACACTGAACTTATTTTGGGTATCTGCATGTTCTTAAAGCGACTTAAAGGCTATATGTTAGATATTTTTTCTGCAACATGTTAGCAGTATAAAGGCTGATTTCTTTTTGTGTGCATCTAATATGTTTGAGTCCGAATGCAAAAGAGAAGTGTTTGGTTACAGCTGGCAGAGGATCACAAAGGTCTTTAAAGCTCTTATAAACCCCTAAAATCCTATCTATGTGGGCATATGTGTGTAGCTCCGCATGAAGCAAATGCTTGGGCTAAATATTTGAATGTAAGGCACGAACACAACACAATATTTGACAATTTACAGCATTTAGCAGACATTTTTATCTAAAGCATCCTCCATTCCCCAACCCAGTGATGGTCTGCTAAAGATAGGCTTCAAACCCATAACCTCGTGGTCCAGAGGCAAGTATCTTCCCCACTAGGCCACTCCCAGGGACAGCTAAGGGTCAAGTGGAATAATGCTAAAGCTTTCCAATTCATTTTTTGCATATTCAAATTACATGCAATTATGTGTATTGCACAATGCTTGCCTAAGTTCACAGATATACAGATCACTAATTCAGCCTTAATTTAACTTAATCCCTAAATAGGAATATAGGCAGGAGTCCTATGAATGTCCATTTGGGATGACTTATATTTGTCCAGCAGTAAAATTATAAAAACATTGCTCACCTTACTTATGAGATTGGAATGTCAAACCAAACAATTCAGGTTATTTGTTTACCATGAGACATTTTGTTTCCAAACATTTAGGCTTGATCTATAGCTCCCTAATGCACTATAATTATCATAAACACTAAATAGGCCTCACAGCCCAGCTGAGGGTTTGGCTTGGGGAGTTGAGAAATGAGTGATACGGAACACAGTAGAAGTCATTTTTCCTAAATGTGACTTTTTAAATTAGATTTTTTAATTTTCACAGAATTTGACAATAGCCCAATTGGATAGTACTTTGATGAATTTGCCTATTCTCTGTGTACTTTACCACTCTCGAGTTGGTTACCATGCCTGTGAAAAGGTTGGTTAAGCTTTAATCCTGTCACACTAATAGCTTTTAAATGATTTAAAACTAGTAGTAAACCTCTGTTGAGACCACAGAACAGGAGCACAGGACAATTTCTGAGACACTCCTTTGAATGGCGTTTTGGCCTCAAGGTGTGAGGACACTGAGCAGGGTCAGCTTTCTCTCTTGGCTTATTTGGACAGGATTCTTTCTCGGTGTCATCTTCATCGCTCTTTTCTCTCTGCACCAAATGTTGCCCTGGGCCAAACTGTCTGCAGCTATGTGAGTGTATGAGCTCAATATAAGTGTGTAACCTAGGTGTAGTTGTTTGCACATATGTAAGAGTACAGATGCATGAAAACTGATATTTGCACATCAACTTGTGTTTAGCTCGGAAACTCCAGCACTTACCATTCTGTTTTGCATGGAGGATTGCCTCATGCTGCCATAAAAAACACAAATTGTTATTTTTTAATCACCAGTGCACAGTCTGATGCTAACGAAATCCTCCCCATTTGTGCTTTAATTTTCTGCTATTTGTCACTAGTGTATCATTAAGAGATATTAATGGTGAATGTCAAGCATCACTGATGTTCTCATCCTCGGAACTCATTCACTCTGTTTAAAAAAGCACTTCTGATCGCCAGAGATACTGCATGAGATCCTCAAAGTCTATAAATCATTCATGAATAAGTTGCACATAAAACATTCCCCTGTTACTTGGGTCTGTGCTTGTTGACTATTGCTGTGGAAGTTGTCTATTTGCATCCATTGCACTCTGTCTGTGTATCTCTTTTTCGTTCTCCTTCTATTTCCCTCTCTTTTGCTCTTACTTTATTTCACTCTCTCTAGCTATTTCTTTCCTTTTCTTCATTCTCTTTGTCTTTGGTGTGTATTTATTGTGTGTTTGTGTATGTGTATGTGTGCCTGAGAGAGTGTATAAAGAGGGTGTACAGGCGGGAGTTGATGGTGTTGAAAATAGAGAGAATGTAAGAGGAGCAGTGCTTGGATAACAGCCAGAAGCGTTTTTGTGTCAGTGGGTGATGTGTGGTATCTCATTGCCTGTGTATATGTGTCTGTATGTGTGTGTGTCTGTATATGTGTGTGTTTGTGTGTGTCTGTGTGTGTGTAGGGGGGGGGCGTGTTTGTGTGTGTGTGTGGGGGTGTGTGTGCCATAAATTGTGTGTTTTTGTAGAAGTCCATGTTCATAG
>JBBKCR010000101.1:7735354-7768535 GCA_037577295.1 Ladigesia roloffi | reverse complement strand
GTGTGTGTGTGTGTGTGTGTGTGTGTGTGTGTGTGTGTGTAAGTGTGTTGGGTGTTGGATGAGGCTGGGAGGCGGAGGTGCAATTGATGGATAAGGTTAGCTGAGCTATCAGACAGGAACATCACAATCAAGCCGTCAGCTCAGTGCCCCCTCTCCCTCACTCTTTCCCTCTCTTTGATAAACAGAGGAATAGGATTACAATTTGGACAGGTCCTGGGGCATCAAGGGAGGGCCGGCCAGTCTTTCACCCAGAAAAAAAAACCTCCCCACCCACCTTCTGGCCAGCCAGTCACCCTAATGCAACCTCAGCTTGTTGTAAGAGAGAGGGAATAAGATAGAAAGAGATTTTTGCTTGAATATAATGTTATTCATTAGTAGCATTACATAGGAAGTAGAATAACCATTTGACTTTTAACCTTATGTTAGGGCAAAAATCAGGTGACAATTATAATCTGCACTTTTTCCCCTCCCACCAAATATTATTAATCTGCCAGGATCTGTGGTCCCTGCAGACATAAACAACCATGAATATGCTTCAAATTTTCTCCATACTATTGTACATTTTTAATTGATTAACATTATATCAAACTGTTTCTGTTGAAAATGACTTAACAAAGCAGTTAGGACTGAGGCAAGTTTGTGAAGATTTAGGTACTTGGTAATGTATAAGCTTTCATAAGTTGTTAGCAACAATAGGCTACTGCAAAATTATAGAGGAAACGTAAGATCCAAACACGTCCTCCCTGACTACATTCATGGTCATTAACGGTAAAAATAATAAGGGAAATGAACTTGTGCACATTCCACAAAAGTAGAGTTATGAAGTGTTAGAGGGCAGATGTATGATAAGGAATTTTGTTAAGATGAGGTAGGTAAAGAGCACGATAGAATAATTTAAAATATTGAGCACTTTTGGGATCCGTTTTTAATTAAGACCCTAGCAATTAACTCTGCAAAAGAGACCTTGAACTTCATGGCAGAGTTGCGTCTCAGATGAGAGATAATTGAATAAATGCTGTTTACCCCTTCTGAGAATACGTATTTTGCAGAAGTAGTAATGATTAATAATTTGGTGTCGACACAAAAGCGCCTGTGTACACACAGCACAAAAGCAATGCTGTTCTCCCTCTGGTCCTGTGGCTGGCCCACGCCAGAGATTTTCGAAAATAATGTTGGGAGAGCAGTGGGGCCGGCAGGCCAATTAAGACACATTAATTATGAAGGGGGGGTGTCAGAATGACTCTGCCTAATGCCCTGGTGCATTTCTGCTTTATCTCATTATCTACTGTAAAGAGAAAACCCTCTCTGTGACCTAGAGAAAGAGAGAAACTAAGAAAGAAAGGATGATTATATTCAGTTGGTATTTCGGTGAATGCTTGACTGGGCAGCAATTACTGCTTGACTGTACCTGCTCTATTTGAAAGGCAGCAGTATGACCCGTTTTCCTCACTCCTCTCATTTACATGTGCGTATTCCCTCTCTCCTTCCCTACCGCCTACCTGTTCTTTTTCTGTTGAGAATCGCCTCTGGAAACTTCCATTTTCACTCTACTGTTTCACTGCCCCTGAGTGGGACCTGCTGTCTGTTTCTGGCTCGCTTATTCTCCATCCCTGCCTCTCACGCTCTGTCTTACCCTCGTCGCCACAAGTCAAATGATAAGAGTGAGCCTGGGTACTGACCTGTTGTACAGAAAAGATGAGGAAATAGTCACAGTGATTGCTGTCAGTGTCTGATTTATGGCTTAAAAAATGGTTTTGTCACAGCACGATAAAAGCATAAAAGAATGTGGCATCTCATTTGGTTCCCTTTGTCTTTTTTCGAGAGCGCACACCTTTGTTGATGAAGTACAGTTATGTGGAAAAAGACCATGAAGACTATTATCTTCCATTGTGTTTTTACAGTAGAGTGGAAGCCAAATTGTGAAGAAGTGTTTGATTAAGGCTTTAATTTGGCCTCTAATTTGCCTTCAGTACAGTACGTAATTAATGCCTTTTCTGTTAACCCCTTAAATACTGTTATCCTCTCTGTGTTTTCAATTAGCATTTAATTATCACTAAATTATTCGATTTTAGGTCATCGCTGGTATGTTGTATCTCTGTACTTGAAGACTTCGCTCTAGGAACATAGTGCTCACACTGTGGTGCAGTTTTAACACACTCCCTTCATTTCAATACAACATTACATATATATATATATATATATATATATATATATACATGGACGTGGACATGACCCATTTGAAAAAACATGAACATTTTGGACATATTTTGAAAACCTTTGTGAATAGAGTGTGTGCTGTAACTGGTGTCTTTATTCTTCTGTCATCTCCCTCCTCCTTTTCTACACTCACCAACTGGGCCAACTTGGGGCCAGTTGGGGCTCTGGAGCCCTGAGACCTGGAGAGGAAACAGTGTTGGCTGTGCCCTGCCAAAGTAAGACAAGCCATGGCAAATGTCTTCTGCAGAAGGAGAGTTTGGCCCAATTGGATGGCATCCCCTGTATGTAATTCCCTGTGTGTTTGGCACTACCAGGGCTGGACTCAATCAGGTGTGGGAGGGCCTGGAGGATGACTGGCTCATTATAATGCCAAAGTACTGAGGGAATTCCTCTACGAAGGCAGGGTGGGTGGGGTGAAAGAGAGAATGAGAGAGAGAGGAATAAGAGGAATGGGGGGTTAGGCTTTGCTTTCTTTGATGTGGGCATTCCCTCTTGGATGTTGGTACGGAAATAGATGGCAGTAGATCAGTATAGCCATTCATCATATCTGCTCAGCTGGCACAATCCTCCTTCACCTCTGCCACCACAGATTCAAAGACAGACACTCAATCAGCTCTTGCATTACATTTAGCTACCTAAGAAACAGACATAACAGGAGGTGATTCAAAATCACAGACAAACACACATTAAGATTCATATGTTAAGATGAATATACTTTAAACATTTCACTCATAACTAAAAATAAGAAACAAAAACTAAATTCCAGACTCACTCCACTAATTGTATTTGTATTCTCACTTTTTTGGCAATTTTTTGTCAAAGAAATTGGTGCCTTTAAACACGCTTTTCTTTCAGACCGTTCATCTAGGAGTAAAATTTGTAAATCAAATATTGGGTTCAGGACACTACACAGTGATGAAATTTCTTGATATAAACAAACTTAATGACATTTAGGAATAAAGGAAACGATGCCATTCATGTGCCATGTGCTTTATGCCCAGGGGCTGAGAAATGAGAAAGGCCAAAAATCCCTCACAATCATCCTCTCACCACATCACTCCTGGCTGGATCTCCTTTCCCAGACAGACACAGCCAGCACGTCAGACAGAGAAAGGCCTCAGCAGCCAGCTTTCTGTTTAACAAGAGACCTTTGGCTGCTTTTCCTAAGAGTGACTGGACTGGAATTGTGGCTCTGCCATGAAGAGCTATGACATTTGCCTGCGTTGTTGTTTTTAATGGCTGGGGTTGAGGAGTGGTTACAGGGCCTTTTTTCAGCAGGCCGCATGCTCTTCAGATAAGCTGACGTGCATGCTTTAGGAGCACCCCTCACACAGGCGGATAAGACAAGGGCTAGAGATACGCTGAGCACAGCCGAGCTGGCTGGGGGTGATATATTGTTAGGTGAGCATTGGGAGATTAGCGCACGTAGAGGCCCGCTGCCATTTGCGTTTTTATCTCGCCACAAAACTCGGCATCCACTCAGCTTTGTCTGACAGTGGCAAACACATGGAATGGGGAAGACACATCTTGAGAGTCTGTGTGTGGGTTTGTGTGTGTGTGTGTGTGTGTGTGCGTGTTTTACTTTTGGAACTGTCTATATAATTGCAAGTATGTCAAGTAAGGCAAGTATAAGTTTCCAGCAATGCCTAGTGGAGTCAAGAGAGGTTCCACAACAGGTATCAGGGAAATAAGGGGGGGGTGAGAGGAAGAGGCAGCAAGAGGACAGTTCAAAAAGAGCAGAGAAGAAAGGGAGAAACATGGAAATAAAAAAGATAAACAGTTTGACCTTCTGATTCCTCCAATTTCCGCTGTCCGTCGCTCCTCCTTGCCCCTCTCTTCTCCTGTGTTGCCCCTTATCCCTGTGTGGGTCCAATCCTTTTTGGAGGGACAAATAGTGTTGCTATGCTTTAATAGCCCCAGTCCCAAACAGCCGGCCAGGAGAAATAAAAGGAACTTTCTCCATTTATCTCTGGGAGAAAGGAGTTCCTATTAGGGTCCCCATAGCCACAGGGTCTTTCCCTCCCAGCCTGCTCAGCTTTGGAGATTGCCTGCTTGCTTTAAGATGCTATTGAGTGCTCACCAGGACAATTACACGGTAAGACACCCCCCCCACCCCCCCATACACACACACATACACCATCCTCCTGAAATGACCCCCCCACCCAACCTTGTATTCCTGTAGCTCCACAGCAGAGTTGCAGTAGATGCCAGTGATGATAATGCTGAATGTGTGTGTGTGTGTGTGTGTGTGTGTGTGTGTGCGTGTGTGTGTTAGTAAATGCATGTGTGTGTGAGTGTGTGTGTGTGTAAGTCAGGGAGGGAAGGAGGGAGGGAGGTACAACAGTGTGGGGGCAAAGTGATAATGGTGCATTGAATGGTTTGGAATAAAGTATCATGGCAAAGCGCCTGGAGTCAGACACCCAGGGTAGTAATGCAAATGGTTTTCACCCCACCTCTTCGTCTGGCATAATGATAGCCCTCCAAACAGTATGTATGATGAAACAGAGCGAGGGAGATATATAAATAAAAATAGCACACCTTCACTGAAAATGACTTTATGTTGCCTCTGGGGATCTTCAGACACACCTTTGTACTTTCCCTGTAGGCTCTCTCTATTCCTCCGTCTCTCTCTCTGTAGGACTTTTTTTTCATTTGATAAGGCACAAAGTAGATATTTCTGTGAGTAGCATTGCAGCCTGGTGAAAAGAGAGAGTAGTGTGGTTTAAACAGGCCTAACCTCACGCATGCCATGTCAATCTCATTTCAGCTGGTTCAATAGATCAAGATGCTTATTTCTACGCAAAGAAAGAGAGAAATGAATAAAACGAGGACTTTCACACACTGATCTTGGATTGCCTCAAAATCTTTGGTGTGAAGGTAGAGGAAGCGGTTTCAGGAACTCCACTGATGTATTTACTTAAATTTATCTGCTTTTTGCTTATGCTAAACACACACTGTACTGTGTCCCAGTCCCTTTGGGGGAAATGCTGACAAAATGCCATATCCCTCCTCATTACCAATGATGAACACTGTTCCTGCTGAAAAGGTATTTCCATATTACAGCACAATTGTTTAGTATAGTAATCAAAATAATCAAAAATCAGGCATTCTGGGCCTTAATGTTTTAAAATGTCATTTCTATAGGATGTGGCAATGCTATTTCTGAAAGTTATTTATGAGTTTCAATTTTAACTTATCAGTTCAAATGGATTGACAGTGATTCTTTAATCAGTTCCATAATCAGTAAACTATGTTCTTCCAGTTAGTGGAGCATTTGTGTGTTTGGTATACCTTAATGCTTGTAGAGTCTAAATATAGACCAGTAGAAATATATTTTATTTGAAACAAGTGGCATGCCAAAAGATTACAATAAGCACCCGCACAGTCTGAAGTTTTCTCCTGCTACTTTAAACAGCCAAGGTAGCCACATTCACTTGGACTAAAATGGTCACCTCTTTTCTTTTTACAGTGCCTTTGTAATAGGCTTCCCAGTATCCTAATATCTTCACAAAGTTTCCTAAGGGTGCCTTTTAGCTGGGCGGCACTAAGTGCTCTTTGCTGCCTGTGATAGGCCAGTGTGCTGAGCAGGTTTTGGTGATAGCAGCTCTCTGGTGGCATGGCTTCTCTCCCAGGTCTCTCTCTGGCAGAAAGCGAAAGAAAGGGAATAAAAAAGGGGCTGGGAGAGAAAGGAAAAGAGGCAGGAGGGAATTGACACAGAGCTTGGCTACATGCCAGAGCTGGCCTCCTCGCGTCTAATGTACGAGCAGGGATTTATTTAAACAGGGAGAAGAGAGGACAGCTTCACAGCGCCAGATTAATTCCGCTTTTTTATTCAGGAAATAAAAGAGACTTTGAATTATTAAGAGATAGCGGGATTAGGAGCCTCTCTTTCCAACCCCAATCTACACTCCTTTTAATTTCCACTTCATTAGAATTCTTTTTGAAGTATTTTAGTGTGGACAAAGGGAGAGAAAGAGAGAGAAAGCAGAAAATATTAAATATCAGTTAAACTGTATTAGACATAAGCCCAAGCACCCATTCTCTCTCTCCCTCCCTCTCCCTCTCTCTTTCTCTCTCTCTTTCTCTTTCTCTTTCTCTCTCTACCCTCTCTCTGTCTCTCTCTCTTTTTCTGTCTCTCTTTTTTTGCTTCCTCTCCTTCTTTCTTTCACAGTCATATTGATCCTACCCTCTTGCTTCTCAATTATCAACTCTTATTGTAGGTTCAGCCAAGTGCAGAAAGGCAGATTTTGAAATGAGACGCCTTCTATCTGTCTATTCATCCGCAGGGCTCGAGGGCCTATGGAAGGGATCCTCCTCGTGTTCTGCTCACATTCTCTCCCTGCCGCTTAAACCATTTCAGATCCATCAGGCAGACCCAGGCTACGCTGGGGCTGCAGGGTCAAAACAGTTCATGAAATACCCCCCCAGTGTCAAAGGTCAGGAGAGGTGAGGCTCTCTGGCAGTGATGTTTCTAATTGAGCATCAGTGTTGCTTTTCTTATCATAACAGAAAGTAATTGTTGGTTGGGGAAGGGGGGCTGGTTGTTGGGGCTGTTGTGTGACACATCGTGGCAGCATCTTTTGAAAGATGGCTGTTGGTGCTCAGACAGTTTGATGGCAACCGCATATAATTTTTTTTCTTCCATTTCCTTTCCCTTCACTCCCTGCTCATTCTTCTAAGCGGTTTTAGAATTGTTATTTTTCTTCACATGATTGGTGATACCAGTGGCGTGGGCTGTGTGCCCTCTCCAACTCCCAGCAGCGGCTGAAATGTGATTGTGGTTTGGGGATTCTCTCTCTCTGTCAGGCGACCGCTTCCTAATCTCTGCCAGTGCTTTGTGTGGGGGGATTACCGCTAAAAGTGTTAGCGCATATTTACAACTTCTCCAGTAAACTCACAACAGCCACTCCTGCTGAAGGGGCCTAGCCGCCACGGCTAAGCCACATTTAGCATATGTAATCAAGCCTGGCTTTTTAAACAAGTGTATCTTAGTGACTATGTGTATGTATTTAGCCTCACTAAAGGGAGAAAAGCTGTTTGACCTGGCAGTTTAAACACTGCAGTGGAGACACTGGATTACCTGTGTAAATAAGTGTGTGTAGGCCTCATAGAACTCTGTGTACACAGAAACTTCTCCATGTTTCTCCTTCTGTCCTTGGTCATCATTGTGAATAAAGTCTTTTGTAAGCGGTTAAGCGGTCAGAGTCTATAATGTGATATGGGAGTGGATTGCTCACTCTTTTAGGATCATAAGCAAACAGCAGTAAAGAGCAGTCAGGCTGTTGGCTCCCGCTGTAGCATCTGCGGCTTATCAGCGCATCAGGACGCCAGTGTGTGATTTAGAGCCTGACGAGGTGGCCCTTGTGTCGGCCCGTTGTTATTGAAATAAAGCTGGGGGCCCTGTCCCCCTTCCGACTCCCCTCGTCTGTTAAGAACAAGTGTATCTTCAGAAACACGCTGGCCTCTTATGATAATGATGCTGTGTGTGTGCGTGTGCAAGTGTGTTTTGGGGTTTCCCTCTGGGGAATTTGGAGTCTGGTCCCATTTTGATGTACATGTTGAAGATTTAGAAGGCTAAGAGGACCAGTGCTAACCAGGCTAAGCAAACTAGCTTTAGGTACCTGAACCTTGTTGACTGATGACTTGTAACTTTGGCCGGAAAGGAGCATAAATAGGTGATTCCTACCATAATCAATGACAAATAAGGCCTGAAAAATAATGTTGGATTTATTCAGCTTTATGTCTGAATATGGTTTATGTACCATTTTATTTTTTAAAGAGGTAGAATAAGAAACATATATCCCCTTCTGTAAACATAAATAAACATTTCTTTGTATTTTGATATCCATGAGCTCTTGACAATAAGTTTTTGAAACAGGCCTTTAGTATTGAAGAAAATCAGGATTTAACACTAGAAGCTGTCCAATTAATTGAATACTTTTACAGTTACAGTTTTTTGAACACATCATAATAACATATGACTAAATTGCCATTTTAATAGTTCATTTAATCTTCATATATGGTTGGATGATTGCACCATATGACATTTTTTTATTGCCTTTAGTCAAATCAGATGAAGGGATGTTCATCACAACTGCCCTTGTAAAGATATAAAATACATTTGATTGTTAGCAAACAATCATTTCCAATAGTTGACGTTCTGAAATTGGGAGAAATGGACAGGCATAAAGACCTGAGCAAATTTGACAAGAGATAGATTGATGGGTTTTAGAGTTTCTGAAACACCAAGGCTTGTTGCAGCTGCCAGGGCACTAGGTGCTTAAAGCTAAATGTATTCATATGGGCATTGAAAGCTGTCCCATCTGGTCTGAACTGACAGAATGCTATTGTGACCAAATTTTTTATGTTTGTTACAGGAAGAAGGTGTCATTCTGTGGAGTATGGGACTGCATAGCAACAGACCAGTCAGAGCATCCATACTAACCTCTCTTCACTGTTGAAAGTGCACATAATAGCTTAATGATCATTACAACCTCAGGCCAATTGGAGAAGGTTAACTGATCAAATTAATTTTTTTTATTTCACGTCGATGGTCGTGTGTGTGTGCACCAACACTATACTGGGCAGGGGGTCATAACATTTTGGCTCAATGTGTATACTCAAGTTCAGGAAGTGTTCTAAAAGAGTAGTTTGCCTTGCAGGTGATGGGGACAGAAAATTTCCATCCCACGTTTTTGCACAAACTATTATGTCAGGTGGTCTTATGGCATTTCTGAGATTTTATTTCAGTCGTCACAAAAATGTTGGCAAAAACTGACAACCATAGCCTGAGCCCTAAATGGGAAGTCATCCAGTATCTGATGTTAACAACAGCCTGCAGATGGCGGGGGATGGGGTGTCTCCTTCCTGACGGGTGAAATCTCAGGTTCCTAATCTGGGGCTGTCTGCACCCCCAAAATAGATTTGTATGCAGAGAAAAAAGTGGTTTTTACCATCAAAATGCGTAAACTAATGTTAACCTGACCTTAATTAAAACATAGTTGTACTTCTTTTAGTAGCTTCACTGGAACTGTCACCCTGGAAGTCCTCCAGAAGATGCTGAGAGGAGCATGCAGTCTATGAGGATGATGAGAGAAAAAGAAGGAGAGAATAAGACAGAGAACAATGCCAAACTCTGTGTTGAAAAGAGAATACCTGATAAACATCATCTATTTAAACAAACCTAATGCTTGACTGCTTGTCGTGCGCTGCATTTCATACATAAAATATGTTCCGTCACTGATATTGGCGCTTATCGGTGGCGGGAGAGGCAGAGGCGGGCTGTGGGAGGCTGGGTGGGGAGCGCTGGGCTGTTTGTGCACGATGATTGAGGCCCCAGAGCTGGAGATGCACCACTGATAACATCAGTCTGTCTGTCTGTCAGGCAAGCAGGCAGGTGGTGCGTGTGTGCATGTGTGTGTATGTGTGTGTATGCATTTAGGTAAGGAAAGAGGATAGAGACATGGATGGAGACAGAGCAGAGAGAGGATTTGAAAAAGAGAAACGGAGGTTCAACTACAGTTGGACAGCCAGCTGAAGTGAATATGGGTAGCCATAAGGTTCAAAAGGTGGTGTGAGTCCCCTGAGAGAGGGGAAACTCCCTTCCTCGTCCTGCCCTGCCTTCAAGCCTGATCATAGGGACTGAAGACCTCCTCCCACAGGAATGGCCTTACAATACAAACCATTAAAAGGTGACTCTGTCATCAGACTCGTCAAGCTCAGACTGCAGAATAGGGGGTGGGGTTGTGTTTGCTGGAGTGAGTAGGCTGTGGCTGTGGCCTTTTTTATTTTTTTATGTAGACGAAAGAACTTTCACTAGGTGGCTAATGTATGAAATCCACATGGCACCTCACATACATTCTTGGTGTGAATTTATTATCCTACCCTTTCTGTTGCTTAGAGACACTTAATGTGACTTATAGCTCTTCTGGGTGTACCTGTATCACAATCAATGCAAGTAAAATAAACTTTACTTGACCCCTGCTTCTTTATGATCGATCTGCAGTGATTTCAATTTAACCATTTAACTGTTTGAATAGCAGTGCATAGGCTAGAACATAGAAATGTTTGAAACAAGTGCTTAATGGGCTATATAACTGATTTAAATCAAAGCATGTTGAAAAGGCGAATTTAATAATCAGGACATACTGATAAAGCCGGTGCAGGTGCAAGGATGCATGATTTATTAGTTAATGTGTATTATTGTGACATGGAATGTGGAGTTTCAATTCAGGGGTCATTATTCCAGGGGTGACACTGGATCAAAATTATTCCAGGGGTGGGACTGGGAGGAAGCTAACAGCCTAAAATGAAAAAAAAAAGAATTAAATGAATAAGAGATGCACTGGCCACATTCATTTATGGATGTGAAACTTTTATGCATGAAGAAGGTGATGAATATTACACCTGCAGTTCACAGAATGTTGTATGGAAATCAGAAACTCAGGAATTACAGTTAACATGACCATGTTCTCATCTAGAGCTAGCAGTGGATGCTCAAAATGATATATGCATGAACAACAAAACAAGTGGTGCAACAGTGTATTGAAATATGGAAATTCCTCTTTCAAAGAGATTAACAACCTAGCAGCTGTCCTGAATAATTTGTTGCTTTAATGATAACACAGCAAACATAATGGCTAATGTTGGGCCAACAAAAATGTTCTTTGTTACTCAGTCCCTTAGATTTACCCCAAAAACTTCCCCACCCATGTATTGCCAATGTGAATAAATCCCAGTATACTGCAATGTGTTGCAATGTGGCTTAAACATTGCATGATTCCTAAGGTGTCATGCCCATGAAGATGAAACATAGTGCACACATAGGGAAGTCATGCGTCGGGCAGGGAAGGCTAGCTATAAAGGTCTAGTACAATAGAGCTGGGTGTTGAAGAATAGAGGAGGTGCAGATGTCTGTGACCTGCGCTCTCTCAGCCTTTCTTCATTCTCAGCTTGGCCTATTCAGAGTTCCTATCTTCATTATGGATGTGACCATGGCACTGTAGTCCAGCAGCTGATGAATGGTCTGGCTGAGGGGTTATAATACACATGGACAGTGAAGGCCAAGGCTCAGGGAGCCACAGGGATGACCTGCAGTTGTTTGAAGTGTTTCAGGCAGTCAGATATAACCTCAATGTAGCCTTGAGTCCCCTGCACAGAAGAGAGTAGGCAGTTTGTGTGTGTGTGTTCATCTATGTGTTCATGCATAGTGCAGCAAAATGGGTTTTCATTCTTACATTCATTTATTCATTCATTACTGCATTAATGCATCTGCCCTTCATGCCACGGGTTGTTAAGCATATTTATGAAATATTTTACCTGACATATTTTGGAATGACGCATTTTAAAACAAGAAATAAACAGGTCTACAAGAATGAAAGTTCCATCCTTGTAACCATCTCTATATTCATGTAAAAAAGGGGAAATTAATAGGCAAATTACAATGAAAGCAGTACATATATTGTAAACCCCAAATGTGCCCCCAGATGTGCTCCCAAAACACTTTAATTTCAGATCAATTTAATAACATTACCTTTAAAAAAAAGATCAACTCGCACCCATACTGTACAGTGTATACTAAACAGCTGCCTCTCGCAGTGCCAGAATGTAAAATACTGATGTTACCCCTATAAAAACTGCACTGTAATTCACGCAAGCATGTTTTCTTGGTATGCGCTGTTGTTTACTTTGGTATACGTAGGGTAAATGCAGTAATAAATGCATTATGAACAAAACAAAGACATGGAAATTCTTGAGATGCTCTATGCTGGAAAGTGTTCTGATTTGTACCGGTATATTATATATGGAAATGTAGTTGAATTTGCCTCGATATTTATTTTACAAAATTAGTAAATAATATTTTTTAAATAATTTAGCACTAAATTGCATTAAAAAATGTATTTATTGTCATTAAAAAAGCAAAAGCAAAGCAGATGATGTTTGTGGTTCCCGCTAATTTACGTGAATTTCTGCAAAAATATTATTAGTTGGGTTCTAATAAAAAATCCACAACTTACTGAATCAGTGAATGCTGTTGGTATTTCTGTGTATAATACTTTTCCTTTTTTCGATGTGTACAAAAGTGTGTTCTTTAAATACATTTACAGATATTTCATTTGAATGAGAAATAAGGCTTTTTGATAATAATTCCCTTTAATAATGGTTAAATATGGGCATTGTAAGATCTTTAAAATATATTGTCCCATCAGCATAAAGATCTGAAATCTTCTGTAGACTCTTCTACACCCCATATTTTTGAATCCAGAATCTTATGTATGAGCAGAGACTTTGGCCCTAATAGGAAAAAACTGCAATAATATAGGTAGCTCAATGTCACTGTGCATGGTGTGTGAGACACATATTGAGGAATTGGATGCAAACTCAGTGAGTGCTGATAACAGCCAGAGTAGGTGAAGTCTTAGCCTGGCATAGATTCACAAAGCTGAGGATGATGTTGAGGATCCACTAGAGCAGCTTGATTGCTATTGAACAGAGGCAGTTCATTAATGGAGAGCCAGATACAGTACTGTTGTGGCTTCACGACTGATTAAGGAGTATGCAAAAACCCTCCATGATGCAAATCCCTCCCTGATGAAGTGAGAGAAGGCATGGGGAGTACTAGGCCTTGCCATGAGTGTGCTCCTCTAACAGAGTAGAGCAGTAACTGCCAAGCTAACAGTTTTAGCACATGCCTAAGAGACAGCAGGCCCAGCGGTTTCATTCAATCTGGTCAGCACTTTCTGTGTCAAAGAGAAGCTATCAGGAGAACAGTTTTAAGAAATCTGTGAGAGATAGAAAGGCAAAAACATGCCACGCTAGCCAGAGGCACGATGGTGAAAAGACAATAGATTCCAGCTCAGGCTGAGTATAAATTAGAGGGAAGAAATGCAGAACAGGTGTAACTGATCAGGTAAGTGAGAAAAAAATATGTGCTAGAAAAAGCAGGAGGAATGAGAGGTGCCAGGGTCAGCTCACTAGTGACTCATATGCCACCTGAAACATGGCAATGACATACAGCAAGTATGTGACTTACATCATGCCATCATGCCATCATGACACTTTTAAGGTTCAGTTTTGTTTCTGTTTGTGTCTATTTCAAATGAGCAGTACATTTTATTGTTTATATTATTGGTCAAACTATTTATTTTGGTCCAAAAATGTATAATTGTATTGTATTTTTGCAATTATTATTACATATAGCATATAACTGTTATAAGAAAAAGCAGGCATTTCTTTGTTTTGAATGCAGCATTTCTGCATTTTGTTGCTTTGCAGCCTTAAAGAAAGGCAAAAATAATAAAGGATCACCACCTTCCTAAAAAATAAATGAATTTATGCAGGTGTAACAAATCACTTTCTCCATTGTACACCAAGCTAATTGGCTTCTATCTGTGATCAGCTGTAATTGTTTTGATTAGTTCAGCATAAAAAGAGCTGTTCCTAGAGCATTCCAGTAGTGTAACTGAAAGCATATAATGAAAAAGCTTGGCAAGGCTATGTCAAAAGATCATAGGGAAAAAGTGTCGGACAGGTATAAATCAGGAGATGAATACAAATATAATTGGGAAGCTTTATCTAGCCCTAAAAACATCATAAAATCAATTATTAAGAAACAAATAGTGTATGGTAAATCAGAATCAGAATATCCCTCTCAACTGCATGAAAGAGGAAGGGGGTAACTGGTAAGGGAGTCTACCAAGAGGCCTGTGTTGACTTTAAAGCAGGTCCAGGAGTTTATGGCAAAAAGTGATTTCGCAAGTGGGCTCAATGGGAGGGTTGCAAGAAAAAAGCAATTGTCAAGAAAGGCAAAAAAGGTTTGTCGAAATGTAACTTGAAATCATATGAGACTGTTTCTTTGCAACAGTGAATAGGGCACTTGTCAGGATAAATGGAACAACATATGGGACATAATACAATGAATTCCTAAAGAAAGCCTGTTGCCATCTCCCGAAATGTCGTCAGTGGGGAGAAGATTCACATTACAACATGACATCCCACAGCAAAATTGACATCACAGAGGCTGAAGCAGAAAAAGGTGAATGTCGTTGTCAAAACCTAGTCAGAACCCAGTCTTGAACATAACAGAAAATCTGTACAGTAACTTGAAGATTACAGTTCTCCAATGGTCACCATCCTATTTGACTGAGTTTAAACAGCACTGTAAATAATATTTCACAGTTTGGATGTGCAAAGTTGGTACAGAAATATCCCACCAATCTTAAAGCAGTAATTATAGCAAAAAGTGACACTGACACAGGGAGTGATCCTTTATCCATTTCAGTTTCTAATTTTTTATATTTTTTCTGACCTGTTGCTACCATATCTTTCCCTTGGATGTACATCACATTGAGTATATAAAGCTGGATATTATTTTGTGTGTGTCTCTTAATTTCGGTGCCGCAAAGCAACAAATTGTGAATATTTTAAAGGATTATTTTCTGTACTCACTGTAGATCTGCATGTACAGTCCTATTTTATTCATGAACATTCATTAATTTATTCATTCATTCATTCATTCATTCATTCATTCATTCATGCAATCTTTTGTTCAGTCATTCGTTTATACATGCATGCATTCATTTGTATTTTTCCTTCAAAGCATATTTCCTTCATTGTGTTTCTTTTTCAATGTTTTGCCTATATTCCTCTATTTGTTATATATGATATGTGAGAATATGTGACATTTCTCTTCATCTCTCATTGTGTGTGTGTATGCGTGTATGTGTGTAAACGTTTAGACGGCTGGCAGCAGGGGGTCTTCCACCTGGCCTGCATAAGGCAGACTGATACATAAACAGGATTATCAGCTGAGAAACGGTGTGCATGAGGCAGGGTGCTGCAGAGCCGAAAAATTCCATTTGTCAGATCACTGGCTTTCATGAATACTTAAAGAATGGAAAAATACACTGCTGCCTCTCATAGACTAATTACACTTGTAAAAACATGGAGACTATATGACTTGAATATACAAACACTTTATAGGAGGAAGGAAGATTTTGTTGCTGTTCATTTCACAAATAATCATATGGTTTCATACATAAAGCTTGTTAGTATCACTGGATGAATTCATATACTAAGGCAATGCAGACTGTCTATGGTTACTGTCTATGATGCACGTCCTGTGGCCTCATTGCCAGACAGTTCCGCGAGGGTAGGCACTGCTGAATCAAAGTGAGTGAGTATTGCCACATTTAGAACAGTTTCTTAAGGAATCTCAGAGGACTGTGGTGGATACGCACATGGGAAGTACGTGATAAATTCATTTGATATCTCACATTTTCCACGTTGATGTTGAACACCAAACAAAAAAACCCTATTGGCCTTTTTTCTATTAATTGTTATTTCTTACACCGGTTTGGGGGCATTATCTCTCTCTCTTTCCCCCTCTCTCCTACTCTTTAAAAATGTGCTAAGAACAGTCAAAAGGATGCTAAAGCATGTACAGTGGGTATAGAAAAGAATCACCCTTTTCAAAATATTCAGCCCTCAGTCTGAGCAGTGGCCTCTATTTAATACCATTAATAAGATTTTGCTTCGAGCAAAATATTATGAGATGATAAATGGTAAAAAAAAAAATTCTAAAGAAGATAAGAGAGGTGATTTTGTTCTTCAGCACAATGTCACACAGATAACGTCTGAAATGGTTGTTTTTCTTTTTTTTCCGAAGTGTGGAAATTGATGTATTGGCTGGTTGATATATCTCCATATGGTGTGTGAACCTTGCTGTGACATTCATGCATTTTCTTTGCATTTTTTGTCGTTGTTGTTCCAGCTTCAATGATGTGCAAAGATGATTTAGATCAGATATGAGGCGAATACAAACCTTCAATCAGTCAATGAATCTCCTAATCTTCAGAATGTAATTATATTTGTGATTAGTATTGATTATGAGCTGGACCATCCAAGGTTGCTATATCATAGTTAAAACAATTCTTGAATACAAACATCATGCTGAAGACATCTTTGAATCCATTTTTTTGACTAAGTCCTTGTTTCTTATTAACTATCTTTCTACACGCAGCAATGCTGAAATATTGTTTTCATGTTGTCTTAAATGAGCTGTTGTTGGTTTGCACATTTAACTCACTTAGTAAATATACAATTTGCACATGAATTTTAGTGTTTCCTATTAATTCTTGTGCCATATTCACTTTAGGAGCTTAATTGTTTTAAATTAAACACTGACAGTTTTCCAGTAATGTACATAGAGGCAGTAAGCAAATGTCCAAACATTTCACAAAACCCAAATATAATGGTACAAATGCTTTTTCCAGAAAAGTTCATTTCATGATTTTTGTTTTATTAACAAAGTTTCCAGCCATAATCCTGACCTAATCCTGACAAATACCCATCACACAGTATTTGCAGACTGCCCTACCAGAGAAAACAAGACTCTGGACTTGCTGTATGCAAATGTCAAAGAGGCATATAGCTGCACAGCCATCCCACATCTGGGCAGATTGTACCTTCAGCCCACCTACTTACCACTGGTCAAGAGGCAGCCAGCCAGTGTCAGGGCAGTGATGGAGTGGTCAAAGGAAGCCATTGCAGCCCTGCAAGACTGCATGGAGTCTACGGTATAGGAGGCCCATTATGAGCCCCATGGTTAGGATATTGTCAGCCTCACAGACTGCGTCACTGAGTATAACAACTTCTGTGTGTATAACACTATTCCAGTGAAATTCATATGCTGCTTCCCTAACTACATGTCACCAAAGACATCAAAGCCCTTCTGAATAATGAGAAGAAAGCATTCAGGTCAGGTGACAAGGAGCCAAGGAAGTACAGAGGTATCTGTCAGTGGGTTTAAAAAAAGGGAAAGGACAGATACAGGAGAAAACTGGAATAAGAGCTAAAACAGTATAACAGCGTGTCGAGGGGCATGAAGAACATCACCAGCTTCAAGACCAGCATCCTTGGAACTTATGGTGATGTGGAGAGGGCCAATCAGTTTAGTCTGTTCTTTAAATCATTAGACAGCAGGCCTGTTTTCAGCTTCTCCAGCTCCAGTAAAGCCCGTATTGCACCCATTAACCCTGCACCCTCCATCACTGTCAAGCCAAACTGCAGCTCCCCATCCTTCCTCTCTACTTCTCCCTCTCCCACCATCAAAATGGCTAGTCTCCACCTCCTTTCCCCTACCACTGTCCATTCTGACATTCATAAACCATCCATCACCATCACCAAGGACCAAGTGAGGAGAGAACGTCGCAGACTCCATCCTGCCAAAACGCTGGGCCCAGATATGTTAAGCACACAAGTGCTCAAGCTGTGTGCCTCTCAGCTATGTGAGTACTGCGAAGGATCTTCAACTTGAGCCTCAATACCAAGAAAGGTGAGAACCAGCGTCCAATCAGGCTACAGGCCAGTAGCACTCACTTCACACCTCATGAAGATCTTCGAGAGACTGGTCCTAGACACTCTCCACCCCCTGGTGAGGTCAGCGCAAGATGCCCTCCAGTTCATCTACCAGACTAAGATTGGAGTGGCCAATTCCATCATCTACCTGCTACGCTGTGCTTACACCTTGACAAGACAAGTACATCCTTGAGAATTACATTCTTTGACTACTCCTGGTCCTTCAACACAATTCAGCCTGGTTCATACTCCTCTAGTTGCATGGATTTTGGATTACCTGACAGTATGTGCAATTACAGGGATGTATGTCTGACATGGTATTGTGTAGCACTGGAGCACCTCAGGGAACAGTTCTGTCACTGTTCCTCTTCACCCTGTACACATCTGACTTCCAGTACAACATGCGGGCTATCAGCTGCAAAAATTATCTGATGACTCAGCAATAGTCGGATGTTTCAAGGTTGGGGACAACTTGGAATACAGTGGACAGTTTTGTGAAATGACCAACAAACTGGTGGAGGAAGATCTCCTGTCACTCCCTGGTCCATTAGGGGGTGGATTTGGAAATTATTCAGGATTATAAATGTCTGGGATTACACATTTAGCTGGTCTCTTACAAGAGGGGACAAAATAAGCAGTACGTCGTACGTAGATTCTGATCTTTTAGAGTTTGCGACACCATGTTGCAGATGTTCTATGAGTCTGTTGTGGCCAGTGCAATTTTCTATGCTGTGGTGTGCTGGGATGGTAGCATGAAAGTGGCAGAAAGGAAGAGACTTAACAAATTGATCAGGAAAGCTGGCTTTGTGTTGGTTGAGGAACTGGACCGCATGAAAACTGTGGTTGAAAGGAGAACATTGTCCAAACTTCAGTCCATCATGGACAATGTAGATCACCCACTCCATAGTGTGGTGAACGATCTGATAAGTACATTTAGCCACAGACTGACCAGATTAATGTGCTCCACTGAATGCCACAGAAAATCCTTCCTTCCCACCACCATCAGACTCTATAACTCCAGCAGTCACACACACACTCAATCATCTGTGTAATAGCCTGCCGCTCCTTTTTTATATTGAATATGGAATAGTGTGGAATACTCCGTGCTATGTGCATACTATGCATTATTTTTGCTATGATGTGCAACAGTCTATGTGCAACACTGTGCAATGTTCTTACTAGGTGCTAAAACTTTATTATATGCAATATCATATGTTATTTCCCAAATTGTGCAAAATAATTTGCAATATCAATGTGCAGTTGTCTTCATTTGCAATATTACGTCTTGATCAATATTTTATCACTTAAAATGACTACTTATCTTCTAATAGTGCAATAAGTTATTCCAAACCATCATTTGTGACAATAGATTTTCCGCTAATCTGCATTATTTACTTAAAGATTGTGTCGGTGGCTATTTTTGGCCACTGCTTTTGGTTTTTCCTGTTTTCTTTGTTTTCTGGTTTGTTTCTGAGAGGACTTTTATGTTGACATTGGGTTTGGTTTGGATTGTTATATGTCCACATATCTGTGTCCGTGTAGTCCTGAGCTCATTGTCAATTATTAGTTCCACCTGGTTTCACCTGTTTCTTGTTTGTTATCATTAGGTCTCGTTAGGTGTTGTATTAAAGTCGGTCTTGTTCCAGTCCCTTTTCATGTGACCCTCGCCTCATCCCCTGTGTGTCTTGTCCCTGTGTTTAGGTTTTTTGTATTTCTGACAGCCACCAAGCCTGTTTGAGTTCTGGCTTTATTTCTGTTTAATAAAAGTACCCTGAATGAAGCCCTGGTGTCAGAGATCCCTCTTTCGAGGTAGTTCACGGGTGAAGGCTCGCGCTTTCCCCCGTGACAGATGGTCACATCTACCCACACTCTCCTCAGAAGAGACGAAGACGGAGATCCGTGGGTGGAATGTCTCCCCACGGGAGCTGCACCTCTCTCCGCCTGCCAGGAAGAGGAAGATGAGAAGCCGAGCAAAATGGACTCCCCATTCTCCATCCTGACATCCGCCATCGTCTGCCATGGCATGGTCGACGCGCTGCTGTCCGCAGAACACGCGCAGCAGCAGAACCAACATGAGGTCGACCCGGAGCTGAGAGAGAACGCGTTAATGCCGCAGCCGCTGGAGCACGCAGCCCCTACTGAGTGGCAGGATGCCATCAACGTTGTGGAGCTCTCGAGATACGACCTCGCAGCGGAGCTGGAGCTCTGCATCCAGGTGTTTCAGGAGATCCTGCAGCGTCTCCTGCCACAAAGGGCCCCTGCCGTGTCGCCTCCTGATCCAGTGACTCCAGGTACAGGCCCAGTCAGCCCTGTAAGTCCAGTCCCAGTCATTCCAGTCCCTGTCTCTGTCAGTCCAGTCCTTGTCTCTGTTAGTCCTGTCCCTGTTCCAGTCCTAGGTAGTCCAGTCCCGGGTAGTCCTGTCCCTGTCAGTCCTGGCCCAGTCAGCACCGGGCAGGTAGACCCCGTTCTGGTCCGTGCGGCCCAAGTCAATGTGGCTTATGTTAGCGAGGCTCCCGTTAGTGAGGCTCCCGTTAGCGAAGCTCCCGATGGTGTAGCCCAGGACGATGAAGCCCAGGACAGTGGAGCCCAGGACGGGAGGGCCCTAGACTGTGGAGCTCTAGACTGTGGAGCCCCGGATTGGAGGGTGTCTGTCTGTCCCGCCCCGGTAGTTTCAGGCCAGGACCAAGTAAATGTCCCCATCACTTCTGTGTCCTCAGCTGTGGCCTGGTTAGTGGGGTTTCTAGGAGGCCTAGTGAGGGTCCCCGTCAGCCCTGCTTCAGCGCGCTCTGCTCCAGAGTGCCATGCTCCAGCGGGCCCTGCTCCAGATGGCCCTGTACCAGCCAGCCCTGCACCAGGCAGCCCAGCTCCAGCCGGCCACGCCCCCGCCGGCCCCCGCCCGCTCACCTGTGTCGAGCTTTTTCTGTTTACGGACGGTTAAGGGGGTTTTGACTTTTGGTTTTGGTTCGTGCTGCCCCGGAGTAGCATCCTAGAGAGGGGGGTACTGTGTCTGTGGCTATTTTTGGCCACTGCTTTTGGTTTTTCCTGTTTTATTTGTTTTCTGGTTTGTGTGTCCACATATCTGTGTCCGTGTCGTCCTGAGCACATTGTCAACTATTAGTTCCATCTGGTTTCACCTGTTTCTTGTTTGTTATCATTAGGTCACGTTAGGTGTTGTATTTACGTTGGTCTTGTTCCAGTCCCTCTTTATGTGACCATCACTTCATCCCCTGTGTGTCTTTAGGTTTTTTGTATTTCTAATGGCCACCAAGCCTTTTTGAGTTCTGTTTTTTTTTCTGTTTAATAAAAGTACCCCGAGTGAAGCCCTGGTCTCAGAGATCCCTCTTTCGAAGTAGTTCACGGGTGAAGGCTGGCGCTTTCCCCCGTGACAAAGATAGATATTATACAAAGCATTTCTGTATGTAGCATAGTCTGTTCATATTTTGGTTGCTTTCTTTCTACAGGTTTTTATTAATCATTTATTTTGACTTTTATTTTATTTTATTTACATTATTCTTGTGTCTCTGTGTGGTGTGTCTCTTTGTGTCTGTGTGTTGTGGCAGTCGTCACATAGGCAAATTCTGATTCTAAATCTGAAACTTGGGCATAATGGCTCATTAAAATACTGTGAGGCGTCATCAGTTTTTACTAAACCTGGGCTCTCAAATTGTCTAAATGTAAGAAACAAATTACATTAAAAAGGTTTGACCATGTGAGAAAACACTGGTGTTTTGGAATTACTTTTGTGCTTCTGTATCCACATCCAGGGATTCAGTCATATGCCAGAGTGTATATACTCCCCGGGGGTTACATGTTTTATTGATTATCCAAGTGAAAACCAGTTAACACATGATTACCAACACATGATTTTCCTTCAAATTGATGTGCACAAATTCTATTTAGTTACTGAATAAAACATATAATAGGTTCAAGGATTGTAATTTTTAGAGAATGCAAGCTTAATATTTTTCTTGGAACGTCAGCTACATTTATGAGGGCTAGGGCAAATAGACATTCTTCCTGTGCCAGTCTTCAATAAGGAACTAACGGTTTAGAAGGCTTTTCCTGTATGTAATGTGTAAAAAGTGTATCTTTTATACAGGTCCATATGAGTAGTGTCCTCTGAAATCAGGTTTGTGTATGTGTGTGCATTTCTCATGTTTTCCTAGCTGGTTAGGGCAGTGTCTCAGCCGGAGGGGAAAGTGGAGGCCGAGATCACTTAGATGTGTGAGTGATCTATAGTTTTTACTGAGGCAGATTGTCTGCAAGCTCAGAGAGATTAGTAGCATCTGGGGCTTTAAAGAACGTGGCAAATTGTGGCCTTTCTTTAGGGTGGGTGATAAGGCCTTAAATGAAGGGAGCCTCCTTATCAGCCCACTGCTAGCCATAAATCACACATGCCTGCTCCATGCTGCTACCCCTGGTGGTTCCTATCTGCATGCTGAGCTTGGGGAGAGCCCGACATTACCTCACAACAAGAACACACACACACTCCTACATCCACATTGCTCCTCAATACACACCTTGACAGCGTAATAGTACCTATTTCCCTCTGTTTCTTGCTATTTTTATGATATTCTCTCTCATTTCTCTGTGTGCCTGTGTACGCATGTTTGATTCTTTAGCCTTCAAAGAGGCGAATCATTTTCCATTGGTGTGTGATCAAACTTTAATCCAGAGAAAACACCAACCCTTCAGTAATGCTTCAAATGAATAGGACAAGGAAACAACATTTAATGGGATATCGTCCCTCTTTTGTCTCCCTTAAACTAAAAGGAAAATAAAGAGGATAGCATGAGCTTTAATGAGCTTGTGTAAGTGATTCACTTGTTTAATTATTTCTCTGTCTTTCTTCACCCTTAGTAATTACAGTCAGTGTTCGCTCATAGTTTAGTTGTCTTTGCAACTACTCTGCGGCCTTTTGAATTCTATTCATCATTTCTCTCTTGTAGTGTATGAGCGTGCGTCCTCTGCACACACAAAGCTTTTCCATTCTTATTTATCAGCTTCCTGAACTCTCTAATGGCAGGCTTTGTGTTGTTATACACAATAACTGTGCAGATAGGAGAGGCAGTCCATTTGTACTGAATTTTGCTGGCACTGAATGTCTAGGGGTGACTTGTAGTGACTAGCTGAAGATGGATGGCTTAGCCTGACTGAGCTGCTGCAGGTTGAACCATGTGTTAATGTAGGCCTAGCTGGCAGTAGATTAGACCTTGTGCATTTATGTGAGTGTAAATGAGAGAAGACCTTCTGTTCGTCTGGCCAGGCCGCAGCATTTGAACAAGCAGCTTAAGATGATATCTGGCCAATGCAGGATGACTGTGGAATATTAGGACGGGGAAATAAAAGGGGGAGTGTTGACAAACAATCATGGATTTATTAGATGTTAATTATATGTTAAGCCAACACTCCCTCTTTAGCAATGAATCACATGCTTTAAAACCTGTAGGCTTTAGTACCCCCTTTATCAAGGTCACAAGTCATCAGTGAGCAGCCTTTGACTCTGTAGCCCCCTGAATGGTGAGGGTCACTGGGCAGGTCATCTCAGCTATTTGTCTTCAGGCTTTCAACGCTGTGTTCTTGTACCTGATGAACTCTCTGAACACTTCCTGTTTATACTTAATAGTGACTTTACTGAAACAGCCGTTTGAACCATGTAACCAATTTCAAAGCCATGTAACCAAATCAAAGTTAATTTGGTTAATTAAATTTGGTATTTCTGACTTCTGATATTTCCTGAGACTTTTTTCATTCTCATTTAACTCGTTAATATCTACTGCTATAGCAGTTACAACATGCACATGTCCACATGTTAGCATATGATTTAGCATATTTTCAATCTCTATATTTAAGATGCAGCCATGGTGGTTTTATTGTTGGACATACTGTGTTCATTTTCATCTGACAATAAGTCATTATTCAGAAGACTTTCACTAAAAGGTATGTAGCATATTATTGTTTTGGGACCGGTTTCTCGAAAGCTTCTTATTGCTAAGTAGTTCTTAAGTACCTTAACCTCTCTCTTAACGTTATGGAACATTTTCCGAAGTGTTTGTACAATAAGTATATCTTACGTACCTCCCACGTTCGTAAGGTTGGTCTAGACAATCCGTCTCTTAGCGTAGTTGCAGCACTAGACGCTAGTGGCTGCCACTGAGCAGCAGTCTGTGGCCAGCTCCTCATAACATATGTAAGAGGCAGCGTCTTAAGAAGCCTCCTAAGGGACAGTTCATGGAACACACTTAGAAATGTAAACAACTTTGGTAAGATATATCTTAAGAATCTTCTTAGCGCGCTAAGAGTGTTCGTTATTGAGAAACCGTGCCCTGATCATTTTTGCTCAAAATGGTCAAAGCAAAACACAAATCTATCAAGACATAAGAGTAGGTTAATTCACAGAAGAGGCATTGAGTTAACCCAGAAATAGCATTGAGTTAATATGGACATGAATGTGCTCTTTTGAAGCAGCACTTACTAATTTGCAGAAACTTTACTGAAGGTTGACAAACATCCCATGATGAACTTGGAATTACAGGTTTGCTACATAGATGCTCTACAAGTGAAGTTTATCCTTTTTTGTTGATAAGTATAACTAATCAAGTTAGAAACTTTGAATCTGTTACAGTGGTGTTAGGATGATGTCCAAACCTTTCACATGCATAGACAAATATATCATTTTGTGTCATTTGAAATACTAAGCTTGTTTCAGAACTTGAGTTGTTGCTTACAGTATCGTAAAAGGGTGACAGGGAGTTTGCTGACATTCTGTGAAGCTTGTCCAACCTTGCAACAGTTGCTATGAAACTATTTGTATTTGGACGTTTTATGGAAAGCTCTGTTTAACACTGGGCTAAATCTAAGGTGGGGACACTACTTAATAGCATTAATAAAGCTGATTGTTTTAAAATTCAAGAGCAGTGTTAACAGGGGAAAATATTCTAGATAAGTGTGAATGGAGGAGAACTGTCACAGTTGGCATCGCAAGGCCCCAACTGTGATCTACCTCTTAGAAAGGGGACATGAAAACGGGGATCCATTTTGGGTACTTTTATTTAAATCAAAACAAAACACAATTTAAACCAGGCTCTGTGGCCGTCGGAAATAAGAAACAGAGAACAAGACACAAGAGGGCGTGAGGCAATGGGCACATGATGAGGGATGGAAACAAACCGACTTAAATACAAAAACCTAACAAGACATAACGAGACCTTGTTAGATGTGAACACAGGTAGAAATAATACATGACAGGGTACGCAGATCTACATCGACACGGACATGTGACACACAACAACAGTGACAACAGAACCACAACAAAACAGGGATGTCAAAATAAGAGTCCTCAACAACAGAACCAAAAAGCAGTGGGAAAAAAGGTCACCATTGACTGAACTGTGACAAGAACATTCTGGAACAGTATGAATGTGACAGTGCACTCTATGACAGTGTACACTAAGGTAGCCAGTGTGAACCAGGGAGAATAATCTAGAACAGTAAGGCACAAATGTACATATTGAAAACTAACCAGACAGGTTAATCTAAACAATTCTATGTAAACAGGGGAGAACATTTTAGAACAATGTGAGTAAGACCAAGCTCTAGAAGTGTGAATGTCTGAGAATGGTCTAGAACGTATGAATGTAGAAAACTCTATCACAGTGTAACTGGTCGAGAGCCTTCTTGAACAGTATCGGGGAGGCATTCTAGCACAATATGAAAGAACCTAAAAGCATGAATGAGCAGAATATTTTAAAACAGTTGTAATGGGGAAAACATTATAGAACTGTCAAAAACGAATACAATGTCTTAAAAAGTGTTTAAAAGTTGTTAAAAACAGAATATTTTATAATAAGATGAAATAGGAGATGATTCTAGAACAGTGTGAGTCTGAGAGAATTCAGGAACAGTGTGTGTGGTCAAGAATCACAGGAATGATTATCTAGCTGTTGTTTTGCTATGTCGACTCAGGATACAAGTGGTCAGCGAAACACAAGCATTTGAGTGTTAAATGAGTAAACACTGAATCTATGTATTTAAAGTCTTTAGTTAAATGAAATAGACACTGCTAGAATGTTGACTGAACAAACAGAAACACAGGTTACAATTGGTAAGATGTAACTAAATCAATATGCTATGCTGTTAAATAACCTTGTTCATAGATAATGTATGTTACAGACTTTACTGTTTATGAACCTCTGATGCTTCTTTTAGGCATAAAGGTTACTGACCATTTTGACAGCTATTACAGCCTTATCCTGTAAGTTTCACAACTGTAGTGGACCCTCTGAATGGAGACTTGCCATATTCCCATTACCCCTCTCTCTAAAGCAAGATGAAACAAACCAGAGAGCAAGCAATTTCATTGTTCACTGATATCTTTAATTGTGATGAGAGAGGGGATTATGTAGATTTTGGTAAGCCCTCCTGACAAGATGTGTTTGAAAGCGAATGGGCCGTAGGACAGGAATATGTGTCAGTGTTTGGGGCTTAGCGAGACATCTCGGCTATAATAGGGTAATCCCAGAGTCAGGGGATCCCTTCTCTTCCCCTCTGCCAAAAAGGAGATGTATACTGGTCGCCTATTGTGTTCTCTGGTCTTCATGCAAATGAGCAGGAAGAGCCTGGTACAGTGGCGAGTTAGCCTGTTCGCTAACTGCCCATAAGCCTAAGCTTCTGTAAATAACCCTTCTCCTCCCTTCATTTGACAACTGTGTATATAGTGAATAGTTCAAGCTCAGATGTCTCTTTCATTCTTGTTGCTACTGACACTTGAATACCATGTGTCCAGAGTGATTACAGTGAAGATGAGGGTCACTACATTATGAACTGGGCCTCAACACATTCACTGATTATAATTGACATATTCAAAGACCTGGTCAGAGAAGCAAGCAGGAACATATCTCTGCTGGGTCATATTCTATTTTGTTGACAATGGCATTCAGATCATATATTAGAAGGCTGTGTCTGTACTGACCTTGTGGCAGAATGAACCATTTTCTTGTGGAATATGCCATGACTGTATACTGTAAAGAAGTCCTGTAGAATGACAGGGTTTGGACTAGGTTCAGTCCCAGAGAATGGCAGAGGTCAAACTCTTGTTTGTTCTCTGTTGATTCACCCAAGGATATCTTCTTGTGTTTGGTGTTGGTGGAGAGAGGGAGGGGGTGATAGTGGGAATGGGGGAGGAGAAGGGTAGGGATACGAATGGGATGGTGTGAAAAAGAAGGCCGTGTGATTTGTATAAAGGATAAACAAAGAAGTAAAACTAATTACTGCTGGAGGTCAGCACTCCAAATGCATATTCAAAAGCATGGGGCGTCGCAGTGAATTTATGGCGGTCACACTTATTTAGCGGCCTGAATAGGCAATTTCGCAGCGAATCTGGAGAGAAAAGGGGACATGAAAAGTTGTGAAGAATTGATGACGGACTCCTTGAGAGTGAGCAAAATAAAATTGACCATGAAATCTGTAGCCTGGAATTAAATTTGGTGTAGAAGAGATGAAAAAAGGAGGGGAGGGGAAAAAAGTGTGAGGTGTGACTTATAAAAATGGTTTTGTGCAAATGCCAAGGTTAATTTGCACATCAGTTAAATAGATTATTAAATTTGAGAGGATTGGTTTAAAGGAACAGAACTTTAATAGCTTGATATGTATCATTCAAAGTCACAGAGAAATGAATGCTTTGGCGGCTTGTAAGGGGTAGCAGTTCCTGTGGCTGAATGCTATTTCAAAGTGAATACTCCTCACAGCAAACAGTTTTAGGCTGACGGTAAACAGTCTTTATATGTGAGCACACTCAACAGACAGTTTACACTGGTGTGGATTTCTGTAATCCAAATGAGACAGAGAACATGTGACTTTCTGTCTCTAGTTTTTGTGGAGAGCCATTCAACATGTTCATGTAAATCACATGGCCATCAGAGAATCCTAGTTCTTGTTTTGTTTTGAATAAAGAGAAGAAAAAGACATTTTCTCTGAGTGTTTATGGAGTTTGTGTAACTGATTAAACTTTTCAGGTTTCAGCCATCAGAATTTTAGAACCTTTGTTAGCCACCAAGACCTCTACACTGCAGGATTTTTTTAGATGTCTCTCCCCATTCACATAATTTAAGATGAACTCATCCAGTTTGCACAGTTTTCTGTATGATGAATAATGTGCCTTAGAATGTAATAAGCCTTAGGTGAGCTCATTATTTGCAGGTGACTTTAACATGTGACGGTGTAACCATCCCTCTTCACATTCATGAACATGTAGTGTCCAGCACTGGTCAGACTGGCAGAAGGTGCCAATTTCAAAACAACTCCTAGGCCGCTCACAGATGACAGCAAAGAGAGGGGGCCAAACCCAGTCGCCATTAAAATAGATGCACCAAAACCAATTGTAGAATATTAACTGGGAAGTGACAAGCAGGAACTGACAAGGCTTTTTTTTCCTGGCAGATGGAGTTCCTCCACACCGTGAAATTTGGATACTTGGCAACTAAGAAAACAATTCTTGCTGGTATGCTGAACAGCCGACCCATTTGAGTGGAGAGACGGAGTGACTGAGAGAGAGACAGACAGACAGACAGACAGAGAAAGAGAGAGAGAGAGAGAAAGAGAGGGAGAGAGAGAGAGTGAAAGAGAAGAAAGTCTCCTTAATTGCCTTCGGTCACCCACACTGGCAAAATGGGTGCCACGCAGCTTAGAATGGAGGACCAGGCAAGAGGCGCAAAGGGCTGATAGATATTTTATCGCTCAAGCTTACGGTTAATACATTTCCATTCCCCGAGTGAAATCTGTCACTCGAAAAAATAAAGAGGGAGGCAAATTAAAGGGAGATAGAGAGAGACCAGTGAAGAAAAGAAGTTGAGTGGGTGACACAGTTTTAGAATGCCCTATCTTTTGGCCATCCCCTCTTTTGAAAGGAATAAAGAAACTTTCTTCTCTTTCTCTCTCTCCCCCCCCCCACACACACTTTCCTTTTCTCTCTCTCCTTCCTTTCCTACTATCTCTCACTGTCCTTTACTCATTTGGGGGGGGGGATCTCATGAATGATGTATGTGCGTCTTGTTATCAGCAGTGATTTCTATGGACCCCAACGCATTCACCAAGACATTTGTGGCGTAATTGTTAATTTTAATACCATAATGGCTTCAGATGGGAGCCCTGATTAGACATTTATTGCACAATTAAATGAAACATACTCAAAAATCACAAAAGGCTTCCGTAATTATTTCAGGCCATTAATAAAATGGGCATTAAATTATATTGGACACAAAAGAGAAGTGAAATAGATTTCCATTAGAGCAAAGGAGCCAGAGAGTGGGTAATAGATCCTGGCTGAATTCACTCAGAAATTAATTGTTGCCCGTCCTATTTCCACACACAGTGGAATAAATGAATGAGAAAGAGAAGGAAGAGAAGAAGGAGTTGGTGACCGAGAGAGGGGGCTGGGAGGGGTGGGGGTACATTAAGAGCCCCTGATAAAACCCTTTTGTTTGACAGCCTACAATAGCCTCTAGATTCAAAAGAGAGGCAGGAGAAGGGAAGGAGTGGCAGAGAGAGAGAGAGAAAGGAGGAGAGAGAGAGAGAGAGAGAGAGAGAGAGAGAGAGAGAGAGAGAGATGTGTCTTTCTTTCTACTATTTCTGGACACTGAGATGCGGCAGACTCCCTCAGCATCTGCCTTGGCAGCGGTAATTTGCAGCATTCAAAACTTTTATGTTGCCTTTGAATAAATATATCTGACGCACCTACATCTAAAACACAGTGGACAAATGAACCACCTTTATAAAGCTGGCCAGCATCCACCAAGTAGTATGGACGCACGCTAGATTTACAGGCTTTACAAGGTCCAGGATGCATTAAAGTTGGCTACATCCCTGAATAAGGTTATTGTGTGGAAACAATAATGCCCTAACAGCATCTTATCAATGCTGTATGAAACAGCCAGTAACAAAGAGAGAAAATAACTGTGTTTTTCATCTCTGGCAAACACACTGGAGCACTTTAAACTGTTTCAAAAGGCCAGTGTGCTGAAAGGCACTTCAGAGAGCAGCGCCAGTAGGACGCCAAATGGAATTGTCTTTTGAACTGCTGCTGGTCGACTGAGAAGCACAAAAACAGTAAAGGAAAACGAGAACTGGTTTCTTCCGACGCTTGAACAGATCCGACAGGGGAAAAAAACTCAATCAACATCCGATACCAATGTTTATTATTTGACTTTCACATCTAAATCAATTTATCTGCCTTCAAAAGTGTTCAGATCTTTTAATTGCACTGCTTTCATCTTTGCCCTTTATTCCCCTCCTGTGTACCTTGGTTCCTGGCTTGGACCATTTGGTGCTTGCTTAGCTTTCTTCGTTTAAAGCTTTTATTCATCTACATAGAGTCAACCACAGAAAGTAGACCAGAAAGCGATTTGATGCAATTTATAAGGAGAATCTGTGCAGAATTGTCTTATGGCTATATTGAGTTGTAATGGCATGTTGCCATTTTAGCTTTTTTGCTGTAAGTACCTTATGTCCTAATACTTTAGTGTCATTTAAGGGAATCTAATTGTTGCATGTTAAAAGAACAATAGTGATGATGATTAATGAATGCATGAATGCATCTGTTCTAGTTAGGAAATTGGGCTTAGATTCAGTCTGATAGAGCCTAGCATAAGCATACCTTCTTACTAATGAGTACTGATGTCAGTTGGTGGGTTATCAGTAAACAATTGTTCTTGAAATTTTTACAGACCTACCATCAAACTTCACTTCTGCACTCCTGCAAATAAAGGTTACTGGCTTAAAATCCATTATTTTAGCAAGATGCTTTTTATGGTGTAGAACCATTACAAGATTCAAGGTTCTCTAAAGAAATATTTTATACTTGCACTGCTTCTAATTAGTGGTTCTTCTTTAAAGAGCCATCTGCTGAAAGGTCCTATATGGAGCCAAAATGGACATCTTTCCAAAGATTCCTGTATAGTACTATAATTTGTTTTGTAGCTTATTTTGCAGTGATTTCCCTATAGTTACTTAATAACAAGTCTTAGAATAAAAAAGAATACATTTCAGATGTGGTAAATCAGCCAAGAGATATTAGAGTCAGATTTCATCTTGTTTCATTTATCACTGCAAATACAAGGCTGACAGTGCAAGCATTAGGAGTCAATACTTTTCTTAATCTTTCCATAAATAAATCCTCAAATCTACTCAACTCACCTAAAACGCATGCAGGTCATCACGGCACAGTATGACTTACTGTTATAAGTAATTATAACATTCAAGTAAAAGTACTGTAATATATTACCGCGTCATGAATATTGCCAAGAATGCTAAATTAACTACAGTATTGTGCTGTAAAGGCATGATGCGGTATCATAATGTAGAATTCTGCTGTACAGTACTGTAAAGATACAGCCATTTTTAACAGTGTAGCTAAAAAATTATATCACTGAACTCATGGACAAAATGTTCTATTTATACCAAAAAATGTCAGGATTAGGGCCTCTACTCTACAATCCCCTTTTGTGGCAAGCTCCATCATAACAGAAATCTGATCTTAGATCAGTCCTCTTCTGCCCTGGTGTAGTGGAGCTGCTTGTATCATGTTCTGTTTATTTTTCTATATGACTGCAAGTTATACTGTGTGTATACTCCACATTAACAAAGAGTTAGATTAGTGTTAAGAGAATGTTTCTGAATGTTTCTTTATGCATTTTTCAAAAATATAGGTTCTGACTTCTAGTGTCAGTTAGATGCATTAGACTTGCAACTCCTGCACTAAACTAAAGAAGCAAAAATTGTAATGCAAACTTGTCTTGGCTGATTCTCTAAATCTGGGCTTAGTGGACAGTTGTGTAAAATAGCTGCTTTACCAAATGAGTACTGTCAATTAAAGACACATTATATAAAATCTAAAATGCAAGAAAGCAAAGTACATTTATCAAAATTTCCCCATACCCACTGGGGAGGGCAGCAGCATGTCCCAGTCTGTGGACAAGGCAGAGATTCCCCTGCAAGACACTGCAGCCCACCAAGAGACTTTCTCTCTCTTAATGAAGGTCAGAGAAGAGGCACCATTTTTCTTTTTAGGTGATAATGTATCCCTATCTGCTGTTATCTGTGACTGGACCCTTTATTCCTAATTGTATTGTATGATTGTGCGATGCTTTGCGCTCTGTGTCTGAAACATCACCCTTCTGCTTTCATTATGATCAGATGCCTTGAACCTCTTTTAATTTCCATTCTGTTTTATTTCCTTCAATCATTGGCTCTGCCTTTCCTTTTCCATTAACTCTGCCCCCTGCACAAGGCATGTGGCAGCGACAGTGCTTCATTCAGCCCCCCGCCACCCACCCCATGAAATATCATATTGTAAAAAGATTTGACCGTGAGGATTGTCAATTTGATTTTATATGTCTCCCGTTGGTTATATATTTCTGGCTTGTGCTCATTTCGGTTTTGATTATGACTCTGCCCCTGTCATTGATAATCATTGAGTGATATGGGGGCATAGGAGTTGGAGAGTGGAATCGGATATGTAAACAGACGAAGATGGACCTGACTTGGCTCCGACTGGACGCTTTCCCAGACACGAAGCCCAGTCTATGGGCATGGACAGCTTGCCTTTTACTGCTTTCCCAAAATAGTATTATGCTCATCACCCCAATGACTTCCCCCAAAAAAGGCCTGGTATGGTGCGTGGGCTAATGAAATTTCTCCAAACCAAACAGCGTTTTTTGTAAATATATTTTTCGCAGAGGTTCCAGAAAACTGCTGGCTGTGACAGCTAACTAAAATCAATTTCCACACTGGAGAGCAATGGAAGCCAAGAGCCGCGGCCAGAACAAACGCTGCCAATTTGAATATGTGAAATAATGCAAGCATGTGAAGAGGAAGAAGGCCGGGGGAGGGGCAGGCAAGACTTCTTCACATACACTGTTTAGAATGGAGCAATAATCTGGACCTTCCCTGAAGCCTGGTAATCAGAGCAAGCAGATGCTAGAAGTTTATGGAAAGGTAGCATACAGTAGGAGTTAAAATTTTATACAAACCTGGCATTAATACCAAAAACATCCAAATGTTTGAGCTTTAACTTATGACCAATATGCATAATTAAGTGTTTGCACGCCAACTCCTTGAAAACAGTTTTGTTCTGCCCATGGCTGTTCTGTATGTGCGCATGTTCCATAGTGCTTTAACAGAAAATGTTGAAGTCTTACTTCAGTATGATGGTTACTTTATAATTATAATACTAAAATATGAATAATAAAATGATAGGTAACCATTTATTTTAACATTTTAAGTCAGCCGTTAAAATTACATTTGTTTTTTAACTTAATTTCAATATCTTAATCACATTAAACCACCTTTAAATAAATGATCTCATTTTTCTGTCTCTCTCTGTATAGAAAATGTTTAAAGACATATTAAAATATTGAAACATTTTGTTGGGAGCACAGAATTAGAAAAACATGCATGCATCCATTGCATGGATTAGATCATATCTGTCATTGACATGTGTTTGTATTTAAAGAAGGATTGATTAGCTGATTGATTACCTATTTATCTATCTATCTATCTATCTATCTATCTATCTATCTATCTATCTATCTATCTATCTATCTATCTATCTATC
>JBBKCR010000101.1:7723738-7734716 GCA_037577295.1 Ladigesia roloffi | reverse complement strand
TCTATCTATCTATCTATCTATCTATCTATCTATCTATCTATCTATCTATCTATCTATCTATCTATCTATATATATATTTATATATATATATATATATATTTTTTTTTTTTTTAATAATATTTATATGCGTGTGTGTTTGTGTGTGTGTGTGTGTGTGTGTGTGTCTGGTCTGGACTTGCTACTGCAGTCACCTGGTCTTGATACTGTGTAAAATATCCTTCTTTTCAAACTTAAATCGTTTTTGCTTTCCCAGGCCGTCAGTCACTCTGAATCAACCTCGTGTCCCAGCTGTGTGTGTGTGAGTATTTGACGTTTTACATAAGCAGCCAATTCCCGTTGTTAAATCAGTGTTGAAATAAAGTTAGCACGATTATTCCATTGGGGTTTGGGGTGAAGGGAATATATGGAAGTGTGTGGGGTGGGTGAATATTGGATTAGGAAGCAACATATAACTTAAAGTTGCAGATGCCACATCCTTCGCTTCTGGTACATTGTGGCAAGACCTCAGGAGGCGAGGTCTGTGTGAGCATCAGTGCGAGCAAAATCAGAGCAGCAAATGGGATGGGAATAGAATAAAAGGCATTGAAATGTCAGCACGGGTTTGAGGGGAGTCCGGAGTGGGACCCAGTGCATAAAGCCACTTAGCTCTTCAGTACCATGGACAGCTCCGGCCGCGCTGTTATAACGGCACTCTCACTCCCCCAACTCCTCTCCAACTATTCACCACGCGAGAAGAGCTCTAAATATGTGGGACGTGTAACATTATGCGATCCAGTGTCAGCGTGGACTGACAAAAAATAAAAAGATATTGACAGTCACATATACAGGAAAGGGCAGAAATCACACGGCGGTGGCAAAACGCCTTAGGTCAGATGAGAATCACCACAGAGAAGAACATTTTTAGAATAACAAACACCAAAGTCGTAAAATCTGTGAACATTTTTCCAGTATTTATTTTTTATTTGTAAAATATTTTATGGGCTGTGCTTTAGAATGAACTTCCAAAAAAGCGTTTTTCTTAGGAAGTTCTTAGGAAGTTAGGAAGATCGGAAATTATATTTTACATATGGCAAATCATTTCCTTTATACGCATTTAATTGGTCAATTAACTATTTCAAATTATTTACTTAAGTAGGCTTCACGTTGAGTTTTTTTCTTTAATTTATTTAAGCTTTGTCTAGAAAACAATGTTTATTTGAAGCGGAATCAGTGTTTGGAGTCACTTAAAAGCTCGTGCAGGCGCGTTTTTAGTTATCTTCCTCGCGCGCGGCGCGTCTTTAAATGGCCGAGTTTAAATCATTAGTGAGGTGAGAGCGCAGATAAAGCCAGTGTCAGCCAGTTCAGCTGTAAATCGTCTCTCCATTAATTATGTTCATCCCTCATCGATTCCAGCCTCCTCTGCAGACTTTACAGGTCGGCCGGTGTGGCTGGCTGAAGCTCGCGCTGGTCGGTGTCGGTGTGAAACGTGTCGCTTCTTTTCGATGCTGCGGCGGATGAGGAGTGGGATGACAGAGGCCTGGGGGCTCCCCTAATCTCCGGTCTGTCCGTCTTTACAATGGGACAAAGAGGTGACACGCGCATTTTAGTGCGCCAACAAATACACCAGAAAAACATTTAATATCTCACACTTACAAACAAATCTACGCGAGCGTAGTACAGGCGTAGTATAGGCCAACACACATACACACAGGCTCGAGCCCATGCAAATAAACACACACACACACATCCATGACTTCACGCACACATACACGCGCCTCCTCTGTTTCCTGCTTGGCTAAGCCTCGCGCTCTCCGTGCTGAATATCTCGCGAAGTGTGATTAACTCTCTCTTAATGACTGCATGTCTTAACATGGTTCACTTCCCAAATCTCCCTACATCTCGCCTTCTTCCTGCAGACTTTGTCTCAGAATTATATTTCAAAAATGCGCCTAACGTAAATGATGCTGGGTGCTGTGGTAGATGATGACGACGGTGGTAATGATGATGATGATGATGATGATGATGACGGTGTTGGCGGTGCGCTTTTCCTAATAATGAATGTTGACTCCTGTTTTAATGTAAGAGTACGGCGCTGCTGTGATGTGTCCACAGACAGCAGCAGAAAGAAAGAAAACCAGTCCACTTCACGTAAACCCTCTTCACTGCCTCCAAATGCAGGTCTCACACGCCCTTTCATGAGAATAATTATTCTGTTTTTGTATGTCATTTTGAATGTTTACATTTACACTATATTAAGAAGGGTGGCACTTCCTACTATTTTGTCCAGCTCATATCAAATACACTCGCATTATCAACATACGGAATTCACGCTGACTTTAATAAAATGCAGAATACTCTCAAATTCAGACAGGGACTCATTTTCACGTACATAGCTAAAAGCAAAGATTATGGTCATACAGCTTTGCTGTAACATAAAGTGACATCCGCTGCAAAAGCAGAAGGAGCTTCGATGCTGCTTCATGTCTCGTGGCTGGAATAGAAAAGGAAACAGCTTTAACACCTCGACTTACAACAATAATTACTAACAGCCATCTTTATGGCAGTAGTTGCATCACATCTACTTTTACACTACACCTTGAATATCAGTAGCAAAGTGTTTTTCATTTTCAGTTCCAGTGTGTCAATGCTGTGCACGTACATCAAGAAATTCATGTGGATGTGAGATTAGAGCAGAATTAAAATTCAAATTAAAGCCCAAATCCAAATTCACCTCCAAATCGAACCCCATTCAAAACCAAATTTAAACCCAACTCCAAAGTCCAATTCAAACTCGAATTTCAAATTCCAAATCAAACACAAATTTAAATTCATAATCAAACGCAAGTCAAAAGTCAGTAGAGCAAACAACATCAAAAACAACAACAACACTAATAATAATAATAATAATAATAATAATAATAACCAACATTGTTTTTTATTATTGTTATTATTATAATAATTATTATCATTATTACGTTGCCAAAATGCTAGACCAATAAAAGTGTTTAAGTCCTAATTCCATATTTGAAGCCACATTGAGGAAGCAGCAAGTCTCATGAAGTCCAGGAGTATTTTTTTCCTGAATGCTGCGTTGTGATACATTAAGAAAACAGCATATGCTAAATTACAGCCACATTCTCAGGGCCACCTCTGCAAAATCGTAAAGATCACACAGCCCATTGGCCAGGACTCTATTTCACTGAGGATGCTAATGAAAAGCACGCTCTGATAGATCAGCCTGCTGAGCCTGTCTCGCCTCGGGCTCATTAGAGCAGTGATTTTTTTTTAAACACTCAAATTTGCATGTTAACTTTCTGAGCGCGCTGCCTGAGTTCGCTGCTTTAGGGGAGGAAGAGAGAGAAAAGAAAGAGGAACATTCCAGTGTGACCGAGAGGTTTTAATCCTACATTTGTTCACTAAAAATTCATTCTGAATTTGTTTGGTTTAATCCTGAATTAGTTGAGTGTACAGTTAATCCCGAATTAGTTGTACATTTAAACCTGAATTTGTTTACTCTCATTTGATTCTTAACATCTCTGCCGTGACAAAAACGTAATTTCATGCTAATGGGATATTCAAAGTGTCGAGTATTCAGTGATTCAGTCAATAATTTCAAAAATCGGCTTCTTAAACAAGACAGTTAATTTGCGTTTCGGTAAATCAGACAAATCTCTAAAATACAATACACAATTATATAAATTTACCAAAGTAAAACTTCAAATAAACCCAACCTCAAATCCAAAATTACCTCAGAATAATCTCAAAATCACACTTGAACTCAATGTGGGATTTTTATCCAAATATAAACTTAAACCGAAAGCAAACTCCAACTTTACAGTCTAAAATCCGACCCAGAACAATTCTCCAGCCTGACCCCTGTCTCGGGGGATATCTGGGCTATTATTCCGCTTTAATAAATATTAATAAATATTGTCCCGAGGGCTCGTGCTCAGACAGCGGTCCCAAGGGTTTTGCCATATATAGTGTGTGTTTGAACACTTTTAATGGGGTTACAGTTTTCGATGTTTAAAACAATATCACACACCCAACGTGCAAATATATAAACTAATAAACGTAACTGCGATTTTACTGAGGAAATTAAAGCAACATTTATTATTTGAATAATTGTATAAATTAGACTTTATTATATAAGAAGCCGTATGCAAATTCAAATGCAATCATAAGCATTTAATGTTTTAGGCAATATCAAGTGCATGACGTAAAACATGCAAGTGAATAAATAGACCAATAGATCAAGTTTTAAGTTTTAAGTTCATAAAAAAAATGGATAAAAACAATAACAATAATTTGAAAAGTGTTTTACCCCATAGGCGTATTAGAAATAGGCTATATAGTTATTGATTGCTTTTTTTTTAATTTAATTTTGCATGTTGCTCAGCCGTAACAAATCTCTCGAAGTCAAATCTCAGAAATGGTTAATATTATATTCAATTTATTTTTCTAGATGTTTTTGCTCCAGGTGTGTGTGTGTGTGAATGACTGTGTGCGCGCCTGCGTGTGTGCGCGTGCGCTCGCGTGGATTCTTCCTCGATCTTTGATTGCCTCGGCAATATCCCTATACATTTTTCCTTTTATTTTATTTATTTTATTCCTTAGGTGTTCGGCCTCCTGTTCTCTTCTCTGATTGGACGCTTAGGTCTCCTGGCCCCGCCCCCACACACCGAGCTCGCACACCAAAGCGTCTTCGGCGCGTTTGAAGCTCCGCCGCGTTCTGGCGCTCATTCACAGCCAGGTGCTTCAGCGAGAGCAGGAAACACACACACACGTACATACCCTAGCAAATACTCACAGACACACGCGCACAAATACACACACACACACATAGACAAATGCACGCGTGTTCAGAGAGGGGAGCTGTTTCACTTTCCCGGAGCTTCTTTTGCCACTGTTGCCTCACCTGAGTGGATTTTTGGACTCTCTCTCTCTCGCTATTTCTCCCTTTTTCCTTATCCCTCCTTCTTCACCTCAAGCGCGAGACGAGGACGAGAAAACAACTTGAAGCAACTTTTCGAAACTACTTCTCTAAAAGAAACAACTGGATTTTTTGCGTGTGTGTTTTTGTATTTATGCCCGTTTCTCTAGAAAAGTAAAGTGGCATGATCACCATCTCCATCTCCCGCCAGCACGGCTAAACCCTCGCGCAAGCCTTTTTCTTATTCTTAATTGTTATTCATTATTATTTGTGCCGTTATTTGGGCGGGAGCCCGCGCTCCCCCGCCTGCACCTCAGCAGCTGCAGCCGCCGTCATGTCCAAACCGGTGGATCACATCAAGAGACCCATGAACGCATTCATGGTGTGGTCTCGCGGTCAGAGGAGGAAGATGGCTCAGGAGAATCCAAAGATGCATAACTCAGAGATCAGCAAGAGGCTGGGGGCCGAGTGGAAGCTACTGACGGAGTCCGAGAAGAGGCCCTATATCGATGAGGCCAAGCGGCTGCGCGCGCAGCACATGAAAGAACACCCGGACTACAAGTACAGGCCGAGGCGCAAGCCCAAGAACCTGCTGAAGAAGGAGCGCTACGTTTTCCCCCTACCCTACCTGGCGGACGCGGAGCACCTGAAGGCGGCGCTTCCGGTGCCGGTCAGTGCCGCAGATCATGCGCTAGAGAAAGCGGCAGCGGCGCGAGCCTTCCTGCCCCCATCGGCCGTCACCTCGCCCTACTCCCTTCTCGACCCGGGTCAGTTCGGCGCGAGCAGCATGGGCAAGCTGGCGGGCGACATGACCCCCTACGCTCTGAGCTCGCTCAGCTCGCTGCCCTACGCCTCGTCGCTGGGCTACCACCAGACCGCTGGAGCCTTTGGGACCCACCAGAGCCAGCAGAGCCAGCAGACACAGCAGTCCCAGCACACGGGCCCGCACGCGGCCACGCACACGCACCCGTCCCCGACCAACCCGGGATACGTCGTGCCCTGCAACTGCGCGTGGTCCGCGGGGGGCGCGCTCCAGCCGCCCGTCGCTTACATCCTGTTCCCCGGCATGGGCAAGAGTGGGCTCGACCCCTACCCCTCCGCCCACGCCACGGCCATGTAGAGGAGAACCATAGAAACAGAGTATCACATCTGATCAGAACCGTATAAGGGGGGAGGGGGGTGGCGGACACAGGAAGAAATAAATGGACAGATTGCTTCAGAGAGTACAGGTAAAAAGGACAATTTCTTTCCAAATACGGACGAAAAAACTAATTTTCGTAAAAACAATGAAGAAAACAAGGATTCTCAAGAAGGGAAACGGAACACTCTTTTAACTATTTTAAACAAGGAGGGGCAAGAATAATTTCTTCCAACTAAAAAGAAGAAAAAAAAAGTTAAAGGAAAATTGACATTTTTCCGCCTCCCGAAAAAAACTTGAAGGCAATGGCATGTACATAAAACTGCCCCATTATTAAAAGAAAAAAACAACAACAAATAGTTAACCGAGAAAAAACGAGCTCAAAGACATTTGATGTAGGGCCTGAGCGGACTTAAGAACAAGGCTTGGAGTTCAGATCGTTTTTTGGTGTGTATATATATTATTTTTTGTTCTTTTTGAATTTTGTTAATATTTTTCCTCCAGGACGCTCCGGGACCTTCTGCATGGGAGTTGAGAGCTGAGAGCAGGTGACTGTAAGAACTTTGTAAATGTTATTAACCTTTATTAACGGCTGCCGAACAACAACAATGAAAAAAAAATACATAAAAGGAGGCCTTTAACATTATTTATTATGTACATTTTGATGCTATTATAATGACATTATTTTTATTTTTCCGACTATTATTGATATTATTATTGTTATTTAAAAAAGGCGAATTTGGGTTTGCACAAGTAATGTTTAGCCATCATATTTCTCATGTTTCTGCAGATCTGTTCAGATCTCTTGGACGTTGTGCTATTTTCACACAGAGTTTTGATCTAAATTAGTACATTTTGAGTTTTAATGAAGATACGGGTTTTTATTGTTTATAGGCACATGAAATTAGACAGGCTGTTTAAAACATGTGGTTTAAAACATGTGGTAAAAATCTTCTTTCAGTATTTTTTTAATTACATTTTATCTTGTGGTTCAGTGCTTGTCCCACGTTCATTTCATTTAAGAAAGAAGTGAAAGTTTGAAGCGAAGCAGTTAATGTCGTGCTTATTATTATTATTACAATGACGATGATTTTTTTTATATTAATCTCATGTAATGTTATGGAAAAGGAAAAACCGTTTCAGAAGGGTGATACCTCGATTCTTTGTTCGTTTGCAGAACAAAGATGTTTTGAATAAAGACAATCTGTCTTCAAAAATACCTAAAGCCCTTGTTATCTTTACAGCCTAATTTTTTTTTGGGTCAAATAATTTACAGTTCACTAAATTAAATAATTGTCTGACTATATAAATAAAAAACGCTGCTTCTTCTTTTTTTTTTGCGAAATATTATTTCCAGATTTGCATAAAAATATTTATAGAAATGAAAATATATATGAATTAAAGAATATAATCAGATTAAATGAACACTGAATAAATACACTGTTTCATTAAATTATGCTCTTATTACAATTTTATTGTGTTACAAAACGACTTTCCTAGTTTCATGGCCTTTTAATCCAACTGTCAGAAATAACAACAATAATAATAATAATAATAATAATAATAATAATAATAATAATAATAATAATAAAAATAATAATAATAATAATAATAATAATATCATCAACACCAACAACAACAACAACAATAATAATAATAATAATAGTAATAATAATAATTATAATAAATACTACTTCTACTTCTACTACTTCTACTACTACTACTACTACTACTACTACTAATAATAATAATAATAATAATTATTGTAATTAATCAGTTGCCTCTTAACTGTTATTAATGTTAACAGTTTGACCTTGTCATCAATCAGCAGTTACCTCTAAATTGTTGATGATGTTAATAACTCTGAACAACCTTGACATGCTGTGCGAGGAGATAACTGTTGAACTCTGCCCCCTCTGTATGACTCTTTAGGGATTTATGATCCAAATTAGATGGTCAGATGTTTAGGTCCTGAATTGCACAAGGCATTTAAGGCAGAAATTTTTACTAAAACCACCCACAGAAGGTGTAGTTTGGGCACAGAAGGGGCAGCTGGAGCCACCGAGCCGTGCCTCTATGGGCACTAGGGTATCAGTACTTAGGCCACATATCAGGACTCAAAGTTTTTGACAGAGTGGTGACGGGTGATGTGATGTGTAACCTTCTCTTTGACAGCAGTTCTGCAGAGCTTTGGGCTGATTTCGGGGTCTGATATTGAGCCTTAAAACACACTGCCTTGCACAGTCCAGCTACTCTACATCAGCAGATCCTATAACAGCTCACAGACACTGCTATTCATGCAGTGCATAAAACTTCTTGCCACTCCAGCTACAAAATACACTCTGCTTCAGCAACAGTTTCTACCTCGGCTTCAAGCTTATAAAGCATGCATCTCAGTGCATATATTTTATCCAGTTTTTTTAATATCCAAATCCAATTGTCAGATTTTTACATAAAACAAACAAAATTTCTATGTATGTAATGTATTTTAACCCACAGCTTATGACATTACCATATTATTTAAAGTATGTAACTCATAGCAATATATATAGTTTATTACTGTATTATGTGAAATTTATTTCTATAAATAATTTACTACTATATAACATCTGATTAAAAATATAATTAATATGAGGTTTATTTTCATTTCATAAAATGTAATTTTCATTGTAATGCATAGTTTAGTAATTTACTATATCATTCAAAATATGTAATTTATAGTAATACATAGTTTATTGCTCTATTATATTCAGGTGACAGTTTCATTTTTTCTGTCTTTACTTCTTTGCAGTTTGAGGCTGTTACAGTTCTCTTCTGTTTTGGCTCTCACAAATACTTTTTAAAACTGGTTTTTCAAACATGCTTTCGAACTCAGGTGTGTGTGTGTCTCCTTTGACTCTTAAATGAACCGATTAGGTCCTTTGATGTTTGGAAGTGTGGAAGGGGATGGATGTCCCCTTGAGGGAATCCGCATGTCTGACTTGTTCACGGATCCTGCTCTGTTCTTACAGATCCTTACAGAAAATAGCAATGCAGCTCTAACAGGCCTGCAGGAAAAAAATGAGTGGTTAATAACAGTGTTAGACACATAATCAACTCTGAAGGTTTTCATGTAGATGATACTGACATGCTGGCAAAGAGTTTAATAGACTTGATGTTTTTTTCACAGAAAAGATACATTCACTTTACTCTAATGACATTCTGTTAACTGATTGCATTTCATTTATTATGATCATCACCTATTTCGGTTATCAGGGTTTGGCTGGAGTGCCACTGGTTCATGCAAATCATGTGTATGTGTGTGTGTGTGTGTGAACACATTCCTGTGTGCTCAAGTGTGTGTGTATGTGTGAGGCCATTTATCCCTCTTCCCAGCTTTGCTTCTATTTCCTTTTCTTTTTCCACTCATAATTCCTCACATTGTTTTATTCTATTAAAACACACAAGCAAATTACATTACTGCCAGGCAACATGCCGCACATGAAAGAGCCAAACATGCAACAACTTGCTCACACCAACTGCTCTGTTTCATAACTTGCAGATTATTCCATATAATCATATAATGCGAGAGCATTTTTTGTTTCTCTCTCCCTCTCTCTCTCTCTCTCTCTCTCTTTCTCTCTGCGTTCCCGAATTGTAAAAGAGTTACTGAAACTATAGCCCTCGTTTGAATGGAGAATAGGATTCAGACTGCAGCAAAACAAGCTTGCAGAACAATTGGGCTCCAGCTGCAAGCAGAGGATTGCAATCCTTATGTACTACCTCTGTCTATTGTCACTGAGGCTGTAGCAATGGGATTTGCACACCAAGGTGTAATAGCATTACTGTATTAATTAAAAAAAATTCATTTCACATCCAGATTGTTTACTTATCTGCCAGGAACATATGCCGGGAGAAGTTAAGATTCATGATTCTGCACTATTGCCCAAGGTGCAATTCAATATAGAGAAGGGGTGGAGGGGGGGGTGTCAGGCTTAGATTCTTCTGCCCCCCTTCGCTCTTATCTACCCCTGTAAATTAGGGTGATACTTCACTGAACCGAATACTGAATCCCAAGTTTTCTATCAATCCCCTAAAGCATGCAGATTCAGCTTTGAAATGCTGTCAGTGAGAGGCCAACTTTAAGGATCACTTACAGAATTGAAGGACTGGGAAAAAATGTGTGTGTGTTTAGGTTATGCTGCACTGAGATGGACACCTTGTCATTTAATTAATCTCAGCTGATCAAATCCATATTTTATAAGTAAATCTGTGCTAAATTTGATTTGAAGATAGGCTTTAGAGTTAAGAGTATATAGAAGACTTACAAAGAGGACGTGTGTAGTCCTTCAGGGCCCGTCAACTTTAAACATGCAAAAACCTCTTGTTTTCTAATGTGCTTACATTATTTGTGTTTTCTTAAAAAATTAGTCATTTGCACCACAAAAATACTCCTTCAGCTAAACTGTCAGAAGGAGGGTGTAAAATAAGAACTGTTGGAAAACAGTCTCATCAGAATAACAGTTAACCGGTTGTGGTTTAGTTCAGTAGAGTGTGTACCCGAGCATGTGAGTATGATTAGTTGTTCATTTATTCATTATTTAGCCTCTTCACAGCTATTAATCTGCAGGGATCACTTAAGCCATGCTGAACTGGCACTGTGTGTTTTCTCAAGTATGAGCTGTATTATTCAAACATGGGTGAAACCACATACACACACACACACACACACACTCACAAATTGTGAGCAGGGAAAGGAAAATAATAGAGGGAAAATGATGATTTGAAATTATAGACGCCCTAAATCTCTTTTGAACTCTTCTCCTAGACGTTTTTATTGGAGCACAGCAGAGAGAGAGAGACTCCAGCTCGCACACACACACACACACACACACACACACACACACACACACACACACACACACACACACACACACACACCCACACAC
>JBBKCR010000101.1:7701635-7713188 GCA_037577295.1 Ladigesia roloffi | reverse complement strand
TATTTCTTAAAAACAGCAAACATTTGTGGACATATTGAGGTGTTGCAGAATTAGTTCAAATGCCATTAGAAATTTAATTGAATTCAATTTGAAACAATACTGTCTTTAACAAATTTCACTGAAAAAATCTATTCCCAGCTGCCAAAGTAGTCATAAAAATGTGTGTGTTTATACACAGTGCTGTGGTTATGTGACAACCTCTGTGCTGGCCAGGTGACATGCTGCCAATCATCCCCTGCTCTGTGGTATATTGGGTGATCAGAGACTTCACCTGGTATTTTGTGGCCTAATTCTGGGTGACTGGTTCATGGCTCTCCATGTCAGTGGCCTTCCACTTTTCTGAACACATTCACCTGTCACTAACACAAAATCAATAGGTCAGTCAAACAGATGCTGGTCCGTGTCACGGTATTTTTTTGCAAAAAATACAATTATTCTCTAAAGAAATGTTTTATTTCAGCAGTGAGCATCGACCCTCCTCTTAGTGATGTTCTTTCTGTAGCTCCAACCTGCATATAATATTTATGCATTTTTTTACTTACTTATGTTTAGTATATTTGTAATCTCCCCAAATGCTTCCAGATAGGCCAGACTGAATAGTCATATTGTGAATATTTTGGTATTCTGTATAGTTATGCAAAATTATTTGTCTTGAATTGTTTCATTAATTATTTGGATGTTTAACATAAAAAAGAATGCACCATAAAGTGTAATACATAATGTGCTGAGAGACAACAATGTATTCATCTAACTGCCACATCAGATCTCTGATCACTTTGCTCTCCCATTGTGGACGTTTATGCAAATTAGCTGTGTGGCAAACGGTTGTGTCAATCCCATAGTCATACTCAGATTCAACTCTGGAACAAACAGCGAGCAGGAGATTATTGAAGCATAACAAACAATTTAATCAATGTAGTTCATGTTAAATATAAAAGGCATCTGCTATGTATAAACTAACAAACCTAACTACAAAGAAAGTGAAAAAATGGAAATGCATATTAGTTTTATTTTTCAAGTTAAAAAACTGCATAACGCACAGCATAACAAAAACTGCTTGTGTTTTATTGACACTTCAAACATGGCTGGTGAAAGTACAGAGGTTTTTTCAAATAAATATTCTCACTCACCCCATCACCGTAAGTACTGATCAGTGTTACACTGACATTATTATTCTGGATTATTATTCAATGATAATAATGTTATTATTATACTGTATTATTATTCAATGATAATAATATTATTATTATACTGTATTATTATTCAAAGTCTTTGATCATAATGCCAATGATCATAATGAGCTCATCAGTAAAAGGTGTTATTATTATTATAATATTTGAGGCTGTCATATTTATTATTATTATCTATAAGCAAACTAAGCACTTTGCATAATGTTTGTCTGATTTTGTTTGCAAACTTTAATTTTACAATTTCAAAACTCAAATCTGAATAGTTTCTCTCACATATTTGACCAGATCAATAAAACATAAACAAATTCAAATGGAATTCATAGTACAAAAAACTCTACCTTTCTAGCTGATCAGGACTGAGTGGGATTTTTAGGACACTAAATGACTGTGGTCTAGCAATGGCAACTTTGATTTGGAGCAAGGTATCGGATTTTACAACTGGGACAATGACATATATTAAAGAACCTGTGTAAAGAAATGTGTGATGATAGCAGTGAGCTACCCAAGAAGGCTTTGGCTAAACCTAGGTGCAATGTGTTAAACTATTCTGACAACCCTCTACTGATGTGTATGGCAAGACAAATTACCTAGTTCCAATTCCAACCCATAGCTCCAATTCCCGCCCTTTAAAATTTACCAAGGCCAGTGGACACCGTGTACTGTCACTGAGGCACTGACAAGAATATCGGGCCTTTTTTCTCCAGAACTGCTGTAGCACAAATTTAATTTCTGCAACTCAAAAAAGTATTTTAAGACTTTCTTAAAAGAGAAAACACAAGAACAACAACAAAACATTTGTATGAGAAGAAAATAGAGAACAACCTCACGGCACCCTTGTGATATTTTGTAACTTTTATTTCTTTCCAGATTAAAATACTCTAATTTCCAGGAGGAAATGTTCTAGTTTCGAAGGTATAAACAGTCTGTTTTCTAAATTCCTTACCTTTAACCATTTTATGTATAACAAGGGTTGTTCTGTGAATAAGATGATAGATATGGAACAATTCTCTTTAATTACTTAAACTTTAAGGATATGTATATGGGGCCACACTTTCTGACATTTTTTAAGAGTGCAGCATGGAAGCCACTGAAGATCCACATCAAATACAAGTAGCAGTAGTATTTAGTAGTATATAAGTAGTATTTTGTAGTGCTTTTTAGATCAACTGTGCTTTATTTTTGGAGCAACACCAATCACAACTAAAGGGAATAAAGTGCAACAAAGGAAGAAGAAAAAAACAAGAGCCAGCTGAAATTAATTGCTTTCCAGAAGAAAGCTAAGTGCTGTGTGCAGATGGGAATTATTTTAAATGATAGGGGGCTACTGCAAGTTAACAGGGCTCATTTGAGGACAACGGACAGTTATCAAAACGCTTTCAACAATGATACATGAGACAGTGTAAAAATACACTCATATGAGGCCTCTCTTTTTATTGTGTGCTATTTTATTGTGTGATATACTCAAGTCCCTAATATCATACACAGAGTTAAATCTATTCTCCAGAACCTAGCAGATTAACTTAAATACTTATTTTGACATGTCGTTCCTGTGTCAGTTCAGCTTTCTGCTGTTATTGAAAGCGCCTCCACTTTTGAAAGTCCACCCACTATAAGAGCTACCTGCCAAGGTGTTTATGTGTCTTACTGAAGTGATAGATATCTGTCTAGTTGTTCGGTGGGTTGTGGAGGGTTGTAATTTGTGTGTGTGTTTATGTGTGTGTGTGTATGTGATAGAGAGAAAGAGAGACAGACAGACAGACAGTGAAGGAGACAGAAATGTGTGTGTGTGAGCGGATGCTAATCACTGCTACCCATGCCAGAGCATGTCTTCCTGGGCCAAATGAGATTAGAGCAGTGTGTTGCGTGGGGCTGTGGAGGTGAAAGGTAAAGGCACTTATCAGAAGGGTTCCCCTCAGGGGCCGCGGCGGCTGGCTCCATCAAAACCCGGCACGCACTTCTCACTGGATTAGACTAATCAGGAGAGAGCAGTGGGGATGTATAGACCACTTATCAGGACAAAAAACATTGGGCTCCCTTTCCCTTTGAACAAACCCTACAGAAATGTTTGTTAATTTTATTTATTACAGGATGCTTGTCGATGTGGCAATCTTCCATGGAATCATTGAAAAGAGCTCTTCGACGCACGGAAGGCACTCAGTGTTTACGTGCCGCAGAGATAGCAATGCCTTTGATGTTTTAAAAACTCCCCCTCCCGTTTACTTATTGTCATTATTATTTATTTATTTCCATCTCTCTGTTCGGGTTTGTGGCGCTACCACAGATCGTATTGATTTAAAGTCGTCAGAGCAACAAAAGCCCCGCAAAATTACAAATATTTTCACAGAGGCAACTTTTGGAGCCAAATGGAGCCCCCAGCATAGGAACACTGACACGATAAGGCTAATTTCCGCACCTACGATTACCTTCAAAACTAATCTTAATTTCTGTTAGGGATTCTTGATAGTTTACAAATATATCTCTGTTTTTCAGATGAAAGCCACCAGCTTATTATGGAGAAGTTCAGTTACATAAATACGATAAAAAATATTAAAAATCTATTGCTAACTCTGATTACGCCCTGTACTACAAAGACATTTTTGGACAGTTAATTGGAGTCAAGAGGGCCAATTCTAGAAATTCTTCTTAAGGACTGACATTGGTATATTAAAGACAGAATGAGAGCGGGGGAAAGCTTCTCATCGGACTTAATTGGACGTACAGTGTAGTCTAGCGAGGACCAGATTTAAATGATTCACCCTCATTAAACCTTATGAATCACTGCCAACAGACAGGCCTATTAAAGTGGCTGTCTGAGTCAGAGCAAGCCAGGACTTTGCTGAGGTGTTCTAGGTGAAGCAATGCCTTCGTAGTTGTGTCTGCTTGTGTTTTAAAAGAGTTTTCCACTCACGGCCATGTTCTGCTGACTAACAGTCATTTGTTCACGCTGCTGATATGATGGCCTTGACAGGCCAGATGCCATATAGTGCAGCAGTAGTCTACAGTAATCCCTGTATTCACAGAAAGCACTGAAATCCATTGTGAAAGGTCATTCATGATTTATCATTATTTTTTGGGTAGAATGGCTCACTATTTTATGAGCCAAACCATTTGTGTTTTCAGTCCTGTATTTTTTTCCTTTCACCTTCACACATTTTTGAACACTGTAAAGTAAAGGTTTCCCTCACTGATGATGGACTGAAGACCCATCAAGGTTACAAGCATTTTCAGTATACAAGTTTCCTATGAATACAAATGGACTCTGCAGATGGACTTTATGAACACACCAAGTGTACATTCAGTGGATGGAGCAATCACTTCATGTCCTCTATTAGACTTTATTCAGGATGCCTTTTAAATGCAGTCTTTAATTCATACTGATTCCTGAGGAACTTTTTAAACTGTTGTATTTGTTAACATTTTAAAATATCAGTCTTACTGCATTAGTAAAAACTTGTAAAATTAAGTAATTACAAACTAGTTATTCATTAACTTAACATGTTCCTTCCATACATCATCAGAGAGAGTCCCTGAGCTAGCTAAGTATTTGCATTTGGTAAAACATGATATTAAAACATTTTAGTTAGGTTCAACTATCCCCATTATTTAGGTCCAAAAACTTTCGACCAACACACTGTGGAGTGGGTAATGGCTAGCATGTGCTTCCGGCAGGACAAGTAAAACACCACCACATTTTTTCGAACTGCCACTAAAACTGCATCCTTGAACACCTCAATATGCTTGGAGGTTAGTTCTGTAATGTGTTCCTGCATTTCTAGTATGGCACTGATGAGGAGAGAACGAGGGCCATCAAGCCAGAGAAAGTATAATCAGTTGTTCTCTTTTGGCCACAGATGACAAGAATCCTGAAATTTAAAACTTTGTGTGACAATTCGTGCTTAATATGACATGGGACATTAGCAATTAAAATTTCACGTTGACACACTAAACGACTGAAGTATGTAAAGTTTGAGGGTTCTGCACATTAAATGGGTTTTAATTTTCCACAATCAAATTGCATCCAAACATCCCCATCACCACAATTATTCAAATATTTAAACATTTCTTGTAAATCTCAACTTAATCATTAATGTACTAAAAAAAATCTATTTGCCACTGCCAGGGCATTCATGTTTTGATTAGTCCAGAGCAAAAGGGAGGAAACATTTAAGCATTGGGAGATGTATGTCCCCCACATATTCCTTACTGGGTGTTAACCAAAACATAGCCATTATAACCACCACAACATTTTCCCTCCAAGACGCTGCACCCTCTAGCAAGTGTCTCTGTTAGAGTGAAGTGAAATGGTCAAGCCCAAAAAAGCAACTAACTTCTAAAATAATAGTGTGGTCATCTAAGTAATTGGGGTTCTTGTTATTTAAGTTATTTGTTATAAATGTTGAACTGTTATTGTCCTGTTCTTTTACACTTAAAGTTAAGGGTAAAATAAAGCGTATTATCAGAGTTAAAAGTTAAGCAGGGTATGGAGAGTTTGAAAGGGGTGTGTGTGTATGCGTGTTTGAGTGTGGGCGTGGTTGAGGAGCGAGGGAGAGTGAGAGAGGTGAGCGGGTTAGAGCTGGTTTAGGGTTTTAGTGGCTTGTGTTGTGGCCGTATAGCAACTCAGTTATTCTTAGAGAAACTTTAAGAAAAAGAAGAAGCTTAGTTGCTCCCCAGTGTCTGATTTAACCGGCAGGTCACTGCAGTAATATAAATAAAACCTGTGTAAATGTGTGATAAAATAATTGTTGGTGTTAAGTAAATAATGCACTAATGTGCCCAGCTTTAATTTTAAAATTAAATAATATAGTAGTCAAGTAGAAACAGGATTTAAAGTGATGATGCACTTCTTCTACTCCCTTAAAAATGCTCCAAGGGTACTTTAGTATTAATACATAAAGAGCCATAGAGAGCATTAAAGGTTCCTTGTAATTGGTTTGTAATGGAAAAATGCTGTATTTGATTCTTTAAAATTGGTCCAATAAATGAATTTACATTATTGAAAAGTGTATATCATTTCCACACTTTCAATTTAGTCATGTTGATGCAATAAATGGTACTGATGTGAAAATGAAATACATATTTCAAGCATGTGCACTCATTGCATCACCTTTTAAGTGTATGTTATTTTTCTAGTATTGAACATGATAAATATTTCCGCCATGTTTAAAAGCCAAGGAAGGATCCGCTGATGTGTCTTTTACTATGTATCAGTGTGTTATATACGCTGTGTGTGTTTGTGTACTGTCATGAAATAAGCTGAGCTTGCATTCTGAAGATGTTGCTAAGGTCTCTGCTTAAGAAGATAGGGAGACAGAGAGAGAGAGAGAGAGAGTCAGAGGCATAGAGAGAAAGTGAAGAGAAACGAGCATATAAGGAAATGATTGTGTGGATAGTGTAGTAAGAAGGTGGGGACGACCCCTCTCTCTCTCTCCAGCAGGCCTGAGTCCTTCACAGCCTGTCATTGTCTTTCATGGAAATGTCACAGTGGTGTTGATACTCTCCCTAGACGCTTTATCGCTCAGCACTTCTGCAACTTCTGTGATCTTTAAGGAAACCTTCACTTCTTTTCTCCTTCTCTCTTCCTCGCTCTCTCTGCTTGACTACATTTCAGAACAAAAAATTACGTTCTTTATGAATAGAGAGCTGTATTTACATGCCACAAAAATGAAAAACTATTACAATTTAATTCTGAATGCTTCTCTATGGGCCAAATGTATACTTGCTCCCAAAAAATAAGATACACCAAAAAGACCTTGCAGCCTTATGCTGCAACAATAACCAGTTTATAGACTGTAACAAGTTTTTGTTTCAGTGCTCAGAAATGAAAGTATACCTCTGTTAGCCATAATATCTTCTTTATGTTACCAATCATTAGTTGCTCTCTAAAAAAAAAAAAACTTATGAATTAGCATATTCTAGGACAGCAGTCCCCAACGCCATGTGGTACCGGTCTGCGGTCTGCAGAGAAAAAACAAGCAAAACAAAAACGTACAGTATTTCGCTATTATTTACTAAATAAAGTCTTATTTTGAAGAAATGATTGGATATCCTTAGTGTATATTTAAGACTAAGTCTGATATTAAACTGGTTCATGACGAAATAAAGATTGGGGTCCACTGATCTATGTATCAACAATCATGCCTCCACGCAGCCATTCTAGTTATATAAGATTATAACTTTGTGGTTGGAACCGGGGTATAGGCTTTTAAAGTTTGTAAGCTACATTAGCCTTGTAGCTCCTGTACAAAACTAAACATGTAAACCTAGGACAAAAAATATTTTGGCTGTTCAGCTACATTTGGGGGTAAGGGGAAAATTGTGCAAATCAGATTTTTGGCTGAAACACCATTTTAAGAATTTTCAAATGTGGCTGACAGAATAAAGTTTCCACATGCTAGAAATAATAATCATGCTGGGATTTGTGGGAAGAGTATTTCATGTTGCAGGGTAGCTTTTTCGCCCTAGAGGGGCTTTTTAGACATACAATAAAAACACTTTTACGAAACTTTCAGGAGTGTTCCTATAAAACACGAATGATGTGATCATCCCTTGAAAAACTCCACGGCAACCTTTAGCTAGCCTATTCATTTTGCTTTCCATTCGTCTGTGTTTTTTCCTTTGTGCCGCTGTCCCAGTGTGCCAATGTGGCCGAACGTGCCTTGTTTTCAATTACTTTTCTTTTCTGATGCAGAACCCACTTCCACAGTCCTGTGCACCCTCTCCACTCCATTCAGCCACAAGAATAATACTTTTCTGTGTGGCTCTCAAGGCCGAGGCAGCTATATTGTAAAATCAAAAGTATGGTCATTTGTCTTTGTATTGATTTTCTAGTGAAGCTGCTATATTTCAATTGGTTGAAAGAAATGAATATGTTGAGGAACAAAGGATACTTATTTTGACACAAAAGTCATTGTGTCAACTGCCAGACTCTCTTTGTTCTGCAGAAATGGCTTTGGCATTGTCAAAATCCACCTCCATTCCATTTGCGTCAAGCCTATAAAACTAAGTCTCCTCTGCCTGTTTAGGCTGAGAGAATCAATGAATGCTTCCTAAAAATTAGAAGATTGTGGCGGGACTCAGTAGTCTCAGTAAACTCTGGTGAATAGGCACTATAAGACCACAGGCAAACTTAGATAAAAGTGTCCTTTTTATTATTGTTATTAAATGTTTAAAGTGCGAACAAATTAACCTTATTTGTTAAAAAAGTCAGATAAAAAAAAAAACATTTTAAAGGTCATCTTTCAGAATGGACTGGAGACTCAGCGAAATACAGCAAGTGAGAGAGAGAGAGAGAGAGAGAGAGAGAGAGATTCTAGTGAGGGTCTGGTTACTTGGTTAGAGTGTCATTAGCATTCATCATACTCCTATAAGCTTGAGTAATTACAGGCGTATGAGCAAGGAGGAAGAGCAGTTTACACTGCTAGTAATTTGATTTGCATCTACGCTAATAACTTCTTTTGTGCGTGTTTATGTGCCGTAGCAGAACACAAGAGCTGTTCCGCTGCAGGCTGAATGAGGAGGAGAAGAAAGAGCCTTTAAAAAGCTGAATTTAAGTTGCCTTCATGTTGCTGTACAAAAAAAGTCCTGGGCTCATATAATATGGTTACGTCCAAGGGAAAGCTTCAGGCCTTCACTGCTGAGAGAAAATGATTCCTAGTGCTACTGTTGTTACGGGGGACCACTGCATCTAAAGAACAGTATTTGAAGAAAGGATTTTTTGTATGTGTGGAACCAAATACTTTGAGGCCTCCAATGGAATGAATATTCTCTATAGAAAAACAATTTTTGTGAATTTTCAAGGAAATTAGCTTCTGAATTTAAAATGTTGGAACTAAACACAATATTAAATGTAGCCTGTCATAACACATCATATATTTTATTCTTTATTTTTGCCAGTGTATTAAAATGCCATATTTAAATGTGTTGCCTTTTCATGGTGTGCAACTGTTTTTACTTCAACAGGACAAACTTGCAAGGAGTGTATTTAAGGGTATGAAGACAGTCATAAAATTTTATAAAAGATTTAGAGACATGATTGTGACACATTTTTAAACATTCATCTACTCAAGGAAAATAGATTACTTGAATTTTCTGGCTTTAAAAAGTGGATTCGTGTGTATTTCCTGTGTTAAAGTATAGTAATGTAAAGTAAAATAACTCCTGAACATGTCTTTCAATGAAGCCATATGGATGTGATATTAAAGGCTTGATTCCCAAATGACAATGTTCCAGTCTTAAAAATGAAGAGACCACTAAGGGTTTAACATAAATTGTGATAATGTTTTTTATCACAATTTAAGGGTTCTTTCAGAAACCTTCATGAGATGTAAGGGTTCTTTGGACATTCGAGTGGTTATTCACACTCAGACATCTCGTTTACAAACCACACACCTTGTTTACAAAAGGTTCTTCAGGAAGCCAAAATGGTTCTTTTATATGGTCACACAAAGTACCCTTTCAGGGACACTTAAGAATGTTAGGAGTACAAGAAGGTGTTGTGATGGCCACTGTGTTTCTGGATCTATGTTCTACATCTCTGCTCCCTTCCTGATTCATTTGATGGAAAAAGAAAAGGCATGAATCAATTTTTAGACCTTTGTTCGAAGAGTTAGATGGAGGACCTCATGTTTTACCTGAGTCATGCATAGTAATATTCTCTCTCAAATGATCTTTTGCAGCAGCACTTGTTTATAGCCCAAATTTTACAAAAGTAAGCCCTTGTGTAAATATGAGGAGGACCCATATTCCTGTTCTTCCCCCCTACCTGTGTCTTAAGCATTAGTGAGTGTTCCAGACACTAGTGAGTTTCTGTCACTGCATTGTGATTAAGAATTTCTGAACTTTGGTTCATTGATGTGGTTCATTGATGCCTCTGTGTCAACACTGACAACCAGAGAGAACCTGACACAAAGGGCCTGATTACAAGCCACCACACAGTGATGAGTGATCTCTGACCACTACTGCCAAAATAAATTCTTCTCAACTCCAAAATATAAGGTCACGCTACAAGCAGAAAAATTGTCACACACTAACTACTAGAATCCATAACAGCTTTTACCTTCAGATGCAAATTAATAAGACAAACTTGTTAATGCCAAGCTTAACAAAGTATGCATTAGGTGTTACCTATTCCCCCATTTCATTTCAAAACAGCAGTTTTATATTAAGTGAACATAATATATATCCGATTTAACATGCTGATATTGGATGTTCTACTGTGTGGTCAACAATAATTTACCAGTGTTAGATACCACTTAGCTTTACTTAGTACAATTACATTATATTGGACACATTTGGTTTTAACAGCATACAGTTCTTTTGAATTGATCATTCATTTACCAGACCATTTAAGTGAATGTTACCCAAAGTGTGAAGAAAACTGGACCATTTTTACAAACATTAGGTGCTTATGCAATGTTAGGTGTTAGGTTTTGTGTCTTGCTCTGACTTCATATTAGCATTTTGGCTCTAGTATTTAGTGCATATTTTTGTGATTATAGTTCTGGGTGTGATTTGGAGATGTGAGCAGACACAGGTTCCTAATACTGGTTATAAATGGCGAATGAGCTTGGAAGCAAAAAGACAGTTAGATGCTGGAGTCTAGCTGCATTTGAATAGGTTTTATAGTTTATTGTTTTTGTAAAAACAAAACAAAAAATGAATGTTAAGCGCTATTCAGTTGCATTCTGTAAGAATCTGAGACTGATTAGAGAGAACGTGTGCGTCATTTTCTTTCAATGCTTAGCGACTTCATGATGCCACACAGCTAGTTTTACATGCAATTACATGCAACTAAAAGGGCTGAATAGCATCTGCAAAAAGGAATTTATGTAGTGTTAATAAACAAACTCAATTAAATGCGGCCCTATTCACTTCCTTTCTAAATACAAAAATCAATCTGTATACTATTGTGTCATCTATAAATCCAGTAAATCAAGTTGTCTCAATTAGCGGTGAGGCAGTAGTGGAGAAAAAATGCATGAGAGAGAACTAAGATCAGGAGTGAGTCATGAGTCATTTCAGTGTGTTTATGTTTCCTGCTCTGACTGCAGTCCTCTGAGTGATTAGCAAAACAGAGAACAAGAGAGATAGAAAGATGGAGAGAGGTACCTTCAGATTTCAATGGACCAATTTTGAGCCCAGAACAAAACCTATTCACTATCCTTTTCAGATGGATTTTTTTCTTTTTATACTATTCTGTCTCAGTGCATTTCCCTCGGAGATCACACAGGATCAAGGTGAAATATTGCAGTGTGGTCAGTCTGCATAGAGCACACACATACACACACACACGTGGACTCACATATACAAAAGCGTTGTTATATTAGTCGAAGAATTCGTTTTGTTTAACAGGACATACCAAAGG
>JBBKCR010000101.1:7647470-7659353 GCA_037577295.1 Ladigesia roloffi | reverse complement strand
CAGCTCCTACAGTAAACTAACTCCGCGCTGCACAAGGAGCAGACAGCCTTAGTCTTGTCCAGGTTTCCGTTGGGAAGCTTCTTAAAAACACATTCTCCCTGAAGCAAACCCGGCGCTTCATAGCTGCATCCATGTTAGCGCGTCACGTTTGATGTGGTAATCTCACAGCAGGCACACACACAGGTTCAGACTCGCTCTCGCCCCCTACAGTGCAGTTCGGCTCGGTACACATCCGCGCTAAAATATCAAGGTGAAAGTCATCATAGCTTGCGTAGTACAGACCCAGCTCCCAACCCAACTTTGTGAATAGATTAACAGCGATATTTTTTTATCGCCCGATAAGAGTCTCACGTTAACGCAGCACGTTAATGCCGATAACGGCCCACCACTACAAAACACTAAACAATGTTTTGCTTTGCATTTTTGCTACCAGCAGTGTTGCCTGACCCAGCATGTCTTTAATGTTCAGTTTATATGATGAGCGCTCACTGCCACTGACCTCATGTCAAACCTCAGATGGAAAATGTTCAATCAGAATTTTTCAGCAATTCCTTTGGAATTCATTTCAATTCGTAAACCCCTCAGCAGCAACACGCATTGGGCAGGCTGGCGTAAGGCTTTGGTCATTTTTACTTACAAATATGAACAGTCAACCTGTGAAGAGTGTGAACTGTGCAGCGTGTATACTAGTGGAATCAGGAGTAATTATTCTTTGAATGAAGGGCAGGTATAGGAATGCAGGCACACCCTGTTTCAGCCTGTTTACTACAGTTAAGTGCGTTTTAGTGTTTTTTTTCTGGAGACATCAACACAAGTACATTGTATAAAGCAACCTGTCAGATGTGGAGCATGCATATAAAGTGTGTATGATTGTGCAAACAACAGTAATGGAACTTGAGCTTGGATAGGAATTAAATTGTTGTGTGTAGGTATTTGTACACACACATTTGTACACATTTGTAGGAGTACTTCTGACATACTAGATGATAACACTGTTTAGTTGTTTACTTTTTAGTTTCTTTTCATTCTTGTCCTTTTTTGTTTTTCTGTTCTTTAGTGACCGTTGCTAGGTGGACAGGATTTATGGAATGCTGGCAGTGATCCCTCACAACCTGACAGGAAATGTAGAGACTCTAGACCAGGGGTCTCCAAACATGGTACCCTCTTATTTGTATGGTGACCTGCCACGGTCATACGAATCTGAATCATCACCTTTGACTCATCAACCTTGACAGCAGTGCTATGTTTTATTGACAACTAATGGGCAAATAATGATTTGGTGTAATAAGGGGGCGGATATGGTTGGCTTTACGTGCAAGTTGGTTGACAAATAGTGACTAATAAAATTTGACTGGTCACATTTCCAAATGTATGTCGATTCGTTAACCTTTCGGCGAGATACTTGGAGAGGGGTTGCGAGCTACATGGAGACCCCTGCTCTAGACTGATTATTAAATGCTACACTACTGTCTAGTGAATTTCACACTCATTCAGAGTAAATATTTTAATTTCTATTTTCAGACAGTTTTGACATAAGTTCTTCGTTGTCTCTTTAGGATGGATGGAGCAATCACTAACGCTGTAAACTAGTGGATCCCAACCCTGGTGCTGGAGGCCATCTGGACAGTTCTTCCTACCACTACTAACCAAACCACTACAACCAAGTAATTCGTTTTAGGGAGGACTTGTTTTGTTGGGATAAGTGAAAACCTGCAAGTGTTTAGGGGAGTGTACTTCCAGGACCAAGGCTGGAAAAACACTGCTGTAAATCTGCCTCACAACAGTGACTACAAGAAAATACATCTGTGTGTTGAGTATGTAGAGGTCTGTTGTATAGAGCTTCAAGAGCCATGTCACTGCCTTACAGTAGGAAATATATAAAACTGTCCTATGCTTACATTTCTCAAGGCCACCACTATACAGCAGTCCTTCCTATTGATATAGTGTCCCCAATGTCCTCATTTTGTGTATGTGTGTGAGTGTGTGTGTGTGTGTGTGTTTATGGTCCAATGGCAGACATGGCCTGGAGGGCGTGGGAGGCCTACTAGTTCAGGCTTCTGGCACAAAAGCAACTGTCACTTCCACACCACCCCATGAATGGCATCTCCCTCTGGTCGCTTCTAATCCCTGCAGCTATACTGATAATTAAAGCAACCTGCCAGACAGCCACACATGGCCTGCACACTTTGATCAAGCTCCAGCACAGGTAGACTGAACAGGCTTTAGAGCAACAGTTTAGGATGCTTCATGACACACATTCATTTTAGTTTTTGGACAACCACTGATGGTGTTAGTAATCATTAAGTAGTAATACTGAAGGGAAGCAGGAGTTTTGCATTTTCGATTCTGTTGTATTTGCAGATGATTGCTGTTAATTTACCACAAAATAGCAATTTGTGAGTCTGTTATGAAGGCTGCATTATTCTAAGGATACGATAGCACTGGGCAGAGATGCGCTGCCATCCTACTGTATGTGGCATTTTAAAAGTCCATGAATAATTGTCTGTGAACCACCTTATAAAGCAAAATGTCACCATTAATTCATGCATTAATGAGTAATAATTGCTATTATAAAAAAATCCATCCTATGAGGTAATTAAAAGCTTGTGGTAGAGATAAGGGCTTTGTAATGGGCCTATTGTTCTTCCTCCAAGGCCAGAACCTATTACTCCACTGCCACAGCTGTGCTCCCAACCCCGCCGGACCATCCTTTATCTCCCTTAATCCGGGAACACTCAATTCTGCTTCTGTTGGCGTTGTAGCCAGAAGTACACAGGCACGAAAGCAGAGCTGTTAAAAATAAGCCTTGCTTTCATCCAGCTGTGCGCGGAGGTCCCCACTGCAAACGTAATCTCGCTGCACTCCCCATCAACGGCAGACAGAAAGGCAACAAATTCACTGTCTCCTCCTCATTCTTTGCGCTGTGCCATGGAGCTGTATACAGTACACAGCAGATCAAAGCCTTAATTGAAAAATAATTATAGGCACTTAATCATGGGGAAGTGGTGGGCTAATTGAAGCAAAAACAAGGCGGTGAGCGGAGGCCCTCCGAATCGTGACAGAAAGAGGATATTGTGTGAGCTCCAGCCTTTAATAAAGCATCGTCTTCAATCCCCCATTGTCTCCCAGATTAAATTGGAGAGGGCTATTAGCGGAGTTAATTGGCTCTCTAATTTAGATCTGGCCAGGCTGAATGCATAACGGATGTGAGCCGCATCGGCCCGTGATGTGCTCACTCTGTCACGCCGTCCTGCCGGACCCCGATTGGTTAATTGCTTGGGGATCGGCGAAGTTTGCACCCATCCTTCAAACAGAGTGGATCTTGGCCTGGCTGTGGCTCTCAGCTCCATCGGACGAGACGCCTGCCTGTCCCGCTGAGACAGAAAGTAGCCAAAGCCTAAGCTTAAAGTAGGAGTGTGGCTGCATTTGTCACAGCCATTTTAAAAAATGAAGGGTGAAATTAAGGTCGGCAGAAAAGAGGTGGGGGAGAGAGCTTACTCTTAGGACAGTTTGTGGGTTAGCTGATGGCTATATAACAGCCAGTTCTGAAGCTTTACTAAAGTCCAGCTTGTGACTCTTCCATTGCCAGCGCTGTGACCCACAGGTCATCACCCTGAGTTAAGCCTCGGGTCAGAGTGACATAGTCATTATCTGATTTCCTGAAGCCCTTCCCCCATAAATGTCTTCCATGTTTTCTATTTCTCACCTGCCCTAGTTCTGCATTACTCATAAACTAATAAACTACATCTGCAGTATTTCTACCAGTGTGCTGTAGCACATTTAACTGGCTGCAAAGTGATTCTGTCTCTTGAAAAGTGAAAGCTGTGTTGAATGTTGCATGGGCTTTTTATGGCACATAAGTGTATGCTGGCTGTTCAAGTAAAGCTTAGGCCTGAGGCGTACAGCAGATTCCACATCTGCTGTCAGTTTGCTAAAGGCAAAAGCGGTGGTGGTTTGGATGGACAGGAGATAAAGAGTGAGGACATCAATGGAAGTGAAGAAGAAGAAAAGAATGGCTGGAGATCGAGCGAGAGGAATTTTTAAGACGTCTTTGTTTGGCCGGTCCACATTCAGGCACAAGCCTCTGAGGCCCATGGAAAAACACAAACAGGACTTTTCTGCTCAGGGGCTGGTGAAAGTGAATGGCAACATTCTTATCATGCTCTCTGCAAATTTGCTTCCTGCTGTCAAGTGTTCACTGCATACTCTGTAATGACTGTGCCCTCTAGTGGTGATGGAGTCCTGATGCATTTATCGTGAAGGAGAGTCATTGAGGAAGTAGGGCGCGTATCTGAAGGTGAAAGGCTGTAAATGCTTCCCCCCATTTGTCACCATTTTCCCAGAGAACCTTTCATCTTGCCCAGAGTCGAGCTGCTCAAGATCCTTTCTCTGATACTTCGCTAATGGTCGGCCAAACAGTGATTGCAGGTGCTCGGGGTATAAGAGCAGGGAAGGACCAGGAGCTTTTATTCCTTTTTGTTGGTATGGAATCTATTCCAGGTCCTGGGGTATAATGGGGCAAACAATAGGCAGGCACCTGCTGAAAGGGTGGCAGTAGGCAGGATGTGTGTTGCCAGGCGAGAAATGGGGAAAGATATAATTCTGCATTTAATCTCATTCTGAGATGAATTGACTACGATAAGAGAGGCAAGGTAACCTGTTCTGTTGACAGAATGATAAGAGCAGGTAGCTGAGCCCTAGTATGAACACAGTCTGATCCTTATGGCCACAGGCTTCTGTATTCCCACCTGTACTCTTTCAGAAAGGTACAGTTAATCTAACCTAATAACAATGTAAATCCATCGTCAAAGGTACAAAAGTGGTTTTAATGTGCTTGGTTTCTTTTTACATAATTTAACATTTTGAAAATGAGAAACAAAGTAACAAAGTTTAGTTAACAACTCAAGTTCTAAACTATTGACATACGATTTGGAAAGATGTATTAGACTGAGGTACAATTATGTTTAGTAACTACTGTACTGAATACATACCCCATTGATGATTCACTATGAGGTACCCCCATAGTGAAGTTTATTACTTTTCTTTCTGAAAGTATATCATTGTTAAATGGAAATAATTTTCGGAATCATAAAAGCTTAAATGTATATTTCAAACAATCCCAAGCACAAAAATGCAATAAAAAAATCCGTGAACTACACTTTCTCCCACTGAAATTTTTAACAATCTTGCTGCCTGTTATAACCTGGCAGTGTTTTCTTATGTCTAAACTCATGCTCATACTAAAGACAGGCTGATTTAAAAGAAATTAATATCACAAAACATAGATAATATTTGTGCCAGTTTGTCTTAAAAGCTTTCTCTAAGTGCTTTTAACAATAATTTGGAAAGTGTCAAATCATTATTTAGGTAAAATCTGCTTTTCATAACAAACAAGGACACTTTGATGAACTTATTAAGGATTTGGGGCAAATACCTGTTAAATGAAATAAGAAATTTTGCTATGTATCAATGAGGACATTTTAAAGAAGGCAAGATGTCCATTACCTAGCAGTTTAAATGTAGGCCTATACCATCTTTATACCCATCTAATGTAGATCTGTAGAAACTTAAGTAAGAGCAAGTAGGGTGTGATGATATTGGGCTCTTTGCATGATTACAGGGTGGTTTAAATTGTATCGACCTATTTGCCATGGGTCAAGCAAAATTGTGCCAAAAATGTCACTCAAATTACTGAAGTTTTGAAAGCTTTTCTGGAATTAACAATTTGGCAGGTGGAATTTACTGGACTGCTATCCAATATTTATAATTTGTTTAAGATCAATAGCTTCTGAACACATTGTTGGCCCTAAAATAATAAAACTTTATTTTCAGTCCAGGATACATGCTCCTTTCATTTCTAAAATGGTTCACAGAAATTATATTACATTATCCCTCAGGTGTTTGGCCTCTGTGTGTGAGTAACACAGTATCGGCCAGCATTGGTTTCAGTTCACAACAATACTATCTGTGTTTACATTTGATGCCTGTGAGGAACAATTTCTGTTTACTTTTCTAGAGCTAATATGACTGTTAAGCTCAGCTCAGGATTTCACAAATTGTTAGTAACCATCCTGTTATGCAAAATTAGGCAAAATCAGTGTGGTAATAAGTCTTTATATATTTCTTATCATAACTACTGATGATACCCAAAGGGCACAAATCCCCCTTTTCAGATAATACAATGTATTCCTTTTGTCATTGTCAGGAATAACAAGATACCTAATTAAGAGGAAATTACCCTGATCCCTTAACAACTCATTAAAATAATTTTCCATTTGTCCACCTTTTGTTTTTCTAGAGCCATCTATCTTTTTGGGAGATTTAAGAGCAATTTTTTGAATATATTTCTGCACTTCTTGTAAACACATCCAGTCTTAGAAGTTTTCTTGAATTTCCACTTTTCATGATCTAACAGTATTATCTTCTCTGTGTTACACATCCTTGACCCACAGTGTTGGTTTCTCCAAGTGGAAGGGTGGACAGAAACATTTGGGGATCTGAACCAAGAGTGTATATCTTAGGGGTTCCCCGTTTTAGATCTGTAGAGTTTAGCTCTATCCCTAATCTATTACATCTGATCCAGATCATGATGGCTTTCAGGGCTATCAGAATATTAGAGCCAGGTGTGTTGGGACTAAACTCTCCAGGGTGGTAGATCTCATGGACAAGGATAGGAAACCCCTGGTTTATCTGATGATATCAGTTCGGATGGTCTATGGGTCATGCATGCCTTTTAGAAGTCCCATGTTCTATCTTGATATTTTTTAACTCCCTGTTTAAGAAACATTTTCCCTGCCTTATGTAGGTGGATTATCTTCTATCTAATCTCATCAGAAATATTTCCTATAGACATTTTAAATGTGCAGGAGAAAAATTATGTAAGGCAGCTGAGGTGTGTTTGGGTAGCTAGTTGTGCAAATGTTGTCTCATTGAAATGTCACGGACTGCTTTGGAAAGTGCTTTAGTTAGGAGGACACAGCTGTAACTGACAAAGCTTAAGATGGAAGAATTATTGCAGTAGTACAACTTGGACAAATTTAATACTGATTGGTTTGATAAATTCTGCCTAATTTAATATGGATGTTTTGACTGGAAATAAAAGGTTTGGATAGTCTTATAAGGTCTACAAGTCTTATATAGGACAGAAGGTGTTTGGAGCATTCACCCTGCAATCAGAAGGTACTACACCTTCACACATCTAACTGTCTGCTGCTTCACTTGGGGAATGTGTTAAATAAAGAGCATGAATTTCATGCTGTTCACACTGTGTGCTGTGGTGTGAGTAAAATACAGTGTTTTACCCATGTAGGGGTTGCTCAAATTAATTGAAGCACAACAGCTTTATGTTTGTGGAAGAAGAACGAATGCAGAAAAGAAGCATCACAAACAGAGAAACTTCCCCCCTCTAAAGTTTCTGCCTCCATTTGCTTATCTAAGTTTCGATTCCAAATTGTTCAGAGTCCAACCTCCTTTTTGCAACCGTTACATGATTGTCCCACCCTACACACTAATGACTGAGCGCAAATACGTGGCCAGATGCAGAGGTGTACTCACATCTAAGGACAACCTATCTGTGCCAACCCCACCACAAACATTCATAGAGTGGAGGAGCTGTGCTAGTGTTGACAGTTTGGACCAAAGCTGAGAACAAAGCTACTGTGCTAGATTTGAGGTATTCAAGCAGAAACACCATGGCGGTGACAATGTGTCAGGTGATGGGATTCGTGTTGGGCATTTTGGGGGTTGCAGGGATCATAGCTGCTACAGCCATGGACATGTGGAGCACAGAGGATCTGTACGACAACCCCGTAACGTCCGTCTACAGCTACGCAGGCCTGTGGAGGTCATGTGTGAGACAGAGCTCCGGCTTCACCGAGTGCCGACCATACTTTACCATCCTGGGACTTCCAGGTAATGTGCCTTAAAGTTAAATAAAGTGAAGAATGCATTAAACGATACATGAAATATTTGTAGTACTGAATCTGCAGAAAAAATACAAACTCAAATACAACAACCACTCAATTATGGGAAATACATGCGACTTCCATTATCTAACACACACACACACACACACACACACACACACACACACTAATATACCATTTATTTTCCAATTTGTATAAAATAAAAATATAAAATTGAATTCTTTCATGTGCTGAAATTTGAAAAGCTTTTTTAAAAATGCCAAAAAATGAATGAGAGGTTTGAAAGGAAATGCAAAAGAATCAGAGCGATCAGTTATAATTCTAAATAAGATTGTTCTGTAAAGTTTTGAAATGATGATTGACCTGTAAGGCAAAGAAAAAAAAATGCACGCAATCTGACAGAACGCTTACATTCAAATAATCAGATGTTTTAGAATCTTTAGAATCGGCAACTAACTTGAAAATGTTTTAAATATATTCTGGATCTTTGTAATTAAAAAACCTTTGGCGGAGTAACTCGTAGATTACTAGCATCAATAAACGAAGAAAAATTACAAAAGGGTGTTGAAACCGAGGCACTCCTTTAATTACCCATTTGCGGAAATAGCTACATGAAAACTATCGAAACGCAAATGCGGGAAAAGAACACATCGAGATTTTGCGCAAACATAAGATAGGGCTGACTTCCCCATGGACACAATGATAAGACCCAGTTACCCTTGTGCCAGTTCATATCTCATTGCCAGACAGTGACTTCATAAGCGTAGGATTTCTGTTAATAGAGTAATGGCAGCCTTACTGTTACAAGTAGCTGGGTTTATGATGGCGGGACTGGGTACATTTTTGACTGCCTCGGCCACCGCCATGGATATGTGGAGTATAGAAGACCGCTCTTTCACTGTAGTAACAAGTGTTTATGCATATTCTGGACTATGGTACTCATGTGTGGGGACTGAGTATGGTACAACCCAATGTCGACCATATTTCACAATTTTGGGCCTGCCTGGTGAGTTTTTCCTACTGTTTAGAAATTGTATGATGCTTTAAGGCCATTCATTGTAGAATTAAAAATGTTCCTTTTAAAAATGTATGCTCGAACAAAGAAAAGTCAATTGTTGGTGGCCCTGGCACTCATTGACCTCTTTTCTTTCTGGGTGTGACATTTGATAAGATCCTTTTGTTTTTCATGTACAGAATGATAAAGCTCAAATAAATATCAAAGGAAAAGCGATATGTTTCTGTACTTTGACATTGAGTTTCTCACACCGACTGTTGGACACTCACACTGACTCAACAGAAATTCAAACAATTACTTTGTGAATAATTATGTTAAATTATAATTGAAGTATTACATTATTAGCATTCATTAGTAGAAACATTGTAATCATACAAAAAAAAATCTATTTTTAATGTTTTTATTCTAGAATAAAGTAATGATTAGGATTAAAATCTTTGGAACTGCATCAGTTTTAAAAGATATGTGTGAAGAGGTGATGTTGAAATTAAAAATGCAGTAGACGTTGTATTAACTTGTACTAATTGTTTTTTTCTTGATTAATCCTCAGCCCTGTTCCAAGGCGTGAGAGCACTGATGATTGTGGGGATTGTTCTTGGGGTCATTGGTGTCCTCATTGCTATTTTTGCCCTGAAGTGCCTTAGAATGGGCAACATGGAGGACCGTGTGAAAGCAACCATGACAATAACTTCAGGGGCCATGTTTATCGTTGCAGGTGAGAAAAATTTATTTCCTGTCTTCAATATTTCATTTTTCCAGCCATTATGCTCTCATAAATTGTTAATGCATGCTGCATTTTCATCTCTCCAGGGATCTGTGCCATTGCTGGAGTTTCCATCTTTGCAAATCTTATTGTGACCAACTTTGCACTGACAAGTTTCACCTCCATCGGAGGTTTTGGTGGTAGTTTTGGAAGCACTGGATTTGTTGGGTCACCTCTCACTCCAAGGTAAGGATCAATAGTTGAATCTGTTTTTTAATCCAATTTTTAAAAACATAAAACTATCCTTCATTTGATTTATGATATTATAAATGTAATTTCCTCTTCTCTACATTTTAGATACACATTTGGCTCTGCCCTGTTTGTTGGTTGGGTGGGTGGCGGTATCTTAGTCGTGAGTGGAGTCATGCTGTGCTTGGCTTGTCGTGGAATGATGCCTGAAAAACGGTGAGTATGGTTAATGGTTTCCTGAGTATGGTTCATTGTTTCCTGTATTTCAGCAACTAAATAATGTTTCTTGTGTCTTTAGCTATGAAGGAACAGCATACAAAGCTGCCAGTGGCATCTATCGGTCAGAGGGAAAATCCAAAACCTACAACGATTCCTACAGAGGTCCGAGTATGGATGGAAGACAATCCACTCAGAGATTTGACTATGTTTGAACTTCTGTAATAAGACTGAGAGTTAGGAAAGTGTGGAGAGTGTCCAACTTTGGGAAATAATGGTAAACTTGTGTTTTGGAATTATATAGCATATAAAGCATATTAAGTATCTCAGTCTGTTAATATGATGTACTAACACATGTAATTACTAATGATTTCATACAATTGTATGCAAAAGTTAGACTGTCCCAAGTCAAAATATGTGCTGATTGAAAATAAATAAAGTGAAAATAAATAAGCAGTAAACATACAGGGAACAAATGTATATATGACATTTTCATGCTTATTTTTGTGCACTATTTTTAAATTATTTGCTGAGTTTAACATATTGCAACTAAGGAAACATAACATTAAAGGTACCATAAATAGTTTGTTAAATAAGCAGCATTTGTACATTAAAATGCACAGAAGTGTGTTCTCTGTAAAAGATGCGTACTTATATTCACTTTAATTAAACATCTAATTTGACCAGGGGAGCCAATCTTTTGCATACAAATGTACATCTAAAATAATTCTGTAGTCTTAGTTTTGTTTTGTGCTTATGTGTATGTAGTTTATGTTTAAATTTTTTGTATCATTGCATTCTTTTGGTAAAATAAAGTTTATTCAGTTCACTGGTGCACAGAAATGGAATCTAAGACCTCGTTTGCACTGTCAGTTAAATGTGACCTAATTCCAATTTTTTGCTCACATGTGACACAGATTGGATCTAGTCAATGGCAGTGTAAACAGGGAAAAAACGCATGCATTCCGATGTTTTGAGATTGGATTCAGGCCTCATTCATATGTGGAACTAAATCAGACATGTGCCGATGCGACTGTCATGTAAACAGGCCAATCAGAATTTCCTAGCCGTTGCATTCTGAACGTCATTAACTGCGATAGCCCACACCTGTTAAAGCCACCAGAGAGCAACACCGAGGCGCATCTGCAGAGGGATGGCCGGCGAAATGTCGTGTCGATATAATGACAAATGACACAGCAAATCGAAAGTTGGCTCGCTCATTCTAAAATTTTGTACCCACTACTCCTCGCTAAAGCCCGCCACAATATTCTCTCACCAATCCTGAGATCTCTCACGCACCCAGACGTTCCTCTGAATAATCAAGGCCATAATAATTGAAGTATACAGGCAGGCTGCAATAATCACCCTTTTTCTTCTTCTCCGCCTCATTGTGTTATTTGGCAAGTGTTTGGATGAAGGTGAAGGCAGACGATGGCCTGTTCTAATTATTAAATGTCTTTCACATCATGTGATTGTATGTGCATCCACATGCGTATTACTGACATTCACTCTGAGGATGTTTGTGCTTTGAAACACACTACATACTTAAACATTGTTGCAAACCAAGAACACCCTGTATGGCAATGGTATTTCTTAATGGGTGTGTCAGCTTTCAAGAGGATAATGCACCCAGCCACACTTCAAAATTGTTCAAGAATGGTTTGAGGAAAATGAGGTGAAGGTGGTGAGATAAGCTCCTGTTGTGGCAGAATTAGCATTTATTAATGGTAATTCTTCATATCTTGTGTTATTAATCATTTTAATTGTTTTGGTTT
>JBBKCR010000101.1:7609924-7628648 GCA_037577295.1 Ladigesia roloffi | reverse complement strand
AATACATAATTATATCTTTCTAGATATGGATCGGGGGTGGGGGGGTATTCCATATATGCAGGGCCCTGAAGCCCCAAAGCCTACATGACAGGTCCCGAGAACAAATAAGTTTGAGAAACACTGATTTAGAGCATTTAAAAGGCACTGATGTAGGACGAGAAGGCCTGGCTCGCAATCTAATTACAGTTCATCCAAAAGGTTTTGGATGTGGTTCATGTCAGGGGCCTGTGTGGGGTCAAGTTCCTCCAAACTGAACTCATCCAGTCATGTTTTTTATGGACTTTGCTTTGTGCACTGATTCAGTATTTTTTTTTGTTAGTTTTTTGTAATAAAGTTCAGTACTATTTTACATTAAATGTTGTGTGTTTATTTAGTTTTTTTTTATTTTATCCAATATCCATTTTAAAAACTATTGGTTAATTAATCGGTTATCGGCAAGTACGGACCCACCTAGCTATTGGTATCGGTAATATTCAATATTGGTCGACCTCTACTACTAATCACTTTAGTTGAGAGACTGTCTTCATTCATTGTGAATTGACATGTTTGGCACATGGTCTGTTCCTTAATCCAGCTGAAAACCAAGTAAAAAGACCCTCATTTGCAGCATTACCTGCATAACAGTCTGGATTCCAGCTAAAATCAAGTATCACTCTGATGTTACTTAGATTGTGAAGATCTTTGAAAAAATGTATAGGGTGCAGTTGTTTCATTATACTGGAGTGTGTCCCAGTTGTAAAGGTCCAAATGCTATTAAAAAACATGTTAAAAAACACAACGAGAAGATCTAAATAGAAGCAAGAAACATTTTTTGTGTTACATAGACAATGGACTAAGTCAACATATATTTGTGAAAAATCACTTTTTTGAAATTGCCTGGGTGGAATATTTTTTTACAAAGCATTCTTTCTGATGAAGCTCGTTTTTGCAGTCAGTGTTTTATTGGAGATTAATCTCCTCGGCCTCTTTGGCCTGATAAAGTTGGCAGTGGATCCCTGCACACAGACCTATTTCACTGTCTCTTTGGGATGTTTAAGTAGATCTATCAGCACAGGCGCTCTCTGCTTGGTTGCCTCATCCAATCCTGGCGAACAAGTCCATCCCTCACTGTCTGTTTAATGAACTGTTCGTCTTGCCTCCAGCACAGGCGAGAGTTTTCTCGGTTCCATTCTCCATGCAGAGATACAACCAATCTCTATAAAGCTGCAGAAGATATTGAAAACTGCAGTCCCACATTTTTATTGTAATGTTACACATGCAAAGGCAAGCTTGCTGTAGATATTAAAGTGAACAAGATGCATCAGAAAAGATAACTGGTGTTTGAACTCTATCATTATCATTATTCTCTGTAATGGAAAATCGAAAGTGCTGTATGGAGCACCATAATTTAGCACAGGAAACCACTAACATTGTGCCATTGTGCAATTGTTAAACTGCTGTGAATAGTTTTGAGTACAGACATTGTACACCATGCAGTAAACAGGACATCATTTGGACATAAATTTGAGTATCTGAGGACTAAAGTCTTAAAATGAAGGGTCATACTTAGCCTGACCTCTCTGGTGTTCACAGGAAATCATGGTTAGTGTGCGACAGAAAAAAGTACTATGAATACAGACATGAGGTATATTCAGACAGTTACACGTTGAAACAGAATATTCAGAATACTTACCTTTTAATTTAATGGGGAACTACTTTTTGTGGTTTCATGCATGCTATAAAAAATGACATTTTAAACTAAAAACAGTAACAGAGTGTAAGAGTGTAAGCACATTTTAAGGTTGCTGGGTGGTTGACTTAAAATGTTAATTCAAATCTGGAACATGAAATCATATTTGTTGCTGTGTACTAATTTATAATAAATAAATAAATAAATAAATAAAAGAAATTAAAGAACCATTGATGTATTTCGTACCCATTAATAATGATAAAGACTAAAGAGGAGGGCAACATACAGTTGCTTTGTAAACTCATGTTCCAGCTAAAGTAGATTGATAAATGTTAAGTTGCATATCTTCTCACTTCAACCTGCAAATCAGCTCATTAAAAATAATCAAGTTCCATTTATGAGTATTATTCATTTAGTGCCATGCAATTAAATGTTTTGTTGGCACTGAATTTTAACTGTAGGTTTTTTTTAAAGCACTGTCCCACTTTTTATACACAAATTGTCCCAGTTTACTGACAAAATATCTGTTTCAGTGAAAAAAAGAACATTGTTCCTTGATCTATAATATCCAAATCAAAACTATATTCAGTAGAGTTTAAACAAATTTACATTTAAGTGCCCTGTGACAACCCAAAAAAGACACAATATATAACGTTTATGTGGGTCCCTTGCTGTATTTACCAAAGAGTGTCCCACTTTTTCCCGGTTCATGAGACTTGCCTGAGGGTCAGTGGTCAAAAGCAGAGTGTAAGATTAAGGATTGCAGAGAATTTAAAGACCTGATTCAAATGATATGCAAATTGTTCTTGGAACAAAAGAAATACACAAAGGAAGCTGCCACCCAGTACCACTGAGAAACAGTGTGTATTAAAAAGTACAAAAATAGCCAGAATTACAGCAACAGAGTTTTTCCCTGCATACCTTAAAGTGATGTATCCTAAATGTGTTATTGCACATGACTTTTACATGTATTGTATGTGTATTGTATCTTAATAAATATATATAGTTTAATAGACTTGAGTCTTCATTGTTTTTTCAAGTATTCTGTCCTGATGGACAACTGACATTGTGAATAAAATAATAAATATGGACACTATTAATAGGCCCATATTGTACATATTCTTTGTTTATGATAGACCTCTCTGTGTTCTGTTACATGTAAAAATCAACCAAGGCTGTGGGCTTCTCAGGGTGTGGACACTTTAAAGCACCCAGAGTGAGTCCCTGCCTCATGCCCGCTGACCCGGATAGGCTCGGGCTACCCATCAGCCTTGTAAGAATTAAGGTGTTACAGAAAATTAATAAATGAATGGACACTTTATATAGAATCGGTCTTTATCGCCCGTGTTTACACATGCAAGGAACTGGTATCCAGTCATACAGTAGCTGACTAATGTAGCTCCCACTAGAAATGTTGCAAATAGTTGTAAAATGTAATATAATACCATGATAACATGACATAACAACTTTGAACCTTGCCTAATGAATATTAATGAAATGGAAATGGAGAAAAGACTCAGTATTTTATTTAGCAAGTGTACTTTTACACTTCTTTACAGAGTAATATAAAGGTGCTGGTGCATTTCAGCGATGCTGCTGGCAGTCGAGAAGAAGGAACTGCTTCCATTAACAGTTCTTTAGAAGTGTTATACATCAAAGGCATTGAGAAGGAAAGCTTTGTTAGTGTGAAAATTTTCCAAGGCTTTAAAACTGTCGAAGCAAACAAGCTGGAATCAATCTATTCAGCCTCCACTTTCCCTTCACTACTTGAGCGAAAGGAAAAGACGGAGCGAGACACAGGGCAGGAAAACCTTTTTAGAAAGGTTCTAAGGTGAAGTGAACAGAATGGAGACAATCGTTTCTGCTCCATTCCATCCCAGTTATGGACAGCAGATGAGAACACTGCTCTCTTCTAATGAGGTTGACAGCACCCATTAGAGGCAGGTTTGAGAGTGAAGGTTTGTCTTTGTGCATCGTTAGACAGGAAGTCTCTGTCTGATTAGCAGTGGGAATTTGCACTTACTTAAATGTGTCACATCCCTCACAGTCCTCAAAAATATTCTGATCCTCTAAAACAGTTGTGAATTTAGCCAGTCACTATTGAACAGGCCCGGCATTAATGTGCAGGTCCATCCCATCAACAGCAGTGAAGACAGTGCAGGTGACTTTGAGGAAACGTGTGCAATAATTCTAGAGGCCCTCTCACACCCACTTTTGTGTTAGATAATTGTAGGACTACTCGTTATGGATGGAATTCCATAGTGTTATTATACTACATATGTCTATATAATTGACACTATATTAAAAATGAATGAGTTCATCCTTGATGTGATTTGATGTAAAATTGGCCTGCATTCATTTTGACCAAAATTAATTATGTTTTGTAGAGCTGTGTGAAGAACTGTGTGATTGGTCGGGGCGATATGAATAAGATATTGGCATCATAAGGATTTGAGTAACTTTGAAAAGGGCTACATTATGATGATTAATAAGAGCCTCACCAAAACAGCAGGTGGAGTGTTCCTGGTATGGTTAGAATCTTCTGAAAGTGGTCCAAGAAATAACAACTGGTGTGCCAGCATCAGGCTCAAGCCTCATTGGTGCACATTTGATCACCGAGTGCTAAAAAAGTTATGATAGAAAGGTGTCAGTTCTGTCAGAGTGCCATGCTGACACCTGAGCATCAGGAATGGACCATGGAGCGATGAAAGCGGATGACCTTATCTGATGAATCATGTTTTTTATTACGTCATGTGGGTGTGTGGGTGCATGTGTGTTGCTTTCCTGGGTAGCAGATGGCACCAGGATGCACTATGGGAAGGCAGCAAGCTGGTTTAGGCACTGTGATATCTTCTGCCATCAAACTAAACACTGTTTAAGACCAAGTCCACTCCTTCATGGCAACAGTGTTCTCCACTGGCAGGGACCTCTTTCAGAAGGATATGTGTGTGGCCTTCAAAGATGCAGGTGATTTTACACAGTTAATAAATACAACTGAGGACAAAAATGGCCTGCACCAAAATGTCTCTTTGAAAAGCTGTAATGGTGACAGCGATGGTGGGGCTGACTGTTTCTGGGAGTCGTTGGAAACAAATGCATAATGGCACTCTTTGTTGTCTGCTCAAATGACCCTAAACACAAAGAATGTAAAGTGCTTAGATGATACTAAATGCACTCAAACAACTATTGACAAAGAGCATACTTTCCGTTTCTGGCTGTGGCAATTACTTTGCAGCAGACAATTTTGTGTATCTGAAATACAGTGCAGGATAAAAAGAAAAGCTTCCTTCTTTGCCTTATAAGTAGGCTTGTTTATTCTAATATGCCTGTGTAATTGCCAGATGTTTCGTTACATTCAAAATCTCATGCTGTTCATCCCCATAGACTAAAAATACTCACAGTAAAAATATTCAAATGTCAGCCTGCTTTCTAAGGTGCATAGCGCTTGGTCTTGTTTTAGTATGGGAGGGGTGATGCAGGTGAGGCCTGCTTGTCCATGCTGCTCCTAGCTGGTGAAAGAAGGTGAACGAGGCTATTTTAAGCAGCAGAAAAACACAGCTGATTTGATCTGGTGCAATTTCATGCACAGTTGGAGTCTTATCTCTCTCATCCCTCAATGCACTGAGTGTTAGCACCTCTTAAGGGAGTCATGGGACACTGCACACCAGGGACAAACCACAGGGAATGACTTTCTTTCACACAAAATACGCTCAGAAGATACAGTGCCATTTATCTGAAAGAAGAATTTTTTAATGCACTTTTTGCCTAATTTAGCATGATAATTTCACTTAACAGACAGCCCCACATATGATATGACACGTTTAAGAGGCTTACAGTCGGCTACATAATATCTGATGATTTAAAAAGCTCATGAAAATATCTTTGTGGCTGATTGGTTGACCATATGATTTTTTTCAACAAAACTACTCGCAGTAATTGGCATGTAATTACTAGCATTGAGTCTCCTATATATAGTGACTTATGAGAGGCAACGAGCTATCTTAGACAACTACTCAATATAAAATCTGTCCAGGTGCTCCATTTTGGACTCCTCTCCTCAGCTCCCTGGCAGGTGTTCACTGGGTTTTATGTCAGACTGTCATGACCATGTCATAAGCTTGACTTTATGGTCAGTGGATCATTTTAGTGTGTGTGTATGTTTTGAATTATTTGTCCTTCTGGAAAATCCAACCATAACTGAGTTACGGTGTTTTGGATGAAGCAGACACATTTACATCTACAGTCTCCTGGCACTTCCCCATAATCTTTACAAAGTTCAATGATCCTCCCAGATTTTTTGAAAAACATCCTTAAAACATATTAATCTATTCACCATGTAGTGTGTGTAGTGTGTGTAATTTAGTGTAATTTAGTTCTGTAAAATGATCTCTTTTTATGCCAAACATATTGTGAGTGTTTGTTGCTAAAAACGTCTTCAGAATTGTCTCAACCTTACAGGTCCAATCTAAATTCCATTAACATCTACACACTCCCGGAGCTTACATTTGTGATTAAAGAACCTGGTTTGTTCTGGCTTGTCTCTAGTATCTTCTGAAAATCTACAGGCTGAACCTAGAAGATATTTTTGTCACTTCTCCTTACTTTACTATGAACCGAAATAAATACATACCCTCAGCTCTGGGTCCTGCTAAATTCCTATAAGGGATACAGTAATATTTTATGAATGTAATTGTTTTATTTTTAACTATTACCTGATTCATGAAGGCACACATTTACCTCAATTCAGTAATGTAGTTTATAATCTTTAATGAAGGGCTAAGAGAAATTTGACATCATATTTATACCCCAAGTTATGACTGATTTCTTCCGAGAAATATAAATAAAGGTGAAATATAAATACAGCTACAGTTTCGTACATAAAATCTACAAGGGATTTGTCATTTATGGTGTGGTTTTGTCATTTTAGACTTAAAAGGACAGTTCACCCTAAAATGAAAATTTGATGTTTATTTGCTTACCCCCAGGGCATCCAAGTCGAAGGTGACATTCTAAGTCAAAATTCACCCTCGACTTAGATGCCCTGGGGGTAAGCAAAACATCAGATTTTCATTTTGGGGTGAACTATCCCTTTAATTTACACAATCAACTAAAGAGTAAGGTCAATTAAGACCAGAAACATTTTGTCATCACTTTTTTCTGTCTGTCTTTGCCAAGGGTGCCAGCCATAATGGGGCATGTATGTAGCTGTAATGTTGAATCCAGTTTTAAATCTCCATAATTTCCATTTTTGATGGAGTTTGTTTGGATTTCATTTGAATAAATCTGACGATTTTAGGGCACCTGTTTATATGTATATATTTGATTAACTAATAGAGCATCATGGACTTGAATAAACAATGTCTCAGTGTTATTTGTGGCTTATCAAATGTCAAAGTATAGCGTTTCTTAGAAAACCAGGTATGTCAGGCCCATGATTTGGAAGTAAATAAACATGCCAAACCACAAATAGGCTAGCCTGGTCACTAGACAATGCAGATATGATGGTCATTTGAACTTTATCAGATCATTTTAGAAGCACATATATCTAAGCATTAGGGGTGTGCAAATTGGCTGCTATTCATATCTGTATTTGTATTTGTTGATAGGGGGAAATTATTCGTTTTGCTATTTGTATTCCAGTAAAATTCGTAACGCAACGTGTAAACCGCCCCACCCAGAATCTACTCCTGAACTTGAGTGCAGGTGCGGAACCAAGGGGTGGCTTTGGGGACTGAAGCTCCGTATCTCACTTCAAATGCCCCGAATCTTTTTAAGCTTTTAAAATATATGACAACCCTGAAAAAATATACTGCCGATAAAATACATTTAAACTCATTAATGGGCACAAACCCATTTCCCTCATTCTTAAAATGCTGTTATTTGGCTGAAACTACAAAAACAGAATTCCACCGACTGATCCATTGTTCACACAATATTCTGAACACTAACTGTGCTGCCCTCACGACACGTAACTCTGTGTGGCCAGACAGCCAGAGAACAAAACAAAAAAGATCTCCACACAAGGCTTGGTTCTCTTGTTTTCACTGAAGATTTCTTGTAAATGTATTTTTTTTGTAAAAAGACGTACAAGCGTACACAAGAGCTGTTCTATCTCTCCACAATCCAGCTCAACCTCACCGGAGAAATACCCAAGATAATCATAGCAAGAATGCTCACTTCCCCCTGGAGCTGCACGCACAACACCATAAAGATAATTTTTGGTACAGATGTCCCGCCTCGCTCGGATTTCTAAGCAAACATATTTTAAACATTGTTAGTATAAACTTACCTATACTATCTATTAACTATTTACTGTATTTGACCAAAAGTCATCACACTAACGTTATTAACGGCTACATTTTACTCGTCTGTCGTCTGTCAGAACTCGTCTCTGTCTTCAAGTAGCCTCAAACATTACCATGGACATAAGACATTTCTTTAAAAAATGAACCACCAGTGATACATCAGAAGCAGCTGCCAGTAAATTGTCAGGCGTTTTAGGGCCGGGATATAAACACATCAGTTTCGCGCACTTTGACATTTGATGCTAACCACAACCTTGCTGTACAATACAGCACTACATCGGCTATGCTATGCTAGCTAGGTTACACTGCAAAAAGTTGCTATGATAATTCCTCCCCTCATACAAAACATATTACCAGCGTTGTTTAAATTTCAGAAATCTGTTTTCCAAATATAATTATCTCTCATTACCTAATGAAAAGGTTAGGCTACCTTACGTTAAAACGTGGTCTAGGTGGCATATCTTGAAAATCCAAGAAAAATATAAAATATGTTGGACATATTATTTACTGTATTCAAACTTTATTAATGTATTAGATAACACATTTAAAACGATCTTATAATGGATTTAGGATTTGCCATGTCTACCCTAATGTGGACTAGAATGCAGGAAATTGCATCTAAGAAATCCAAAATTTGTCAGAATACGGTATTAAAAAAAAACGTTATTTGTGCCTTTCCAAATATCGCATTCAGAATCGGTCCCATCCCTACTAAGCAGAGTAACAATAGTCCTCTGTTCATGGCTGTTTATGCACTGTACATTTTGAGGGCCAGAGTAGTTATTGAGTTTTGAAGTGTAAGTGTGAATTCTTCACATGTGAACACAGCACACAGTGCGAATGGTGTGAAATTCTCTCTCTGCGTTTAGCCTATTCACCAAGTGAAGCAGGGGGCAGCCAGGAATACAGCACCCCATGAGTAGAAGTGCCACTGGCACTTTTGTCTAAAACAGAAGCTCTATTAGAACCGAGATAATTTTAACCTTAAAAAGGAATTAAAATAGGAAAAAGGGTAAGATAGGAAAAAGCAGATTCCTCTATTTTTGAGTAAACTGGAAAACATTCGAGTTGTACTTGTGGCACTGAGAATGTGGCTTACGTTATATGTCTGTACCTATGTTAATTGTCTAGGCAGTGAGGAAGCATTAAGGTAAGAATTTCTTTGTACCTTGTATACTGTTCTCTGTACATACAGCAATAAATCTTTGAATCTTAAATCTATTTTATTCTCCACTACGATAGATGGCACTGCCCGCTGCACCACATGCATCACATACACTGGAACATGACTCCTGCGTGACGTACTCACCGTGTGCGTGTTTAAATTGCCACCCGTTTTCCGCCAATCCTCCCTTCTGATTGGCCAGCGTCGGCCCGCATGCTTGCCCTGTAATTGGCTTGGGGATCACACTCCGCCTATTGGAAGCCGAAGATCCAATTACATCGTGGAGTTTTTTTCTGTTAGTGGAAAATAGGTGGGTTAAGAAAATAACGCCAGCATTAGGTCAATATCGGCTGCACAGAGGTGCATGCAGCGTTACGGCGTGAAGACTGAACCTATTACGAGCACAGATCGAAGATAAGCATGTGAAATGTGGTGCGGACCTGTAGATTCTCGTCTGTCACATTTTATGCTCAGAAATAATAAGGCAGTACAACAATCTGTCTGGAAAACAGCAGTATACACACGTTTTTCGTTTGCTTCTCTTGACTGACTGACTGACTATCTGACTTACTGCTCCTGAAGGCATGACATGCACATAAACCATCCGGTCATTTTCCATGGGGCTCCTACGGATCATGATGCCACCCAAGTTTCAGCTGCTGGCTGTGCTTGCGTTCGGAGTGGCCGTGCTCTTCATCGAGAACCAGATTCGGAAGCTGGAGGAGTCTCGGCAGAAGCTGGGTGAGATCTGGGATAATTCCCTGCTTTCCTTGTGCATACACGTTGGTCTGGGTGGATAGTATGAATGGAGACAGCAGCAGCAGCAGAGCCAAAATGCACACATAAACACTGTGCATTTGATATGCAATAGTTTATTAATAAAGCGGCGGACGAGTACACACGTATATGTACACAAATTCTCACACAGCCAACCCCCTTCAGATCAAATCTTATCTTCTATCCAGTTAGGTGTTTTCACCTTTTAGTTTTATTGGGTGATTTCAAAACAGCATCTTCTCAGCCTTACTGGACTTAAAAGAGGGACCTGAGATTCATGTGTTCTGCTTGACAGCTAATGCTGGTCTGCTGCTGTGACAACATGCACACAGTTAACCTGCACTGATTCTGCTGAAACCCCTCCAAAACAAAACACCACAGAGGCAGACGAGGGCAGAGTCAGTCAGACAGATTATTATAGGGTCTTCTCTGATTAGCTGACACGTCCAGCCCATGAATGCCTGCTAATTATTGACCCATGCTTTATTCCCATAGAGTGGATAAAGACATCTCGTACATTTAAAAAGAAAGGCAATTGATGTGTAGAATCTATCTATCTATCGATCGATCTATCTATCTATCTATCTATCTATCGATCTATATAGCTATCTATACAGCATTAAAATAATTATGATAATAAATGAAAGTTGTTTTCAGCCTAGTAATTTCCTTCACTTTCAGTAAAGTTTTCTGATTCTGATTCAGATGCTCAGTAGTGATGCCTCTAATAAAGAACAAGTGTGAAAACATGATATGAATTTTTAAATGATAAGTATAGTATCAATACTATGTGTTCAGTTTTGGCCCTGTTGTCTGTTGATCCATTCTGCTGTGGAACATGATTAAAAAGCATGGCCAGAAATCAACAGAAATATTATACTGATCCTGCTCATTTTCCACATGACTTCACTTGCTGGTGATTGCACACATTATCTAATGAACCATGGCATGATAGATGGGTTTGCTACGCAGGTGCCTGCAGACACGTATAGAAGTGGTTGAAGCCAGTGGGATTGTGCTTTCTGACACTGAGCGAGGTGCTGAAGGGACCAGTCTGGTTAGAATGCTCTTGCTGAATTCATTGAGTGCCTAACAAAGTGAAAAACGTGGTTTGGAACTGCTGATTTCTTGGAGGGGAAGAACAACAGGAGAGATGGCTCTTTCCTATTAGGGCCACTTGCCAGGAGAGAGGAACCAGGCTTCAGGACAGTAACAGCATCTGACTCCGAAATAGACTGAAAGTGGTCTCGTTTCTTCTGAATCTCCTGAAAGTAGTGTGTAATTTCTCCCTAATTTGGCAACAATGCTTGTGTTTGTGCTGAATATGGGCTGTAATTTGCCCTTAAGTACGCAACAATTCTTAGCACTTTCTTTCTGCATTAGCTGTGCTCGCTGAAGAGGAACTTGCAAGCTTGCATTATACAACTGCTCTTTCCTCTCTTTTGTGTGGAAAAGAAATCGCATTCACCATTGCAGTTTCCTGCCTGATGTAGTTTTGCTGCTAATTATTTAAAATGGCACATTTTGCATCAACATTTACCCTAACACTGTTCAGTTAGATTATCTCAAATTTAGCATTCCTTTCTGCTTTGTGTTTGTTGGTAGATGGGCCAAGATAGGACAAAAAGGAGCAGAAAAACATGTTTTCATGTAATAAAACCTTTCACCATGGTCCTGTGAAAAGGCTGTACACAAGATTAACCACATTAATAAAGTCATGTAAATTAAAATAATGCACATGGAACATGTTTAAAAATTCAAGTATTTAAGCAATTGATTAGTAGTCAAAGGCAACCAGAACTGTACTTTTCATGACCAGCCTACACTCTTCAGTATCTGCATTATAAGACAAACAATATAAATCAGTCCATTAAGATGAGTGTTAATTAAACTGAGTGTAGTTGCTACGCAGGATTGTGATGAATGTAATTACCGCATATAAGAATGTAACACTGAAAAGATGAATCTTACACATGAAGCCCATATTAGTTCATGATACAAAGAGACTTATATACACACTGGACCATACGTTAGATTGTTATATGTAACTTGCAGTTCATTGTAGAATGGAAAACATCTAATTTTGTCTTGCCACATGTTTGAGTCTCAGTGTCAAAATATTCAGGAATATTACGAGAAAATCAAAATAACTGATTTTTTCATTTTCTCCTGCTGTAGTCAGTCAGCCCAAACCCAACAGTCAGATGTCACTCAAATTACTCAAGGCACACCGTAGCTCAGTGCAGACGTGTTATTGTTACTGTCTTGTTTTAGATTGTAGATGGGATAATCTGAAATTTTCTCTCATGATATATCCATGATTTTTGATAGTATGAGAATATTAAAATATACTAATGTATAGTAAAGTCATGAATACACTGAATATACAACAGCTATTAGAGATGTTTTATTAAACCTCTCATTCCTCTGTATCAGCAAGTCATTCATTTCCATTAAAGATCTGTGTATTTACAGTATTCCTGGTGACATTTTTGTGAGTATGGGAAATAGAATTGTTTGAATTACTGACATTTGAAACAGTGTAATTATCACTGGTCCTTATGCCATGTTCTATTATTAAAATGGATAGTTGTCCTGTCTCTGCTTTATTGAGGTGCTAATTAAGAGAACTGTCAAATGCTAAACAAGCCAAATTAATTTGACCACACCAAGTCTCCTTCACCGGGCACAAGTGATGGCTACTATTCCTGCATGGTTATTTACATTTGTTTTTGTTTGTTTGTGTTCATGCATTCAGTACATCAATAATGCAAAAGTGGTATTTCCATATTGCTACACCTTTGTGATTTTAGCAGGTGGGCTATTAATTCAGAGCTGAAGCCCTCACTAAATAGGTAAGAGTGCATTGTATTTTTTTTTGAGGGGGGGATATATCCGAAAAATTAAATGAACTTAATTGATACAGAGTATGTCTGAAGAAACTTTACCAACTCACAGGCAGGTAATATAAAAGATTTTGAAACTAATTAGAGCAGAGCCATGCCGGAATAAATCAATTTATTTCACAATTACAGGAGCGTTCATGATTGAAATGCGAAGAAAAGACGTGCTTTCGCAGTAAGAAGCCCAGAGTTTGAGCTCCAGATACTGAAGAACAGATTGATATGTTTGATGTCCATCAGGATAATGCAAATCAGATGTAATCACTCATGAACAGTATGGCTCAGCAGATAATTAGAAAATGTTTGGCAATATAATGATCGGACTTTTTGGATGAGACAATGCTGAAGGTAAGTTCAGGTCTGTAGCCAGATTCCCTTGTTCTGAACCAAAGCAGAAGATCATGCACTGTTGCGTTTTCAGCTTTGCTTAATGTTCACAGTGACATATTTACCATTCAGCCAAGAGAGCTGAACATAGTTATGCATTCATGGTGGGGGTTCTGTTGTGATTTGATCCAATAGGACAAGAATGTGTTAATCGGGTCATCACAAGGCATCATGCATTTAGTTCACTGGGAATATAGTATACTGAGTTCATTTTGAAGCAGTGCCATTTAAGACCACTCTGCTAAAACACTCAGCCTGAGACTATTCAGTTTAAACACTTCTGCACTACCTAATTTTCCCACAATAATCCAAGATCTGTTTGTTGATCTTAGTGTGAGTTACTTCAGGTCTATCTTTTTTACCTTTTATTTCTACCTGGCTGGTATATTTGCTGCAAGCTAAGCACATAAGTGGAAATGAGTTATACTTTGTGAGCTGCACCATATTCTTAATCAAATTAAAGAAATATAAAATGGCTTGTTCAGTAAAATAGGAGTTTTTTTGGTAGTATATTTTCTTGTGTAGTTTTGAAATACTGTTCAGTCTTGTAAGAAAGAATGATTTATGTCTGATATGGCTTGAGAGAAATGGCAGGAGTTTTCCCGAGACTCAGAGCTGTTTTGGGTCAGGTCTGAAACCTGATGCTGTTGTTTTAGGGTGTCCTAAAGTGCACACCAAATCGTAGATGGCTTTTTGTGCTGACATAATACCCGCCTGCTGCTACAGATTAGGGTGCTGGCCTACTTGCCAGGTATGTTTACTCCATAACAGTGATGCACCAAAATACATTTCAGGACACACTGGACCAAAAACTGAAAGAGTTCTAACAATTAAAATATTTAAATGTACTAAAACATATTGCTGTCTACTAACTATGGTGTGTGTCTCAAAATCAGATTACATCAGTAACCGAGAATAGTTTATGTTAATTAATCCAAACCTGTGAATTCTATTGTTTTAGATTGTAATTTGCACTTTGGTGCTGCTTTCAGTGATTTTTTTTCTTTAGTCATAAGATGTAGACACAGATGTTGTTGGTGAACTTGGAGGAACTTTACTGTTTCTGTTTTGCTGTTTTCTGTATATTAAGTTGGATGCCATGTTGAATTAAACCTATAATGAGTCTTTTTGTTTTTTTGTTTTTTGCTGTAGCTCAAAAATATTTAAACAGTTTTTTTTCCTTCTTAAAACAAAAACGAAATATCAGGTTGACCAGATCCTTAATGGTTCCCTCATGTGTGTTTCACTAAGGTTGATATTTGGCAGGCTTTTTTTGTGCAGTCTGTGCTACCACACTGCAGCAAGTCATTTCAGATTTCTATCTAATAGTTCTACCCAACTGGTCTAAGTTTCAAACAAATGTGCTATACCCTGGGTTCTAGTGCAGCATTCGAATTAGACAGGTTAAACGTTTAAGGTTGTATTATACGTCATTACTTTAATTAAAGGGGCTAAAGATTTTTACATTGTTGAATTACTTAGCACTCTTATTTCCTTTTTTTTTTAAAATACCTCCTCCAAGCGTACTTAAGTCTTTGTATGGCCAACGTGTGCTTTATTACTTTAAATAACTGACTTGGTTAGATGTCATGTATTTTATTTGAAAAAAAAAATGCTTTTGCAGGAATTCTTTATACAGTTCCTAAATAACATTTGCTTACTATGTGACCTTTTTCCAGTGTAATGTCTGTGGTCCAAATTTAAGATTGGATGTCCTTGTTAGCAGGAGGTAAATTCCCATGTGTGCCCACAGAAACCCTCCGCAGGCATGAGAGACAAACTCGTTACCCAGAAGCCCAGGGGGCCAGCTGATAGCAGGACATGGTGAAGCACTGTTTAGTGGTAGGCCTTGCATGGATGACTTCTAAATAGAGTGATTTATTCCCATGTGCTTCTGCTTTACTACCTATGAGCTCTTTTCTGCTCTGGGAATTAAACATCGGCTCAACTCTGTGTATGGAGAATGGAGAAGGCCAAATGAATGACTAAAATATATTAACTTATGTAAAACTATGGTGGAAAATACATTAGTCTTCACTTTTCAGGTTGATTATTTGTGCTCCTGTTGCTTTTTTTCTGTGGTGGGTATGTTTTAATTCTGAGGCACACTTATGAAGATCATTCATTGATTTTACTTTAAAAAAAAAAAAAAAAAGAAAAAGGGAAATCACCAGACAACATCCAGAACTCCACCTACTTCCCCTGCTCTGGGAACTGGGAGACAAATACTGATCCTTAGTTTGGATGTGAGTTGCTCTGTGTTTGGAAAGCCAATCATCTGGTGATAAAGCTCTCAATACTTTCCGATATTACTAGACTAACATTGTATTATATCTGCATTTACGAACTACAGATTTAAAATGTATTATTGTTATTATTAGTATTATTGTAAAGAAACATTTCATGTGAGAATTTCTCTCTTGGGGCAGTTCATATTGATTCCTTGTTTTGTTTATGATGGACTTGTATGTTTTCCCTTTAAATGTGCAACAGTTAATTTGCACACTCTCAGGTAGACAAATGATGCTGTTTGCTTGCTTAAGTGTGCATGAAAGGTTTATTTTGCCTTCTATTAGCAGCAGACGGTGAGTTATATCTAATGAAGGAAAAGTGGAGGAACACAAATGTGCCTCATGCAGCGCATAAATCTGAATTTAGATGTGGAATCCCACACTGGACAGACTCTCATCTCAATAATGTTTTATCTATTAAAACATTTTGAGAAATCACTAAGTGACTTTAGAAAACATTTAGTTTTAAGATTTCTCATCTTCCACTAAAAGGAGAAGCCTGGTTTGTCATACCTATAGTTTATGACTGTTATTTTACCATCTTTTGTAGATCAGCAGAAGCAAGGCTGGAAACCTCTGCTGTAGAATATCTAATGCAGAGATGTTGATGAGGGATCATGATTTTAATTTTCTCCTGATCACTGAAGTGGCACATTAGATGTATTGCCATTTTTATGCAGTGCTAGTCTATCTGCAGGGAATAAAGCACCGCTGCTGCTGCTGCTCCTGCTATTGACATTAAAAATTATTCTTCGGCTAATCGAAGTGTCAAAACATTAAGTGCATTATTATGAATATTTTGCCATAAAGACGATGGAAAACTCTGAACCCGAGTATGATCAGTCGAGTGGGCCACTTGGATCATTTATTTTGTCTATATAATTTTTTTTTTTAACCTTTTACCTCACCTACACATAGGATCAGTAACTTCTGTATTATACTTGAAAGTGTATTTATTTTGCTTCTGCTATAGTATTCAAGTGTGTTTGTGAATGTTCATTGTTTAATTAGATAATGATTATGCAGTTATTTACATTCAGTTCAAACAGTCTTGATGCTTGTCTCTTTCAATTATATGTCAAGCATTTGTTTAAGAATACCTTTAAATTCTGTGATCTAGCACTGTGCATCATGGACATGCACTGTCGAGAAGAAGCTTTCTGTTAATTGTGATATTAGATCTGTTTAGTTTATAGTGTTAAACTAATGCCCATAAACAGCCCAATACAGGACAACCCCCACCCCCTTTTTTTTTCAAATTTCCCACTAGGTATTGGGAGAACATAGAATAGTTATTATGTGGAATATGTCGTGCATCAAACCATACGTTCAATGTATCATGTTGAGAAACAACATTAGAGCACTTAAGTAAATTAAGTTGCTTGATACAAATTAGACAAAGATTTATTTCAAATATGATTGGTATTCACTGACAAAAACACAGGAAGCAGGTGGAAGAGTGGGAAATGTTAAGATTTGCATTGGGATTGATTAGGATGGATAGGATAAGGAATTTATTGAGGAAAAGTCAGAGAGTTGAGATTACTTTGGTTTGGATGTGTGCTGAGGAGAGATTCTGAGTGTGTTGGGAGAAGAATGCTGAGGAGAGTCTCTGAGCGTGTTGGGAGAAGAATGCTGAGAAAAGACTGAGTATGTTGGGAAGAGAGATTCCCTCTCTACTACCTCTCTACCATCATGTAATTTCATAGGTATGCAGTACTCATTGTGATCAATAGCCAGACACATCTTTTGATGTAGCATTGGTTTCATTTGTTATTTAGATAAACTGGGGGTTTAATATAAGAGGTTAATTTTCCAGTTTGACCTGTTACTGCGTAAATAATTTTATTTTCTGTTTATGTGCTTCTCTGTTTGTGTTTGCTTAGCACTCGGTGTGATCGTCAGGCTAATATGGCTGAAAAAATTGATACATAATTTTAAGAAAACAATGGAATCAACCATGACATTTTTATTATTGGAGCATTCTTAATGAGGAATTAAAATTCATTTTCAGCATGTCTACAACATGCTTTTGTCCCTGCCAGCAATATTCTGAGGCAGAAAGTCAAGACCTAACGTGTATAGGGGGAATATTTTTTCAGTTCTGAAAGTTTAATGAACTTTGTAGTTTTTTACAGATCTAAGACACCTTCAACTCTCCTGACACCTAATGATCAATGTCTTTATCTGTCAAAAAAAATGTAAAAATATAAATACAAATGCGGATTTATGATCTGAATGTAAGCTCACATCAGAAGTTGTCTTGCTTTTGACTTCAGTGCTGCTATATATCTCCAAGTAGTAAACTTTGAGAAACAGCATCCAACTTGACTTTGTCAATGGAAGTCCATTTATCTGCATTGAGAATGTGAAGCTTATTGACCTGAAAACTGGATATTCTCTGAGGCACAAAGATAACTGGATGTTATCCAACTAATGTGGCCAGCTAAGCCATATTAGGACATTGATTGAACACTACAGTGTGGCACCCCACGCTGCTGTGGAGACATTTGAGAAAAAATGTCTGCCCTAAATGTGGTTTTTAGAGGCTAATCTGCTGTTAGGGGTAGCTACTAAGTACTTAATACGTCAGAAAATTTTAGACAAAAATACATTTTCAGGCTAAATCGCTGTGTATGTTGGCCATTTCAAATAGTCTCTAAAGCACTACATAAGTGCTAAATTTAACCCTTGGATGCACACCAGTAATTCTGGTAGTCAATTTAGTAACATACAATTTGAACTCAATACTAATATAATAATTTACTACATCTCATGTATAACTAGCCACAATACACTGAGGGCCTGATTTTCACGGTCAGTCGTGCATTGTCTGAAGTCAAAAGCGCAGTCGTCTTTGGGGGAGGGGCGAGCGCGAAGCGCTATAATCGCAGCAGGAAAAATTTACTTTGCGCCTGGCGCAAAGTTCAAATGGGTTGTCCTAAATTAGTAAATTAGTCATAGGTGTGTCTTGGGCATAGCATGCAATAAACCAATCGGAGTTCACACTCTCACTCCCTTTAAATACCCTGCGCATTGTCAGTGGCGTGCTGTGTATAATGCGGTGAAGACACGAAGCAATTGATCTTCGGGGTTGAAGGGAATCCTCCCAAACCCTTTGCTAGGGCTGCTTATTGTAACAGCCCACCCATCCATTTTAAAAGAGTGTATTTAGTGTAGTGTAGATATGATTGTTATTGCACACGTGATTTCAAAAACACCATATA
>JBBKCR010000101.1:7588249-7601248 GCA_037577295.1 Ladigesia roloffi | reverse complement strand
TGAGTGAACAATGTATCAGTTGGTGGAATTCTGTTTTTGTAGTTTCAGCCCGTTGAAATAACAGCATTTTAAGAATGGGGGAAATGGGGGTTTGTGGCCATTAATGAGTTTTAATGTATTTCATATGTAGAAAATATTGTCAGGGTTGTCAATTTTTTTATCTTTTGAAGTGAGATTCGAGGCTACACTCCCTAAAGCCACCCCCTCGCTGAATGCACAATGCCAGACTTCCTACCCTTCCCAGCTAATCTCAATTAATTTTGTGTGCTTGCATTAGTGTGTGTGCAATGTTAATCGATCAGATTATCAGTACTGGTCATTGTTGTTGAGTCTCATCCATTGTGGATTGGAGAGATCAGTGTGTGATGTGTACGGAAGCCGAGGAAGGAACAAAACAGAATTCCTAATGCCATTCCCATAAATGGCTTGGTAATAGCTGCCAATAACTCTCAGTGGTGCAAAGGGAGGAGCAAAGGTTTCTGAACCAAAGGGTTTGGAGTTCGTGACTGCCTGGGGAGCAATGTTTTTAACGCAAACATTTTTTGCCCATGAAACCAATTTATAACTTTCTCTGAACACTGGCTCAATAACAACCACACAATAATAATACTTCATGGATTAAGATTATGTCATAAAACAAAAGCATCTCTTTGGAATTAGATATTAGCCTATTGTTGCTAGTAGCGCCACATTGGATAGTTAGAAGATCTATTAATTATGTGCATGTACATTCAAAATATTTGCATGCTAGCTTTAAAACCTTTTGGAGCAGTTATGATTTCAGTTCCTTTTTTATGTTTTTGTATCTAACAATGAATGGTTTGGATTATAACTAGCCAGTTAGCCCCTAGATGTTGCTTAGCAACATGGGGAGGCATAGCCACACAAAGCCAAAAAACTCAGCCATGTTGAGTCTCATAAAAAAAAAATAGAAGCACAGTTTGTGTCCAAAAAAATGCAGTGTAAACCTTGCTGAAAGGGGCAAAATGCTATGAAAAAATGACGCAAAATGTTTTTCCTTGGAACATTTTAAGCCTGTTTCCTCTGTACAGAAGAAGAAAGCCATGCTAGACTGGCCACCTCTCCTCTCTTTAGCAGAATTTTTTGTTGAAAGAAGTGGGCAGGGGCTGCTTAGAGACTGGAGCTGAAAAGCAGGAAGCCTTTGGAGAGCAGTGTGGGAACAGCTCAGTGGATTTTCCAATTGGCTCCTCTTCCTGCTCGCTCCTTGTACACCCTAACAGTAACCAGCTCCTTGTTCTGGAGTGGATTCTCTACTTCACTTGGGGGGTCTCCTTGGCAAAGCTGGCATTGTAGACAGAAGAAAAGGGAGGGGGTGTGTGGGGGTGTTGATTGACAGCCGCCTCTCATACAAGTCTTAATGTTCAGAAAGTGCTCGACTTCTTCTCTCAGCGTTATCACAAAGACAGCAGCCTTAAACTGAAACCTGCCAGGCCCAGTATGACTGAGTTCAAATCTAAACAGGCTCTAATTTTATGGAGCAAGAGCAAGGAGGAGGCTTTCTCTCCAGAACTTTTAATGGGTTTTTGTCACACACGCCTCCAAGAGTGGGGAGAAATGGTGTGGAGAGTTGCCGATATAGTTATGCGTCATGCTGTTTTTTTTAAAGGGAGGATTTAGTCTGTTTTCTTGATGTTGTAAAGTGAGTGGTCTCAGCCCCTTATAGGAAGTGTAAAAGCTATCCTTCACTGGATCCTCCCTGTGCTTTTGATTTTAAGCTGTATTTGACTGTGCGTGTGCATGTGTATGTGTGTGTGTATTTACAAACCCAAAACAGTGAGATCCTGCTAGTGTGGGTTTCGTCAATTTCATTGATGCTGAAGATTGCAAGACCTTAATTTGTGAGCGGATGTTCAGACTGCAAAAGTATATAATGACCTACAAAAAATACCCAGTTATCATCCAAACTGAAAATTAATTGCTGTGCTGAATTATCTGGATCATATATTTAAATTTTTTCTTCAAATGACTTGTACAGTATATGCGTGATTGTATTTGTAAGGTCTGTCATGATTATAATGAGTTAATATGAAATCATATCGAGTTTACTTTTATTACTTATATAGTGATGCACCCTGTAGTTCTTTAAAGACATATTTGATTTGTTCCCAAAATAATGAGTCTTTGCCTACATTATTTTGACATAAAATCACAGTTTGGTGTATAATGTAAGGAACATGACCTCGATTTATCAAAACACAGAACCTCATCTTGGGCATTTGAGACAGAATTCTAACAGCACATGATAATGACTTTTAGTGGCTTGTTTTTAAATTGCTGTCTTCAGAGGACAATTCATACATAGTACGTTGTCCCTAGCTTGTAGTAACTGTCAAAAAAGATTGTTTTTAATATTGCTTTCATCTGCTTTCATCAAAAAGAGCAAATTCTTTTTGGTCTTTTAACCAAATAAATAATTTGTTTGGTCTGTCCTGAAGTGTGCAGTGTTTGTTCTCTTTGTCAAGTCAGCTGTCCAGGCCTGAATGGGGTAGAGAAAGAGACTGGCAGCGTGTCAGTTCTTGTGACTGTTAGTGGAATGATGAATAGGTTTGTGTGTGTGTGTGTACGCGTACGCCAGTGATTAATGTGGCTGTGTTAAATTGTGTTCTTGTGTTTCTCTATTAGTCCCATCCTTGCAGGCCAGTCAGCCACGGTGATGGAGGGACTTCACTTAGGCCATGCGATCATTGTGCATTACAGTATCTGTAGGCATTACATTTCATTATAGGGTAATGTCCTTATAATGTAATATATCTGTGGTATTTAATCCACATTTTGGACTGAATGCTGGTGCATGTTGCATTGTGCATTTAATAGTAGTCAAAAAGAAAATACAAAGGTAGGCAAAATGCAATGAAGCGAAACACAGAATTAACAACAGCTATGAAATGGCAAACTTGTCGGTTTATCTTATCCGGTATTGCTTCTGAGATGACTGATATTAATTGGGTGTTTGATCTACCTTCGCTGCAGTAACTGACTTTACTATATGTGTCAGAGCATTACTGGGAGAATTGAATTGTGTGCAGGAGCTCAGGTGAAAGCTCAAAAGCCTATAAACTTGGATGGAGCTACTGCAGGTCCACAGCCTCACAACACAGTGCTGGAGGGCTACATACCTTTCTTGCCCATGCTTGGCTCTGGTCATGGGGGTCTTAGACTTATACAGCTGCTCTAAAGGATTTAGTTTTATTGGCAGTTCTTTTTCTATGGTGATTATACAGGCTTTGTGTGCACAACAGAACTTTGTCCTCAGTAATGTGAGCACATTAAATTGTCTGAATAGATTCCATTTGAAGAAAAAAAAAATCAACACTGTTTTTTTAATGGACCAAGAATTTCTGTGGTTAAAGTCTACTGGGACTAAGTGTTAGAAAACTTGTGCTAACCGCTGCTTTGCTGCCAAAACTGAGATTGCCTGTGCAGCACACGGTGGTGTCACACAGTTACATCAGTGATTAACTCTGTACAAGACCTGGGATCTGAATTTAGATGTTTTACATTTGAAAACTGAAAATTGTATTTTGGGCAACAATTAGTTTGCAAGAAAAAATTGCTAGGAATATTCATTAGCCTACCAATGACATTTTAAAATCTATATGCTGGGTAAGGTGACAGGCTTTCTTGTCTATTCAAAACAGGCGAAATGTCAGTGTTTCTTCCATATATGTTTAGTTTTTCTTTCCACCCTCTCTCACTGGCTGTCATTATAGTTCTAAAAAAAAATAATAAGGGTGTCTGAGATGGTTCTTGGTATAATGCCACATTTTTAGACTACAACCAATCCTCCATCTGTCAGTGGATGGTTTTAAATTATTTGCATAGATGGTTCTTAAAAAAATGTTTTTTGAACCACTGCATTAAACCTAGTTTAAAAGGTGCTTCACGATCACTTCTCATTTATAAAAATAGTTCTTTAGGGAACTAGAACTGTTCTTCTATGGCACAGCTCCAAGAGCCATTTGTGGTACATTTTTGGTGCATGTACTGCCTTTTTTATTTCTGGAAATCTGCTGCTTATCAGAAGAATTGAAGTCGTAACTGAGTGGTTTTTAGTCTGTTTTTACATTTTTGCCAGTGTACACTGTTCTATTAATGACAATATCAAATGTGCCTATTTTATCGATTATATCAAATGGAAATAAGATGCAGTTGCGTTGTTTCAGTAGTTTATTAAAAAGATCCAGCATCAAACCCCCCAGTCTGGCACATTCGTGACATTCTGCACTCCTCCTGCCTCCCAGCTCTCTTCTTCTCATTAGTAGGCTGTTGAACAGCATGGAGACGGTCGTCATTTTTCTTCACTCAAATTTGGTTCATAACATTGTGAAGATATTGAATTGTGAACCTAGCATCATGAATCAAATTGAATCTTTGTCCAAGTGTATTGCTACACCCCTATTCATCAGTATCATTAGAAAGTAATCATTTATCTCCATTCCTGTCACGCTCCTAAACTCCACAGGACTGAGCTGGAGGCCTGCTGTTTGTGCCCGTGTGTTGGTATGAATGTGCTCTGACACACATTCTTGCACCCATTCACAGGCCACAAAAACAAACCCCAGCCCTCTCACTGGCCTTGCAGGGCCACTTCTCCACAACCTGAACAGGCATGGAATTAAAGTTTTTAGTGTAACTGTTTTTTTTTAAGTCTCCCTCTTTTATTCTATTCTAATTATACAAAAAAATAACATAATTTCAGTGAACCAGAAAATGACAGTTGACCATTAGCCTCTATGTGTTTGTAAGGTTGTCAGGCTTGGTTGTTGTGGTATTGATTAAGTGGCGATGAAGCTGATTTTGGAGATAAGAGCAGAGTTTTTTTTAAACACAGTAAACACAGTAAACTCTCTGAACTGCAACTCATCGTCCCGCATGTAGGTTTGCTGACTCGCTATTAGCAGAGGGTTAGCCATAAATAATTCAGGTCACTCTCACACCTGACCTGATGTCTCGGCACTGAAGAGGGTTTCTCATCTTGCTGTTCTCGAGATTTGGAGTTTTTTAAGCATCGTTGGTGATGTACTTTGTAGAGAGCTATCTTTAAATGCTGAATTTCTTTGTGCTGTTTTAAAAAACAACAACCTATTGCTATGTACACCAGTGGAACTGGTGAATACATAATGCACAAAACAGAATTCACATTGTTAATAATACTAATAATATACAATTCCTGAATACATAGTATGTGGTTTGGCAGTATCCTGTTTATTGGAATACTGGTATGTCTCACACCTGTATTGATTTTCTTTTAACACTTAGCTCCAAAATATTTTTTTGAGATTTAAAAGGAAATGTAATAAAAAATAAATTAACAGCACCCTGATGGGTTCCCTTTGTTGTGATTTGAAAGAGAGTATAAAACAAGCAAAGAAAATACATTCCAATCAAAACATGCTATATGTTAAGTATTATTTTGTAACAGTATATGGTCTTGTATTTGGAAATGGTGATACATTATAAATTAAAGTACCCCAAACCATGTTGCAGTATACTTTTGCAGTACATAATATGTACAGGGTTTTTATACCAGGATTGGGTAGGAAATTACTCTTACAGTGATGTGTGAAGTATGGTAGGACAGGATGAACATGTCATTTTAGTCATAATCAACAACAGATGAAGAATGTCCACTTGTTTATGAATGAAGGACACTTTTTTTGTCTTTCAGCTTGTTAGCACAGGGTTATTTTCTACCCACAGAGATCAAATTAATGAAGCAGCATCTTAAACTCATGCTTTCATGGTTTTAGTAGAAATACTAATATGACATAGTAGAAGGTGTAGATATTTCTGGAGATTCCTTATCTCCATGCCTTCATGAGCCCTTGATAACATGCATGGGTTTTTCCTACAGGGGGTGACAGGTGTTTGGTTTCCCATTGACAGGTGGATCAAGAAAGTTCAAGGGTAAAGATCTAGGAGATTTTTCCCAGGCTATGAAGGAAATGTCACTACAAAGTGACATTTCCTTCATAGCCTGGGAAAAACATAACATAATACTTTAAGACTGTCAAGAACCAATGTTGCCGTATTTAACATTACAAAAAATCTGAACTTGTGTTTTTTATAGCGTTTCACACACAGCACTAGTCAAATTAATAACCAGGGCTTACACTGTTCTTTTTTGTGCTCGTTCATAAAGTATTGTCAGTATACTAAACAATGTTAAGTATTCCAGACTCTTTGAGGTTTAGAATGACTAAAGTGTTATAATCTAAATGACTTTGGTCAAAAATAAACCACTCTTATCTTAAGTAACAATAACTTATTGGGATATTTTAGGGATTTAGGCCTACATAACACTCACAGTATAGTTTCAGACATAGTGAGAGAATAAGCTTTGGGACATTATGTGTTGTTTTGTAAATGTAAATGTAACATTATAGCACCCATGTCTTTTTTATTGGATTTCAATTCTCTTCCTGAGGCCTGGTTATGAGGTTTGTGTGACTTTAAATACCAAGTAACAGTCATACTTTTATGCCTTATCATACTTTTATTTTGTTACTTTGCCTTTAAGGCTGTTCTGATTGGCTGTCCTGTTAAAGAAAAGTCAAGTAAAGTGGCCCCTTATAGTCATGCATGAACAATGTGAAATTCCTTCTCTGCATTTCACTGATTGACCAAGTGAAGAAGGAGGATGCCACCAACTGCCCAGGGAGCAACGTACCTGCATACCTTATTGGTGCCACTAGCAGTTAGGATTCGAACTCACCACTTTCTGATTGCAGGGGCAACACCCTAGCCCCTAGCCCACTAGCTGCCCTTATTCAAAAGCAATTCAGACTGAAATAATTCATATCATACAGACCGGAGGCTTGCAGTGGCTTGTAGTAAGCAGGTTCATTTGGAGGCATGATGCAAATAATGACATTTCAACATTGTTATGACAGAGTTAACCTGAGTCGTCTTTTTATGACTAACTCAGCTTGCACTAGCTGCACCTGGATCCATCAAAGAGAAGCAAAATGCAATTAGCTCCCTGGAACCCTCCCTGTCCCCTCAAGAGAATGTAGTCACTCACAGCTCAGCCTCTATTAGCCTTCCATTCACACCCTCATCCTGACACATCCGCAGAACCCCAGTAGTGTCACAAGCGGTCTGATCCCTGACAAAAGTGAAAATGGCTTTGAGTTCATCGCTGCTGTTCTGGCCTCTGTGGCAGTTTGTGGTTAAAATTACCCACAGGCTGGTGTCCAAAGCTTCATAGTGTTCCCAGTTGTATTATTCATATCTCATCTTTGCGGGGCCATCTAAGGTTATGCGCTATTAATACCCATGATTGCACACCCCATTGTCTCCTCGATAGACTTCTGTTAATGCCTCATTGGTATGTGGCTTGTGACTTATAATTAATTTGACATCTGCTGGCCAACTAGTGCGGTTTGAGGAGCTTTGCTGTCTTGATTATTGCAATAAAGAGGCCTTTGTAGTTTTGCACAAAAGCTACATGGATCCTCTGTTCCACTCTTGAAAGGCTTATATATCCCAGGCCAATGAGTCACTTAATGAAATGCCAGGCCTGAGAGTGGGGCCTCTTAGCAGCTTGTTAGGCGCCTGGTGCTCGTCTTGTTTAGCGAGTGCATTTAGTTCCGTTTTTGTGTGTGTGTAATAATACATCAGTGCCCCATAATTTGTTCATCTGAAAGTGACTAGAGATGGACAAATATTGTGTTTTCAGTCACATTTTCTATGATGCAACATATTTCTGGAGCTCTAACTTTAAATACTTTCATAATTTATTTAAAGAGACTCACGCCAGGATGACATTTATTTTATAAAAGCCGCAGTCATTTTCTATTTGTACAGAAAAATACCTATTTCACATTTCCAGCTCTCCATTTTCTGAACAAGGTTATTTCATTTCCTGTCTAAATGTAAGGCAGTCAGCACATATGTACGAGTAGTCAGGCAGATTCACTTGTGATTACCCTTTAACTCAGAAAATCTTTTTAATTATTTCCTGTAATGTATCAATATACAGTTGCATAGTTCAAAAAGGGTATAATCTGTGTTCTACCCATCAAACCTACCGGTTTAAACCATAAACAATATATTTGCTTTTTATGAGCAAGGCAGAACATTTGTGTGCATTTCTCTGTGTGCTGCCAGCTATATGAGAGGCTTTAAGGCACTGTTATACTGCCCTTAGTGGTTTTAAACTAAAATTAGCCATACCTGATGTTTCATCAACTCCCAGGCAAGTACTGACTCATTCCAGATCCTAGCTATTCTAGTGCCAGCTATCTGAAGAGCAGAGTATTCTTACTCTAAATTAAATCATGCCCTGTGTTCGATAAGTGCACTTGTTCACTACATCGTTTTTGCTATATTGGGGGCTAACTAGTGAACAAGTGGAGGCGATCATTTGTTACTTCTGGACATTTGGGTTGTTACATTTTTACGACCTGTTGCTTAAATAGTGCTCTGGATCTTGACAATTTATCTCAGTCGCAAAGGCACACAACTTGTTCAGACACAGCCTGCACATGAGGCTGGGTCTGGTGGGCATGGTTACAGATTATTCCGTCTGGGGGGCACTACTGTCCACTGCGGAGAGAGAGGGAAAGAAACTGCAAGTGTGGCTAATTTTCCTCAATTTGAAGGCCCACTTCCCCTCTTCCCTCCTCTCTCCACTTCGCTCCTCCTCTTCACTTTCGCAGGATAACTGCAGTGTAAAGTGTGTCCAAAAATTGCACTCGTTCACTATGTAGGGCACAGTAAAATAAACCTGTAGTGCATGATGGTTCATGTGTATTCATGTAGTGTACAGTGTCTGGAAACTAGGTTTTGGTGCTGTGCTGCGATTTTGTAGTGCAATAACTAGTGGGTGAAATTGACTGTTGGTATTTCGGACAACACTTCAAAATGACTGATTCACTACAAAGTGCACTACAAAGAGAACAAGTGCACTTTTTTCAATAAAGAACTAAAGACGAATCAGGTATCGGGGTTTTCTGTTAGAGGGACACCATGAAATACCCTAAAAATAAATTCTGCTGTCTTTTGACTTTTGTATTTTGACACAGTGCCCTGACATCATTTTTAATCTGGTCTAGTTTTTTTCTTTCCTTTTTACTCCATTGTCAGTTTTTGCCAAAGCTATTTCAGTGGACCGCTGTGCTGTTATGGTGGGTGGGAATTGATCCAGCTGCTCTTTAGGTCCTGCCGATTCAGAGTAGATCTAAATGAAGAGAAAAGGTTTATAATCTTCTCAAAACTTTTCAGTTGATTGAGTGATTCCTCAAGGGTAGAGAAATGGGACCTGCAGAAATATTCTTGACCACAAACAAGCATGTGTGCCAAAGCTCATGTGACTGTCATGTTGGAGTGTGAGCCAACAGTCTTGGAGAAATGCCGTTGAAAATGTTGGCATGTAATCTTTTTTAATTTGCTTTGAGTGTTTAGACGTGTTATTGTTTTAGACACATTTGGCGAGAAAGCTGAGATATACATGGTTTGAACAAAAGTATTGGAGCTCCTGACTAACAATAGGCACTTGAATGATATTGCATTCAAAAACATTGACTTTAATATGGAGTTTGTCTCCCTTTGCAGATGTAATCGCTTCCACTCTTCTTGGAAGATTTTCCACAAGATTTTGGATTTCCCACAAATGAGAATTTGTGCTTCATCCTATGGATCATTCATTAGGTCAGGCACTGATGTTGCATGAGAAAGTCTGGCTCGCAATCTCAGTCATGCTGGAATAGAAAGGTTCTTTCCCAAACTGTATCCACAAAGGTGGAACATGGCTATGCCCAAACTGTGTTGGTAAGAGGAAGCATTAAGATTGCCCTTCACAGCTAGTAAGCAGCTTTGACCAACCACTGAAAAACAGGTGTGTCCCAATTAGAGGTCGACCGATATGGGAGTCAGGTTCAGCCGATAGCCGATTTATGCTGCCGATATTTTTTTGCCAAATAATTGAACGTTTCCCCCTCTAATAACACAAAGGTAGATACACATAATTTCTCAGCTTGCCATTTAATGACTTAAATATCAATATAAACTTAAATAACAAAAAAACTTAACAATAACTATACAATTAAACAATAACTTAAACTTGTAAACAATGATCACATCAGCAGCAAAATCTTTTAGTGCAATTCTTGAGGTAAACATTTTTAAACATGCACATTCCTTTTTGTATCATGTTCAATTTTAATCCCCCTTCAACTCTCTGAGTCTCCTCCCACCCAGTACTCCCAGTTTACTCCTTTTCTCGTCATAGATAATTCCAATTTCACTAAATACTCTCTCACTGGGAACAGAGGCTGGAGTCCAGCACAAGCAGGATGGACTACGTGTTTCACAGCAATAATAATACTGGGCTGTCTGCAGAGGTGCCTGTCTGTAAATCGGCTTAGTGCATTTGGATATATCGGCCGATATATCGGTCGACCTCTACTCTCAATACATTTGTTCAAATAGTTTACTAAATATTAAATTGTGCAATATTCTGATATATTGTTATATTAACCACCCCACCCCTAATATTTGTTCACCTTAAGTGCAGTTTTTAAAAGCCCTCATGTTTGTTTTTCAGCTACAGTCTTTAATGGCACTCTCTGTGGCCCAGCCTGCTAATAAAACATTGGAAAAGCTTTTAAGAAGGTAACAGTGGATGGGATTAGCCAGGGTCGAAAAAGGCATATTAAGTATCACAATCTATGGTTATTTTGTGATGGGGCACTTCTCTTTACTGGAGCGGTATTGTGATTTGCATGTTGATGTCTAGATATGAGCAGCATGAGCACTTTACACTTTTTTAAACACAAAGAACATTGTGAGGGCCTTGCACCTGGGACTGCATGGACATTAGAAACCACTCACACACACACACAGGCCTGTTTGCTCAATGAGACGTGTGGCATGTTTGTTTCTCATCTTCACTTTTAATTAGAATCAATCTGTTGTGTTATTATTGATCTTGCTGGGAATGCGATCCTGACTCATGGACGGGAGGTGAATAATCTCCCTGCATGTGGGTTGCCTTCAGAATAATCGCTCAATTAAACAGATAAAATGTGTAGTCCTGTTTAATGTATTATCTTAGGCTTGTCATGGCCTGACTACATGCATACCATAGCAACAAACTACGTGAAGAATAATGAGATGCACTACGTTACTTTTTTTCTCCAGGGTTCAGGTTGGCTGATTGACTTCGACAGTCCATTTTTGTGACCTTAAAGAGCAAAGAGCAGGTTTTGTCAGATTTGATTCAGATCTAAAACATGCCGTACTACTCTAGGTGGTTCGTTTTGGATGGTAGTAAGGTCTTTGGTCTTTCTTCTCCACACATCCCTCTTTTCATCCTCTCACTACAGGTTAATCATGGGCTGATCGTAAGACTTACATGCCAGAACCTTAGAGCCTTCTGATTTATTTTAACAAAACATTATTTTCTTGAAAGTCATCAGTAGTTTGGGTGTGCTGACTTGAAGTTTACTTTGTGGGAAATGTCCTAAAACATGTTTCTGTAACGAAAGTAATATATTAGTATTTTAATGTCTTTAGTGCTTTAAAATACTAACATTCTGCTGGCTGTTCTGGACAGCTGAAAAGCATTTTAAAAATTTCTTTCTTGTAAATTTTTCTTTGAATGTCCACTTCTGTGTTATACCCCGAGCATTTGTTTTGTAGCAATGGACAAAATGTATTTTTGCACAGCTGTTTTTCTACCTTTTAAAATTTCAGCTGCATGATGGCCTGCTTTACATTTTCAGCAGTGATGCTCCGATTGATCGACCTAAGATCGGTATCGGCTGATAATAACATTTTATTACTTGATCGATTAAACTTGTTAGATTGGTTAGACTCGTTAAACTTGGCTGACGTAAATGTTTTGGGCCGCAGTAATGTCATCGCCGGTGTGGAATGACTGTATGCTATGAAATTTTCACTATATAATAAATACTTACTTGTGATTATTTAGTACTCTGTTAAAACAATAGTTACATTAGATATATTACTGTAAAAATATAACAAAGGCAATATTTATAGTATTGCTTTATCTGAAAAGAAGTGAATGGTGATCAGAGAGCTTACATATTGGTTATATAAACTTGAAGCATCAGAATCGGCATCGGGATCTGCCGGTCACCTAGACAAAAAATGGTACTTGGTCTCGGGGGCATAAATCCTGATCGGAGCATCCCTAGTTTCTGTAGTGCTTCTTTGCTTCTGTCAGCAAAAACAAGCAATTTTTAGCTTTTGGCATCTCTTTCACATCTAACTGGGCAAATCCACATTTGGGATTTGGACTGGTTTCACTCTACTAATCTGTGAAATTGTGCATGTCTTAAAATCTTGCTTTACTTCCGAAAGCCAGTTACACCAACAGGGACAGACTATGGAGGAGTTAAGGGAAAGTCATTGGTCATGAGGTCATTGATTGTTTCATATAGCTTCAAGTGGCAGATCCGGTACAAACTGCCATTTATTACAGCTGAGCAACTATTAACACTTCAGCCATTTATTTTTGAGCAAGAGATTTCTCTCTGAAGTGTTGGCTGCTGTGTTTGGCCTGGTCTAATATGTATGAACACTGGCTCTGTTTGTTGGTTCTGTACTTTTCCATTAGTGTAGTATTAGTGAACACCCAAGTGACACAGCGATGCGGAGATTAGAACTTGAGGACTTTAAGAGGATTTGGTACTGACTTACAGTTTGTGGACTCGATGATTAATTTACCAGGGGGTGCCATGGGAGCTGTTGATCAAAGTGCCCTTGTCAGTTGTAGTATAATACACTCTAAGATGTTTCAGGCCCCAAGCATTCAACATACCCTTGGGGTGGGGAGACTAAGCCTGAGATAATATCACTTACTGGTTGAAATCAGGTCATCTGAGCCAATAATATGTGGATGAAAATGACCTACTTGCTATTGTAAGTAGCTTGGTTATATAAAGTGGTATAGGAGAAAAAATAACTCATGTTCCAAACTTTAATGTTAGTTATTGTGAGTAGTGGTTA
>JBBKCR010000101.1:7565800-7583413 GCA_037577295.1 Ladigesia roloffi | reverse complement strand
ACCCGAAACACCCTGTGACCTCGGGTTCATCACTGATGATGTGTCCAAGTAGCACCTTCTGGTGTATTGAAGAACTGGTTATATAAAGTGGTATAGGAGAAAAAATAACTCATGTTCCAAACTTTAATGTTAGTTATTGTGAGTAGTGGTTATGATGTTATGATGTTTTGATATGACTGCGGCGATGTGCATATTTACCACCATGCTGCACCTGAAAAAGCAGATTTTAACAAATTATAGAAAGCCTGTAAAAACAAGTGGTAACACACTGTCACATGAAAAAAATGTGCAAAAAGAACCTAGAACTTTGCAATTGCACAATGAATGTGACTTTTTTTGCTACTCTTTGAAATTCTGTGCCACCTTTCTGGAAATTCCTGATGTTTGGTCTTTCTGCAGTAAAGTTGTAGACTTGTGAACATGCCCTGCCAAACTATTGCCAATGAAGGAAAACATTCAAGCTAGCATGGCTCCTAAACTCACCTAGACCTGAGAAAGTTTGGATTTTTAACACTGGCCCAAGGCACATGAAATGGCATGTGGATCAGTTGATGACCCAACACTCTTTGGATCTGCAAATCGAAGTTTTAAAACTATTTGAACATTTTTGATTACCTATGGGTTATTATACATAATATGACAAAACCTTACACACTAATGGCACTTGGGATACCCTTTTTTATTTTTACCAATTTGTTGTCCCCATATCTGGCAACGGGGGGTACCAATCTGCCAGCTAGGTCTCCCATTCGCACACAATGTTACCATGCTCACCCTAACTGCCAATTCTTCTGTGTCAGCTGTCAGACACCAGCCCTGGCCAAGTTATGGGTGAGGAGAGACTGTAGAGTGTGGACAGTGTGACAGGCTCTGATGGGGAGCCCCTTAGCTGCAGTGTTGGGGGTTGCTCTTGTTATTGGCCTGAGAAGCCATGTAACTGCCATGTAGTGTCATTAGCCATGTTGTTACACTTGATATAAAACAAGTCATGTTTGTAATTCCTTGGAAATGTATCATTTGTTATGATTCTGATGATGACCATATTGTACCGCTATGTCCACATCAGATGATGGTCTGTGTAGTTGGAGAGCATCTTATTGTTCGTGTGAGGTGCAGGTGGTTTCACTTTAATTTCTACCTACTAAATCTTTTTTAATGACCAGAGAACAGTTGAATTACACAAGATAAAGTGCACACATATCCCGTTCTACTTCCTGTGAAACAGAACTAAAGGACATGAAGAATTGGTGGAAGTAAGAAAGGTTGAGGGGGAGGTATATAGGGAGAAAATGCCGCTGGAGCATCTTCACGGCCAGCAGGAATTAGTAAATCCGTTTGGTGTTAGTATCCTCTATCGCTTTTAAGTGTATATCTCTTGAGAATTCATCTTCAAATGATCGCCTGGGGCCTCTTTGTTTCCTGTTTTTATCCTCCTTTCTCTTTCCTTGTGTTCTGAAGTGTGAAGGCTCTGAGATGTTGCGGAATGGTGATGCTAATCCTTTGGCTCTCTCTCTCTCTCTCCTCCGCATGCTGCTATACCATCTCCAGGATGTTATTTATGTATTCTGGTGCAGTCATTGCTGAAATCAGGTCAACTCAGATGCAGAGATGGAGAGAGTGGGATTGATGGATTTTTCTGGAAATATGACCAGGTTTTCTTTTCTAGAAGAATATTCTCATGAAGCAGATGGAGTTCTTTCATCTATGTGAATTACTCTCTTTGATCCTGTTAGCTGTGTCTTGCTTACACTGCACACTGTGGAACAGAGAGATCCAGGGTTTGTACAGTAGCCTTTGAAGTCTGTATTCATCTTGCTGGGTGTGCACAGAGTCCATTCCTTCTCAGTCATATAGAAGCAGCTGTAACTTTAATTTTGCTATATTAATAACCCTGATCAGAATGCATTTTCCTTGTCCAGCTCTTAATGAGCCCAGAGTTTTCTAAGGGACATGTACAGGCAGTCCTGATGGCCAAATCCAGTTGATATGCATAGGTCAGAAAATGGATTATTGAAATAGAGTGTCTGAAAATAGCCTGGACCAAAAGAACGTTTGGTCTGACCCAAGGATATCATTTTGGTCTGTATCAAACAGAACCATGCTGAGTTTCTTTGAAATTTTATACTTATTTGGATGATTCAGACTTTTTGACCAATTACAGTGAATGAAGGGAGGCTTTTGTCACGCTTTGAACTACAATAAAAGAAAAATGTTGATCAGAGAATTGAAATGAGCAGCAATGGCTTACGGGGAAACTGATGACGAAATCAAATCTCAAAGCTCATTTTGAAAAATCACTATTAATCCCTATAACATATTTCAGTATGCAAACACCCCAAGTGTCTTGAGTGTTGGGCCTGTAATTGGGAAACTGCAAATTTGATCCTTGAACAGGAGTCCCATAGACCATGACTGAAAAATGCTGCAAAACCTCCTTGAAAAACACAGCCAGAGGACCATTTATCTCAGCCAAAGTTCCTCTAAGCGAGTTTAATAAAGAGGATAGATCCAGTGTTAGTGTCCTCATCCAATATCTACAACTTTTTTTTTACTATGCGACAGCAAAGCATTGTGGAGCAGTGTGGGACCATGGAAAACTTAAAGAGGTGTTTGTGCACAACACCTAACATCACCTGGAGACCAGGGAAATAAGCTCAGTTTGCGATCCTTTAGGATGAAGTCTCAAAAATCGGCATAGTCTGTTATTGTAATTTGCCATAGTCCTGGATCATTTTTAGATTCAGCACCTCATATAACTGATTTTAGACTCACTCACTCACATATATAATGCTGAACACTCTACACTAGGGGGTACCAGTAACGTTCAAATAGTTTTGATGTCATAAAAGTGTCATCAGTGACACAAATACAGTGTAGTTTCAGAAAAAGGTGTATTGTTTTCATTTTCTTTCATGTATCTGTTTGAGAAAACCTCAGCTAATAAATGAACATAAATGTCACTGAATTTTAATGTTTAATTATTGTAAAATTATAAAAGCAATTCTAAATCCAATCCAAGCATCAGTGCAGTTTTAGGTTTCTAGTGACCCGCTGTTGTCTGTGTTTGGGTCAAATAATGCTTTCTTAATTTCTAATGTCTTATTGGATGCTCTTTTGGTCGTACTGGCATTGCTAAGGATTCGTCCCCTGACGTGATCACCGCGGGTTAACTCTGCCAAGCAGCAGGATAATTAGACATCGGCTTGTCACACACTAAAAAAAGGTGGCTTTTCTGCCACCAGTAGTTAAGGATGTGATGGCGTCGAATACCCATTGCTCTCTCTCTTTCTTTCTTCTTTCTCTCTCCCTCCCTCTCCTTTCACACTTCATCTGCGGCTTCCTGACAAGCTCGGTGTTGAAGTGACTTCCTTTGGAGTGAAAAAACGAACAGTTATTGGCGTCTCGGTGTATTCCAGGCTGAATTTCTCAGCAAATGCTCCACGAGGACGTGATCAGCTGTGCCTTTTGGACGGGTAATGGCCATGTATGACTAGTAAAACTGATTAAATCTCAAGGACGTGACACTCTGAGGCAGAGCCACAAAAATTAGTTGAAAGCTCGAGATGTAGAGTCTGGTTCCATCTCCTTGCGCCATCTGAAGTAATTCTTCCTATTCGCCTTGCGTGCCGTTGCACATTGTTTTCGCCTTCTGCACCTCCACAATGCAAGGCCCTTCAAAGGTCATTAGTGGAGCTGGCCTCATTGTGGGTATTTTTGGGAAGTTAATGAATTAGTCATGGACGGGCCACTGAAAGACGCTGGGAGACTGAATCAAGAACAGGCTCGTCTGGAGGAGCTGTCACTGCACATTTAGGCTAACGGGCTGCTTTTCCAGACTGCATTCCAGCACAATGTAGATGAGCTACAGCGACATTGTGAAAATTCTGATGCCCCAGTCCTGGCTCAGCTCTTATTAGTCACATATTTTTAGTACGTTTCTCCCTCTGCTGGTTTAAAGAAATAAAGGCTGAGGTTTGCTTGTTAGGGAATAATGCAGTACGACTGCATAGTAGATAATTTTCTACTCATGTGGGCCTTCAAAATATTGATATTCCACAATGTACAAATGGACTCCTCAATGTACAAAAAGGGAAGGTCTTCAGACTGTTCTGGAACTGAAATGTGTCCTCAAATTGTTTGTCGCTTTGGATAAAACAGTTGCCAAACGATTGTAAAACTTATTGTAACAATCAACCCTGTTTTTCTTGCGTTGTTTGCTTCATTTTTTGAGCTAAGTAAAAGCCAAATGTGACCGAACTGGACAATGTTCGTACTCTTTTGCCAGTACTATATTGCACTCCATATATCAATGAAACACATCAATAGTCAGTGGGGCAGAGCTGTTTTTCTTGACAGTAATAAAACATGATCAAAACATTTCTGTAAGATAAACCCTGACACCATTAGCATTAGCTAAAAAATACAGTGCATACAAATGTGATTACCAAATAAATACAGTTGCATTATTTCCCTTTGTACATGTTTTTACACTAAGATAAGGACGTATTAACGTGAATATGTTTAGAATATGATCATTCTCTCAATTGATGAAGTTGCACAATGGTGAAACGTGTGGTTTGTTGTGTTGAATCTAATGGCATTTTCAAAGATTTTCATTATGTAGTAATTATGGAAGCCCTGATCATAATTCCAGATGAAGGGTTAATATGTCAACAGTAAATGCTGCAGAAATGTAGTTATATGATGACAGTACAGCTGTACTGGGATTGTGGGATTGTGGAGGAATAGTGTGTTTTCTAGCGTTGTGATTTAAGAAGTGAGATGCTGCTGTTTTCCTTTGCACTTGGCTTTCCCTTTGTTTTTTAGACAGTGATGCCTTGGCAGAGTGTGCCTCAGGTAATGTGTACAGTGAGAAATGGGGAAGGCGAAGCCAGCAGGCTTTAGTTTTCTAGCTGATGTGTTTTGCCCTCAGACCCTTGTAGTAATGAAATGCAAGACTAGACTTTCCATCTGCAAAATACCTGATGCATGCAGGGCAGCTACTACCATTTGCTGGGGGGACAATTTTTGTGTGTTTGACTACAATGTCATGGCTTGTGTGTGTGTGGTTCTGCATTTTTCTCTTTGTGGGGACTTAATGTCCTTACAGTGATAGAATTACTCGAAAAATAGAAGGTTGGGTATTTTTGTAGCCCTAAAAAGGAAACATTTTTTCACATCTACATGATGAACAAGCACCACACAGTTCTCCCCATTCACAAGACACATTAATTAATTCAAATGACACAAATATTACAAACTCACACAATACATTAAAAACAATAATGTGCTTTTGTGCTTGTATTTAAAAAGGATCACTGAGAAGGTCTGTCTGATGTGGTTTGTCTCATGGTACAGCAAAAGCAAAACCTCATTTTACTTAAGGTCTCAGATCAGTGAACAAAATTGTAGAAGATCTCAAAGGGACATAAAGACAGAGCATGTCAATTATGTGTATAGTTTCAAAGCTCTGGAACTGTGTGATGACCTGGGAGCGAGTGTCGAGATGAAAGGACTGGAGTGTCTCTGTCTCTGTGATGGGATTTGTTTTCCTTGTACCACATAATAATTGGGTGACAGCATTTTAAATGTATTGTCTGTTATATAAAATGCAGTGTGTTAAAGGGATCCAGCCAGGGTGTAAAAACAAACACAAGAATGACTACTTCTGAATGAGGTAGGGTGAGAAATTATTCACACTTGGAGATTTATCTCAGACAGATTCTGAAAACAGTGCTAATCTGTTCAGTGAAAAGCGTTGGCAGTACTACAAATCAAAAAAAATATAGTAATGCTAAAGTGTGTGTGTGTATTTAGTGGTGCATGTGATTGGGTTCAGAAGATTTTCATTAAGGCCTAAAGGTCTATTTACCTTATTATGTTTTTTTTTTAAGTTTCACTGGAAAGAGACCCGTCATTTTTATGTCGTTCACCATTCTCAGCACAGCAGTGACACTGACACGGTGGTGGGATGTTTGTGGTGGTATAAGTGTGTCAGTCACAGCAGCATTTCTGGCATTATTAACACTGTGTACTAGATAATATAAAGCCAGAACTGAGAGCAAAGTCAGCACAACTGAGGTGAGGGGAGTGTTCAGAAGCAAATATAGGCAGAGTGTCTGGAAGAAAGACCTTTCCCTAGCCGTTCAGCCCACTGATCTTTCTCTTGGCATTCTTTGCTGTTTCTGTGCTCCATTCCAAGGTGTTTGCTGTAATGTCTCCATTAGTCTCTAGAGATTTCCAGTCTCCACACATCATGATTGATGTAGCCCACAGGAAAATGCAGTGCTGAACATTAACACTTACTGTGTTTCTGCAGTTTACTAGGGCTGGTCGAAACAGCATTTAATAGACATTCTGTACTCAGATACTCATGTTCTCAAAATAATCATGAAAAACAGGAATATTAAAATGCATTCCCATTATTTTAAGTGTGTTTGTTTTGGCTTAAAATAAATCTAGTTTGCAGCAACTGTGTGTTAACCTTCAGGTTGCAGCCTGTCGGATTTCACATTGTGTTGCTGTGTTAGAATTGATTGATTGATGGCCCTTATCGACATCATCTGTTTCTAAGATTAAATGTTTATATTTTATATCAATTCATTTTATTTGGCCAGCTTTACATTTCTTCAGGTCAGGGCTGATGAAGCTCTCAGTTTGTGGACTTGAAAGACTCTGCTGGCGTGGTTAAAGTGACCTATCAGACTTGAAAGTGAGTGTTAATTTAGCACTAGAATGTATTATTCTGGATAAGACATGAAAATAATCAAGATAGGAAAAGAGCCAGGAGCCATGTTTTCCAAACTGGATGACTAATGGGCATTTTATTAAAAATAAATGATGATAGATGCACCAATACAGAACCACTAACATAATGAAAAATGTTTCCTATAATGATGGGAGGTATGACTGTATATTATTCTTATCATGAGAAATTTCTCAGTTTGTCAGGCCATCTAAATGGCTGAGCCATTACTTAAAGCTTAAAATAGTTGATGTATGACACACCTATGAGTGCCATAAGTCAGTAAAAATGACTTAAGATAAGACCGTTGAATATAAGAAGTCAAACCCAGTGTGTTTTTGCAGTCAGAACCCATTTTTAATTTGACAGACTGACATTTTTTTTCTACAACATGTTAATCATCCAGAAGGGTAAACGGAAACATTAATAACCACTTATAGACTCTTGATTAAGCACACTGTGTAAACCTGCAGTATTAAAAAGAAAGTAATGTCTTTTGTGCCTCTAACAGTATATGGTTGTATTAGTTAAATCTGTTTGAAGTAGCTGTAATCTGAGTCCCAAATTACTCTGTATAGTGCGCTACAAATGTAAAAAAAACTGCCTTCTACTCCTAGTGCACTAAATATGTAGGATAAAAAGAGAAGAATGGGAAAAGGAATTTTCGTTCTAATAAAAGACTGGAAATTGCATAGTGGTGCTAATGGACTAGCTTGGTCAGTGCAGCAATATTTGGCAATTAAAAAAACTACTTGGAAATGGATGATTTTCTGCATTAATGTGACTTTTTTGTTTATTCTGTGATCATTTTAATCATTGGAATCGTACAGTTCATGGCACGGGCACATGACGTTGGCTACTTTAGTGATTATAGCTTAGCTGCTATTTCAACCTGGTGCACACAATTAAAAACCACAAACAAAAAAACAAAACAACCCACACTGCACAAAAAAAGAGACCAAAATGTATCTGTTATGGAAAGTAAAAACATGCTTTTACCGCTCGTTTGAAATTCAAATCTTGAGTCATTTGTTAATTTTCAGAGTGCTTGTTGTCCATCTGTCTCTAAAACCTAAGTATTATGATGCATATTGTCTATTGTGATATTAATTTTCTCTTTTTTTCATCTATTGATTTGAGTGGTCAACTGCACTAGAATGTGAATTCCATAAAATCGGATTTAGAACCAAGCATAACACAAATCTCTCCTCTCTTCCCAAGCTGATATAGAGTTGACTGGGGAGACAGAATTGTTTTTTATTTGAATGGAATTATACAACATTGATGTATTCATCAACTTTTTGTTATGTCCGCAATGGCTTGGAGTTCATGACCTCTTTGTTTCTATACCCAGTGTGCAGTTTTGTCTTGAATCACAGGCATTTTAATCACATGTTCATTGGAAGTCTCACAGAGGTCGCAGACATGAGTTTAGTAACAAAAGATGCTTTTTTGTTTGAGTTTGCTCACAGTATGCCCAGCTCTGTGTGTAATTGGAGATATTGGCTTGAGGGGAAATCTTCACTCATTCTCTTCAAACTCGCTAACCGCACACTTGGCCTATTGATGATTCCCCCTGGCCTGAAGATTTAGAAGTGCTCCATCAGGACTTGTGAGGTCCATTTTGGATGATGCATGAGTGCCAGCACTGTGGCAGGAGGCAAATCGATCGGGCAATTACACATTAGACATCGCTGCCCGGACTGTCGGAAAGCCTAGCATTATGGAAGCTGATTGGCTGTTGGCCATTTTGGCCTGATTGGAGGGACAAATTGTGTCCAACTGATTGAGAGCCATGGACTGATCATGTGATGATTATGATGGCCAGGATTTTTGTGGCTGTAGTTTACTGTCAGATATCTAGAGGTACATGTAATTGTGATGGACTAGTTGTCTTGGGGCAGGATTCAACTGGTTTAGTGTCCACGCTTCACGTGTTTTATCTGACAAGCATGTTTATATCCCCAAGTAACATTTGGCCAACGTTTCTGTTTTATTGCACTAATTCATTCCTCAGGTCTTGTGGTTCGGGGCTCTTCCATTCAAATGGACTTTCTCAAAAGACATTTCAGTTTGGTTGGATTAATTTGTTAATTCTAATTCTTTGTTTTCAGGGCAGTTAGTCTAGACCATTAGTAAATTCTGCGTCTAATGGCCATTATATCATTGCTCATGTCTGACCACAGGGCAACACAGCTTGACTGATGTAGCCACTGAGCCGAGGATGGTGCCTTCAGCGGATCATCAGTTCTCTGAGTTAGTAGATTATTTGGTCACATGAAAACTGCACCTTGCATCACTGGCCCAGATTCTGATGCCAGGGGAAAGTCCCCATCAGACAAAGATGAAGGAGTATTTCTGGGGATGCATTGAACAAAATCGAAAAAAAAAACAAAAAACAGATTCGAATCCTAATGATTCTTTTAGGGTTTTGTGGTATCTCCATGGTTTCAGATTTGTTTTTTTGGTGGTGAAGATAGATTTTAGATTCGCACATATTTATTTGGGCATGGTTTTAATTTACATTTGTCAAAATCTCATTCTGAATAAATGGCGAAGCACTTAAAATCTAAAACAGTATTTGAAAACAGTTCTGGTTTTCTCTACATCATTGCTCTTTTTTCTTTGCTTGTGCAGGATGTAAAAATCATTGGGACAGAATTCTTCCTCTCCCTACATATTTGTAATAAACACAGTGTCTGTTGTTTGAAGCAGGCATGTCGTTGCATGTACGGGGGACTGGAAAGTGCTTGTTCTGTGGTTTACTTCTGTGTGCTTTACACTCCTATGCTGTGCAGGTCATTTTGTTTCTTCAGCCACTGGCAGCTAGCAGTGTGTCAGAAGAACTTCAGCACCACAGAAGTTATGCTGATCAATTGAGAAAGCCTTGTTTAAGGGCCAAGGCGATATCTGTTTTAGCTCCATCACAGGCTGCTCTGTCTCAGTGTCTGGACGCTCTGTGTCATTTCTCTGCATCAAATCCACTTCAGGCTTATAGTTTTATTGAGATTGCAGAGGACGCTTTTTTAACTTAACTTTTAAACTATTATTTCTTTATTTCTTTCTTTTGTTTTCTTTATTTCCTTTTATTTATTTAATTTATTTATGCCTCATTTGACTGAGTGATTCATGGATATGTTTTCTAAGGCTTTCTGATGAGCTGTTACATTATAAAAGATTGCACATTGATTGTGAGATGTATCCAGGCGACACTATTGGGACACATTGATTATGCGATCTACCCAATCAATGACTAGTGCAGATAGGTTTGCATGTTTAATTTGCAGGCGGCGACTGCACCATTGTAGCCGTGTGAATGAACATAGAGCTTTTTTGTGATCCAGAAGACCTACAATAGAAGAATTCATGAAACGTAGGTGTTAATACTGAATAAATTGCCGTGTAGTATTAGATATGGACGACATGTCAATATTACCACAGTCCTCATTACAACATATTACCTTTTCAAAGCATGTTGATCCTATCGTCAGTAAAGTAATGCTGTCCAACTGCAGGTTTCATTACAAATTTCTTTTAATTTGATTTTCATTTTAGTGTGTGCAATGTTGGTTGAAATAATGTATCTATTTTTGATAGTGTTTTATACATTTTTTATACACTGTTGGTTCATTTTGTATGTTCTAATGGAAAAAAAAAAATCATTACAATTTCTTAGATGTTATACCACATTAAAAGTGTATGCATTTAGCTTTCCTATTTCTCTGCAAGACTGTAGCGCTGTGTGTCTCTGGCGCACCTGAATCATCTTAGTGCATTATTGATGACTTGTGAACATGTTAACATGTAAAGTTGCCCAAAGACACAGCCAGGTACATACAGTCCAGTCTCTCTCAGGACTTGATCCTGCGGCCTTCCAACTGATAGCTAGCTGCCCACCACTCTGGATCATATATTACTTCAATACTTACAGGTGATTTTTTGTTGAAGATGTAGCTCAGGGGTGTAGAAGTGCAAGTTTACATTTATAAGCTTTCTATTGCATGTCATAAATTGACTGACTAGTTCACTTATATGCAACAAATGATGACAAAGAAAATGTGTAGTCAAAGAGAATTATAAATAAGCTTTAGTTTCTAATCTACTCTATACTAAATTGCTGTGACATACTGGGTTTCAAATGGAGTTTTTAGTATTAATTGAATGTTTGTATCTGCTTGTTTGCTGAGGTTGGCCTATGGTTGTCCCTTATACAAGAGTACACAAGAGTAAAGAGACCCCATATTAAAGTGGGCAACCTCTGCAGTGCAATTGAGGACACTACACCCAAACATAATAATATGATTTAAGTAAAGTGGCCCCATATAGTCACAGGTGACCAAGCTACATGACAGAGTGTGAACCATGTGTCATTCTTTCTCTGCTTTTAACCCTCTCACCAAGAGAAGTAGTGGGCTGCCAGGAACTCAGTGCCTGGGGAGCAGTGTGTGTGGATGGTACCATGCTGAGTGGTACCTTAGTGGTGTAGTGAAAGGTTACTTATTTATTGTTTGTCTCTGTGTAATATGGAGTAGTATCACTGCCTGCAGTGTTTGTTTTTGCCCTGAAGTCTCCAGAGTGCAGTGTGGAGAGTGGAGTGTTCTCCATGACTACTGGAGGAAGTTCAGTCCAGACTGACAGCATCAAACGTGTGTGTGTGTGTGTGTGTGTGTGTGTGTGTGTGTTTACTGCCAAAAACCTCTCTGCCTCAGCGAGCTGCTCCAGCTGCTCCACTACATACTGCAGTTGCTACGAGACATGCTGATAGGTACTTCAGTGCATCATGATACGTCAAGGTGGCGGCCAAATATTAGAAAGTAAGGAATAAATTAGTAATTTGATTTTAAGCTGCTTATAATTGGACGTTTTCTAATAATCTCTGTCAGATATTATTTCATTATTTTTAAAATAATTTTGAATCATTTAATCATTCGAACTTAAAGAATAAAACTGAATTTTTGTAAAACTAGGAACTTGCCTAGAATGGCTTCCAAGAGACTCGATCATATCAAGTCACAGAGATCAGAGATTTATAATCCCAGGACTGCGGTTTAAGGGAAGCTATAGCATCAAACTGCTTTCAGTAGTGAGGGGAAAATTAGACTCTGCAAGGCCATGATGGTGTGATTAGGGGTTTTGTGATATTATATGAGTGTTTGCAGAGAGAGAGAGCGAGAGGGATGTGGCAGCAGGTCATTACGTGCCTACAGGAACAAAGGAGAGAAAGCTGCTGCAGGCAGGAATTAAATGCCACCGCTCTAATTAGTCCCTGAGGAGTCTACAGTCTTCTGGCCAGAGGAACCACGTGTCTGAGTCTCCACCATGGACAACCTCTCCTACCCTTCATCCTCCATTGATCTCTCAATCACGCGTCCCGTAGCTGTGTCCCTGGGCCCCTCGACCTGGGGAAGGCATGAAAACCGCCTGTCCCTTTCCAGAACAGTGGATTTTAGAGCGCTATGGGCGAAGCTCTGCTGCTGAGGACGCACAGCTTTTAATACCATTGTGACTTTCAGTGTATAATCAGGTTTAGAGGTGCTATGAACTTCAATTTTACATCCTCAAACTGCATCCTCAGGTCTTTTCACTGCGAGAAAGTTTTTTTTAATCTCTTTATAAGTTTGATATGTCTAGCTTGGAAATCTGATTGCCTGAATCATTTTTGAGGCTACTGTAAGACATTTGATATACATATGACCACACAAAGTAATTGAATTCCGTATTAATGTGCCAAACTGTGCAAATGGTTGTGCCGTTTTTGGTTGTTCATGGTAGAGACTCTTGTGTTGCTTTGCTGCCATAACCTACTGATGTGGAGTACATAGTGTTAGTATTGCATGAAGTATGTCAATATTGCCAAAATTAAAAAATGCAGTCCATACACTCCAAAAACAGAAACCACACAGCAAAAATGTTAACATAAGCCAACAGACAATTTAGCAATTTTAGTTCTAAATGGTTTCAAATGATTGTTCCAGGACAACCAATCAGAAATAAGATTATTCACCTGACACAAGGACAGAAACAGCCTGATTTAATTGTAAATGATACACCAAGTTTGGAAAATGTTTGTAGAAGAATCAATTCAGGTGATGTAATGAATTCTAATGTCTGTACACAAACCCACTTAAAGGTAATCGAAAAAATTTAGTAATAGGAACTTATTATAGAAATTGAAAACATCTTGTTGGATCATTGTACTTTGGTTAATGTTTGGCCAAAATCTTTTACACAAATACATTGATTCATCAAAACACCCAGTAACACTCACTGTGATTGGTCTCCCTGTCAAAAGCACTGATTTGTTAGATCTCCGTTAGCATATTGCAGCCCTGTATAATTCCAGTATAGCAAACAGTAGTATTGCACAAACTATTAACAGACCATATATTGTACAGCCCTATGATGGACAACTTTTCTAGATGGATGAATTGTTTGCCTTATTTTAGTTTTAATGAAAAGCCATTAAGAAGATGGACTCTGGCTTCTGGAAACACGTGTGTGTGTGTGTGTGTGTGTGTGTGTGTGTGCAGCCATGCATGCATGTGTGCCACATGAAGATATTAGGTTGGAAGATTTAGGAATATTTATCTTACAGTGTATTGCTTTAGTGGGTTTAGAGAATTATGACAAATTCCACCATCTTTTATCTACTGCATTCATTTCTCACTGTAAATTTCTTATTGGACTGCTGCAGAATAACTGCAAGTTCCATTTTTCCATTAACAGTTCCTGTATGATTTTCGCAATTAATTTTCCATGCGATTCCTAGCTGTCCCATTATCTTTGTGCACTCAGACCTCTCTGTGCTTTGAGACGCACATTTCTAATCATGCTGGGTTGTAATTAGAAGTGAGGCTAGCAAGTCTCTGAAATCCATGGTTTAGTTTTAGTGGGTTAAGTGATTAATTCCCATAGATTGGGCTTTTGTCTTCTAATTAAAAGACCCTTTCAGGGGAATTACTTGAGGGTGGTAGGGTGCTGAGCTTTAGACCAGTTTTGGGTTTCAGGTTTTTATTTCCATGAGCTTTTGAAGGCTCATAGTACTGTTCTATAAGAATGAACCTTTTATTTGGCATATAATGCGGTCTCCTGAGGTCAATTTGTGGGTCTTGTGTGGGATTATTTCACAATCATTTCAAATATTTTATCTTTTAGAATGTTGCTCCTGATTATTTAATCCCTATTATATTTTATATATTTGTGTCTCCGTGTTGATTGGCTATCTGAGGTTTGTTTCCAGATGATATGCAGATGACAACATTGATTTTAACTTCAATATAAAAGATTAAACTGATAAACATAGAGATTTTTAAGAGGCTTTATCATGTAATGTGTTATTTGTGACCGCAGAATAACTTTTAAAAAGTTGGGCTGTTTCTGCAGCCTAGTCTCTGAGAGTAGATCAGCGATACTTTAGCACTGTTTGCATACTGTATCACACTTGTGATATTTTTTCAAGGTCTTTGCTCTCAGGATTAAAGCAACAAATAGTACTGTGTTGCTATTATTGTTTCAGTAGATCAGGGTTGCGGCAATCCTTTATTTTCAAGTGTGTTGGAGTATCTCATGAATTACCTCCACAGAGATGAATACTCTTCTGCACATATGCATACACACATGCAGAGAGTCTGTCATCAGCAATTCAAAGATCCTGCGAGACCCTCTGATTTCCTGAATCAGCAGCGCGAGTGTGTGAATGTGTGTTAGCCAGGCTGGGAGTGAAGTGCTTAGAGACGCCTGTAAACTTTAAGGTTTTAATAGTTTCTGCAGGATTGGTCTTACACCGCTACGCATTTTTATGTCATAAGTGTGAATTTGGGCCAGTGATTAGCTGTCATTCATATTTACTTTGGCAACATATAGTGGCAGTATTTAGAAATAAAACTGTAGAACATATGGAATGGTTTGGTTTGCGTAGGTTAAGTACATGGTCTACTTTGTGTACTGTTTGTACAAGTGAATGTAAGTCGGTTGCATAAGCTTGCACTTTCTTGGGGTCATGGTGAGAACCCTCACATCTGGTTTATATTATGTTCCACCGGATTTCTTAATCTTGATTTGGGATCATATCCCTCTTCTGTTCTTTGCCTCAAGACTCCTGATCCAGCTGGGCATTTGATTTTAATTCATTAGGCAGCTTAATATACTAAAAATAAATACTAAGACAAGGGATCACCTGCAAAAATGATTGAGAAAAAATGTCTTGCACTCATTACATTTTAGTTCAGAGTTAAATTGCAATGCATAAATAGACAATCTGGCCTTTGAAATGTAGAGGCATATGCAGAACATCCCTAGCCAAATGACATGTTTCTTAGTGAAAATTAGTGCACATCCTCTACAGAGATCACTTTTGCACAATTATTGTTTACTTTGATGGGTTTAACATTGGCCAGAAAAAGTGAATGATATTATGTGCCATAAAATGTTTTACAAACTTTTTACAAACTAAATTATTAGACTCATTAGACAGTAGAAAGTTAACAAAACATGTCTGTTATCCATGTAATGGCCAACCTGACCAAACGTTTGAATATGATGGTATTTTGTGCTAAAGATGTTGCTAATAAACGGTACACCACTGCCTTTTAAAAATGTTGAGGCATGATCATAGTTTTACAAAATCAAGGAATTGTGGAGATGAATTTTATATCAGCATAATTCTCAATGTGATTCAGTTTTGTTGTAACCTGGACATCTGTAGCATCATGAATTTTTAACCATCCTCTAAATTATTGTAGTCTACTGTTCTCATCCTGGATCTGTTTTATATCTGAAACTACAATGACAAATAAAATAAACATTGATTCCTAGCATGTTAGCAGCAGTGCAAGTTATTCAGGCTCCTTCATCTTTCTCTTAGGCTTGACTGCTATGTTTCTCATCCAAATCAAGAAGCAGATCCCCAGTCTAATTGTAGCTGCATGACTGTAAACTTAAAACTGCCACCATTGTTTTTAAAGGAAGGGTGAAATTGAGTGGTAGATACGTCCATAAGGCATCTTCGTGGCATGTACTCTCTTGCATCTCATGTAAATGAGTTATGCCTGACCTTTTTTTGGATCCTTAACACTTATTTTGTCTCATCACGTAATTAAGTCCAGCGGTAATGAATCTGCATGGTGGATATGAGGCTGCTAATTGAGACGCTAATGAGAAAAGTGCAGACAAGTCTTTCGTGAGCAGAGAAAGCCTGCCATTTTGGCCCAGCCTTTTGGGGAGTCATTTAGGTGACAACTTCAAAAAAGCATCAGATGGTCTTGAACACTCGACCATCTGTGAAAAATGTGAGTGTCACCACTCTAGTGTTCACTTGGGGACATCCAGAAGAGGAGAGCTGATAAATGTTTCACACGCATTTACAAGTCTGATGGAGCCGGGTGTCGGGTGGCTTTTAGCCAGCCACCTTGCTGCCGACGGATTTTTAGCTGGCTGTGCCAATAGTGCAGAGCGGCGCCTGAGCTTGGAAAGCTACGTTTTGATTGAGTTTCTCCACTGTCATGAAGGTCCTTTTTCAAATCGTTCCTGTCAGAGTTTGATTGCAACGTCCAGATCCCTTGTCTCCTCTGCCTCAAGACCAAGTGTAGAGAAATCAATACTTTTGATTGACTTTCTTTTTTTTCTACTCCAACTAGAGGCGACAGCTTTTTTGTCTGGGGCTGAGTTGCTTTTGATGCTCCTGCTTCTTCTTGTGGATCTTTTGCACCCACTTTGCTCTAGATAGTGTCAACAATAGCAGGATTAAAGAGCAACCCTTGTCAGATCTTATATATTGCCAAACGCTATTATTATTCATGGTAGGACCTCTTTTGGAACTGCTGCTTTCCGAGGACCTTACACTTCCACTCTTCTCAGGCTAAATCGAATACTTTAGCGCTGGCTTTCTTTATGTGAGACAACAGGCACGTCTCCGTTCAGAGAGGCCGGAGCCTCTGAGAGGCCACGTCGCCCTCGGCGCTGTTAGCATTGGCATGCTGAGAGCGGTTAGCTGCTGTCTGTGGTGCATGGTGCTTTATCACTGCTCCTGTGGGTGGTTGTTGGGGGCAGTGCTCCTTTCACCTTCTCTCTGGGTGCCTGTGGTGTTGTGTTTGCCACGTGCCCCCAGCTGGACCAGCGTTGACATGAGGACAGTGATGCTAACTGAAAGAGACAAGGGCCAGAGTTCCACACATCATCACCGATAGGGTGTGTGGGACAGGTTGAATGAGGTCTTGGAGAAATTCGGCTTTCTGGAGATTACTGACCATGGCCTACCTTCTCAAAATCACTGTAGTATATACATACATCCCAACTAATATACATACATCCCAACTAATTTGGTTAAATATCCCTTAACAAGTTTCATTGTGCTCAGATTAGGGATGAGCCGGATACTCGGCTGAAACGAGTATCCGGTACGGATAAAGCACTTTTGACGAGTACGAGTATCATGCGAGTAATACCAGTCAATATCTGTGCTCGGATTGAATAAGCTCATTGGGTAGCTGACTGTGTCTGCGTGCAGTGGCGTCTGTCAACGTGTGTGTCAGCACGCGCGTGTAGCGTGTAGAACACACATAGCGTTAGTTTCATTTTTCGAGCCAGGGCATGTGGAGATTAAAAAATATATACATTTAAATATTTGGCTGTTCAGAACAGGGGAGGCATAAAGGGGGCCAGGAGCAATTCTAGGGGAGCTCTCTCTACCTCTCTCTCTCTACCTCTCTCTCTCTACCTCTCTCTCTCTACCTCTCTCTTTCTCTCTCTTTCTCTCTACCCTCTCTCTCTCTCCCACTCTCTCTCTCCCTCTCCCTCTCTCTCTCCCTCTCTCTATCTCTCTCTCTCTCTCTCTCTCTCTCCCTTAATACAGCAAGAAAGTGTCACTCGGT
>JBBKCR010000101.1:7549005-7559488 GCA_037577295.1 Ladigesia roloffi | reverse complement strand
CCAAAGTGTGTGTGTGTGTGTGTGTGTGTGTGTGTGTGTGTGTTTGTGTGTGTGTTTGTGTGTATGTTTGTGTGTGTGTGTGTGTGTGTGTGTGTGTGTGTGTGTAGGAATGTGGGGAGTCGATGGGCCCTGGAGCAGGCGAAGTATAACCTTGTGAATGAGTACCTGCTGGTGGGTGTGACGGAGGAGCTGGAGGATTTTATCATGATGCTGGAGGCGGCACTGCCTCGATTTTTCAGAGGAGCCACTGAACTCTACCGTACAGGTGCCACACACCCAGACCTGCACTTTCCACTCACCCACAGTTGCTTAACCTCTATAATGGAATACGGTTACACAAGACACAAGCAGCCCAGCTGTCCATCTCAGTTGTATTTTGTTCTGTGTAACTTCTGTGAATATATAGTTGCATATAAAGATGATGTAGCGTGTTACTAACATTTTCAATATATATATAACTAAAAGATAATCAGCCAGCTACTGTCCCTCCGGATATCAGGGCTGCAAATAATGATCATTTTTTTATTAATTAACCTTCCCTTTGTTGTCTTATCTACTAATCTAACTATAATCTCTTCTGGCATCTAATACTTGGTCACCACCATCATTTCAAGCTCCATGTAATAATGATTATTTCTTTTTGAGTTAAAAATAACAAAGAAGAAAACATTACCAAAGAACAATATCACCCATATTGCCCACTGGCCCGGACTGCAATTAGGTGAAACCAGAACATTGTGAACATAGAGTACTATTGAGCTTTTTAAAATAAATAACACATTAACAATTAAATGCATAGTGACATTCGTTTCATAATTGTCATTACAGCCCTTCTGAATACGTGTTCTGTATCTGTCACAGGTAAGAAGTCCCATCTGAGGAAGACCAGTGAGAAGAAGCCTCCCACTAAAGAGTCCATCACCAAACTGCAGCAGTCGGACATATGGAAGATGGAGAATGAATTTTACGAGTTTGCTTTGGAGCAGTTCCAGTTTGTCCGGGCTCACGCTGTCCGAGAGAAGGATGGAGAGCTGTATGTGCTGGCTCAGAACTTCTTTTACGAGAAGATCTACCCGAAGGTGAACTAAAGGGGACAAACACTGGGACAGCTGAGAGAGCAGCTAGAAGTGTGTCCTTTGCTCTTTGGCCTCTTTATTTTCTGTCTTACACACTGGAAAGGAGAAAGGCTCAAGGAGAACCCGCAAACATCTAGAGGCCAGCTGTGCTGGGAAACAGGCTCAGTGGTGTGTGAAGAGAGCCTCTAGGGGATGTGTTTTGACCTCTTCTGTCTTACTACAGTGGCTAACTACTGTATATATGCTGGTTAATGCTCGAGATTTAAAGAGGTTTAAAACCGTCCCCTATGTTTAGCTTGCCTTGGGTCTTAAGGAGCACATTGTCTCCCACAGTGATGACTACAGGAACTCAGTTAGTTTTTAGGAGCCCTGTCAGACCCATTTCTTTCTGACTTTATGACAGCTGGGGCACATTTATCACACACTTATAAATAAAACAAACCTCTCTGATTTTCACAGTTCATTTAGACCTCAAAAATGAGATATAGGACACATTGTGAGTTACAATTTTGAAAGGGAAACAACAGGGTTAAATAGGGGACTACTCTTTTTGTACCAGATGGGGGGGCATATAAAGCACCTTTCCGTTTTACAAGTAAGTGTTGTTTTGAGCATTCTTAGCTTTTTTCTTCTGTATTGTGTATATTTGTTTTCGTTTTATGGTAGTATGCCATGTACAGTGTTTACAGACTTTACTAAAAGAAAAACAAAGTATTATAACCCGGTTGAAAGATGGTCAAATAGAAGTCAGATGTACATATTTTATTTACGCAAACTCATTTTATGTAATCGGACCAAATGGGTAAAAGGTGAACAAATCCGTAGAAGCTGATCGTTAGCATTAGCGTTTATGGAGCCTAAAGTTTGTATCTTTGAGTAAAAAAAAAACAAAAACAAATTGGAAGTATTGCTGTTCATATCCATACGTTGTAGTTTAGTTTTTCGTTAGTTTGTTTTTCATTACGGTTGTAAGGCAGAAGATGGACCTAAATGGTAAATGTAGTCCTTTACAAACCAGTGAGATTTCTCATGGCGACATCAAAAACTGCCTTTACTCTTATGGCAAGGAGCTCATGAATCCTGGGAGAGCAGCAGGAGGTTTATTAGACCTGATTGGGCTGGTGGAAGCTGACACCATGGATGGAATTATACAGTGATGATTTTGATGGTCCTATGGTTTTGGGATGGACTGTATCCATCCCATCCATTAAAAGCCTCTATTTGGGAATCCTGGAAATTGAGAGCGCCAGCTGCTGTGGACAGGATTTACCAGCCAACGGAAGTCGCCTGGACTCGTCTGTCTCCCTCTAAGCCGACATGCACATTCAGACTGACATTAGCTCCACTATCAATAGTGCCTTCATAACCAAATATTCACAATTCATTATCCAAATGGTGCATAATGTTTCAGACTTTTCTAGCCTGCGTGTTTTTTCAGCTGCCAGCCTTATTTTTCGGAATTTCCTTTGTTATTGGTTGTGGTCTCACTTGTTTTCTTGGTCCAAATGGTCTTTAATGCATTTCAAATAAATGCTGAAATGTCATTGATGGCATGTTTGTGAACCCTCCCTTGTTTCAGGAACATTTTGTGTTTGGTCTTCTCATGCACAGCCAAAACACCCAGCTCAAACCACCAAAAAGATGTAAAAAACAAAACACATTTCAGATGTTTAGCCACAACCTGCATCGTAGGAAAGTTATAGGCGTAATTATTTATCTCTCCTGTAAACTTGTATTGTAAAGTGTGGAGACCAATTTTAAGAGGACCAGGGGCGTCGACCACCATGCTGGATCTGTCGACAAACACCATCTGGCTAACAAATGTATAACAGAGGGCAAAAGAGAATTTTAAAGCAGGGGCCCTGCAGAGTGTTCCCTGATAAACTACACCTGGCTTGACTCATCAGACTGTCATCAAATAATACGTGTGTTGATTTTAATGTTCCATACTGTTCAGGACAAACAGTGCATTGAATGTACTCAATAGGACATATTTTGTATTTACTTTAGTTCAGAAACCTCAGAAATAGGCATTGTGCAAATTACTTTAACCAGCACAAATGCATCAGGCTGTGTTGAGAAGTTCTGTAACATGAAATAACATTCTCATATAGTTTCAGGATACTATGACTTTTTATAAAAATACAGTTTGAACAAAGAATGCTTCTACTACTGTCTTAATTATGCATATAGCTGTGTGTTTGTGTGGATAAAACTATACACACCATGTCAGCAACCATATAATCAAGTCTGTTTAAAAAAGATTGGCACACTTGGTTTAGAAAAACAAGTTAATTAAGTAATAGCATAATATCTCACTCAATTTATGGGAAAATATTGCCTTTGTTTGTAGTAAATATAGTCTTAAAAAGTCTCTCGTTACTCGCACCTCTTCATTTAGTGTGTTGCTCAACTTGCCCCTGCCAGTAGACCTGTGGTGAATCCCATAATAATGAGAAAAAGTGGTCTGAGACACTCCTCAGTTTAGAATCTCTCCAGATTGTTGGGGGTCCTAACTCTTCTCTTGTGCATCCTCATTCTCCGCTCACTCCACTGGCATTCAGCAAGGTTTAGGTCATGGAATAGAGATGGCCATACCAGAAGATTGATTTTGTTGTAGTTGAACTGTTTTGTATACTCTCGGATATATGATTTGGATCGTTGTCCTACCAGAAGGTCCAACTATAACTCAGTTGTAGCTTTTTTAGCAAAGCAGCTAGATTTACATCCATGATCTCCTGGTACTTGATTGACCCATTTAAACCGATCCCACCCAAAATCTATTCTTGTTTGACCATACCTTCAGGCATGTATGTGCAGAGTTTTGGCATAACGTGGCATGGTAGTGGCATCTATTTGAAGACTTGGGAGATTTGGGAGATTTCAGCTCCAGGTGGATAAATTAATTCTTTCTTGTTTTCTCAGGTTGATGAATGGATGAGGGGAATTTAGCTTCTGTGCCATGTTCTATTTACACCTGAATGACAAGTTGAGTTCCTGAGCCCTCAGGTAGTCTTAAAAATAAATGAATAAATGATGCATACGAATTTGAATGCCAACAATTTTAGTAGTTTGGTTTAACAGTAGTTTTACCCATCTTTACCAGGGTAATGCTAAACACAACTGAATGTTGTTTTTAAGGTAAAATGTTGGGGCTTAAGCTTTAATTTATTTCCTACATTAACATCAGCCTTGTTGCTCCAGTGCAAGACAAAAATCCCAAAAAATAAACGTTTGGAGGAAGAGAAGAATTAAGTAAATAAAATGTTTCTTTGAATAGGCAGGCACATCTAAATTAAAGCCTGAACGTATTGCAGGGACGTAAAGTTCACCACAGACAGGGTCATGTGTTCGGCCTCCTGTTCTGGGCTATGAGGGAAGGAGCGGTGAAGTAAAGGCACAGTTGCTCTGCTCTGCTGGAGCCTTGATGGAGCTCACTGACGGTCATAAATTGAATCAGATGACAGATGTCTTTGGGCTGATGCTGGCTGTAAATATAAGTTGACGTTTTAAAGCCTTCTCAACTAAACAGCCATATTGTAACTGTCGAGGAGTGGCCTTTCAGACTAAGAGTCGGGCCAGTTTCTAAGCGAAGAGAAGCTGGATTCAAGACTCAGATGAGCAAGTCTGATTCACACACTCAACTACTGTAAATTTTGAATGATGTCAAAACCATGAATACAGTTACCAGATGAAGGAGAAGCTACATTTAGATTTGGGACATTTCATAAAGGTTCTCCAGTCTTACTGATGGCTACAATGAAGATTAAGTGAACTGATTGTGAATGTACTTCAACATTACCTTCAGAAATGTAGTCTGGACTGTGATGTCACAGCCATGAACAATATGCATATTCATGATTAGGTGATAAGGTGTGTTGTATCGCTGCATTTGTCGCAAGAGTGTTCAGCCTTGGCTGTTACGACAGTGTGCTTCTCTTGGTACAAGAGACTCAAAGCACTGACAAAATATAAAGAAAAGGTTCAGATCAGAGAATAACTTTCTTAAAATGAAAACTGCAGTTATCATGTTCATTAAATATCTAGATTTTAGTTTTCTTTGTTATTTGAGATCTTTGAGATCCTAGTTAATTCGCAATTTTCTTCTTAATGTCCCTTGTGGTGATTTGTGCGGTGGAGGGCTGCGGTTTCTGTCAACATTCAACATTCTTTTGTACGTCTTTGTATTTCGACTAAAGCAGTTCATCATTTTGAACTACTTACATTATGCAGAATTCCTGATCCCCCAGCAGAGACTACATTTTCATATTTAACTGAAGGTTGAATGTCAAGGAGAAGCACAAAAGCAAATCCAGTGTCAGAGACAGAAGCTTATGGTGGTTTAAAGGAGAGGGGGCAAGGAAAGCATGTCCAGTGAGACCAGCCCACTGCATGACACCAGGGAGCACTGGGACGGCCCTGGTTCCGCAGCCAATCAGACACTCCGAGGTGGCCACAAGGAGAACACGCTTGTCTCAGAAAATAGAACTCAATTAACTTTTTTTTTTTTTTTTTAGCTGCAGGCACATTGGAGCATTGTTTCATTAACCAGATGCTTACAGGCTGATAATTACCACTTCTCGATTAAAAAGAGTCTGCACCCTGTATTGATTGTGACTGATGAGCTTGAAGGTTAATTGGGAGCAGAAATTTCCACATCAGCCTCATCGTTCTGCTGTGTTCTGCTGTTGTTTGTGTTTAGATTCAGTGCCAAATTAAATGTAATTTTTCTTTTTACTTCTTTTTTCCCCATTCTTAAAGAGAGTGTTGGAGTTCTGGTACTGATATTGTAGTGAATCTCAAAGAGTGACATCCCACTTGGGGACATTTTTTTACTTTTATGGCAGTTGAATTTGTAGAGCTTTGTTGTCCTGCGAGCATTTGTCCTGTTAATCCATACCACCTCATTCCATCATACACATATCCTATATACATTTACATTTACATTGACATTTACAGCATTTAGCTGATGACACTCGTTACACCTAAACAACATCTGTCAATTGATACCTAAACAACATCTGTTAAAGAAAGTCAGTATGATAGAGTTAGGAAGGGATGGGTTTTTTTTTTTTTTATGAAAGTAATAATAAGCAAGTAAAATGAGAGAAATGAGTGACATCACAGTTCCAGCCTCCACACAGCCATCAAATTTAAACACTTGTTCAATCCTGTTTTTTGCAGTCCTTCTCTGATTAAAGGAATGGTTTGGCAAAAGATTACACTTATACAGTTTTCCCTTTCAGCCTAGATGTAGCTGATCAGTCTATGCATGTTTGGTATATTCAGTTTTGAACCTACAAAGCTAAAGTAGCTAAGAAATAAAGGTTGTGATATATTATTCACTATGCCACCAAATAGCAAATTGCAGACTTGTGACTTACATTCATTATTTGAAATGTATTGGCCTCAAACCTCATTGAGAGGTTGTCATCTCAAATACTGGTGATTTATGACTCTGTGACATTCTGCATAAGGAGAGAATCCATACATTTTTGTCCATTTTATTTAAAAACTGAACATTTAATGTAACAGATTATCTTTATGGAGATTATATTTTGGTCGAAACATCACTTTATACACTTCATGTCTATAGCCAAGCTGCAGGTTCACTCTTTGGCCACTAGAGAGCGTACCATGCCTGCTGAAGCCAGGGCTGTTTTTTCTGTATCCGCTCAGCTGGATCTGTTCAACAAGGCCCATTAATGCACCTGTACTGAGCCAAATGGAACAAACGAATGGGGCATTACCATTAAGAATACAGATTGCTCTATTAGAGCGGCACCAGCTTTCAGCGGTGGTGGCGACTATAAATAAGGCTCTTTACTCTGTTCTGGGCAATTTGTGTGCCTCTCTCAGTGCTCTTGCATAATGACGCAGTGCTGTTTAATTCACCATGCGCAAATGGTGGGCCGGCAGTGTGACTTTTTGTTCCAGAGGACAAGCCGAGCTTTTCCAAGAGGCTTTTTCTTTTTTTTTTCCCCATTGACCTCCACAAGTAAAGGGTCTGACCTGAACCAGCAATTTACACATCAAGCGGCTAAAGGCCCTGCAATGAGCCAAGCGTGCTAATTGGCACGTTTACGGGTTCCTTATCGAAAGATCAGAAAAGATGGCTGTGAAAAAGCTGGTTGGTCCTTCTGTCACATTAGGCTCAAATCCTTCAAGTTCACCCCACTCACAGCTATAGTCTTCGGTGGGGTTGTAGGAGTCCTTTCACTGGTCTGTGACCATTTTCTTGAAGGCACCCATTAAAGTGGCCCTGTGTTCTTGCATGTGTGCAGAAATAGCCTCTAAATCAGAGCGAAAATAATGACCTCATTTAACTAATGAAGGCTGGCCGGGTTTGACGTCCATAACCTTCTGGAGGTGGGACAAAAGCAGCTCTTTTGCCCGGGCCGTAGGAGACCTGAGGGCCATGGAGGAAAGCCGAATTTGCTGCTCCACAAAGCAAACAGAGCGGACCGGAGAACCAGTGACCCCCTCCACCCAAACCCCCCACCCTCCCCCTGCACCCAGCAGGACCTCACAGCTTTTGGCCAAAGGGAGTCATTAGGCCTACTATATAAACGCTGGAGCCCTATGGAAACGTGATGATCTAAATCAGAAGGTTGGGAATAAAGCTAAAGTTCAAACGCAAGGGCAAGCCAAGGAAAACTCACATGTCATTTTCCAAACTCTAGGCCATCCAGCCTCTGTGGACACAGCAGCCGAAAATAGCAGAGGCCTTGCTGAGTGAAAAGAAGCAGAGAAAGCTAAAAGTGGAGGCCTGCTTTACCCCTGGCTCTGGGCCAGATGGAATCAGTGATGGAATAGTTGGACAACTCCCTGCGAGTAAAAAAAAGTACAAATAAAATACTCCTAGACAAGTAACAGTAATGGAGGTTCTGGTTGAGCTGTATTACCTGGACCATGATGATTCTCTTTAATAAAGAGAGGTCTAATGTATTCATTTGTACCCGTACGCAGTGTAACAATCAATAACTCAGTAAGGTCAATAATTACTCATCTAAAGTAAGAACAAACAGTCAAAAGAGATAAGGGTGTGGACAGGCAGATGGATGCACAAAAATCTATAGGTTTCTAAATCACAAGGAGCACAGTCATATCTACATTTAATAAGTGAAATGTGTTTGGTACTACTAGGACCCTCCCTGGATCAAATCGTCCCATTAAAGCAAATGGCAAAGAATGTCAACCAAGGAGTGCCCCACCCAAGGAAAGCCCCTGCATTGCACCCATTGATCCTGGGACAGGTTCCGGATCCCTGTAACCCTAATAAGGATTCAGTGGTTACAGAAAGTGTATGTGTGTTGCTGTGTACATATATTTGTATAGGAAGGCTACAATAAAAAAGCCACTTCTCAAGAAAAGCCACATCAAGTTTTGATTGAGCTTTGTGATAATGCACCCTGATGATCCTGAGCCCAAATAGAAAAAGGTGTCATGGTCAGATCTATTTGTCTTTAACACCAAACGATACATCTGGTGGACAGCTAATACAGCTCAACCACCCAAAGAACACCACACTTACAGAAAAGTATAGTGGTGGGAGCCTCCTGTTGTGGACATGTTTCTCTGCAGCAGGGACTGGAGCACTTAGAAGGAAAAGGATAGAAGGAAAAATGGACAGAGCAAACTACCATCACATTTTCAACCTTCCAGCTTGACAAAGTGCGCTGAATGGGAAAAGATAAATGTCCTGAGGCCTAGTCTGAGCCCAGACTTTTACCCTATTGAAAATCTGTGGAATGATTTAAGATTAGAGTCCATCAATGTTTACCATCCATTATGAATGAACATTTCTGTAATAAAGATCGATTTGTATCATATCTTTCATTTTTATATTTTCAGTGAGTACATACAGTTAGAAAAATGGTTGTTTATGAGAGTGTCTTCATTTCAAGTCTGCAACACAAAAAATTATAGAGAGTTTCTACTTTCTTCTATTAGAATTTCTGCTATGCAACACAATTTCTATAGGCCATTTTTTAGACTATTACAGATCAACGGGTCAAACAGTATCCACATAAATGAGTCTAGTTTGAGAAGACTATGAAACTGTAGCTTAATGCAAGAGTGTGGTGATTTAGGCAAACAGTTAGTTTGATTCTAAAGACAATACGGAGGCCTCCATTCATTTTAGATATATTAGCCTCACAGCCCCAATGCAAAACTAAAGGAACACGTTTCTGAATCTAAGCTGTTTTCTGGGTTATAACTTTTAAGAATAGTCCTCGGCTAAATTAGCATGCTGCTAATACTGTTCCAATCTATCTCTACCAGGCTTAGTCCATGAATTTAACCTTTTTTCAAAAGGCTGGACCTGAAACAGTTTGACCTTGACAAAAGAAAACACACCTATCTTTCTCTCACTCACTGTCCCGCATTCTGTTCTGCCCCACAGAGAGAGAGACAGAGAGAGAGAGAGAGAGAGAGATGCAATCAGCTATTCAATTGTGGCGGTTGTAGAGGCGCGCTGATGAGCTTTGCGGAGCAGATAATGGAGTGGGCTTACATTATTTATCCACCTTCCCCAGACTCCGCTTTGTTGGCTGTGTTGGCATTGTACTGGTCCCCAGCTCTATGATCACACATCCGAATACTCTCCACATCTCACTATCCTAATTACTGCATTTAAATTAAACCCTGCTCAGTTCAGCTCACCTTAAGTAGCTTTATTAGCTATTTCAAGAACAGTGTTGCCAAAACTAAATCACAGTAAATCTGAGCTTAAGTAAATAAATGATGAAATAATGGTAATAATAATACAAAATAGTCATCATCATTATTAGCATCATCATCAATATCTGTATCATTAAAGAATATATAAGATGTTTGTTATATAGTGTGAGTGGTCTGACTCGCAGTGAGGTTAGGGCGTTTTACTGACTGTCCACCAGCCGGATACATGTTTTCACACACAATGTAGCAAGAAGTGCTGTGTGGTCTTGAAAAAAAAGAATCTGTCAGGGCTTTTTTTATTCAGACTGGGTCAGAATGTCAGACATGTTGTGGAGGAAATGGTATGCAGTTTTGTATCAACCTCCAGTGTTTTACACAGGGGTTTTACTTTATCTGATTATTTGGTTACAATAAGCAGGGCTAACTGGAAGCTGCTGTGTGTTATTAGTCAGTGGATTAGTTAGTCACATGACCAGTGGACAAACTGGACCCAGAGTGGGTTTAGGTCTGAGCTTTTGGGTTTTATGTGCTTTTGTATTTGGTGTTTTGAAGGTTTGTTCTGAATGGGTATAATAAATTAAATTCAGCCTAATTCTGCCCTAGTAGGCATTTTCACATGCAGGGACACATATCATATCTGGTGAAGTGACTCTCTCTCTCTCTCTCTCTCTCTCTCTCTCTCTCTCTCTCTCTCTCTCTCTCTCTCTCTCTCTCTCTCTCTC
>JBBKCR010000101.1:7519476-7541976 GCA_037577295.1 Ladigesia roloffi | reverse complement strand
GCAGAAGATGTTACTTTTATTTTCTTTATCTTTTCTCATTAAATATACTTTTGACAGTGGGCTTTACACTTACAGGCAATATCAGTGTTATGATAAGATGGATACCATCTTTATTAGAAAAATAACATGTGCTCTGTTATTAACCAGTTTCAACATTTTAATTGGACACTCTTCATTCGTAAGTATGTTCTGCAAGTTAATTGTAAAATGTATTTAGATAAACATATGATCAAATAATATATACTGTAGCTGTCTGAGCAAATATTTGTTTATGTAAATTTCTACCAATTCTACGTTCTAACAACAAAAGTTGTTAGGGAGCTTGTTATAAATCATGGAATGTCTTTTACAAACCTTGATATAATTGTATTCTGTTTTGCAAATGTTGTGAAAATCTGTTAGCTTAGGGCTACCCTACTACTTGTATCCCACAGGCAGGGGCGGAGCCAGGGGGTGGCTTTGGGGACTGAAGCCCCGAATCTCACTTCAAACACCCCGAAGCTTTTTAAGCTTTTAAAAAATATGACAACCCTGACAATATATCCTATACATCCTACAATATATCCTATAAAATACATTCAAACTCATTAATGGGCACAAATCCCCATTTTCCTTCATTCTTAAAATGCTGTTATTTCAACTGGCTGAAACTACAAAAACAGAATTCCACCGACTGATACATTGTTCACTCAATATTCTAAACAGTAACTGTGCTGCCCTCACGACACGTAACTCTGTGTGGCCAGACAGCCAGCGAACAAAACAAAAGAGATCTCCACTCAAGGCTTGCTTCTTTTGTTTTTACTGAAGATTTCTTGTAAATGTTTCTTTTTTTTTTGTAAAAGACATACAAGCGTACACAAGAGCTATTCTCTCTCTCCCCAATCCAGCTCAACCTCACCGGAGAAATACCCAAGATAATCATAGCAAGAATGCTCACTTCCCCCTGGAGCTGCACGCACAACACCATAAAGATCCTTTTTGGTACAGATGTCCCACCTCGGTTGTTTTTTTAAGCCAACACTGTAAACATTGTTAGTATGAACTTACCTATGCTATAAATTAACTATTTACTGTCTTTGACCAAAGTCATCACACTAATGGTAACGGCTACTTTCTTCTCGCTTGTCGTCTGTCAGAACACCAGTGATACATCTGAAGCAGCTGCCAGTAACTTGTCAGGCATTTCAGGTCAGTGAAATAAACACATCAGTTTAGCACACTTTAACATTTGATGCTTATCACAACCTGGCTGTACTGTACAACATGACATCGGCTATGCTATGCTAACTATGATAATTCCTCCCCTCATACAAAATATAAACCCGCGTTGTTTAAATGTCAGAAATCTGTTTTCCAAATGTAAGTATGTCTCATTTTAGCTTACTTGACAATGTTATATTACCTAATGAAAAGGTTAGGCTACTTTACGTTAAAACGTGATCCAGGCGGTATGTCTTGAAAATCCAAGAAAATATAAAAAATATGTTGGACATATTCTTTACTTTATTCAAACTTTATTAATGTTTTAGATAACATGTTTAAAAAGATCTCATAACAGATTTAGGATTTGCCATGTCTACCCTAAAATGGACAAGAATGCAGGAAATTGCATCTAAGAAATCCAAAAAAAGGAATTTTGAATTTCACAGCAACTAGAGTGGTATTCCTGTAAAAAGAGCATAGATAATATATACATTGACTTTAATATATGTGAATAAATATAGATATCTGTGTACATAGGTTTCAGTCCAAAGTTTAGCTACTTAATATGAAGTGAAACACACTGGTTGAAAAGCAGATTCATTCCACCTATAAGAGCTTGTTGGATATTTCATTCCAAAATCACTGCTTTTAATATGGAGTTGGCGCTTCCTTTGCTGCTATATCAGCCTGTGCACTTCTGGGAAAGTTCTGAAAAGTGTCTGCAGGAATTAGCACCCATTCAGTCAAAAGATTATGTGTGAGCTCAAGAACTGATGTTAAATATGAAAACTTGGCTCACAATTGCCATTCCAGTTCATCCCATGATGAACTGGAATGGTGTTCAGCTGTGTTGAGCTCATGATCTCTTGTAGGCCACCAGAGGCTTTCCACACCAAAAGCATCAAACCATGTCTTTCTTTACCTTATTTGTGCACACGGGCACAGTCATGCAGGACAAGGAGCCCCAGAAAGCCACAAAAATTGGACACATGTATCTGTCTGTGTTTCCTTCACCGGAACTAAGAATCCTAGCCCAAACCCTGAAAGACAACCACTGACCATTATTCTGCCTCCACCAGACTTTACTACTGGCAACATGCCAGCTGTTAGGTAGCATTCTCCTGGCATGCACCAAAATCAGAATTATTTACCAGCCTGCCAGAGGGTGACGCATGATTCATCACTCCATATAACACTAGTGTCTAAATGTGACATGTCTTACATCACTTCAGCCTATGCTTTCACATAGCACATTGCGATCTTAGGCTCATGTGCAGATGCTCTACCATGGCAACCCTTTTTATAAAGCTTCCAATGCACAGTTTTTGTGCCGATGCTGCTTCTAGGGTCAATTTGGAATTCTGTATTGAATGTTTCAATGGAAAATTGTGTTTTTATCCACTACATTCTTCAGTGTGTGGTGGCCTTGCCTTTTGAATTTGTGATGTACTGCTTTGTGGCTGAGAACTTCGCAAATTGTGTGAAAGGTGGCATTCTGGGATGCAGCCATGTGACTCTCTGGGCACTTCAGAAAAAGCCCTATATACTAGAAGTATTTCAAATCAATTAAGGTCAAGTAGGTACACAGTGAAATGAAACAATGTTCCTCCATGGTGCAACATGAGAACAAAAAACAGAACACCACACGACCACAAGTGCAGACAGGACCAAAGAGAGTGCAATAAAAAACACAAGAGTAACTAAACATGTGAAAATTGAAGTAGACAGCAGAAAATATAACTGTACAAATATAGCAGCAGACAATGTCCAGTGTAATTAATAGAAGACTTGCAGAGGCAATTAAAGTCTGAGTAGCTGTGCCCACATTTCCTATAGAAACTGCATGGCTGTGTGCTTGATTTTGATCTGTTAATAATGGCCATGGCTGGAACTCAGAAATCATTTAGTCCTTATCATATTTAAGTAAAAATAAATAAAGAAATTTGTCTGTATTTTATTTAATAATTTTTAAATGTAATCTTTTGGTAAAAAAAAAACAAAACCAAAACTTATTGGATTTGAAAAGACAGTGTTTATGTGCAATGCAAGAGTGTAAGGATGGAAAGATAAGTGTAGCTCCATCTGCCTGAGTGCCATCTTCTCTGTACTATCTGAACTCCTGTTATCTCCTTGCATCTAGCCTGAGAAGTGGTATGATCCTAATGCACCCAAGTGCCCAACAATGGTCAAGTTGAGGGGATGGAAGAGGTTTTTTTTACACTCTGGATGCAGTCCCCTCCGTCCATTAACCTGCCAGTGTCAGACCAGTTGTCTCTTTGATGGAGGGCTGGAATGCTGGTTGTGACTGAAAAGACAGAGACAGAAATACATGCTTTCAGAGTGTTTTACTGTCTGCTGTGCCGTGACCCTGTCACCATTATCATCATCTAAGGGCTTCAAGATATCATTATTCAAGTCGATTTCAATGTTTTCAGAGTAGAAATACACACAGTGCTGTGCAAACATACTGAGCCAATTCTATTTTCTATTTATTTTGCTTTGAATCACATTCTTGGTATATGTCTATGTAAATCTAAAAGTTCTTCTATTGCATCTCTGTGAAGAATCCTTTATTTTAAGAAGTGTGAAAATGGGCTGTAATATTTATAATATAAATCTATTCATTTATTATTTATCTGTAACCACTTATTCCTTACTAGGTTTGCAGGTACTCACCCTGGGTGGGCAGGGCACACATAGACACACCATTCATTCACACGGTTAATATAGAATTCACCAATTCACCTGACACACGTGTTTGTGACTGTGGGAGGAGCCAGAGATGTCGGAGGAGACCTGTGCCACCACGGGTAGAACAAGTAAACTCCCGATTCGAACCCCCAACCCTGGATGTGTGAGGCAACATTGCTTAAAATTAATCTAAAATCCTGTAATATCCTTACAATGCTTTCACACTTTGTCAGCTCTTGCAGATAGAATTGTAAAGTGTTTGTTTTTGTATCTCCTTCCATTACAAACAGAAACTGACTTGCTTGTATTAGTTTCGCTGATGAGTAAACCAGAGCAAACCACATTTGATTTATTTGTTTGCCGCAACCCCTCTCCCACCAGACTGCCTTAGCTAAGAAAATCAATTTTGCTCACTCAGCCTGAGAGTTTACATGTGCTCATCCAAAATCAACTGAAATGAAGAGAGAGGGAGAGCGTGTGTTTGTGTGTGTCACATGAATGGAAATCCAGAAAGAAAAGCCATGAAGACAGTGTGAGGAGAAGAAACTGACATGGAGTGGCCTCAGCGTGTTTAAAGCGTTTGGTGCAGCTAAGACACTTTAGAATTGAGCTAAACCCGCACACCACTGTGTACTTTCTGGAGAAATGTCAAATCATAATATTTTACTGTCTACACAGGTATGATGGTGAGGAAAGGAATCCACGTATTACTGCGTTAAACTGAACATTTGAATGAAAAGTACATGGATTCATGTAATGAATAATGAAATTAACATTTCCTTTCAAAGTCCTAACTTTGTTGTGTTGGATACTTTTTTTAAACATTAGTTTTTTATTTTATACTAAAATGACACATAAAGGAGACAAACAGGGCATTTTTCATTGCTGATGGAACCTGGAGTTTTTTAAGAGGCACTTTTCCGTAAGTCACTATAAAATAAGTTCCAGCACATCATTTTGCTGCATATTTTTACTCAATGAACAAGCAACAATATTAAGCCCTAAAAAGGAGCACCTGAATGCAGTAAAATGGGACTCAAAAGGATCTGATGAAAAGTTGACCACTTTTCTCACATGCATCTTTTTAAAAGCACATTGTTTTTTAGTGTAAAAAAAAAACGTTAAATAGGGGTAACATGTAATTAGTTACCTCCCACATCATCTCACTATAAGGATGTAGAACATTATTATCTCTCTATCTCTCTATCTCTCTATCTCTATCTTTTCCTTTCTCTCTCTACTATGGTAAAAAGATTAAAAAGAGAAGGAAAATCAAACAAGCAAACAGAAACAAAACCAAAAAACACCCTCACTCTAAAAAAGAAGATTCTTTAAGTAGTAGTACAGAAAAAACTCATTTGTTGATCTGAATGAGTTTTACAAAATAAATTTGATTTTAAACAATATTTTAAAGGATCCATCCACACTTTATTTACAATTCATTTTATTAAATGGTGCCTCCCTTGAGCGGTTCTTAAAGAATCAGAACTGGTTCTTCTAAGGCACATTTTTAATTAAGTCACTTCAGTATGAATTTCTAAAGGGATGTTTTAGGGCCACATCTGTAACTAATCGTTGGTCAGCTGGGATTTGTAAATAGGGTACAGAGACCAGTTTGTTCCGCTAATGCATTATAAACATAAAGGCGGTCTCGGGGGCTTTGAGTTTGGTGTTAGTTTCGGCGCGGGCGCTGCACTGGTCTGACCCACAACTCAGCTCAGGAGTTTGAAATCCATCATTGTGATTCTGCTGAAACACGACTGTCCTTGTGCTGTCGGTGGACGGCTCTGGTCCTGGGACACAGTCGGCTGGTCGTCACATCATAACACGCACTCACTGATTCCAGAAATGAGAGGAAAAAGAAACCTGACACAGACATAAATTCTTCCTTTACTGAGGAGAATCTCTCTCTCTCTCAATCTCAAAGTCTGTCTTTCTCCTTGTTTCTCTCTCCCCCTCTTTTTTCATTTCGGCTCCCTTTTGTCTTTCATTCCTCATTCTCTTCTCTCTTTACTCTCTCTCACTCTCACTGTCTCTCTCTCGAACACACTTCTATATATTTTCTCACTCTTGCTTTTTCTCTCCCTTTCTTCTTTCATTTTATCACACACACTCTCTCTCATTCCATCTACACACTATTTCTCTCTCTCTCTCTCTCTCTCTCTCTCTCTCTCTCTCTCTCTCTCACACACACACACACACACACACACACCCTCTCTCGTTTTCTACTCTTCCACTCTGCTTTTCCCGAAGGTCCTGGCTGAATGTGGACAGCGTGAGCATTAATCACAGCCTCAGCTCTTCCAGACAAACAAGGAAACTCACTCTGTGGCCACGGTGACGAGCAGCGACACAGCCGGCGCTGCCCTCTGCTCCGGCCTTAATGAAAGCTTTATCTTGTTTAACAAGCAGAAAAAAACACCCTCCTCCAGTCAATCAGCCGGCATTCTGCCCCTGAAAGCCCCAACAGCTTGCTATACTCAAAGGAAACATTCTGCAGCGCTGCTGTAAGAAGTAGTCTTCTTTTTCACTTACTCACACACACTAAAAAAGCTACAAAAAAACAAAAACTAAAGAATCCTAATAAAGCAAAAATATTTGGTGCTCAGTCCCAGACTGAATTCTGGCCTTGTTGTCCTGCTCGCTCTGTGGTCAAGAACCGGGGTTAGAGGCCACTTTCCCAGGCCAGCCCAAAAGTCAGCATGAAAGAGGCGCGCAGTGTGGAGAGAAGAAAAGGACATCAGAATTGGCCCTGTTTTCAACAAGCACTCGTCTGATCCCAATTTGCCTTTCCCCAGCTGATCTATCAGCGAGCGCTGATCAAAAAGGGATACTACGTCTCCCGGCATTCCTCCCTGCAGGAGATGAGTGTCCCTCTCCGTCCCTCTGCCACCACTTCCTGTCAGCCAACCCCCTGAAAACAAAGACCCTCTCTTTCCCACATTCTCCTCCCAACACTCCATAAACTCCATAAACCAGCAAACCATAAAACACAGCACACGGGACTTTATCGGCTCACTCATGTTTCATTGGGAGCTCTTACAAATCAGGGCTCTTCAGGCACTTTTTAGGAAAGGTAGTGGTTGTGCATAAGTCATGCATCATTACCATTTTTAATAATATAAAAACAAACTACAACAAGATATGGGCAGGAAATGATTCTGATGTGGAATCATCTTCATATATTCATTTTTTGAAAAACCCCCTGGAAGCTAGAAGAAAAGAAAGGAAATTTTAGATGTGTATGGAATGATGAGTACTGTGCAGTACACATGCACAATACATGCTGTATGTCATGAAGAATTACATGCTGTTTGTTTTAAGGACTATCTAAAATATCCTGAATACCAAGTGACGAATCAATGTTATTTATATTTTAATAAAAACTAAATTTTTCATTAATAGATAACTAGCTAAATACGATTAACTATTAACATTCTTTGTTTATCAGATGTGTGATAAATGTTTGGTCGTAACTCACACTTTGGATTAAAACAAATAAACAACAACAACTAGTTTTCAACATTGTGTAGTCTGTTGTCTGTTACTTACCCACAAAAGCTCAAACTATTGGTCCTGATGAAGATATATCAGGATTGTTTTAGTGCATTGACATTCACTTTGAGTTGGATCATGAAAAAAAGAAAAGTATCTCTCCATTCTGCAACACCACATAATTCCCTCTAGCTCACATTTCACTGGACAAAATGTAATTGTTCAACATGATAGTAATCCTGAGTATTTTTTAAAATTGTACCAATATTCAATATAGTCCAAAGAGAAGCAAAATATTTTGAAAGCCTTCCCAGTCTCCAGATCTGGGATGAGCTGGACAAGTTCGAAATGGTGTCCTGCAAAGGAGACAGAACTGTAGGCATGTTTGAAAAGGTGCTGGAAGAGTTTGGACAGGAAGAGTTGTTTTCAAAACTTGCTAAAAGGCCATGAATCTGTCTGCTGTGAAAAACATAAGGGGCCCGATAATGCACACAGCGCAACATGTTTTCGTCACTGGCGCAACCCATCATTGCTATATTGTATATACCTGATCTTAGTAAACCTATCAGAATGCTTAAATCACGGTCCTGCCCTGCACATGCCCAAGCTCAAACTTGTGACTTGGCAGCATAATGGAAAAACTTTAAATGCGATTTTCTCAGTTTTTCCGTTGGAAAATGGTGCTGCAATACCACAATTCAAATTATTGTAACTTGACAACCATTTACGCGTTGACCAATTTATCGTTTGAAAGCTCTCTCCTCTTTTCAGTGATACCAAAACTTCTGAATTTTGGGTCACTCCGACTCATTTTACCAAATCGGGTCATATTGTTACGGGGCGGAGCGCGAGCCGTGCCCCGTAAACTACCTCGGGTGAGGGAGAGGGAACCAGACAACAGCCGATGCTCCATTTCGGGGTTTTTATTCCAAAGGAAAACAAGACAAGAACTTAAACAGGTACGCGGACCCAAAACAGAAACTGAATACACTCACACAGAGAACGGGAAAAACACAGGAGGAAGAGGCGATGGTCACATGCTGGGCTGCACACTGAATCAGGCCTTTATAGTAACCCAAACGAGGCATCAAAACAAGGATCAGGTGCAGCCACAACACGTGACCAGCCGGATAACCAAAATGCTTCATAATAGAAGTCTTAACTTATAAACAGGCAGACAGACAAATAATACCAACACCCCATGGCCGTTACACATATATATTTATTAGAAATGCTTTGTAATCATGTACTGATTACATATAGTGCATTCAGTATTAGTTCATGGTAAATAATGGTTGGTTATAATGATGTATTTAAGAAAAACTGAATACCATTATATTTTGCAGTGGTTCAGTTATGTGCTATTCTAATGCTTCTAACATGACCAGAACCATTACCTCCATACAAACCTCCATACAAAATGACTGTCAGTTGTAGTATGTGCTATGTGCACATCTATTATTATTATTATTATTATTATTATTATTATTATTATTATTATTATTATTATTATTATTATTATTATATTCCAAGACTGCTAAGCACCTATGAGGTACACTGATCAAGGTATTGCTCCTCAGTTCCTGGCTGCCTGCTGCTTCTCTTTGTGAATGGTTTAATTGCAAAGGAAATATTTCATGTTGTTCACAATTTGTGCTGTGGCATGTTCACATATGACCCAGTAGGTTATACTTTCACTTTTCACTTTTTCACTTTCATTATTATTATTCGATTTAGTACTCTATAATCCAAAGAATATGAAAGAATGGTTTCTGGGTGTAACTGTAAAAGCACATCATTATCCTAATGTTTTTATTGTCTTTATTATTCTGTTTCAGAACAGATTTGCAAGGTTATGCTCAAAAGGAGAGATCCTGGCCAAAACCAATACCTCCATCCCTCACATGTGGGAAATGTTTTACGGAGATCATCTCAAAGCAATTGGATCAAAATCTGAATCAGATTTTACAGAGACTCTTATTCTGCTTGGCAAAAATCTTCAAATGTAAAAAAAATCAAAATCCTCTTTGTGTCCTTGACACTTCAGCACGTGTGAGAGAGAGAGAGAGAGAGAGAAAGAGAAAGAGAGAGAGAGAGAGAGAGAGAGAGAGAGAGAGAGAGAGAGAGAGAGAGAAAGAGAGAGACAGAGCAACAGAGAGACAGAGAGAGAGCGAGAGAAAGAAAGAAAGAGACAGTTGCCCTGGAGCTGGATAAGAACACAGGGGCATGTAACGGGGAATGTGTGTTAGCAGAGTTTAAACCATGTAATTTCTCCTGGCTCTAAATGGCCAGACACATGTGGTTCGGAACTATCGGAACAATGACCAGCATTCATGAGTGTTTCTCTTCTTCTCTGCGGCAGCAGGCCATTTGGTGACTGCTTTAGAGTGGACTGTACTATTTTAAAAAATGGAAGGCAAGTACATATATGAGTGGAAGCCGGTTGTTTCAAAATGCATTCATCTGTCTGTTGGAGCCTGTGTGTAGTGAGGCTCAGTGATTGAGTTCTAGTCAAAAATATTATGTTAGATTGTGTGGCCTAACAGGTTCATGGGCAATTCCAAATAATTTCTCAAGAAATATTTTGCCATAATATTCTGGAATTTAAAGGAACATTAATGGCTCTTTTGATGCAGTGCAAAGACCACATCCCACAGGTCTGTATCTACATCCCACAGGTCTGTATCTACATCCCACAGGTCTGTATCTACATCCCACAGGTCTGTATCTAGATTAAAGCATATAACTTATACAACTGCAAACATCAATTAGTTAGTCAGCTATTACCTAGTTAACTGAGATGGGAAATATAATAATAATAATAATAATAATAAGAATAAGAATAAGAATAAGAATAAGAATAAGAATAAGAATAAGAATAAGAATAATAAGAAGAATAATAATAATTCTTCTTCTTCTTCTTCTTCTTCTTCTTCTTCTTCTTCTTATTATTATTATTATTATTAAACTTTATCTGAATGTATATTTCAAAAGGTAAAAATTTTAATAACAAAATAACAAACTATAGGGAATAGTCCATATCTACTTGGCATATACAAGTCTAAACAAATGTGCTATTAATAAAGCACATAAGAGTTTGTGCATTAAAGTGTTTTATTAAAGGTAGGGGTGTTATTCCCATTTTAACCCATATTACAATATGCAGCCTATATACTAAAAAAGGCAGAAAACATAAAACATGATAACCTAAACTATTTATATGGTTCATTAGATTTTAATAGTGAAATCTATTAATAATTCTTCCATCAAGAAAACGAGTTTTCTTTTTATTCTGGAGTTTTTTTTTATTCTGGAGCTTCTTTTTATTCTTTTATTGTAGCATTCATTATTGTTCACAAGCTTAATTATTTGGCACATAATTATATGAAATATAAAGCATTAAAATATAGCTGTGTTTAGCACAAAACAATTAAATTCATAAGTATTTTTTTCTTATAAAATTACCACCATCACAACAATAATAACTTCCAATTGCTCCTCTGTGTGATTTTTTTATAATGTCTTCATTAGCACCAAACCTACCTGGGTTGTACATTAGGACTTATTCAAAAATGACTCTTTACTCCCTTCTCCCTACAGTATGTTATGTCTAGGAAATGACCATCTGGGATTTATCTACATTTGCATAATTACTGGACAGATACCAAATGTGAAAGTGGGCAGTAAAACCTTTACATTCTAACCAGAAAAGAGCAGTAAAATGGTCTCTAAATTAAAATCTGACCATAAGAACAACATAACTAGAAAAGAACACTGTTCGTAATATATCAGAGTTTCCAAAAGCAATTATGCTTTATTTTTGGACCATTTATTAGATTAAAAGTGGTCATTTTGCAAAAACAACAAGTTAGAGTGGTCTGTCCCATCCTGATGTAAATCAGTTCTGGCAATCTGTTGCTGGACGTTATGGGCAATAAAGTGATTGCAGAGCTAATAAAGGCAACATCTTTTCTCTAGTAAGAGTTCATACTAATGATCATAACAACCCAGAATGGCACAGCTGAAAATAGACTGAACTCTTAGTGGCCTCATCAGAAGGAGGAGATAATGCTAGATTGGTTTCTGGGTTTGTTTTGTTTGAGAGCCAGTATTAGCACTGTGTCTAACGTCACTGACCAGGAAACTCTGCCTTGATAAATGGCAACTTGCAATGAAATCTGGGGAAGAGGGGAGAGTGTTTTAGATGCCAGACAGTCTTTTTTTCCCCAGTATATTCTAAAGACATAGCAAGGTGGGTGGTGGATTAATCCAATCTGAAAAGTCACTTACATTTTACAAACAAGTTCAAGGCTAAAGAACAAACAGAAATGATACTAATTCAAATAAAATCTTGCCAAATCAACATTCATTCCTTAACTTTTCCATAAAGTTACTATTTGTGAGATTCATATTGTAAAAGTTTCAGACAACTAAAATGATCATGTTATGATTTTTGCCCTAAATGTATTATTGCATATATGACTTCGCTTTATTGTAGCATATTTTCAGACTACTCAGAAGCCATTCTGCAACTGTAATGAATAAAGACTGTGATGTTTTTAATTCAGGGAGATATTTAGTAAGTAACTAGGACAACTCAAAGAAGAACTTTATTGATAAAAGTGTTCTTTGCATGGATAAATAGTTCTTCTTATTTCTACTATTTTAGTTATATTATATAATCATTTTTGCTAAGAATGTTGGACAAGTAATCTCGTGTGTGAAATGTTGGGACTCTGTTTTGAACTGCTAGTGCTTTATGGCTCCTTTGAAAAAACTGCTACTTTTATATATGCCTGGGTGAGATGGCACCAGATCTAAAGATGAATTAGTTCTTTGTTGCTATATTATGCCACACTAAGATTTATGAATTATATTCACACCAGTCAGCCATAACATTAAACCAACAGCCTAATACTGTGTATGTCTCCATGGTGCCACCAAACCAGGTCTGACCCATTGAATGACGGACTCCAAAAGGTGTTCTGTGGTACCTGGCACCAAGACAATGCAGCAAATGCTTTTATTTCCTATAAGTTATGAGCTGGGTCTCCACTGATCATAAGAATTTGTCCAGCATTTCCCACAGATGCTCACAGTGTGGCAAGTACTTTACCCTGCTGAAAGTGTTGGTGGTGGCCAATGCCATGAAGGAGTGTACTTGGTCTGCAAGCAATGTTTATGTAGGTACTTCATGATAAAGTAACATCCACATATACAGCCCCTTGCTCTAAAGCATAATTTGAAAGGAAATATTTCTTCAAAATAAGAGAACCTAAACTCTTAAACAAAATGACAATAATGACATTTGACATAATTTACCAACTGGTCTCATTGTGAGAGGAGAGTGTTGATTACAGCAATTGTTTTTTCTTTTCTCATTGAACAAGTTTTGATTCAGGTGCTCTCCAACCAATACCTCATATAGCAGAAAGAGATGCTTGTGTAGGGATTTAACAGACACTGGCAAATAATGGTGATCATACTCACAGAGATGCTGATTTAAAAATAAAAAAGGACTGAAGGATTCCTAGCAAAACATTTCCCAGAGAATCACACTTCCTTTTCCGAAAGTGCATACTGGTGCCATCTCCTCACCCAGATAGGCTAGGAAAGAAAAAAATATGATTCATCAGACCAGGCCACCTTCTTCCATTACTCCATGGTCCAGTTCTGATGCTCACATGCCTGTTTTAAGTGCTTATGGCACCCAGTATGCTCTGACATCAGTCTAGACATCACAGTCTCACTCCTTTCAAAGTCCCTTAGATCCTTAGGCTTGTTCATGTTTCCTGCTGCTAACACATCAACTTCAAAAACTAACTGTTCACCTACATGCCAGTGTATTATGGTAATCAATCTTATACACTTCACCTTTCAGTGGTTTTAATGTTGTGGTTGGTCAGTTTATTATGCATTTGCATGTTCCATGAAATAACACCATAACATGTGCAGAATGGAATGGGTACACATATGCAAAGGGCTAAACTATTTAGCACGAAAGGCAGAATATAGGCACCATTGTTGAATAATCCAGATTACAAAGGACAGGCTTTCGCCACGCTAATGCAACAGATAAGATCACCATTTCCTGCAATCAATAGTTCCCTCTCCCTCTGCATAAGCCATTATGAAAAGGCACTTACACTCCTATTTTCAGTCTCTCATCCTATTAGACATATAAGGCCTATTTATTTCCATTATCTAATTGTACCAGGAAGCAGGCCTCCTGGAAATTGCTCCAAGTCATCTTGAATGGGAAAAGAAGAGAATGTTTTTAAAAAGTTTGAAATCATGGAGTGTAATTGGCGTGTAATAGTCGCAATTTTAGTCAAAGCATTGTGCCGTGAGATTATGTGTGTTTTCTCAGTAAACTGTTCCCAGGAGTCTAATGTGGTTCTTTGTATGATTTTTGACATTATTTAATTTCATTTGATTGCATTTGTTTTTTTTCTAACACCAAAGAGCAAAAATATGAGTGTGATCTCCCACAGGAGGCTCATATTGTTGTCTGCATCAGGGGAGAAATACCCACTGGGACCTAAATGTTTATCCTATGAATGCATACATGTGTATGTGAAATTGAGTTTGTGATAGAGTTCAGACTTGTTTACAGTCGAGCCACTGGCACTTTCCATATTTGATATCAGTCTGAATTTGTCGTTAATTAATTGCACATTAATCAGAGAGTGTATCATCTGCAGACAAATTAAAAATGCAAATTGAATATGAGGCAAATATCAAAACATGTTAAAACGGTGATGACAAATGATCTGCACACTTCTCCCCACTCTTTCTTCTTCTTTTCTGAGCAAGTGTTTCCTGGGTGTTTCTCTTTTTGTTACAATTAAAGACAAGTTTGCTTCTCCAGTATGTTTTGTGAATAAACGATAATGCTTGGGCTTTGGGTTTCACTGCAGCTTTCAGCCAGTCCTTAAGAGAATCACACCACCTGGGCAAACAAGGATCCAGCTCTCGTCTTACACAGGGATGAAGATGAGTTATTAGCCTGAATGTTTGCAGGCATTCAGCTCAAAATTCTGGTGGGGCGGCTGCTGCTGGCGAGTGATGCTGGGCAGTGGTGCTTTGCAGGGGTAAATAAGGTTGCTGATTGAAAGATTGGCTCGGAGTGGCAGACCAGCACCGTGGAGCCTCATATGAAGTCAAGCATCCAAAAAGGCTTTAGCCTCCTCTGACCATCCAAATGACCAAGGATAGGGCCCATATCCAAGGGTGACTGCCTTTGGAATGTTCAAGCATGGGAGAGGGCGAGAGAGAGAGAGAGAAAGAGCGAGAGAGAGCAAGAGAGCGAGAGAGCGAGAGAGAGAGAGAAAGAGAGAGAGAGAGAGAGGGAGAGAGAGAGAGAGAGAGAGAGAGAGAGAGAGACGAGTGAGCAAGCACTTATCTCTGGGCAATTACCCTCCCGCACACAATGAATAAAATGAAAGATAGCCCAACGATCTGAGGTCTGGCAAATTGTAGATAAGAGCCAGGGGATCAGATATTACTCGCTCAGATAGATCCATCTGCAAATATGATGCATTAGGTGTGCAATATTCGACCAGACTTTAGGCTTGTCAAGATCAAGGCTCAGCTGTCTGGGTATAGCCTGAGTTTAATTAAGTCCTATAACCACCCAGGGAACTATTGGCACCAGCCCGCAGTGTTTCATATGAGTAATCAGACTCGCACTAAACATAGATCTCCCTCCTCAACCTTTCCTTTTACTCCTAGTTTGTCCTCTTTTCCGTATGCACCACACTTGCTAATGGTCAATGGACATTTCCATCTGGGAGTGGCTTACTCTCAACTGTTGTGCATTGTTATCAGCTGTAGGGCCCACATAAAGCCCCAGATGAGACACTGGTGTGACCTGAGGGTTTGGTTTCAGGAAGGGCTTAATTAGAATCACGCCGGAGTTCCCCAAGGGCCAAGGCGAGGCCCCATTTCTTTTCAGACCGCCGTTGTTGTCTTTGTTACGTTCACATTGTCTTGCCTCATTATTTTCAGAGCCGGTTTAAAGCCGTGATAATGACAGTGTGTGTCCGCTGAGAGAAATCATAGTTTTTTTTCAAAATACCATCCACTCAGTTTGAAAAGGGCACCTAAAAGACGCATTCTTTTTAATGGGTTGACTGTGGGTTTTTAACTTGAAAACGCAAAGGAAAGAGCTGAGCGGGAAATTACCTGCGAACGCACTCATGGGAACACACTGATACTCATTTGACACAGTATTGTTGGTTATGCAGCATGTGTGTGTTGGGTTTGGAATAATGATGTTTACATTGAGTTGATGGACTTGGGACCTTGTGGGCATTCCTATTCAAATTGTTAGGTGAGAACACTGTCACTCTAGCTAATAGTGACTAACAGTGTACATATTTTGTCTCAGATGTTGATATTAAACCACGTTGTTCTTTCAGGCAATAATAAGTGATGCTCCGATCGATCGGCGGACGATTGGTATTGGCCGATAATCAGACTTTATGACTGGTTCGGGGCTCGATCTTAGGAACCGATCACAATTGATGATGTCAATGCGTGAGGACTATGTTAATGCGTGAGGACTAGGGACGGGTACCAAACCCGGTACTTTATCACCTAATTATAAAGGACAGCAGTATGGATAAACTCACACAGACACACAACACGAGAGTCTCTCGCGCACGCACATACACACACAACACGCGCACGCAGACACCATGAGTGAACTCTCTCGTGCACGCACACACGTGCACAACACGATAGAACTCTCGCGCACGCACACGAACCACGAGACAAATTCCTTGCAACTGCATACCCACACCACAAGAGAACTCTCTCACGCACACACACACACGCACACCACGAGAAAACACTCTCGCACACGCAAACCCACACCACGAGATGACTCTCTCGCGCACGCACACACACACACACCACAAGAAAAATCTCTTGCGCAGGCAGACCCACACCATGAGAGAAATCTCGCACACCCACACACAACAGGAGAGAACTCGCATACATATAACAAAGGCAACATTTATATTATTACTTTATCTGAAAAAAGTGAATGATGATCAGGGAGCTTACATATCAGTTATATAAACTTGATGGATCAGAATCGACATCAAGATCGGCCGATTACATAGACAAAAAATCGGTTCTTGGTATCGGTTGCAAAAATTCTGATCGGAGCATCACTAATAATAACTAAATAATACATCAACTTTGATGTACTTTAATTTTATCTCATTCAGACTTTTTATTAGTAGAGTATAATTCATTTACTAACAAGTATAGTATAAACCACATTTTGTTTAATGATTCAATGCTAGATAAACAAAAATCTCTGCACAGAAACGCAGAAACACTAAGCCCAAAGCTCATCATATTCAAATGGAATACATTGCATGTATGTATACATTTCAAGACAATGTATGTTCACAATACTTTACAATCTCCATACATAAAATATCATGCCATATATTTTAACATGTTACTCTTTTGTGTGTGCATAAGCAGCAGCTGAAGCAAATACAGTGGCATTTTCACCACCTCTAAGAGGGAGGGAGGCCCTCTCCATGGGAAGTTCCTGCAAACAGAGTGCACCCACTTTTTAAACCCCATTTGTCTTGTTAATGTGCCCCACTGATTACCTGATTGCACTGGATGACTGTGGAGAAATCTGATTGCGTGAAATTATACAGAGCAAAAACTTTTGATTGTGGGGAATGAATCTGGGATGCTCATTGCCACCGTTTGACAGGGCCCCTGTGAAATTTGGCCTCATTGATTTCAAATCAGCGAAGTGCCACACGTAATTGTAATCAGAGCCAGCGTTCCACAAGCAGCTCTATTTTAAAAAACCCAACTTCCTTGCTGTGCAAACTTTTGAGCTTTAACAATGTAACAATGTTCTTACACTGCCTACTAATCGTGTTTTTAAGAGCTGTGGTGAAACCTTCATACATTTTTCAAGTGAGAACATGTTAACACCTAAAAGCTGTCTCCTTCCAAAAGCGCCCTATTTAGGAGTCAATCAAACACACACTTGAAATGCCTTTTTACCGAAGACCTAATCAGACCAATGCACTGGTCAAGTCCTTTTAAAAGACTAATGTGTAAAATTTTCACATTTAAATCTCAAGGCATTTATAAATTGCTTGCACAATGGCATTCATCAGTAGAAAGATACCAATTTGGCTGCTTTATGTCAATGCTGTGCCTGGCTTGAAAGGAATATGGCCCATTTCACGCTTCTATATTTCAGTTAACTCTTTCTTTACATGCCACATTTTCCACAAATGATGTTTGAACCACACAAACACTTCAGATTTATTGGCCAAGTAAGTTAACACATTCAAGAAACCTCAGTGTGTGTGTCTAAAAGCCATCAGGTCTGTGGGATTTTCACTATTAGCATCTAAAATGTCTTTCATATACATGAGGTTTGTTTAATGTCTTCATCTATTCTAGATTTACTTCTAATTTTTGAGAGATTTCAGATGTATTTTTCAGATTACATAGTCTTTGTCTAGTGCCCTAAAGAATGTGGAAGAAAGCTAGAACCATTCAGTTCAGGTTTTATGTATGGGGAGCAAGAGCGACAGGCAGTTTTTTAGAATATGAGAGGGGCTAAAGAAAAAAGTCCTGTGTGATGTGAACTGCTGTGGTGGCATTTGTGTGCTGGGAGCTCTATCAGGAACATGGGCCCCACAGAAATCCATTGCAGCCAGTGGTCCTGCTCACTTCATTAATTAACTTTCTATTGATTAGACGCTCTGTGCTTTCAAATCATTGTTTTTGAGCTCACCAGCTTCAGTGTTTTTTTCTGGCTGAGGTGCCTCCACTACAGGGACTACTGCTGTACAATTGCAGTGGACATGTATGTTTGCAAAAAGACGAACGCATAGTTAGTAGCACAATATTCTGTTTTTCTAGAATAGTGAACACTTGGGCAGTCTGTCTCTGTTTAATCCATAAAATTCAAAACGCTCATGTGAAATGCCTAAAGATTAGTGCTACTAATCCGCTGTTAAAAACACAGTAGGATGATTGCAGAAACTCACACTGATTCTATATCAGAATGAAGTCTAATACTCATGGTAAACTATGATTATTGTAGCTATGCCTACATTTTAACTTCCGATATATAAATGTATAAATACTACACATACCATATTAACAGTTATACTATTAGCGTGCTGGAAATAAATTAGGAGAAGCCCTGATAAGATCTGACGTATATGTATGACTTATCTTAAACAAAATCATTTTATGCTGTATGGCATAACACAAAAGTCGGCTGCTGATACTAGTCGACTCGTTGTGTGTTTTTTTTCTCCAATGCCCTCGCTTGGCGACATAATGCACTCTCTGTCTCTGATTGGCTGACGGTGACGCGCGTTCCTTGGTTTTACCAATTACTATAGTCCCTTTATAAAAGGGGAGAGATACCAGACAAGAGCAGAGACACACATCACACATGTGGAGATCCTTAAATCTAGACACGCAATCAACATGGAGACCTGCAGAACCTGCAAGTTAAAGTACAGGAACAGAACCGGCGACATGTATGGTTCTGAAAGGGCACCGCTAGCTAACATGCTATCGCTAGCACTGCAGGTAGTCTGGCCCAGAGGAGTTGAGCACCGCTGGTGCTTAAACTGTTCCCAATTTCAGATTTACACTTAAATTGACCAGAACAATCAAGGTATCAGCCTTTGTTAATTTTGTTCATGTTGACTGTTAATGTGTCAGAAAACCACAGTTCCTTCACTGCATGTGTGTGACATCACGACTAGTCAACTCGACTTGAAAAAAACCTGAAGTCGTTAATGCCATATTATGCAGCATAAACTAAATACAGTAACTAGAAATACATATCCAACTCTGAATATGGGAGGGTCCTAATATTGCCTAGATCACCCTTGTGACACCAAAATAAATCTGATCTATGAAGGCAAAACCCGAGCAGATTTTTAGGGGTGTGTATTCTTCTATTGCTTAAGTGGAGTGGATTCTTTCACAAAAAATTCAAGATTAAAGATTCAACAGGGGTTTCCAAACCCCACTATCCCCTAAAAGGACCACCACCCCATGCCCAAACCCTGCCCCACACCCAAACCCCACCCCCACATGGCCCCTAACATTAAAAATGCTTCTGATGCCCCTGAATGAAGGTTAAGTGTCTTCCTCAAGACACAATGAAACATGGGGTTTTGAATGTTAAACTTTTGTGGCCATCAGTTTCTCAGGCAAGTGTTTTACCCACTAGGCTACTACCATCCTTCCATGGACACTGCAACCTGTCAGTTCTATGAAAGCCAGCTTGAAATTTTCCAGGAGTTTGCTTTACCTCATACCTTCTGTGGGATTTGAGCAGACAGACTAGCTTTTGAACTTGGTTGTACATGAACCTGTCACGAGTTCATCATTTGTCCCTCCTTGGATCACTTTATGTAGGTCCAAATCACTGTATGCCAGGAAAACTTCAGAGATGTTCTGACCTAGCTGTCTAGTTGTTACTATTTGACCCCAGCCAAAGTCACTCAGACTTATGTGTTCCTTTGTGTTCTGTTAGCTGGTATTATGTGTTTAATGGGTTCATTTTAGCAATGTAGATTCATAAAAATGAACCCAAATGTTTGAACCCATTTGCAGAAATGTATAACAAGTGTATAACTTTCGATAAAAAATAAGAGAATATAGGGTATGAATGATGATGTCGTTATGAAAACTTCACACATCAGAAGAGGATGAGGTAGAAATTGGGGTTGTGAAAATATCATGTGATGCAAACTAATTTAAAATGATCAGGTGTGGATTGATCCTGTTCTCAGATAAACACCCATCTGTCCATTCAGCTGTGTGCGTCAGCGGCACAAACTGAGCCTGGATCAGCTCTTTTCTCAGCAGTGCTTAATAAACTGGCCTGTGGTCCTAGATTTTTCTGTATGAGGGACACTGCAGGCCCAATGAACTTCTGAGCCTCCAGCCACCTGCAACAACTTCTAATAAAACCATCACCAACGAGGGAAACTTTGGCGGTAGGGTGGGGGTGAGTGGGAGGGGGGGTGGCGGGGAGAGGGGGGAAAAAAGTTAACACAGATGTCCAAATAAGAGTGTGAATGATTCATTCTGCCGAGATTAGCGCCCGTCTCCAACGGCAACTTTCCCAGGCCCGTGGAACTCGGCTCCTTTCATTACAGCGCACAGGATTGTCATCAGAAATTGATTTTCTCTCTGAAAGACAAATTGAATTGCATATGAAATACAACAGGACAGACAAGAAAATGCCTGTCTTTGCACCCCCCCTTCTCTTTCTTTCCTTCTCCATCCCTCATTCCCACTACTGCGAGCCTCCTCCAGCTCTTTTCTGTCCATCCCCCTCCCCTTGTCTCTTGTATCTGAGGGATCTGGAGTGTTCAAACTTAAATTAAGATTTGTGGCAAGATACACGCTTAAGACCGGTTCCCATAGCTACCTCTCACACACTGTTGTGATTGCATTATAATCCGACAGTAATCAAATCTAAATGAAACAGGGATGATAAGGATGCCATTTTCAGACTTTGTGTGTGTGTGTGTGTGTGTGTGTGTGTGTGTGTGTGTGTGTGTGTGTGTGTGTGTGTGTGTGTGTATGTATGTGTGCAAGTGAGCAAGAGAGTGTATGCATGTGTGTGCGTGTGTGTGTGTGTGTGTGTGTGTGTGTGTGATGCCATTTCCACTCTGTCCTGATTTTTTATTACCTTCCAATCAGCTCAGGCTCCCAGCAGCCTTTTTCATTACTTTGGGCCATTGTTTTGGACAAACACAGTTGTAATGAGCTGTAAGAAGAGGAGATTAGCCTGGTCAAATGACACGGTCTGATTGAAGAGATTTCACACTCACACACACACACACACACACACACACACACACACACACACACACACACACACGCACACACATAACTGAGTGCGGCACAACTAGGCCTTTCTCCTCAGACCTCTCAGCTCCTAGCCAATAATAATAACATTCATTAAACATTCTGTGTTTGCTGGAAATTACAGGGCAATAAAGCAAGAGAAATCTGATAAATAAATATTTGGATAATTTGTGGAATCGTTTTTAATGTAATGCCATCATTCAGCTGCCTTGAAATTGCTTCTGTTGAGATTAGAAAATATGCTTTGTCAGTTTAGTCAATACCTGATTGAAAAAAATAATTGTTGTATGAATCCCTTAAAATCTTATAGTCAGCATTTAGACCTACACTAAACTGTCAGAAAAACAACTGTACCTTTCAAGGTACAAATACTGTCACTGGGGCTGTCTCCCCAAGGTTATGGTATCAGTATCCTTTCGTAAGGTTCATGATAGTTCCTTATTCCTTTGAAGTTATATTTCTGAAGCTGAACTGACGTTACGCACCCAATCCTGACAGCAAACCTGAGCACTTGATGTAGTCTTGGGTTCTCATCATACTCATCATACTGGGTCCAGGGGTGTAGCTAAGGGGGTAAACGTGGACGATTCATGGGGCCCAGCATTTCGGAGGGGCCCATGGAAACCCTCTAATATTGAACCATCCATTAGAGTAAAAATATTCACAAAGTAGTTCATTTTTTCTTTATTGTATTTTTTAATCCAATTTATTAACGAAATGTTATGAGGATTTGAATTGCTGTTTAGTTTGTAACAATATTTGTATAGCCTGACCACCCCACCCACCCCCCCAAAACCTTCCACCACTTGGTAGGCCCCAGTTAACGCTAGTCTACTGAAAAAAGTTCCACTAGATGTCAGTGGCATTGTCAGTGTCGCTAGTCAGCAGTCATGCTGAAGTCCAGTTCTAAAAAAGCGCAAAGAGAGGAAAGAGCGAGAGGAGAGAGAGAAATGGGGCAGACAGTTGGTCACCCACTTTTTATCAAAGAAAGGTATATTTAGTCTGTCTGTCATTTATACACTAACTTTATAGCCAGAAGTGCTGGCTGAATTATCTTGCCTAGAAGTTTGTTTCTCCTGTCATTCATGAGAATAACATATCATAGACCTGAAAATTAGTTTGTAAACTTCTTTGTCCACATTTAAAGGTAATAAGTTTGTAGTGTAGTCCAGGTGCAGGCAGACTTGCAACTCCTGA